>CM061133.1:161705466-162347966 GCA_030789695.1 Scilla litardierei
ACCATGTTAGACATCCTAGTAGCAATAAAATTATTTTGTTGATGATGTTTCATATCTATGTAAAATTCCCATGCTTGAATATGAATAATCTTTGTTAGCATGCCAAATTATTTGAATTCAATTAGTTAATTTAGTTATATAATGTACTAAGATAATTGGACAGTGTTAAGACCCTAAATAATTCAAAACTTTGATTGTCCTTATACTTATTGCACGCTTAATTCTCAATGGATAAATTGAGTAGTAGGAGTTGAATATGTCGATGCCTTCATGTGTCACTATTCTAAGACACCAACATAGCAAAAAAAGAAAAGCAAAAAATAAAGGAAGACAATTTATTTGAAAAGAAAAAGACCATTGGCAAAAGAAAAATAAATCTAAATACTTACATATATAATAAGTTCTTTTGATACCGGTGGCTGGTAAATAGATTTCAAGGGTTTGTTGAGCAATGGGTGTGAAATATGGTTAATGAAATTATAGAGAGATGATGCCCTCGCGGCTATTTATCTCTGTGTGCATAGCACAAACGTCTTGTTCGAAATAACAGTAAGCTGGTTGGTAATAATTTATCTAAGTTATAATGTAGTAAACATTAGATATTAACTTAGGTAAAGTCCTAAGACTTTATGCAAGGTCAAACAGGTATCGAGATGAGTATCTCAATCATGGAGAAATGTTTGACTGTCTGTAGCATAAGTCTAAAAGGGTTCGTGGTCGTAGATGTTTCGAGACAAGGATATCGAAACATCAGATAGACCATTATGTCTTAGTCTTCACCGTTTAGTGATGGCAATGATCTCATGATCGTTTGACTTGGCGAAGTTGGAGACCAGACACAGGTGCTCATTAGAGAATGAGTTCACTGAACGATCCACAAGAGTTATCATATGGTCATATTGACCAACCTGTCAATGATAACTCTTAGTGATGATAGGCAAGTTGGTCTTTTGTCTTGAGGTCATTTTACGAACCTGTGCGTGAACGGTGTCACTTAGATCACTGACCTAGCTTCGAGGCTAGGCCTATCGAAAGGTCTTTGATTGGGTATCACTTGAAGCATATGAGGAGAGTAATGACCAAGATAGGATTCGTCTCTCCCGGTCAATGGGATTTAGTGTCGTAGAGTTAGTTCAGTTTTTAGTAAAATCTCTGCGCAGAGTATGTTGGAAGAAGTCCAGCATTAGTTGACTAAAGATCGATAGAAACTAACCAGAGTCAAGTTATTGGGGATGACAGTTTCACCATACCCTAGACTTGATCTGGACGACATAGTTTAGACGAAGAGACTAAAACTACAGAGTTCATCACGGATACAGTCAGGGTGGTCCTGACAATACTCATGTCGATGAGTCAACCACATAATTATGATCCTGAAGCAGGGACGGCAACCACTGCTCGTGGTCACTGCTGTATAGGGCCTTAAGCCCAACTTGTTGTAAGGGTCCAGCTGTAGGATCTCACACAGAGTGCGACCTTCGTCTAGTAATAGGTAGAAATTAGTTAGGGAGAATAATTTGCATTTGATGCAAAGGAATAGAAAATTGCATTTTGATGCAAATGACAATTTAAGATTAGATAGGGACTATTTTGCATTTGATGCAAATCGGATTAAATGTGTCGTAAATAGTTTACAACAATATTTAATATTATAAATTCAAGGAAAAATTCACGGGTAAGACGGGAATGTCCCGGTCTATGCCCAAGTGCGAACGGCGTCCAAATCAGACACCAAATGCACAAGTTATGCCCAAAACAGATCTAAGGGTAAGATCTGGCCAGACCAGGCAGACCCAGGCCAGATTGGGTCTAGCCTGGACTGCTGGCCAGGATCAGCAAAGCCAGGGCCTGCCTGGGCTTGGGCGCCTGGGCCCGCCTGGGCCTGGGTGCCGGGCGCCTGGGCGCAGGCCCGGGCGCTGACCACTGGGCCTGGGCTCAGGCGGTCCAGGCGCCTGGGTGCTAGGCCTGGTGCCTGGGCACCCAGGCTTGGCCTGGGCGGCACCCAGATCCAGGCCTGGGCTGTGCCCAGGTCTAGGCAGGAGCTGTGGGACCCATCTGGTGGGTCCCACATTGGGTGCAGAACCCTAAGGGGGCAGAGCAGTTTTGACGGCTCAGTTTTTGCGAAAAACAAGTTTTGGGCTGAACTTTGGGCGATCAACTGGAGGGACAAACGGGCTCCGATTGACTCGCCGTTTTTTCCTATGCGTTCACCATTGAACACCCTTCGAATTGATAGGTTGTATCAATCATGAAGGTCAACGGTGAGGGAGTTAAAATTCACGGAAGTTTGCACTTTGTGAAAGGCAAACTAACTTGATTTTAATTAACTCCAATTAATAGTCCCACATCGGTTGTGCGGAAAAGGGGAGAGTCTGCCGCCTATATAAATAGGGGCCTCCCCTTCCTCCAAACTCGTCCCAAGCTCTAGATCTGAGCGGCTCTCGTAAATGTTGGAGCACGCTCGGATCTAGGCTTAAATTAATATTTCTCTCTCTCCCTATATTTCTGGCTTACTCCTAAGGGCTCTAGCAAAGCCGAAAAGGAGTTCAGATTCGGATCCGAAATTTTGGCGAAGGTTTCATTCGCATGAAACTTTCTTCGGCGCGTTGTTGGCTCGGCAACACGAGGTTTGCTCGCCTCGGGATGCGGAGCGGTTCGAGGAGTGGTTCGAGGAGCGGCTCGGCGTGGCACAGGGAGCGGCTTGGAAGACGGTGCAGAACATCTCGCCTGCCCCAGGGTTGAGATTCCGGGTAAGTGTTTTAGAAGCATTAGTTTAATTTAATCGCAGTAGGTTATATCCTTCTTGGGATGGTCAGATCCTCCCAAGTCGGCATAGATCTTGGCTAAGGGTCTTGTACCTTAGGACTAAGTTAAATTGTTTAACCGCATGTTAATTAGATTAACTTGTTTATTCTTCCGCTGCAAGTTATTATTTTTATGTCTATGTTCCATCCGACTTAGGACGGGAATAGAGTTTTTGTGCCCTAAGGGTCCTAGAAAACCCTTTAGTGGTATCAGAGCTTGTTGAACTTGAGTACGGGTTCTCGGGTTATGAGCTGACCTGAAGTAGTCTCTCTTATTGTACCAAGTCGTGATAAGATGGATATCTTTGATAGGTTGTGCGTTGTCGAGAGGCATGCCGTAAAACAAGTTCTAAGGTATCTTGTGACGGGTCTAGGGTGCCATGGATGATGGGCCTTAACAGTGTCGCAATGATATCAGAGTGATACCCTTCAGTGGTTTCAGAGCTTGTTGATGCTTGAGTACGGGTTCTCAGGTTATGAGCTGACTGAAGTAATCGCTCTTACTGTACCAAGTCCTGATAAGATGGATCTTATGAAAGGTTGGGCATTGTCGAGAGGCATGCCATAAAACAAGTTCTAAGGTATCTTGTGACGGGTCTAGGGTGCCATGGATGATGGGCCTTAACAGCGTCACAATGATATCAGAGTGATACCCATCAGTGGTATCAGAGCCTAGGTTTGCGTAACGATCTAGCACTGCGATTTTATTAAACATTGAAATGCTTTTTAAAATACTTTTAAAATGTTTTAAAGTTATGAGATAATTTTTGAAAATGTTTTAGAAGCCCTTTTGAAAATGTTTCTTTAAATTTATGCGATAAGTTTAAAAAGATTTTAGATGTTTAAATATTTTATATGATAAAATTTTAAACCTGAAATTTTTAAAAATTGATGTTTTAAATTTATGAGGTATATTTGAAACTGATTTTAAAAGTTTAAAATTTTTATGCGATAAATTTTTTTAGTAGCATGCAAAGTTGGTGATCTTTTAAAACAAGTTATTATTTTTGTGAGATAAAATAAAATGTTTTAAAAATCACATTTTAAATTTAAATGTTAAATTTAAGTATGAATTCTAAACTTGTTTATTTGATAAACATTAGTCTATTTAATTGTTAATTAGTTATATGCTTTTATTTTATGCGATAAAATTAGTGTAACTCTATGTTAATGGCTGTGACATCTTGTCCCTTATTTGATAACACCAGACAACCTCTTAGGTTAGCCATTAAAGAACTCGTTAAAATTTATGAGATAAATTCTAATGACATGCTATGTTTTAGTAAAACATTAACAACACTCCAAGACCTAATTCCTGATTAGGATAGTCCCTTTAATAAATTTTAATTCTAATTCTTATAAATTAATTCTCATTAAAGGACTTCGCTTTTAGCGTTGTTAATAAATTTATTAAAATCCTAATAACGATTAGGATAGCACGTGAACCTTATAGTTGATAAGGATTTAATAAAAGTTGTTAAACAAATCCTAAAATTTTGAATTTATGGATTCAACTAGTTGATAGGATTAATTAGTTGTTAATAAAAGCCTTTTAGTCTATGGCACGCATATAAAAATGACAAGCTTCATTCAATGGACCATGATCCAGTCAATGTGCTTGGCTAAGTTTGTTGGATCACCCTTTAAGGGATAGTGATACTGGCTTAGTCAATTTCCTGGCTGTGTTTCGCTGGACCGCAATGACACGAATCATGATTGCCTGACACCTTGGACTATATCTAAGTCAAATACGTTAATGATATTTTTCATGATTAGCCGTAGCCCTCCTTGTTTTAGGGGTTGGCAAATATAGGGCCCGTGTTACAATTGTTGAACTACACTCAAGCTGTGACATAGAAATCTTATAGAAACCAATTTCTTAAATACATATGATGTAGTCTAAGACCTGACCCAAACCGACTGGTCATGAATACACCGAGCACCGGGGCAAGTCAGGTTAGACATGAAAACAAGGGTCTGACTAGACTAGACATTGGGATTTGGATGAGCACACTCATGATCACAAATGGCTAGGGGTAAAAACCGAAGAGGGTCATATCTGATATGATCGATGAAGAGTCATCTTCCGATCGTTGAGACAAGCAACTTGTTGAGCTACACTAAAGGTTGTTAGGCTCAGGGTGATTAGATCTCTTAACCATTTATTTAATTCGATTAAATCGTTCATTGTTAAGGCTTAAAAATGATTGTAAAAATAGTGGAAGGATATAGATAGATAAAATCCAATCTACCTATATTTAATATTGAACATATGCTAAACTAGGGAAAGACTATGTTTACCAAAGGAATCAAAATACAATATTTTAATGAAATAAGTTAACTGGTCAAAAGGTTGATTAATTGAATAGCAAGTTAAATTCTAATTGATAGAATTAAAACTATATTCTCGTTGACATTAAAATGATCTTCTAAAGAACAGACTTAAGAAATATGATTTCATTAAGTTCTGGGTCCAACAAATAAATTCACGCTACATGTCACTCGCCTCTATATGGGGCAGCTTGAACATATAGGATATTCGAAGTATGTTTCTCCCTACAACTTGTCGAGCTACACTCAAGGTTGTATGGACAAACAATTTTGATCCGCAAAGTTCGAGAATTCGATCAAACTGTTTGAGTCGAATATGAGTGCATGAACGGTGCAAGGCTATGTATCACAACCGGATCTTGAGACAAGCAACTTGTTGCAAAGTCAGGCGTTTGGATACATGAGATGATTGCAAAGCTATTCATTTATGTTGGGCTATTTAATATCTAAATGTGATTTAGAAAAGGAAGAAGGCACTTCGGAAAGTCAATTGAGTTAAATAGTTTAATTTATCATTAGTAAAGGCATAAGTAGGAGGAAATGAAGAGTGACATATTTTGATGTCACGATTTCATAGTTATTGTTATACAAAAGATTAACACATTTTGACGAATGTGGTCACACTGCTTCTAAAGTAATGAGTAATATGTATAACGATAATATATATATATTAAATGTTAATATAGAAATGAACAAGATAGTAGCAAACTTATATGGCAAAATAGACCAGGCAGTATCAAGAGAGTAAGCTTCACAAGTCACATAAAGAGGGGTCTGATCTCTCGTATTATGAAGTCTACGGACACTTGTGAATCTTATCCTCTTAGATATAATGGTCGAAAAGCATCTGTAAGACAGTGGGAGAATGAGTTGTCGAACTCAGTCTCGTACATACTGATGTACCCGAGTCTAGATTAACCAAAATAAGTTATTCGTATATTTTATTAAGACACGTGTTCTTGATGAAACACAAGTCTGATAAAATAAAGAACAAAATGACAAAAAGTATTTAAATTGATTCGATTAGATCGAATGGTCAAATACTTAGCTACATAAAATCTTGCGAAATTAAAAGAAAATATGATTTTCTCTCAGGTCAAGTCTGTTAACACATCGGTGTGTTAAAAAGATATGAATCGCACTTAGTTAGACTTGGTGCGATCCATAGCCAGTGACTCTGAGTTAAATCCTCCCTCTGGGTTAAGTCCCAGATAGTAATGCCTAGGTTTTGATAATGTTCTATGAGGACATTATCTGTAAGATATTCATTAAATTGATCATTAAGAAGTTTTATAATTACTCGAATCTCATGAGACGAAGAGTCGAGTCAGACATCATAATTGATGATGAATTAGTCAACTTCTAGCATGAAATTCGGAGTAGTAACTCTGATTTATAACTAGATGCAATTAGAATAGGTCCGTGCGCGTAAAAAAATTTTGGAATTTAGTTTACGTGCCTAAGGAAAATATTTCCTCACTTTCTGCAAGTAAGTCTTTAAGTTGAAAGGTTGGTGCAGAGAGGAAAATAGTGAAGTGAAATCATGTTGGTCGAGAACAGTTTTCATCCTAATTCCTATAAACAGATTAGAATGAAACTGTTTTTCGCCAGCAGATGTGTACAGATCTACTCGGACCAAACTCGATGTAAACGCTCAAGGTGACCATGAAAATTGGAACATTCACTTATAAGTTCGTTTTTTCTAAATATGATTTAGACGAACCAACTTATATGAATTGGCCAGAAAGTTTTCAAGGTCAGTGGGAGTGTGTAAATTACATGCGAGGCATCAAAGGGATGGAACATATATTTTGACAAAGTAATCAAAAGGTTTGACACTTTATCAGAAATAGATATGAGACATTTGAAATGACCAGTAACTAATTTAAAATTATTATCGTAAGGTATGATGAACTGGATAAGATCCAAGAAAATAAAAATATTATGGATTCTGAAAGACCAAGTGAATTATTTGAATGAGATTCAAATGGTTGGTCTAACATAAACATAGAAACCACTTAAGTCTATAGTGTAGATGGTTTTAGCAGATCCACTCACGAAGGCTCTACCACATGAAGTCGGGAAAACTTATGTGTAAAAATGATATAAGATACCAGGATAAATGGGCCTGAGTGCAAGTGGGAGATGTAGAGAGATGATGCCCTCGAGGCTATTTATCTCTGTGTGCATAGCACAAACGTCTTGTTCGAAATAACAGTAAGCTGGTTGGTAATAATTTATCTAAGTTATAATGTAGTAAACATTAGATATTAACTTAGGTAAAGTCCTGAGACTTTATGCAAGGTCAAACATGTATCGAGGTGAGTATATCAATTATAGAGAAATGTTTGACCGTCTATAGCATAAGTCTAAAAGGGTTCGTGGTCGTAGATGTTTCGAGACAAGGATATTGAAACATCGGATAGACCATTATGTCGTAGTCTTCATCGTTTAACGATGGCGATGATCTCATGATCGTTTGACATGGCGAAGTCAGAGACGAGACATAGGTGCTCATTAGAGAATGAGTTCACTGAACGATCCACAAGAGTTATCATATGGTCATATTGACCAACCTGTCAATGATAACTCTTAGTGATGATAGGCAAGTTGGTCTTTTGTCTTGAGGTCATTTTACGAACCTGTGCGTGAACCGTGTCACTTAGATCACTGACCTAGCTTCGAGGCTAGGCCTGTTGAAAGGTCTTTGATTGGGTGTCACTTGAAGCGTACGAGAAGAGTAATGACCAAGAGAGGATTCGTCTCTCCCGGTCAATGGGAGTTAGTGTCGTAGAGTTAGTTCGGTCTTTAGTAAAATCTCTGCGCAGATTACGTTGGAAGAAGTCCAACATTAGTTGACTAAAGATCGATAGAAACTAACCAGGGTAAAGTTATTGGGGTTGACAGTTTGACTGTACCCTAGACTTGATCTACACGACATAGTTTAGACGAAGAGACGAAAACTACAGAATTCATCACGGACACAGTCAGGGTGGTCCTGACAATACTCATGTCGATGAGTCAACCACATAATTATGATCTTGAAGCAGGGACATCAACCACTGCTCTTGGTCACTGCCGTATAGGGTCTCGAGCCCAACTTGTTGTAAGGGTCAGGCTGTGTAACGCCCCGCTCCCCGTGATACCCGATAAGTTCGAATCCGTATCAGGTATTCCAAAAGAGACGTGTGCTACGAAGAAAATACGAAATTACAAACACAAGCAGGTCCACTGCGCACTGCTGGGATAGTACATATAGCATTCCAGTCAACCCAAAACAGAAGAGAACCAACAACTCAAGCACTGATGTATATAAATAAAACTGTTCATATACAACTTCCTTATACAAATCCATATACAATATTACTCACATCTCAATAAGGTACAAAAACTCACATCTCACCCAAATACAACAACACTCCCAAGTCATCCACACTTCTCACTACCCGCAAATCCAACCAACTGAGTCAAGTGCCTCCAACTCAAAGAACGAACCTGAAAAGTCAATGGTGGGGCACGTCAATGCGTGACCTAATAGGAATTCCATATTTCAACTAGTCCTTACATGAAGTGTAGAAAGGGTGCACGTGAACAGGCAGAGTGTATGTCATGGCATAAACATCTACTGTAGTAAAGGAAGTAACAACTATACTTATGAACATGTGAAAGTGTGCACGTGCAACAGGTAAGGTGTACAACAATGATATACAACATAAAAGAACCATAGTAAAGAAACACAAGTAAACAACGCAAACATTTACCATTGCTACAAGAGTAATAAGGATTAACAATTACTTCATTGGTTAGCATTTTGAAACTCGGATAAATCGTAGGACCTTAAGGAGTCGGACTTCACCCAGGGTGGGTGAAAAATGGTACCCCAACCAGCAACACGGGCACCGGAGGGGGCCTCTCGCAACTCTATGCCCGAACGGGGCAAGGCACTAGAGCGAGACCTGCTCGGTTTTTCTATCGGACAAATGGAGTGAACCATCAATTACCGTCATGGTGCATCACTGGTACACCAGCGGCCTCTCCAACCCTTTCAACTCGCCCTTCCGGGAGTGATACAGCGGGTGAGAATTCATATCATCTGTCCTCTCCTTAACTCCTTTAATCTACTCGTGTTTCCCCCAAACCCCATGCTACCCTCCTTTAAGAGGACTTAGTCATATTCATGAAACATGATACTTTCCATTTCTTTTCTTTCCAAAGTTCATTACATATTTGGGACATGCATCGCCTTGTGCATTCCCTTTCTCATTTCACATAATATACATGAAACATATAGCCATATTCGCATCATCATTTTGCATTTGCCGAGAACATAAACCACGTATCACCATGTAACAGAAATAATTAAGAACATTGATGGCAAGTTTAACCTCAAAAAGAGAGCTTAAAACAACATTCAAATCTTTCAGCTTGCTGGAAAAACAGAACAGTCAGATTAAGAAGCATATTTCTCCATACTTTTGTATCAAACATGCACATACGATACAAATGAAAGTTGTATATATAGTTGTGCTTGATTCACCTATAAATTTTCATGCAGAAATATGAACTGGGTGATTTATGGCGAATTATTTGGTAAGACCTGACGAATCTGTTTTTCAGACAGATTCTAAGAGCTGTAAAGATTACTAGTTTAAGACATGTTAGAGTTAGAATCTCGAAAAGGTGCACCATAGAAAATAGTAGAAAAAGTTGTTATCTTTTCAACGAGACTAAGATCATCAATTTCTATGGAGTGTGCAGGGACTGATCTACGTTTTGCCAAACTGTGTCTAGACTAGATGAAATTCTGATATGTTGTAAAGATGGAATTATTAATCCTAATTGCAGTCCGAATTAGTAAAAGTTCACAACATGAAAGTTATAGATAACAATCCAATCTTTAAGCCATAAAAATTTCAGAGCAAACGCAATTCTAGATTGGAAGGACTAAGCAGAACAATCAGCATGTAAATCTGTCCAGAATTGCTCACCGCACAAAACCACCCAAAACTCAGGATTGCTCCCCGCACACAACCATACAAACTCAGGATTGCTCACCGCGCACAACCATACAAAACTCAGGATTACTTATCGCGCACAACCATACAAAACTCAGGATTTAACTTAAGAAAAGATAAAACCACAAGAACAACAACGATAACAACAACAACAACCATGAAACTAAGCATGCAACCCTAATACTAGTTGGAGATGGAATCCTACCTTAGAGGTGATGAGAGATAAGGGGGTAGCCCAAATCCCTATGGCTCCTCCTTCTTCAAACCCTCTCCTTCTCTAAATCCTTCTTCTCCTCCACAGGCTCCCAGAATGAGTAACAACACCCAAACAACGACAGGGATGCTACGAGTGTGTGCAGAGTGAGGGTAGCCCTATGGGTGCTCAGTCCCCCTAATGTCTAAGAGAGAGCAAAGGGAAGGGATGAATTCGGTCTGATCTTTGGGGAGAGAGTGAGTGAATGAAACCTTTCTTTCTTATTCCTAGAGTAGCCACCTCATCTCCCTAAAATCCTCTTAGTATGCCACCAAGCCTTGGGTTAGGTAAGGATCAAGGATATATTGACACATCAAAGGGTGAGGTGTCACTTAGGTAAAATTAGGATTTGTCTTTTAGAAAAATAATTATACACACTTAATAAACATGCAATACTTACTCATCAAGACATTAGTATTCCAACCATATACTTTATTTAATAAAATCATATGTCATACAAAATTATTTAAAAATAATTTTTAGCTTGACAAAATTAAATAAAATACATAAGGATTCCCAAAACTTATACGCACATATATATACGCTCAAAAATACGTATTAATACACGTATACGAATTTTGGGGTTATTACAGGCTGTAGGGTCTCACATAGAGTGCGACCTTCGTCTAGTAATAGGTAGAAATTAGTTAGGGAGAATAATTTGCATTTGATGCAAAGAAAGAGAAAATTGTTGGAGGATTGTTGGAGAGAATTAGCCATGGCAACTAGCTATGGTGATTTTTTTATAAAATCACATAGGTATTCCAAGAGCCTTGGATACCAAAGGTCTTCACCACATTAAGAGTGGTGGAGTAATGGGTGGATAAGTGGTGGGGAGGCCAAAAGCCTCCTCCCACTCACAACACTCCCCCTTATCCATCCATTACTTTGGTCTTAGCGTATAAGGCTAAAAAGGGGTGGATACTTCTGGATCCTGAGTAATCGTGTTTGCCTCGTTAAAACCTTATCTGCGGAAAACCCAGTGGGAAAAACCAACAGCTTAAGGAAAAAGAGTGCAACACACAAGTTACTCCCCCTCATCCATACAAGCTTCAAGCTTGTAGGTCTTTCAGTTGTCTCATACCGATTCCTTTTACAAGTTTTACAAAAATACATTTTGGTAAAGATTTGGTAAAAAGATCAGCTAAGTTGTTGCAAGACTGGATCTGCTGAACTTCAATCTGCTTTTCCTCTTTTAGCTCGTGTGTCCAGAAAAACTTGGGAGATATGTTCTTCGTCCTGTCGCCCTTGATGTAGCCTTTTTGAAGTTGAGCAATGCACGCAGCGTTGTCTTCAAACAGGACAGTAGGCTCCAAATCATCGGTCTTCAGGCCAGTAGATTGAAGAATGTGGTGGAGGACTGATCGTAGACAATAACACTCTCTGCTTGCTTCATGGATCGCAATGAGCTCCGAATGGTTGGATGCCGTAGCTATTGTGGTTTGCTTTACCGATCTCCAGGATATAGCAGTACCTCTGTAGGTAAACACAAAACTTGTCTGTGATTTTACCGTGTGTGGATCTGAGAGATAACCTTCATCGGCATAACCAAATAATTGGGGGGGGGAGGCACCTCTCTGGTAGTAAAGTCCCAGATCTATTGAACCCTGGAGGTATCGTAGAATATGCTTTACTCTATTCCAGTGGCGCTTTGTAGGCGCTGCACTGTGTCAAGCTAGGAGATTAACTGTAAACACTATATCGGGACGCGTACAGTTAGCCAGATATAGAAGTGCCCCAATGGCAATGAGGTAGGGTACTTTAGGACCTAGTATCTCCTCCCCCTCTTCCAGAGGCCGGAAGGGGTCCTTATGTACATCTAGTGATCTTATGACCATAGGAGTACATAAAGGATGATATTTATCAATATGAAACTTACGTAGAAGTTTCTTTGTATAATTAGATTGGTGTAATAGGATTCGACCTCTTAGGTGTTCAATCTATAAGCCAAGACAATACTTTGTTTTGCTTAGGTCTTTCATTTCAAAAGTATGTTTTAGGCTTTCAGATATCTTATTGATCTCTGCAGGAGATCCTATGAGATTTAAGTCATCAACATATACTGCTATGATGACGAATCATGTTCCCGTTCTCTTGATAAAGATGCACGGACAGACTTCATTATCGTGAATCCTTGCTGTGCAAGGAAATCACTAAGTCTATTATACCACATCTTACACGATTGCTTTAGACCATATAATGATCTATGCAGCCTTACAGAGAATACGTCCCGAGGTATCTCTTTCATCTCTGAGGGTAGTTTAAACCCATCAGGAAGTCTCATACATATATTTTTATCTATATCACCATATAGATATGCAGTCACAACGTCCATGAGCTGCATTTCTAGGCTTTCCAGAGAAGTTAGGCTTATTAAAAATCGGAACGTGATCGAATCCATGACCGGGGAATACGTATCTTTGTAATCAATCCAAGGTCATTGGGAAAAACCCTGGGCTACAAGGCGTGCCTTGTAGCAAACGATCACATATTTTCATTTCTTTTTCTTATGAAAACCCACTTATATCCCACATGTTTTACACCTACTGGTGTTTGAACTACTGGTCCAAAGACTTTGCATTTCAAGAGTGAGTCCAGCTCTACTCTTATCGCCTCGTCCCACTTTGGCCAATCATCTATGCGTTTACATTCTGCTAGAGATCGTGGTTCGACGTCATCGTCATATTCAGTGACGTGAACGGTAATATCGAACGCAAAATCGTTGTCGACGACCGCGATATGTCTGTCCAGTACCTCTCCAGTAGGAACAAAATTTAATGATGTTTCTCCTATTGTTTCCTCTGCGGGGGAAATAAAGAGTGGAGAAGTAGTTGGTCTGAGCTCAGCATCATGTGGAGGGATAATCTTATTATCTCCAGGAGTCTTCCTCTTTCGAGGAACTTTATCTTTTGAACCTGGTGGGCGTCCTCTTTTCAATTGAGGTACAGCCAGTTCTGCTGCCGGTGGATTACATCTAGCTATGGGGATGTTAATCCTAGCTGGCGTATTAGCAGCAGGGACATGTGAACGGACAATCTTCTGGTTGTCCGTGAACTTATCCGGTAAAAGATGTAATATATTCTGAATATGAAGGATCTTCAGGATCTCATCTTCACACAAATTAGTATGCGGATCATATAGGGACAACTAATGGTCTCAGTAGCTTCAGGCTTCTTAGACTGTGTGCCTAGTTTAGGAAAATATTTCTCATCAAATTCACAGTCAGCAAAACGTACCTTGAATGCGTCCCCCGTTAGGAGTTCAATGTATCTGATAATAGAGGGCAAATCAAACCCAATATAGATACCTATACGATGCCGAGGACCCATTTTGGTCCTCTGAGGTGGTGCTATTGGGACACATACCGCACAACCAAAGACTCTCAAATGAGAGATATCCGGAGGTCCGCCATATGCAAGTTGCATGGGGGATAATGTATGACCTCCAGAGGGTCTTATCCTAATAAGTGATGCGGCATGTAAAATACCATGCCCTCAAGCATCCACCGACAACTGGGATTGCATAAGCAATGGACGTGCAATCCATTGGAGTCTCTTTATAAGGGACTCAGCTAATTCGTTCTGGGTGTGAACATGTGCTATAGGATGTTCAACTTCAATACCCGTTGCCCGGCAATAGTCTTCGAAGACTTGTGAAGTAAATTCGCCCACATTATCAAGACGTAGTTTCTTGATATGGTTATCGGGGAAATGAGCACGCAACCTTATTATTTATACCAATAGCTTTTGGAAAAGCTAGGTTTCCGGTGGACAAGAGGCACACATAAGACAATTTAGTCGATGCATCAATCAGTACCATGAAGTACCGAAATGGCCCACTTGCAGGGTGAATAGGCCCGCAAATGTCACCATGAATTCTCCGAAGGAAGCCAGGAGACTCTAATCCCACTTTCAGGAGGGAGGGTCTCGTTATAAGTTTTCCCTTCAAACAAGGGGGACAAGGAAATTCACCCTTATGAAGAATCTTCATGTTCTTCAATTTATGTCCACGGGATTCAGTGATGTTGCGTTGCATCATTGCTGATCCAGGGTGACCAAGTCTGTTGTGCCAGAGTTGGAACTCTGGCAGTGATTGACACGTCTGGTGCTCAGTCATATTGGCTTCTATTGGTTGAATGTATGTATGGTAGAGACCGGACGGGAGTCCCTTGAATCGCTCGCAGATGATCTTCTGGTCATCTTTTTGACGAGTTACATACAGATATTCAACCTTATTTTCATCTCTGGTTTCTAAGTGATATCCGTTTAAACGGAAGTCCTTGAAACTTACGAGATTCCTATTTGATTTAGGAGAGAACAATGCATTTTTTATTTGAAGTCTTGTGCTATTTGGGAGCAATATAATTTCTTCACCAGATCCTTCGATTATTTGAGACAGTCCTGAAATTGTGATAACAGGACCGTCATATTTATTTATGCTATTAAAATAGCAATGTTCGCGAAGGATTGTGTGCGTCGAGGCACTGTCCACTAGGCATTCATACTTCATCTATATAAGCAAAAAATAAATTTTATTTGAGTAAATATAAATGACATTAAAAAATAAAAGTTCGTACTAACGCAAACAAAAGATGAAGATACATGGAATTTTAAATGCATAGATAAAGGATGATGCTTAATCGAGCAGGTCGTCGTTCTCGAAGTCTTTTGCCGTAAACATCGTTAGCGGCTGAACAGCCGCCAAGTTTGTTTCAGGTAGAGACTTCTGGCTCGCTTGATATAGATCCTGGAGGTGGCGAGGAGTGCGGCAGTTTCTGGACCAATGGCCAGTCATGCTGCATCTATGGCATTTATCCTCCCAGTTCTTCTTAGGAAGTGACACTTGGTCGGTGTTCTTTCGCTTCCATGTGAAGTTTCTCTTTCCATTATTGTTTTTGTTTGTCTGGGGTGCTGCACCTCGTCCATTATTCATCACAGCTTTCCCTTTGGTATTTTTAGCCTTCTTCTTGTTTTTCCACTTCTGGGGAGAAAGGTGGTGGGCTTCAGGGATAGGTGCAGTGCCAGCTAGACGTAAATTATGAGTGGCCAACAGTAAATCTCGATTCTGCTCTGCCCTAAGTAGGCATGAGATCAGATCAGAGAATTTCGTGAAGTTGCGTTCACGATACTGCTGCATGAGGATTGCATCTTTCTCGTGAAACGAGGTAAATGTCTTTTCCAACATGCGTTGTTCTGTCACTTCTTCATCGCACAACTGCAGGCGTGAGGTGATATTATGAAGTGCAGAATTATACTCAGCGACGGACTTATAGTCCTGAAGTCTGAGGTTTTCCCACTCATAACTGGCATGCAATAATATAACATCAATTTGATGTTTATACCATGCCTCCAACGCTGTCCACAGTTCCTTTGGGTCCTCTACTGTTAAGTATTCGGCCTTTAAGGTCCGATCTATATGTTTCCTAATGTAGATTATGGCTTTCGCCTTATCCACATCGGAGACAGTGGTAGGAGTGCTGCTGCTAGACGTAGCAGAAGCATCAACCGCTGCTGGGGCCGATGAAGGAGCTAAAATGGAGCCAAGGAGGGCCATCGAACGCAAGTGGCACTTCAGGTCCACTCGCCAACTCAGGTAATTTTTCCCTGCAGAATCAAGGACCTCGAAATCGACGCTTGCCAATTTTGCCATTTATCTACGCAATTTAAAATAGCATGAATTAATTAAAATTGAAATTCACGCATAAAAAATAAAATAAGTAAAATGTGGGGATCGGTCAGATACCCAAAGAAATACAAAGTCCAAAGTCGAAATATACAGTCCATAAACATAAGAAAAATACAATTTGGAAACACATATGGGTCCCTATATTTTCCAATTTTCGCCTCCGTCTTCATTTGTTGGTACACCGGTCTTTGGCATAAATACATATAATCCTCACTTACAAATTCTCTCAAAAAGAAAATAAAATTGCAAGGAATATAAAGGGTATTAAATTGGCCGATCTCAAAAATAACATTTTAGCTTTTATAAACATCCACGCAGTTTATAAATGCCACATGCACAAAAGAAACAACCACGCATGTATATAACACATGCATATATAATATGGAAAAATAGACTATAAAATATAATAATCTCTTGGACCACGGGGAGACGTCATACACCGTTAGGTTAGTTTACTAACGGCAGAGCGGTCGCAGGATCCTTAAGATAATTATATTTTGAAAAAATCCTAATATTCCATAAATTAATAATAATGCAATAGTATTATAATATTATCAATATGATGCGACAGACTCATAACAAAGAATTAAAATAAATTAATATTTTGAATGGGGCTGCATGCCCAAAAATATTAATCATTTTAATATATTATGTATATTTGGGTTGCAGGCCCATTTGCCAAAAATTAACAAACTAATTACTGCAATTGAATTACCTTGGCTTCAGGCCCAATAAGTCAAACAAAAACATTGTTAATATTTGGGCTTCAGGCCCAGTTTCAAAATCTTAATTTAACATATTGAAAATTGCAATTGGAATTACTGGGTTTCAGGCCCGATTTTGGCGGGCAAAAATAATGATTAAGTTAAATGGGGCAGCAGGCCCATAGAATCTATTAACATGGTTACAAATGGGCTGCAGGCCCAACAACATGGCTATCTAATTTATTTAAAAATCTAATTTATTTAAAATAAACAGAATAGAGTCTTTAACCCCATTTTTGGGATGTGGAATGCCAAAAACCCCAAACCCTAAGTCTGTCCCCTAAAATCCCTTTTACAGGGAGTTACGCAAGAATTTCCCTCTTCCCCCCTGTTTCTTGGTTCGGGCAAGGCCACCCCCACCTACCCTCTCTACTGGAACGCTGGAGGCCTCCCTGCATTGGCGGGGGGTCAACGCAGGGATCACCGGACAGGAACCCCTTGACTGGGGGGTCGGTGACAGGGAAGGCCCCCCCCCCCCCCGTCTGGGGGGGATGGCTACAGGAACCCCCCGCCTGGGGGGCGGCCACGGGGAAGGCCCCCCGTCTGGGGGGCGATGGATTCAAAAGGCCCCCCCCAGGCGGGGTGGGGCGGCGCCGTGAAGGCCCCGCCTGTCTGGGGGGGTGGCGAAATCGAACGGCCCCCCAGGCGGGGGGTGCCGTGAAGGCCCCACCCGTCTGGGGGGCGGTGGGGTCGAAAGGCCCCCCCCCCCCCCCCGTCTGGGGGCGGCGGGTTCGAACGGCCCCCCTAAGGTTGGGGGGGCGGCGCCTTGAAGGTGGGGGGTGGGGAGCCGTGGGGGTTTCTTTGTTTTTTTATTGTTTTTTTATTTTAAAGATAATACAATAGCAGATTTAAAATGCCTCTAGATGAACTATTGTAAAATCATAGCTAAATTAAAATTTTGTTTGTAGCTATCTACGGGATTGATTGAAATTACATCTGGATTAAAAATCTAGGGACGATCGTTAAAATTAAGATCCGTAGATAGTGCCGTTCTCGATACGCTCCAAAGAGAAATCTTCGCAAAGCTTCGCCACAACAGATTACCGCAACAACAGATTCCTTCGCACGTAGAGGTTTGATTTTTGGAAGGAGACGGGAAGAAAATCCCAAAAGAGAAGCGCGGAGGTGCTGATAACGTGTTGGAGGATTGTTGGAGAGAATTAACCATGGCAACTAGCCATGGTGATTTATTTATAAAATCACATAGGTATTCCAAGAGCCTTGGATACCAAAGGTCTCCACCATATTAAGAGTGGTGGAGTAATTGGTGGATAAGTGGTGGGGAGGCCAAAAGCCTCCCCCCTACTCACAACAAAAATTGCATTTTGTTGCAAATGACAATTTAAGCTTAGATATGGACTATTTTGCATTTGATGCAAATCGGATTAAATGTGTCATAAATCGTTTACGACAATATTTAATGTTATAAACACAAGGAAAAATTCACGGTTAAGACGGGAATGTCCCGGTCTACGCCCGGGTTCGAACGGCGTCCAAATCAGACGCCAAAAGCCCAAGTTATGCTCAAAATAGATCTAAGGGTAAGATCTGGCCAGACCAGGCAGACCCAGGCCAGATTGGGTCTGGCCTGGACTACTGGCTAGGCCCAGTAAAGCCAGGGCCCGCCTGGGCCTGGGTGCTCGGCCCAGTCCCCGGCCCGGGCGCCTGGGCGACTGGCCCAGGCCTGGCCTGGGCGGTGCCCAGGTTTAGGCAGGAGCTGTGGGACCCATCTGGTGGGTCCCACATTGGGTGCAGAACCCTAAGGGGGGCAGAGTAGTTTTGACGGCTCTGTTTTTTACGAAAAACAAGCTTTGGGCTGAACTTTGGGCGATCAATTGGAGGGTCAAACTGACTCCGATTGACTCGCCGTTTTTTCCTATGCATTCACCGTTGAACACCATTCGAATTGATAGGTTGTATCAATCATGAAGGTCAACAGTGAGGGAGTTAAAACTCACGAAAGTTTGCACTTTGTTAAAGGCAAACTAACTCGATTTTAATTAACTCCAATTAATAGTCCCACATCGGTTGTGCGGAAAAGGGGAGAGTCCGTCGAATATATAAATAGGAGCCTCACCGCTTCCTCCAAACTGGTCCCAAGCTCTAGATCTGAGCGGCTCTCGTAAATGTTGGAGCATGCTCAGATCTAAGCTTAAATTAATATTTCTCTATCTCCCTATATTTCTGCCTTACTCCTGAGGGCTCTAGCAAAGCCACAAAGGAGGTCGGATTCGGATCCGAAATCTTGGCGAAGGTTTCACTCGCGTGAAACTTTATTCGGCGCGTGGTTGGCTCGGTGACACGAGGATTGCTCGCCTTGGGATGCGGAGCGATTTGAGGAGCGGCTCGATGTGGGACGGGGAGCGGATCAGAAGACGGTGCAGAACATCTCGCCTGCCCCAAGGTTGAGATTCCGGGTAAGTGTTTTAGAAGCATTAGTTTAATTTAATCGCAGTAGGTTAGATCCTTCATGGGATGGTCAGATCCATCCCGAGTCGGCATAGATCTTGGCTAAGGGTCTTGTACCTTAGTGCTAAGTTAAATTGTTTGACTGCATGTTCATTAGATTAACTTGTTTATTCTTCTGCTGCAAGTTATTATTTTTTATGTCTATGTTCCGTCCGACTTAGGACGGGAATAGAGTTTTTATGCCCGAAGGGTCCTAGAAAACCCTTCAGAAATAACCACTTAGTGCATCTCAACTCCAAAGTACCCGAAATTTAACAACATGGTATCCTATGCTAGGTGTCTCCCTTGTAAGGTCCCTAGCTATGAGGAAAACCCTAGAAGGGGGGTTGAAGAGGGTTTATAGAATTTAAAATAATAATTACACCAAATTAAATTCCTAACCAACAATTAATGCGGAATGAAAATAAACCCTAAAATGAAAAAATGCAAACACAAAGTTGTTTCAAGGGTTCGATTACCCAAGTCAACTCCCGACTTGTTCCCGGTAATCCTACATTCCTTCTACGCGGATATCAACGGATACTCAAGTTAGAACCCTAACTTGAGGTTTCCTTTAAACCCATTTGTAGCAACCCTACAAGTGAAATCGAAGTACACTGGATGTCCTTGACTCCCACATCTTGGGAGCAAGCAAAACACTCTCATAACCGAAGAGTTAATCTAATAACGAAAGTTAAGAAATATTAAAATGACAATACTTACAATCACCTATGCCTTGAAGTAGAGCTTGAAGGAACAAGTGTGTTGTGTGTTGATGTCTCTCTTGGAAGAGAGGAAAGCCCTTTCTCTTGTCACCACCAATTGCCTAGAATATATCTCTTTGGCTCTAGGTTGGAGAGCAAGAGATTGAAAGATAGGAATTCTAGGGCTTTAGGAATTGAGAGCTTTGACCAAGGAAGATTGAAAGCTTGAATGGTTGAGTAATCTCTCAAAGGAACAGTAGAGGCTGCCTTTATAGGTTTCTTAAATCCCTCAAACAGAATCCCCAAAATCCCCTTTGAAATCCGGGGAGAAAAAGCCAACGGATAGAATTTACACAGACGGCAGTCGACTGTTGAACAAAACACAGTCGACTGCTGCACTTTGTCAGAGGATATGTGAGAATTCAAACTATAACTTACCACGTGGATAGTCGACTGATGAAAAGAAGAAATGTGCCTGTAAATCCAGTAGGCGACTGTAAATCCTTCTGCAGGCAATTGGCCGCAATATGGGTAAGCTGAGAAAATCTCTGAAAATATTGGGAAGACAGGACTGGCGAATGATGTGGAACACACAGATGCCTATACCATGGGCAGACGACTGTGAAACCAACATCAGTCAACAGTCACAAAATCTGACATTTTCCAGAGAGCAAAGTCTACATAGAGTTCAAAGACAGAGGACAGTTGAAGCATTGACAGTTGACTGTTTCATGGACATGCGACAGTAAATACAACATCAGTCGACTGTCATCTAAACTTGAAATATTCCAAAGAGCAGATTCTGTAGAGGAATCATGGACATGCGACTGTTGAAGCATTAATAGTCGATTGTTTCTTGGACAGGCGACTGTAAATACAACATCAGTCGACTGATCAGATGAAAATGAAAATGATCTTTGGGCTGAAGTTAGACATGTGACTGATTAACAAATCACAGTCGACTGTCTCTTGGACAGGCACCTGTAAAATGTATAGCAGTCGCCTGAAAGAGTTAAAACTTAGAAAGCCCAAAAATCAACCGATTAAGTATGTGCATAACATGCGACTGTAGAACAAATCACAGTCAACTGTTTTGAGACAGGCGACTGTAAAAGGTTCAACAGTCGACTGTTGAAATCACAACTTACACATACTTGACAAATATGAATTGGAGTCTAAGGAAAAGTAATCTAATGATATCCTAGGACTGAAATGAAGATGTGTATGTGCTCCAACATAGTTCTACTTCTACGCTACATACTAGAAGAGAAAAAGAAGATTACATTATGTAGAACTCTCGCTTCTATATAAAGTATGAGCTTGAAGTCTTATAGGAGCTTCAATCACCATCTTTGTTCATCCAATCCACTTTTCTTACTTTCATTGATCTTTGAGTGACATCCATTGCTTATTGATCTTCAAGATATGCTTAGGCAATGAATTAACTGCAAATATGGGATTAGTCACAAGTATTTATGTTTGCTCATCATTAATACCAAGTAGGGAGAAGTACAATACTCAACATTCACCCCCTTTTTGATGATGACAAACAAACATAAACAAAAATATAAATAATTGTGCTTAAAGAAAACTTACTCCCCCTACATAGATGCCAATCAAGTTAGTCAATAAATATATGGGCATCTGTAGAACAAATGATGCAAGTATGTAAGATATGAATGAATGAAATGATTTTCTTGAAATCTTGAAATGTAGGATTTTATAATCCACGTTCATTATATCTTACTCCCCCTGAATTTAAGACGACTTCAATCTTAGATTCAAGTTTAGAATTAGAATTTACTTAGCACATATATTATGATATGTTTATTTCTCTCCCCTATGGCATTATCCAAAAAGTGGGAGTTGAATAACAACAACAATAGTGCTAAATAAGTACTAAAACAATCATGAGAGTCTAAAGATAGGATGTATATCAAAAGGGATACCAATATAGTAGTGGAGAAAAACTAATCACGAAGGGGCATCTCATTGATATACATATCAAAAACTCATAAAACACAATAAATCTTAGTTGACTAAAGGAATAAGAATCCAATATCAATATTTCAAGCCAAATGAGAAAAACGTCTTACATCACAACATATATATGATATAGCTTACAAAGAGACAATTTCACAATTTTCACACAATTAACATAAACAATGAGACAATGTGTGAAGCAACATATGAAGTAAAGGCATTATCATATATATAATCACTGTATACAGGAGTATAAAATACATCTACAACTCCATGTACATCAACAAAAATGGACTTCCTAAAGGTTCTTGATATGAAACTCTTGAAAAATAGACTTCCTAAAGGGGCAAAATTTCTGCAGAGGTTCCCCTATGGAAATTTAAAAATCACACCCTTTCTAGAAAGAGAAAGAAAACTTAAGAAAAAAGAGAGTGAGTGAATTTTCGTGATTTTTAGGCAGTGGTCTAGGGGTCTATTTATAGCCCAAAAAGTTAGTTTTCGAATGTTGGACAACTGCCTAAATTTTCAAAAAATTCTGAACCGTTATTCCAAAAATTAGTCAACTAGGTAATAGTGTTAGTTGACTAATAGTGTTGTCTGATTAGGAAATGACTGTTGAAGTGTCATTTGACAGTAGATAGTTAATAAACGGCTAAAAACTATCATAAACGGCTAGAAACTGTCCAAATCTATCCGTTGACAAGGTAGTTATAACTTCCATTAATTAATTAAAAATTAATTAATAGAAATCAGTTAAAATAACTGCTGATATAACTATTTGAAAAATTGTCTGGTAGACCAGGAAACCCTATTAGTCGAACAAGAAAAAGATTTGAGAAATTTTCAAAAACTGATCCTTATGATTGGAAAATATATTTTGACAAAAAATTATTTTATTTTTCTTAATAAAATAAGAAAAACTGTATTAGTCGACTAGAGAAAAGTGTTGGTCTGCTAATTTTTTTGAGACTTGGTTTTTGAGGCTGAAACCTAAAGAACTAAGATAGAGTATTATCAAGGCTTTGACAATCTAAAGTTATGCAAGAATAAAAAAATTACATCAACTTTCTCAAGATATAAGAATTCATCGCTTGAGCTTCGTCTTGTATTTTGATGCTTTATCTTGCAAAGTAACTTGATGATTGTCATATGTGAAGAAGTTGAGCATGATAATCTGCATCCAAAGAGTTAATATACACACATTAATATAACAGTGATTGTATCATCAAAAACTTTATGGGAAGAAAACTTTATGTTTCCAACATTATCCCCTTTTTTGATGATTACAATATATCTAAAGATAATATGAAATATATGTGGTATATGTAAAATATTGTTAATTGTAAAGCTCCCCTGAATATGTGCTTCATAAGATATTGTGAAATAATGAATAAGAAACATATAATGAATGTGATAAACATGTATATCGGAGCAACTTACATAAAGTGCATATAATATAATATATATTAAATAATGAATAAGCAACATATAATGAATGTGATGAACATGTATATCAGAGCAACTTACATATAGTGCATATAGTATAACATATATGAAAATTGTTTTTATAAGTTGTTTAATATGAGAGTTGAGAATATCATATGTAATATTTTTGGTCATATTTTTCTCCCCCTTGAAATTATCAAAAAGATGGTGAAATTTGGCCAAGTAACGAAGTAGTCGACTAAAGAGATGTCTTGTCCGACTAATCTATGCAGAGTTCTAAAGACTGATCAGAATATGAACCAAACAACTAAACTTCATTAAAATAACATAAGTGTTACAAGGATAAGGCCATACATAGGAGACCAAGGACTTGCGTGGCAACAGTCAACTTAGAACTATCAAACAACAACCCAAGGCAACCTATACCAAACTAAAAGCATACAGACTGATTTGATAACATAACAGAAATAGGCAACTGACACAACAACTAATAAACAAAAGCAAACAACAAACAACACAGCAGAACTAACAACTAGTCATTTCTTAGCCCTAGTCGACTAACTGATAACCCTAGTCGACTAATAACCGAACTTTGCTTGAAATCTCTCCATACGGTGGAGGAGGATGCTACGGCGTGAAAGGGGAATATGGGGACCAATTCTCAAGGAGACTGAGGATCTGGGCATGAGTGCGTTGCACATTGTTAAAGCGTGCATTCATGTCATTCTGAACTTGCGCAATACTAGTCTCAAAACCACTCAAATGTTCTTGGACTCCCGCAAAAGCAACATTCATATCATAGTGAAGATGATCAATTTGTTATTGGAGGGAGAGCCAAGATGGTTGAGGGTAAACATGTGGGGTCATGGTAACCTTGCGACGATGAGATGGTGATTCGATCGGTTGCCCGTCGTCAATTTGGGGATGTGGTTGAAGTTCTATGCGCCTCAAGACAAGTGATCAAAGCATATTGGATTATAAATGGCCACTTCATCGTCAGGAGGAACTTCAAAATGTTAAAGAATACTGGTGATCGTGTAAGGTAGGAAGATGTAGTTTGAAATGGGTTTCACGAAGGCTAACATGATAGAGAACGACCAATATTCTTTTATGCCATGCATGATGGCACAGAGAATGTGGAGGCGAGTTTCATCAATGTAGTGTAAAGAACCAACCTTTAGATGAAAGTTGTAAGTGATGATCTTTAGGAGAAGGCGAGGAGTTGGATGTAAGTTCATGTCGATCATACCGGAAGGATGAAAACTGTGACTAAGTAAATCAAGAGTGGGTCGATGATCTATGGGAAATCCGAGATGGTGATCATTTGATCAAGGGAAGCCAAGGCATTCGGCAAGAGTTCCAAAGGTGAGATGCATATCTACACCTTGAACTTTGGTGTCAAAATAGATGTTTTCGTCACCTTGATAAACAACCATATTAATGTAAAATTGTTTCACATAGAGAGGATAATATGGAATGTCTTCACACCAAAGGTGGAAGAGAGTGACGGTATGTAGAAGATGGTGTAGATTGAAGTTTTGAATTGTATGATCACTAAAATTGATTGATTGTTCAGGATAGAATGGAGTGAATTCCATTGTAGCATATTTGGCACGTGCTTCTTCGGCCGGAGTAGATCGACGAGATGAACGAGGATGTGAAAAGGGGACAATTAGAGACATATGCAGAGTACCTAGGGCAAATTTGTGGTCTCTTTCTCTGTAAATGGAAGTTGTTTTTCGGAAAATTGAGATTTGGGTCGTCTCATGAAGAAATGAAGATCCATGGTGTTTAAATAAGGATTTGAAGAGGGAAAGTCGAAATTTGAAAGTAAAACTGATTTGGAACCAATTAAAAACTTCCTTTAACTTCTCTAGACATTGAAGAACCAATTGGTTAGAAAATGATGGAAGGAAATAGTCGAAATCGCAGTTTTCAGAAAACTGGAATTTTGTGGTCGACTAGTCAAATCTCATAGTCGACTAATCGAGACACAGAAAGTATTGTAATGGGGAAGACGCGCAAAATGAGGATTTTCTTAAGAAACCCAGTCAACATGAAGGACACAAGTACATGTCCTATACCTGGTGCCTAAGGGGTAGGTGAACTTGGATTGGACTAGTCCATGCCCCTTTCCAATGAGCTTTGTACTTTGGTCCTATGTGGAGGGAAAAAAAATTGAACTTTTTGTTTCTAGTGAATTCAAAAAGTATTTTGACCGATCAAATGAGTAAATTTTATTATTAAAAAAATAAAAGAATATATATAGATATAACTGAGACATAATAATATATAGCGGCCTAGTCGACCAGAGCTATGTGCTAGTCGACTAATAAAAATATAAAATAATTCTGAAAATTCTAGAAAAATTCTATAATGAGAAGGATATAATATGTTACTATAATCTATAGAGAAAATTTTGATTCACTAACTATACCAAGTTCTCTTCAAAGTTTAAGAAAAGTCTCTTCTTTAAGAGGCTTAGTCAGGATATCGGCAATTTGATTCTTAGTATCTATATACTTAAGAATAACATCACATTTTTGGGCATGATCATCCAAGAAATGGTGAAGTATATTTATGTGTTTAGTGCATGCATGATGTACCGGATTTTTGGATAAATTTATAGCATTAGTGTTATCACACATGATTGGACATGTGTTACATTTAATGCCATAATCTAGTATCGTTTGTTTCATCCATAAAATCTATGCACATCTAAACCAGCGACGGTGTATTCTGCTTAAGTAGTAGATAAAAAAAGAGAGTTTTGTTTCTTACTAATCCATGATACTAATGAATAACCTAAAAAGTGACAAGTACAGCTTGTACTTTTGCGATCAGATTTGCAACCGGCAAAATCTGCGTCACTATATGAAACTAAATCAAATGAATTTGATTTTAGATAATATAGAACAAAATCAAATGTATGTTTGATATACCTAATTATCCTTTTGACAGCAGTCAAATGAGATACCTTAGGATCTGATTGATACCTAGCACATATACAAAACGAAAACATAATATCTGGTCTACTAGTGGCAAGATAAAGTAATGATCCAATCATACCTCGATATAATGTTTGATCAACACTCTTAACATTTGGATCTTTGTCAAGACTTGAGGAAGTACTCATTGGATTACGCTTTTCTGCAGAATTCTCTAATCCAAACCTTTTGATGAGTTCCCTTGTTTATTTACTTTGGTGTATAAATATACCTTCCTTCATTTGCTTGATTTGAAGTCCAATGAAGTAGGTTAATTCACCCATGTGACTCATTTCAAATTCATTCTGTATTTCCTTAAAAAATTCTTGACAACGAGTATCAATAGTAGAACCAAAAATTATGTCATCAACATATATCTGTATAATGATAACATCAGCGTCTATATGTTTGGTAAATAAAGTAGAGTCTATCTTTCCAATAGAATAACCAGATTTTAAAAGAAATTTCTTTAACCTTTCAAACCAAGCACGAGGTGCTTGTTTTAATCCATACAGAGCTTTCTTTAACTTAAAAATATGATTATCCAAACTTTCATGTTGAAATCCAGATGGTTGTTCTACATAAACTTCTTCATTTATAATACCATTTAGAATTGCGTTTTTAACATTTATTGATATAACTTAAAATCTTTTTAACATGCATATGCTAAAAGCATTCTGATAGATTTTAATCTTGCTATAGGTGCATAGGTTTCATCATAATTTATACCTTCTTCCTGATTATAACCTTGTGCAACTAATCTAGCCTTATTTCAAACCACTTATCCAGATTCATCCAATTTGTTTTTAAAAAACTACTTAGTTCCAATAACAGGATGATCTGAAGGTCTAGGTACTAATTCCCATACATCATTCATTTTGAATTGATTAAATTCTTCCTGCATTGATATAATCCATGAACTATCTTTACATGCTTCAATAACATTCTTTGGTTCGATGGATGATATAAATGCACAATTAGTCATTTCTTTTATTTGAGATCTAGTTCTTATTCTATCAAAAATATCTCCAATAACTAGATCATGTGGATGATTAGGAACTTCAACAAATGCTTTAGGAAGACTTGTTTTTTCAAGGATAATCTCAGGAATGGAATTATTAGAATCATCGTAATCTAACTTAGTGTTTTCTAAATAACTAGTGATAGGTAAAAAAATCTTCTTCATCAATAGGT
Organism: Scilla litardierei; assembly: GCA_030789695.1. Classification (NCBI taxonomy): domain Eukaryota; kingdom Viridiplantae; phylum Streptophyta; class Magnoliopsida; order Asparagales; family Asparagaceae; genus Scilla; species Scilla litardierei. Next base: position 161,733,081 of record CM061133.1, read on the forward strand.
GTGATAGGTGTATAATTCTCATCAAAACTTACATGAAGAGATTCCTTAATGCATAAGGTTCTTCTATTATAAATCCTATTTGCTTTAATACGTGTAGAATATCCTACAAAAATACCTTCATCAGATTTAGAATCAAACTTATCTAATGAATCCTTATTGTTAAGAATAAAACATTTACAACCAAAAACATTAAAATAAGATACACGAGGAAATCGATCATAGAAAAGTTCAAAATAAGTTTTATTGAGTTGTGGTCTTACCAAAATTCTATTCAATACATAACATGCAGCAGCAACATCTTCTGGAAAAACTATTTTGGTAAAGAACTATCACATAAAATGGTTCTAGCACATTCTTGTAGCGTTTAATTTTTCCTTTCAACTGCACCATTTTTGTGGTGCATCTCGAGGAAAAGAGAAGTAATGTGTTACACCATGTATATTACAAAATTTTGTAAATAATTCATTTTCAAACTCTCCTTCATGATCATAATTGTTACAACCTCAAGATCGACCCAGTCAATCTAGGCTTACTTGTTCAAAACCCAAGTCATGGCCCGTCGAATATCCACAATGAGACTTAGCTTGCCGAGTCTCTAAGAAGCTCACCCAAGTAGAGCATCAAGTTTGCCATCCGAATCAAAGATAAGAGCACACCGACAGATTACACAAGTTCTATGCTAGCTTGCCCGGAGTAGCTTGCCCCAGATGCCGTTTGCCTACTTCTCCGCCCTGAAGCAGTCCGCCCAATGAGGGAGGTGATCCGCCAATAACATCATTGTCAGTTTCACTACAGAAAAAGTCTGACAAAAGTGCACATGGCCGCTTCGCCACCTGACAGCCTGCTGAAAGCGCCCCTAGCCGTTTCGTCGACAGACAGCCTGACAAAAGCAAGCCTAACATTTACTGCTCTGACGGCCAGACAAAAGCATGCCAGACATGTTCGTCCCAGACGGCTGAATCCCTGACACTCTAATACCAATAGCTCAGCAAAAGCAACCGACTCCAGTAGCCTATAAATACCCCCTCTCATCCAAGCGAGAGAGAGGTTGGTTGATTGGTTGGTTGGCTAATCTGTAATAAACTCCTACCACATCTACTTATATTCAAGGTCGAATATCCTCCACATATTCGCTCCTTCCACACTAGTTTGCCATGCAAGCACCGATCTGCCTCTAAGATCGCCCTACGTGTCTGACATTCTCCAAATAGTCACCAGCTGACTTAAGCATCAGAGGGGCTGCGGGCTGACAGTCGGCCCAGCCTTTCTGACGAGTTGCTCTTCTTACAGGAAGTTCATCCCAACTGCCAGCGGACGAGCGACCTTAACCAACTAGCGGACGACCTTTACCGATTGAAGGGCAACCTTGAGATCCTCATCTACAAATCGTCCTCAAACATGATTAGCCTCGCCATTACCCCCAAACACTTATAATCATTGTGCTCTTGATTCCCCACATCAATATAAATTCATTGTAAGCAGATTCTACCCCACAACAATTGGCATCGTCTGTGGGAACTTAGGGTCACACCTATGTCTAATCCCATACAATTCAATCCTAGTCCTAATAGTGGCAAACATCCCATGGAGGATGAACCACGTCCTCTCAAGGGGGCTTCCCTGGCAGATGTACCCCCTGAGGGGACGATAGAGGCTATTCACGCCTCGGCCCATGCTATTCACCAAGGCTTTGAAGCCTCTACAAAGATTATGAATGATTGGGGTGCGAGTGGGGCTGGAACATCCACTGTCCCCTCTCAACCCCAGAACGTGAGGTATAGCCTTAACCCCCAGATTGAAGAAGAAGCAGCCGCCTGGTAGAGGGGGCTCAACAAAGAGATATCATCCCAGCAAAGACATCTCGATGCGGAGATGAGGTCGCTTGTCAGAGGCGCCTCAAAGAAGATGCTGCTGTCTAACCAAGGCAGCTTGATGAAGAGGCAAAGCCAGTCGCTTAACAAATACGGGCGGATGAAGAAATCGCACGTCGACAACTGCGATTCATCATCGCCGTGCGAGAAAGGCTTCGGAAGGAGAGCCGTATGATCCCGGAGACATCAACCCTAAACCGATGGCAGGCACGTAGCCCACCGCCGGTGGATATCTTGCTGCTCGGAGGGAGCATCCACAGGTCGCCCCGCCAATCTCCTAGGCATGATAATCGTCGACGACAAATCCGTGATCGAAGCAAGGCTCCCCCAGGCTGGGAAGGGACACCGCTAAGCGTCCAGGTGGCTCATTCGGTGACTCCAATGATTGCAAGGCTGTCGAGGTGGCCGTATCGACCCATGAAGATCACCCGCGTGCCCTCATAGGTCGGCTGTGCGACCCCTACCCTGAAGTGGCTAACCGCCTTGCCAGACGAGTGACCACAGCTCCGATACCTCATAGGTTCAAGCTTCCTCAGCTTGAACTGTATGACGGTTCAGGTGATCCTCTCGAACAAGTGCAGCGATATAGAGGGGCAATGGAGATTCAAGGCACAGATGATCCACTCCTATGCCGGGGCTTCCAAATGAATCTGAAAAATTCGGCATTAGAATGGTACAACGGCATGCCTACTTGCTCTGTCGAATTCTTCGACGACCTATCCCATAAGTTCTGCCAGTAGTTCAGGGCGAGACGGAGATGGAATAAACCTGCAGATTATCTATTTTCGATAATCCAGAAAGAAGGAGAAACGATCTGAAAGGTTTTGCAAAGTTTTATGGATGAAAGGCATGGCGTGGCGAGTTGCAGAGATGAGCTCGCCATGTCGGCCTTTAAAAAAGGTCTGATCGACCGGAGGCTGTACAAGTTGCTCCTCTAAGATCCGCCTACCGATCTGGATGCACTCTTTACCCCCGTAGAGAGGTTCATGCTGAGCGTAGATGCTCTGGGAGTGAAGAAGGTGGCCACCCCAGTTGGGACGTCCCGCAATGAGCGACGGCCTGATTTTCCATCTAGGGAGGAAGACCGTCCTACAGGATGCGACCAACTGGGCAACTAACGGTGCGACCAAGGAGGCCATCGACCACAAGATCGTCCCAGACCAATGCGAGGGTTCACCCCATCTAGAGAGCCCCCGTCGACGGTCGATAGGTCTGAAGGACAGCATCGGGCCCTATATACGCCGCTCAACACCCTCTTGATTGAAGTGTTTGCCGTGGCAACAACAATCGGACTTCTTCGAGACCCGCCTCAGGAGATGAGGACGAACCCAGCCACGAGAAATCCACGGAAATAATGTTGATGTCACCGTGATCTAGGTCATGATACCGACAAGTGCTTTACTCTGAAGAGGGATATCGAACGGGTGATTCAGGAGGGCCAACTCCAAGGATTCATCGAGGGGAGGAGACCGGTTTGCGATGAAAAGAGTGCCCCAGGAGCACAGCGGCCGAACCAGCCCCAAAACTCCGAGCAAGATGTCTGTCGCCAGCCTAGAGCGGTCATGCGCATAGACGTGATATGCGGTGGGCCATCCTCGGGTGGCACATCGGCCTCAACCAGAAAGGCGTATGCTCGACAAGTGATGACAATGTGCATGGACGAGAAGCAAAGTGGAGGAGAGTTGCTCGTCCCCCTATCTCACTCTTGGGCGACGACTTGGAGGGGGTCGATCTACCACATGATGATTCCATCGTCATCGAAGTCCAAATTGGAATGACCATAGTTATCCGCCTCTTGATTGACCCGGGAGCTCATGAGACATTCTTTTTATGTCAATGATTGAGAAGATGGGGCTGAAGCAAGTAGATCTGAGGCCGTGTATATGTCCGATTGTCGGCTTCACTAGCCACTCGGTTCCCATCGTCGGAGTTATCACCCTGCCGATGTCTTTGGGGGAAGAGTCGAGAATCGTCACTTGGATGACGTAATTCATTATTGTCAACATTGGGTCATCATATAACGGCATCATAGGGCGCTATACATGACCACCATCAAAGCTCTCCCCCCACTCCTGAATCTAATGATCAAGTTCCAGACTCCGCAAAGGGTTTGACAAGAACGAGGGAGCCAAATACTGTCCCGAAGCTGCTACGTCAGCTCCACCAAACATAAAGAGCCTGAACAAGCCCTGCTGGTCGAACTCGTCAACAATCAGGAGGACCTCGGCGATTACCCATGGAAGGCGGCAAGTTAGCCCGCCACAGGAAGGATGAGCATTTACTTAGATATTGTTAATAACTTTGGAAATATAACTATCATTTTCGGTGCATACTCTCATATATTGTCGTCTCCATTTGAAAATTTCAGCTCCCATCAAATCTTCTCAAACTCCGGGGTAAGCTTACGAGCTTTGACCTCGATAGGTTGTCGGTGGGTTAAGGACCGAGCTACGGCTTGCACCCTCCCCTCCCTCAAATCCGGGGAAAGTTTACAAGCTTCACCCTCGATAGGTCGTCGGTAGTTAAAGGACCGAGCTACGGCTCGCACCCTCCCCTCCCTTAACTCTGGGGCAAGCTTACGAGCTTCGTCATCGATAGGTTGCTGGTAGGTTAAGGACCGATCTACAGCTCACACCCTCCCCTCCCCCAACTCTACAGCAAGCTTACGAGCTTCGCCCTCGATAGGTCTTCGATGGGTTAAGGGCCGAGCTATGGCTCGCACCCTCCCCTCCCTCAACTTCGGGGCCAACTTATGAGCCTCGCCCTCGATAGGTTGTTGGTGTGTTAAGGACCAAGCTACGGCTCGCACCCTCCCATCCCTCAACTCCAGGGCAAGCTTACGAGCTTCGCCCTCGATAGGTCGCCAATGGGTTAAGGACCGAGCTACAGCTCGTACCTTTCCCTCCCTCAACTCCATGGGCAAGCTTACGAGCTTCACCCTCGATAGGTCACCAGTGGGTTAAGGACCATGCTACGGCTCGCACGCTCCCTTCCCTCAACTCCGGGGCAAGCTTACGAGCTTCGCCCTCGATAGGTCACCAGTGGGTTAAGGACCGAGCTACGGCTCGCACCCTCCCCTCCCTCAACTTCAAGGCAAGCTTACAATCCACCCTCGATAGGTCGCTAGTAGGTTAAGGACCAAGCTATGGCTCGCGCCCTTCCCTCCTCAACTCCAGGGCAAGCTTACGAGCTTCGCCCCTGATAGGTCATCGGTGGGTTAAGGACCGAGCTATGGCCTGCACCCTCCCCTCCCTCAACTCTGGAGCAAGCTTACGTGCTTTGCCCTCGATAGACTTCTCAAACTCCAGGGAAGCCCTCGATAGGCGCCGAGTCCACAACATTCCTCTTCTCATGGGCCTTAGCCATTTCCGAGCAGAAAGTATGGGGCATACACACTAAGGCAAAAAGTGGCGACAAGTAGCAACACAAGCACAATAGATAAATAAGGCGAACCGCTAAGGTAATATTTCATTAAAGTTAAAATTAATACATTTACATTGAACTTTCTATGCTAGGTCATATGCATGGCCCCGAGACCGGCCCTACATATGCAACCACCCTCCGAAGACTATGCAGCGTTGCCTCCCCCATGAGCATCAAACTCATCCTCTTCATCATCGAAGGCCATAGTCAACTTGGAGAAGTCGACCTCCAAGGCGGGGTACAGCTTCGCCAACCTCGCCTCCACCCTCTTGAAGCCCACCTGTAACCCCTCTTCGACAACTTCTGCCCTTAACGACCTCATCATGGAGAGGTGACGTCCCCTAGATTTAGCAATGTGTAGTCAGAACGGGGATACCAGATTTAAATATTTATAACCACAAGCGCACGGTGTTGTAGTGTTGTAACGCCCCGCTTCCCAAAAGACCGGAAGCGAGAGCGTTACACGGCCCGCTTGGACTGGAGCGGTGAAGCTCAAGTCCAATAAGCGTCTGTGATAAAAACACAGAAGAGGTCCTTGCATTTTCGTATCAGAACAATCAGAACATTCAAAGATAAATGCCACATCCAGATATATAATGCGTACACGAAATTACAAGACAAGCCACAGCAGGGCAAAAAAGAACTACAACGACACACTAATCCTACTACAAGGAACTAAACTGAAACTCAAAGCAGTGACGAAGGCCCTATTCTTCCGCAGAAAGCGGCTCGGCGTCTACGACCAACTCTGGCTCTCTGAGCCAGGCGTCACGCACGAATCCACCGGGTACTCAGGCGCTGAATCTGACATACATCCACAAACAATGAATGTATGTCAGCAAGGTCTGCAAGGAAAGATTAGCATCCCAAGGCAAGATGTACAAATAATATGAAATTTAGAAGCATTTAATATTTCGAAATGAAACGACTGCAGCAATTTAACGATTAACAATTCCGGAGCAGAAAGGAACAATCCTAGCATGCAGTTCTAGTCGATGGCAAGTGTAAAGTTAGGTTCTCAGAGTTTGTTAGTATTTCAATATTCACGAAGACCAAGTTAGCGTTACAATGACCATGTCAAGAATTCACATCTAATCTAGGGTTCTCTCCTTTAGGTCGTGATGAGAAGGTCGTTCCTCTCACGGGGGCTTACCGTGATTGACACTAACCCACCGCGTCGGGTGGTGCTCTTGAGGAGAGTACATTTCATACGCCCAGTGGCCGCTCAACCCTAACCCCACTCAAAAGTTTTGCCGGAACACGAGCCGGCCTAGTCGACTAAAACGACATCACGATATCACGATACCGCCTTCGAGGCGCACGATTTCACGATGTCATAATTCGTTAAACATTCAAAAATGTCCAGACAAGTTATGTACCAATTTAACAATGTCATCTTTCCATTTGTACAACCTCTTCAAACATTAAGAGAGGGTTGCCCGGCATTTACAATAAATTAAGGAGAGTGTTGAACATGTGGGTTGAACGAACAGGTTGTGAAAACTAGTTTTCTTTGCCAATGTTTAAAGTTGAACAATATTTGGTTATATGTCCAAAAGCCGCATTTTAGTCTAGAACATTATGGAAATAATTCCAAGTGTCATTTCACGTGCAGTTTCAAGATATGCAGATTTAAGTAAAAATGATGCAAACAATCATTAAACTTCAAAAATTCATATTAATTGCACACTTGCCTGATATAGTTGGTTTCGGGTGTCCAGGTGATCACGATGAAAAGCATATTATATCTGCGTCACGGTTTTTGTAATATCAGGTCAAGGAAATCAAAACTCGTTAAATCTACCTTATATATATATATATATATATATATATATATATATATATATATATATATATATATATATATATATATCAACTAATATATATGCATTAACATATATTAGCTGTATATTATAATAAGCTAACATATAAACTGATATGTATCTATATATAACATACTTTTGTGAACTGAAAATAATATATAACATACGCATTTACAATTTACCTTAACAATGACTACTTGTGTTAAACTTACAGCGATTATTCGTACATGCTGCTAACATAAGACTAACATACTTGTACAACCAACCCATGATATAATTATTTAAGTTATTATTATCAAACAGGTTGCAGGCGCATGGGGGTACTTACGTGTTTAGTTGCATTGCCCTCGCTTTGCAGGGGACGGTTGGACGACTACTGAGCTTGGGGGTGTTGCAAGGTGTCAGCGGGAAGATGACCGCAGGGGGTCAGCAGGTGGGTCTCCAGCGGGAGATGGGGTGCCGGGGCTGTGTCGCGACGCTGAGGGGGAGCTCGGGTCCGCGATGGTGGTCGTTGTGACGGTGCAGCGGCTCCGGTCAGCGGCTGGGCTCGTCAGAGAGGCCACGCGAGAGGAGCTCGGCCATGTGGGAGGCCGGAGCTCGGAGATCTGGCCGATGAGGGCTTCGGTGCGTTGTCGAGGGGTGCTGGGCACGTTCGGTGATGTGTGGAGGTGGGGCGATGGTGTTTGCCGGTGAACTGGGCCACCGGAGGGAGGAGTAAGAGGAGGAGGCCGGGCTAGGGAGATGATGAGGACGGCGGGGATCATGGCCTGGCGGCGAGGCTGGCTGTGGGACCTTGGAAGAGGAGGCGCTCGGCGTTTCTCTTGGCGCCGAGGAGAAGAAATGTCAGGGGGCTCGGGCTTCGCGTTGAAGAAGAAGGGGAGGCACGGGTTCTGACGTGAAAGAGAGGAGAAAGTAGGGGGCGGCTGCGTTAGTTTGATGGTAGGGAGAAAAGCTAGGGTAGAGTTATAAGTAGACCTAGGGTTTTAATATAAAGGAAAAAGTAGCATGGTTTTTTTTTAAAGAATAAGAGTGTGGCTTGGTTTGGCAGCACGTGAGGCCAAAGCTTTATATAGAAAAGTCTGTGTTTGTAGGGATGGAGCCAAAAGAATGACCTATGTTTATTGTATAAAGGAGAAATGGTCCTAGGAGCATGTGAGGTGTACAGGGGGTCTTAGTTTTAGGTTTTTAAATGTTTTCTACTGTTTTCTCCTTGGTGTGTTATCCGAGTGCGTGAGTTGTAAAGTTGTGTGTGGCTGGGGTAAATTAGGATAGAGTATATCAGGAAGGTGATTATATAGGGAAGTTTGAAATATTAATAATGGGAAAAGATCAAGGGAAATAAGAGCTAATAAAATCGTTTTTAATCATACGCTTAAATGAGTTTTAATAGGAAACTTTCAAACATTTAAACAAGGTTTAAATTCGAAATTCGAATTTTGAATCAAAAATTATAAAACAAATTTTAAGAAGAGTCCTTTTTAAAATAATTTACTAAAAGGAACAAATAATAATAATAATAATAATGTTGTGAATGGGTATTTACTGGGTTGATGAGTTATTGGGCCAACCTAAGTGGTTGGGCCCATACCCACTTGTATTCTCCCCTTTGGCTATAAATATAGACTTGAGGGCTCTCCCCTCAGTAGTTGATTCATAACACGTTATCAGCACGAGTCTCTAAAAATTTTTTTTTCCACAAATTTTTCCGTTCGTTGCGAAGGCGAAGGCGAAGGCGAGACGGTAGATCCACGAGCGCGGTGCAAGGCTTCCTCCATCAAGGGTCGTCATCCGCGTAGGGCTTCGAGCAACCGTCGCTATATCCGGAGGACGGATATAGAGGTAAAAACTCTAAAAACAAGATTTTTAATCATACGTATGATTACCCCTCCCCTAGATCTCACAAGATCGTCATGGGGATTCATCGTCGCCTTGAAAACGACGGATTTTTCATCCCAAAAACCCAATTTTTAGGGTAAAAACTCAATTTTTAGGGTTAAAACCCTAATTTTGAACCTTCCGGCGGCTACCCGTCACCGGACCCCCCCAAAACCCTCCCCTCGCCGGAAAAACCCCCCCACCACCATGGCCGCCTCCCCCTGCAGGGGGGGCGGCCCCCGCCGCCGCCCCTGCAGGGGGCGGCGGCCCCCATGTCCGCCTCCCCCTGCAGGGGGGGCGGCCCCCTTGGCCGCCTCCCCCTGCAGGGGGGGCGGCCCCTGCCGCCGCCCCTGCAGGGGGCGGCGGCCCCCGAGGCCGCCTCCCCCTGCAGGGGGGGCGGCCCCCCCGCCGCCCCTCCTGCAGGGGGCGGCGGCCCCCGAGGCCGCGCCCCCCTGCAGGGGGGCGGCCTCCGCGGCCGCGCCCCCCTGCGGGGGGGCGGCCCCCGCCGCCCCCCCGCAGGGGGCGGCGGCGGCGCCGGCCGCGCCCCCACCCGCAGGGGGCGGCGGCGGCGCCCGCCCCCCAGAAACCCTAGAAACGAAAAAAAAAAAAAAAAAAATTAAAATTTCCAGATCTGTGGGCCTGAAGCCCACAGCAGATCTGTGGGCTTCAGGCCCACAGATTTCAAAAAAAAAAGGAAAGAAGAGAAAGGAAAAAAAAAAGAAAGCCTATGGGCCCGAAGCCCACAGGTCGACTGCGGGCTTCAGACCCGCATGTTGTTTTATCTGAAAAAAAAAGGGGGAGGCAAAGGGCTATAAATTTGCCTCAAAAGGCAATTTATTAGCCTAAAAATTAATTTAAAATGGGGATTTAAGGGCAAAATATTCGTGAAAAATCACGGTAAATTACGGGACAAATACCGGGCAGGCGAGGACTTTTTGGGGATTCTTGGAGGGGGCTTTTGGGATGATGAGGAAAACTTTTTCCTCTGACAAAGAAAATGTTTATTTTGGGCTCTTAATCAATTTAATTGATTAAACCCATTCAATTTACAACCTTTGCATTGTAATGATTTTTTTTTTTCTGCAAAAATCATATTTACATGCTTTGCATCTCTGGTATATTCTGTTGGATATTATATGCGTGGTTGTGCATTGTATTTAAAACTTAATAATTAGAAAGATCCTGCGACCGCTCTGCCGTTAGTAACCTAACGGTGTATGACGTTGCCCAGTGGTCCAATAATTATTAAGTGTTTAAATTATCTATCCATCTCTGCGAATATTAAATGCCTGTGATGCCTGTGATGAAAATGTCTGATGAAAATGTTGATGAGCACAATATTTCTGCATGAATTGCTAAATGTGGTTTTTGGATCGGCCGTTTAGTCCCACAGTTTATTTCCCGCACTTTTCTTTTATTTTTGAGAGAAATTGTAGTGAGGAATTTATGTAAATGTCAAAGAAAGAAGACCAACTTCCACGAAGACGGAGGCCACGCTTGAAGATGGAGATATCATATGGGACCCACGGGGTTTCCAAAGTTGTATTTTCATTTTCTTTAAGCTGCAAATTTGTATAATTTGGACTGTGGACTTTTTTGGACTCTTTCTTGTGGGACTGGCCGATCCACACATTTAGCTTTTCGTTAAATATTGCCTCCACATGAAAATGTTTTCTCTGAATTAATTATTAATTCATGCATAATTGTGCTCTACTAGATAAATGGCTAATATTGCAAGCGTTAATTTCGAAGTACTGGAAGCATCAGAGAGAAACTATCTAAGCTGGAAGCTAGATGTAAAGTTTCACCTGCGGGCAAAGTCCCTCATCGCTGCTGTGACTGAAAAAGAAAATGTTAGCAATATAGAGAAGGCGCAAGCCATCACCTATATTCGCCGCCATGTGGACAAGACCTTAAAGGCTGAATACCTTACGGTCGAAGATCCATTTGAGCTATGGACTGCCCTTGAGGACAGGTATAAACATCAGAAAGATGTTATACTCCCAAGGGCACGATATGAGTGGGAGAACATGAGACTACAGGACTTTAAGTCCATTGCTGAGTACAACTCAGCACTTTTTAGCACCACCGCACGCCTGAAGTTGTGTGGTGAAAAAGTCTCAGAAAATCGCATGTTGGAAAAGACGTATACGTCCTTCCATGAAAAAGATGCGATACTCATGCAGCAATACCGTGAACGCAAGTTCACCAAGTATTCCGAGCTGCTGTCATGTTTACTCATGGCCGAGCAAAACAGAGAGCTTCTTCTCTCCACTCACAATATACGCTCTCCGGCACTGCCCCCCACCAGAAGCTCACTATTCCTCTTCCTTCAAAAAGAAGTGAGATAATAAAAGAAAAGAAAGACCACAAAAGGGGGGTCAACAGAAAAATGTCAAGGGTCATGTACAGCAGCAGCGAAATAATGAAAGTAAGCGGAAGTTCACGAGGCACAAAAAAATAGAAATGATATCCCCCCACCCAAGAGGGAATGGGAAGACCAGTGCCAAAATTGTGGCATGAAAGGCCACTGGTCCAGACTGTGCCGAACTCCGCATCTTCTCCAGGATTTGTATAAAGAGAACAAGAAAAATAAAGCTGAAACAAACCTGATGACATCTGATGCTCCAGTTAAGTTTTTCAGCTGACGACTTCGAAAATAATGGCATGCTTAACTAGCCTTTTACTTTTATCTTAGCAAATTGTTATGAGAGCTTTTTGTATTACGCAATCTGTTTTGATTGAAAAATTTTAGTAGACAATAAATGAAAATGTTTATCTAAATATGCATGTGCCGATACGTTTCATCTTTTGAAACTGCTCTCATAAATGCTTAGTAGACAATAAACACGTACGATTTCTATCAATACAAAGCCCAATATCAGGGCTATATTGAAGATCCAGGGAATGCAACACAGTTGCCCCCAAACGACACAAAAATAATGGATGCACTAATCCCTCCGAATTCCAAAAAGAAACTTTCTAAGTTTCAAGGACATCCGTTTCAACGGATCCCATTTGGAAACAGCAAATGTAAAAGAAAAATTACCGTATGCAACGTCTCAAGAAAAAGGAGTAAAATCCACACTTGAACGTTTTGAGAGCCTTATAGGCCTCTATCATACGAAGATTCGGAGAAAGGAAGCAGAATTAAACGGAGCACCTGAAGTGCCCTACATCAGCCAAGTTTTCACTCTGGCATGTTGGACTTGGCCACCCTGGATTTGTGATGCACAGCATCTTATCCTATGGGTATGACTTGAAGAACCAGAAGATTCTTCAGAAGGGAAAATTCCCTCGCATCCCTTACTATAAGGGAAGACTAATTGCAAGGCCATCTCCACAATAAGTTGAAAAAGAATCTCCACGCTTCCTCAAAAAAGAATACAAGGAGACAGATGTGGATAAAATCCACCACCCCTAGTGGGCTATTTTGGTACTTCATTGTACTAATAAATGCATCCTCAGAATATTCATACGTATGTCTACTACAAGACCCGCAACTTAGCTTTTCCAAAGCTATTGGCACAAGAATAAAAATGTTGCGGGCACATTTCCCAGACAATAAAATGTTGTAAATAAGTCTGGTTAATGTTGGGAAATATACCTCCCAGTCTTTTCAAGAGTATTGCCAATCAACGGGAATTGAAAATGAACATACAAGTGCCGCATGTTCATACCCAAAATGGGTCGGCAGAGTCACTGAAAAGTAGACTCCAATGGACTGAACGTCCATTAAATCCCGATTGCCTATGGATGCATGGGGACATGCAAACTCTGCATGCTGCATCGTAAATGAAAATAAGACCCTCTGGAGGTCAGAGTCTCCAATGCAACTTGCATATGGAATGCCACCGAACATTTCTCATCTGAGAATCTTCGGTCGCGCAGTCTTAAATCCCCATTGCACCACCAAAGAGGACCAAATCGGTACTCAGCGTCGCCTAGGTATCCATGCAGGGTTTGACTCACCCTCACTTATAAGATACCTAGAACCCCAAACGGGGGACGCATTTAAGGCACATCTTGAAGACTGTGATCTCGATGAGACGAGTTTTCCCAAAAATAGGCCCAGATACTGGAAAATCTGGCGCGAAGAAAATTATAACGTGGGATACAAACAGCTTGACCCACTATGATCCGGTAACAATACAATGTGTAGATGAGATCCAGAAGATCTTCCACACACAGAACACTGTTCACCAATTACCGGAATCATTTATTGACAACCAGAAGATTGTCAGATCACACATCCCTGCTGCAAAAACTCCAGCTAGGATTGACATCCCCGAGAATGGATGCAATCCACCAGCAGCAGAAGTGGCTGATCCTCAACAGAAAAGAGGCAGACCACCAGGCTCCAAGGACAGAAACTCCTGGAGACCTTAAGACAATACTACCACAGGACAATGAGCTCCTGTCCACACCATCACCCTTCCCGGAATCCACTGCAGAGGAATTGCCGGGAAAAAGTGAAATTAAGTAAATGTTGTACGTACTGGGGAGGTGTTGGACAGATAGAACATAAATTGTCGACAATATATTCACGTATTATATTGCCATATACATCGCAATGGCGATGATGTTTGTAAATTATCGTTCCACACTCCGTTGCTAGAAGGAAAACGTAGAGATTGGCCAAAATGTGGAACGTGGCAATAGAAGATGAGCTGGACTCACTTATGAAACGAGAAATGTTCGGACCTGAAGTCCAGACACCAAAAGGTGTCAAACCTGTGGATAAAACAAAGTATTGCAAACATAAGAAAAATAGATACAAAATCGTATGCTATACGGTACAACCTATAGCCCAAGGAAAATTTCGCTGAAACTAGGGATCGAACAAATTCAAATGAGCATGTCTCATAAATGATGCATCAGTCTCCCTAAGTTATCAAAAGCGGATACCTTACGATTTGGCGAAGGAAAATTTTGGATATGCTGTTATTGGATGTTGTGACGGCATACCTTCGTGGATATCTTGTAAAGATAATTTCCACATTTCCTTAAAATGCCTGAATAGACTTCGGGACGTCTATTCAAATGAAGAAATATAAGTATAACAAATAAATGTACAACCAAGAGAATCACTTGAGAAGTCAATGATTCCTACTGAAGGTTGTTTTTGCATCTATGCAAAGAACAGGATTAGAGATCTTAGTTGTAGACAACTAACATCTCATCGGATCTCCTGAAGAGAAAACCGAAATAAATGTACTAGCCTGACTTTTAAACATGAAATAAAAAAGACCTAGGCAAATATAAAGTCATGGCTCATAGAATCCTGTTACAAACGCCCAGAAGTGCGTTGGAGATATTAACAGGACCATTGTCATCCAAAGTACACCTACGGTGGTACACTTACTGGATGAACAAAAAGAACCCTTCCGATCGCTGGAAGAGGGGGAGGATATAACTGGTCCTAAAGTCCCTTATCTTAGTGCAATCATGCACTCCTGGCTAACTGCATCTGTCCCGGTATAACAATTGCAGTAAACTCATTAGCCAGAGATAGTTGGCACCTAAAAAGGGCCATTAGACCTGAGTTAAGCCTTCTGCGCTTACTCCAAGGGTCGAAATATTCGGACTTACAAAATGTAGTAGCATCCTCCAATGTTTATGCAAATGCAGGTTTCAGGTCCAGTCCCTATGCTGAGAAATCACAGAACGGGTACCCACAGTGGGATGGCCATCCCCTGCAGATCTGCAAAGCAACTTATGAAGGCAACATCATCCTATCATTCCGAGATCCTCACCATTCCAGAATCACACCAATGGTGTATTTGAGGGCGCCTGGTGGTACATCACATCCCAGTGACGACTGGGATAGAGGCTGGTTCTGTGGAGCTAACCATATAGTCTGAAGACCACATCAGAGGCGACAAAACTTAGCAACCTCCTCAGAGTCCCTGGATTCAGCAGCTGCTTGATGGTGACAAAATTTGTAATTTGTGTACATTTTCGGAATATTGTAAATAGGAGTGATGAGATAAGCCTAAGAGATCTGAAAGCCTAAGAGCTTTTACAGATCAGGGGGAGTTGAGGGAATTTGTACTCTTTTCCCTTAGCTATGGTTTTTCCCACTGGGTTTTCCATAGCCAAAGGTTTTAACGAGGCAAATCAAATCAACTCTGGATCCCGAAGTATCCACCCCTCTGTGACGCTCAGAATCCAGAAGTATTCATGAGCAGAGTCACTTGTACAAATCAGGGGGAGTTAAAGAGCGTTTGCACTCTTTTTCCTTAACTATGGTTTTTCCCACTGGGTTTTCCATAGCCAAAGGTTTTAACGAGGCAAATCTCACCAACTCAGGATCCTGAAGTATCCACCCCATGTGAGACCCAAACAGGCTCAGAATCCTGAAGTATTCATGAGCGGGGTCCACAACCATGGCTGGATAAGGGGGAGTGTTGTGAATGGGTATTTACTGGGTTGATGAGTTATTGGGCCAACCTAAGTGGTTGGGCCCATACCCACTTGTATTCTCCCCTTTGGCTATAAATATAGACTTGAGGGCTCTCCCCTAAGTAGTTGATTCATAACAAATAATAATAATAATAATAATAATAATAAGTGTGAAGGACAAAAATGGATACGGGTACGGTGACAGAAACATCGGACTACGGATACGGGAAGAAATACACAGGAGAAAATACAGATAACGTAATGGTGAGAACCGGTCGTTACATCCTACCTACCTTAAGAACGATTCCGTCCTCGGAATATTATCGGCTAAGACACGGGAAAAAATATCAGGGTAACGTTCGTATCTCTCTTCTAATGTATACACACGATAAATAACCTTCATGCCATATCCCAAATAGTATTTCTAATATTAATATCGACACCAATAGTATTACTACTTATAACATTAATCAACATCCAGGCTAATAGTAGTAACAACACACGTACACACATTACCAATTACAAATTAACATAATACGTCCGATATAATATCATCCTACAAATACAATCCAACCGATATTATACTCGGGCGTATAATAACATGCTACTACACAACCACATCAATTTACTAGCAGTAAGTGTGCCATCACCATGCACACTCACAATCTATAATAATATAGTATTACATGTCACTTAAACATACCACTAGCACATAAATATAACCATTCTTAGTCAATTAACATTTTAATCGTACAACCACTTTTACATACCGCATATCACCATATACACACATAATAATACAAATCACTACACGTATATACATGCACTTAATACATTACACTACACACAGATTTATACAAGCCTTACTCCTAGCACTAGGGTCATTGTAATCTACCCACCTTAGGATCAAGTCCGTCTCCTGACTTCCTTAAATAGGCCGACGTAGAGGTGGCGGACTTAGACACTAAAGTCATTCTATCCCGGACACACATACATTATAAAGAACCATATACATCCATATACACTCACTTAATCATATAACACACACTTTCAAATTCCCATACATATATCAATTTCACACACGTATACATACGTACTCACACTACTCCACTCTTATCTCGCATCCATATAGGTCACATATACACTCACCGGCATACACAACCATGGTAATCTACATAGGTAAGTATACTATTCCATACCTTCACATATACGTAGTCACAAACATACGGCTATGCATACCTCCTGGTATACACATGCTCACACATCATCCCGTAGGGGTAATATTATAATCTTACTATGCATACAACACACTCATTCATACAATACATATATATACACACACCTGTAACTAACTACATACATATATATGCACAAGTACACCGACATGCTATCACACGATAATCTGCATGCACAACTATGCGTACACCTATTAACATTGCACTTAACACGCATATCACTATACTAGCATCCAATTACAAACATTAATAAGTAAACCATGGTACATATACTCCTAGTAACTGGCCAAAACTAAATCTAATATTCCTATATGATATAGTCAATTACTCACCTAAGAATAAACATAACACTAACTATTTTATACCCGCCTATATACATATATATCACAAATTACCGTACATGCACATATGACACAATAGACCATCACTCCATAGTAATATACTAAGGGTAAGCACACTCATACATGGGTGGTATATAGAGATTCGCACGCACGGGTCCAAACTCGCCATCTATTTACATGCACCACAACGACAACTCAATCAATGCTAAAAGTCTCACTAAACAATGATAAGCTTTAAAGTGATAACTAAGCAGGTGTAGGATTCAGAGTTGAATGATGCGACGAACTAATGTCGTGATGGAAGGTTCCGAAGATGGCATGGATATGAGGCTAGTTTGGTTGGGTGACAAAAGTATTCATGAATAGCTAAAGAAGATAAGGATATGTGTAAAAATAATAGTATCGCCATAACATGTGAAAAATAGCGAGCATACGGTAGGAGTTAAGACGTAAAATGTGATCAGTTAAATAATAGGTGAAGAGTACTATGGGCATAGTGTCGTAGTGTTTGTTTTGTAAATGGAAAAGCGTTTGAAAAATGGATTTTTTTTTCTTTTTTTTTCTTTTGTTCAAAAAAAATGTGAAGACAATGATTTTGGAAACTGACACACAAGATTTTGGAGTGATTTAACTTATGAATGTATTTTTAAAAGTAGATAGAAATGCTTGTTTTTGAAATATGTTGGTAAGAAAGGAAATGATATTTCGAACTAGCGAATTAGAAATAAAGGTTTTTTTTTAAAAAAAGGGGGTTCATTATATGGGGAAAATAGAGTAGCCACACGAGGATGGGTGAAATAGAGGTATGGAAGATGTATGTTAGAAAATCACTATAAGGCAGTAACTAAAGGTCACATCAGAAGAGTTTCATATTCAAGGTTGGGTTTAAGCCGACTGAAGTGTAGAAAATCTAAGTAAAAAGTTTTCGAAAAGATTTCAAACTTAGCGAAGAATTCAATAAAAATATCGAAAATACTTTTTAGATGATCCCGGATCTGCAATGGGGAGGTTCAAGGTTAAAGATGGCGGACTTGAAGAGTTTACGCGAATTGAGAACAAGGAGTAGGTTCAACGATAGAAACGTAGGTACGGCTAAGAAGTAACTCTGTGAATACGCTACGATGGCTTCCTACGATCTTCAATTAACATGGAAGTTATGATTAGAACAGTAATAAAATCGGGGGAAATATAATCATTGGGTCGATTAAGGTTTAGCACTAGGGTTCATCAACGTATTAGGCTGCGATAGGGAAGCCAAGGTAAGGGTTCGTTGAGGGTCGAGATCGAGATCTTATCTATAAATCTGGAATATCTAACGCTTCGAAGTCCACTCGTTGCAGGCGTCTCAGGTTCGACTGTCACGGCGACAATCGCTACGTTCGGTTGAGCCCTAGATCCGATGAATCTAAGCGAATGACTAACGAAACTCAAGAATCTAGTATGGTCAGAGTTGGATGATCAATCGCTAGGGTGACCTTAAGATGATAATACATAGTGGTAGCAAGGGTGTCTAACTAATGAGCACGAGCGTCTAACTCTTCTAATTATCCTAGTATTGGGTTTCCTATCGTGCTGAGACGAGGCATTTGAGTAATTTTGTGTACGAACTATTCTGGATGTTTTGGCTAATGAAAAGTGTTCTCATTGTTCCGAAGTTCGCAGTTGCAAGACCTGCATGGGCCACCACTAAAACCTGTAACGCCCCGCTTCCCAAAAGACCGGAAGCGAGAGCGTTACACGGCCGGCTTGGACTGGAGCGGTGAAGCTCAAGTCCAATAAGCGTCTGTGATAAAAACACAGAAGAGGTCCTTGCATTTGCGTATCAAAACAATCAGAACATTCAAAGATAAATGCCACATCCAGATATATAATGCGTACACGAAATTACAAGACAAGCCACAGCAGGGCCAAAAAGAACTACAACGACACACTAATCCTACTACAAGGAACTAAACTGAAACTCAAAGCAGTGACGAAGGCCCTATTCTTCCGCAGAAAGCGGCTCGGCATCTACGACCAACTCTGGCTCTCTGAGCCAGGCATCACGCACGATTACACCGGGTACTCAGGCGCTGAATCTGACATACATCCACAAACAATGAATGTATGTCAGCAAGGTCTGCAAGGAAAGATTAGCATCCCAAGGCAAGATGTACAAATAATATGAAATTTAGAAGCATTTAATATTTCGAAATGAAACGACTGCAGCAATTTAACGATTAACAATTCCGGAGCAGAAAGGAACAATCCTAGCATGCAGTTCTAGTCGATGGCAAGTGTAAAGTTAGGTTCTCAGAGTTTGTTAGTATTTCAATATTCACGAAGACCAAGTTAGCGTTACAATGACCATGTCAAGAATTCACATCTAATCTAGGATTCTCGCCTTTAGGTCGTGATGAGAAGGTCGTTCCTCTCACGGGGGCTTACCGTGATTGACACTAACCCACCGCGTCGGGTGGTGCTCTTGAGGAGAGTACATTTCATACGCCCAGTGGCCGCTCAACCCTAACCCCACCCAAAAGTTTTGCCGGAACACGAGCCGGCCTAGTCGACTAAAACGACATCACGATATAACGATACCGCCTTCGAGACGCACGATTTCACGATGTCATAATTCGTTAAACATTCAAAAATGTCCAGACAAGTTATGTACCAATTTAACAATGCCATCTTTCCATTTGTACAACCTCTTCAAACATTAAGAGAGGGTTGCCCGGCATTTACAATAAATTAAGGAGAGTGTTGAACATGTGGGTTGAACGAACAGATTGCGAAAACTAGTTTTCTTTGCCAATGTTTAAAGTTGAACAATATCAGGTTATATGTCCAAAAGCCGCATTTTAGTCTAGAACATTATGGAAATAATTCCAAGTGTCATTTCACGTGCAGTTTCAAGATATGCAGATTTAAGTAAAAATGACGCAAACAATCATTAAACTTCAAAAATTCATATTAATTGCACACTTGCCTGATATAGTTGGTTTCGGGTGTCCAGGTGATCACGATGAAAAGCGTATTATATCTGCGTCACGGTTTTTGTAATATCAGGCCAAGGAAATCAAAACTCGTTAAATCTACCTTATATATATATATATCAACTAATATATATGCATTAACATATATTAGCTGTATATTATAATAAGCTAACATATAAACTGATATGTATCTATATATAACATACTTTTGTGAACTGAAAATAATATATAACATACGCATTTACAATTTACCTTAACAATGACTACTTGTGTTAAACTTACAGCGATTATTCGTACATGCTGCTAACATAAGACTAACATACTTGTACAACCAACCCATGATATAATTATTTAAGTTATTATTATCAAACAGGTTGCAGGCGCATGGGGGTACTTACGTGTTTAGTTGCATTGCCCTCGCTTTGTAGGGGACGGTCGGACGACTACTGAGCTTGGGGGTGTTGCAAGGTGTCAGCGGGAAGATGACCGCAAGGGGGTCATCAGGCGGGTCTCCGGCAGGAGATGGGGTGCCGGGGCTGTGTCGCGACGTTGAGGGGAGCTCGGGTCCGCGATGGTGGTCGCTGTGACGTTGCAGCGGCTCCGGTCAGCGGCTGGGCTCGTCGGAGAGGCCACGCGAGAGGAGCTCGGCCATGTGGGAGGCCGGAGCTCGGAGATCTGGCCGGTGAGGGCTTCGGTGCGTTGTCGAGGGGTGCTGGGCACGTTCGGTGATGCATGGAGGTGGGGTGATGGTGTTTGCCGGTGAACTGGGCCACCGGAGGGAGGAGTAAGAGGAGGAGGCCGGGCTAGGGAGATGATGAGGACAGCGGGGATCACGGCCTGGCGGCGGGGCTGGCTGTGGGACCTTGGAAGAGGAGGCGCTCGGTGTTTCTCTTGGCGTCGAGGAGAAGAAATGTCAGGGGGCTCGGGCTTCGCGTTGAAGAAGAAGGGGAGGCACGGGTTCTGACGTGAAAGAGAGGAGAAAGTAGGGGGCGGCTGCGTTTGTTTGATGGTAGGGAGAAAAGCTAGGGTAGAGTTATAAGTAGACCTAGGGTTTTAATATAAAGGAAAAAGTAGCAGGGTTTTTTTTAAGAATAAGAGTGTGGCTTGGTTTGGCAGCACGTGAGGCCAAAGCTTTATATAGAAAAGTCTGTGTTTGTAGGGATGGAGCCAAAAGAATGACCTATGTTTATTGTATAAAGGAGAAATGGTCCTAGGAGCATGTGAGGTGTACAGGGGGTCTTAGTTTTAGGTTTTTAAATGTTTTCTACTGTTTTCTCCTTGGTGTGTTATCCGAGTGCGTGAGTTGTAAAGTTGTGTGTGGCTGGGGTAAATTAGGATAGAGTATATCAGGAAGGTGATTATATAGGGAAGTTTGAAATATTAATAATGGGAAAAGATCAAGGGAAATAAGAGCTAATAAAATCGTTTTTAATCATACGCTTAAATGAGTTTTAATAGGAAACTTTCAAACATTTAAACAAGGTTTAAATTCGAAATTCGAATTTTGAATCAAAAATTATAAAACAAATTTTAAGAAGAGTCCTTTTAAAAATAATTTACTAAAAGGAACTAATAATAATAATAATAATAATAATAATAATTATTATTATTATTATAAGTGTGAAGGACAAAAATGGATACGGGTACGGTGACAGAAACATCGGACTACGGATACAGGAAGAAATACACATGAGAAAATACAGATAACGTAATGGTGAGAACCGGTCGTTACAAGTGTGGCTTGGGGGTTGAACACGGGGTGGCGTGGTGTACTTGTTATCAGACAGGATCCGGATCACCCGGTGGGTGAGCTAGTTCTATCGCTCGGTGGTTTGTCACGAAATGGAACTACGAAAGATGTAAGATATATAAAAGGGAACCAAGGACCTTGGTTTCCACCTTATCATGTGTCCTCTCCATTACAACCGACGGATAGGGATACGATTGGATTCTAGGGTTTATTGGTGAGACGTTGCCTCTAAAAGTGATACCTAGCGTCCCATGGGCCCGATATTCCGGTCGATGCCCAGGATGATACGCTAGGTCTACCCAGCTTCGGACGGTGGGCATTCCCATGACCATTAACACCGACCGACTTTGGGAGCACTAAGCGCGCAACGATTGCTTTCGATATTTCATCCTGTCGTTCCCACGCGCCAGGATTCAATGTCTACGCTAGGGGTGTGAGCTGTGGCTAGGGGATCAAACTCCCGTTTTATTTCCCATTGGCCCGATGGTCAGAGATGGTCTTTCTCCCACCAATGACAATGAAACGTCCCACGTAACCATCTAAATTCTTATATCCTATCGAAACCCTAATCTTATGGTCATTCTAGGGAGAACCCACGAAGGGATTTCCACCAATGCCCTAGATTGGGGAACTACTCACAAGTCATTGCAAAAAAGAGCAACACAACAAATTACAACCATTCAAATCAAGATCAAGTAATAGAAATAAGAAGCTAACAATAGTATTAATGCAATATCAAAGTTTCAGAACAATCAGAGAACTTACAAAACAGAATCAATTCGCAACCGTCAAAAATCCCAAAAAGACAGTTTTAGAAAAAGGGATATTGTTCTGGGAAAAAACCTAGGGTTATATATAGAAAACACGACCACCCGATCGGTTGAGGCATCAACCTATCGGGTGAGTTGGCGGTTGACTTGGCCTTCGGTTCTTCAAATACTTCACTCGATCGTTGAACTGATCGGGTGAGGCGTCGGGTCATAAGCTGGGAAAATTTGGCCATATGTGAATCGATCGGGTGAGGTTTCACCCGATCGGTTGGAATTTAGCTCCAAAAGATAGAGAGCACTGTCGCCACCACCCAATCGCTGAACCGATTGGGTGGGCTCTTCTTCACTGCTGATTCTGTCCGTGTCGGATACTCATGTTGGATATGGAAGACGTTTGTACACCCTTGTAGGGGATGTACGAGGGAATACAGACCTCGAACGTCGCGTACACGAAGTCGTGTGCAAATGGAATCTGTTCCCTTGCGGAGAGGATCTCTGGATGAGTGGGAAAGTCGCATTATATATGCATAAGTGCATGCGACATATGGCTAATAAAGGGGGAATATCTTAAGCTTATGTTGTACCATGCATATGGTACAACTTAAGCTTATAATGTGCCATGTATCATGGTACACCTTAATTAAGTTGTTCCAAAGGAACAACTTACCCTAAAATAACTACCTTGGGGGCTATAAATAAGACCCAAGGGTAAGCCATTTCTTACACTTTTTTGCATGAAATTCATGCATGCAACTTCATTCTAGCGAAGCTCTGCAGAAATCCTTTCTCTTCCTCTATCCAAGTTCTTAATCTAAAGTAGAGATTTAGATTGTGGATTTAGTAGCCTTACTCCGTTCGTGAGAAGACTCGATCCGTCGTGGCGAATCCGAAGGCGAAGTTCGTAGACTACCGTGCCGCATACGCAAGCGTAAGTCTAAACTTCATATTATCGATCCTAACTCTGTTTTGGCAGGATCCTACATTGGTATCAGAGCCATATGGGTTCGCCCCGGTCAAACCACCGCCCCGTCGAAACTATGAACGAGTCGTTGTCTTTTTCACGAATGGGTCTCCTACTATTACGGATATAGTAGGAACGCTTCGTGACGGAGAGAACGCAGCGGTTGTTCTTTTCACGTTAGGGTCTCCTATCATTACGGATATGGTAGGAACTCTCCGTGACGGGAAGAACCGACCGTTCACGTAGTATGTTATTTTTCATTTTTGGCACACGGCCATCAGGAAATAACTAATTTCTCGACGAACGGGTGCTTCATTGACGAACGGGTGCTTCATCGAGGAAGATGATGGTAGTTATTTCCATCGGGTAAGTGGAAATTGGTGCATGTGCACCATGGACAAATGGGCTATGAAGGCTATGTACCCCCCTCCACTTGCGGAAGGGGTTGGCTACGGCCAATAACCACCGGCGACCACCCCATCAGGGGGGAGGAGTATGTGCGGCAACCCCATTCAAAGGGGGTGGCCAGCCATGGCCAAAGGGGCCATGGCCGGCCAATGCCAAATGGCCTTGGCCATGACTGGCCATGGCCAAGCCATGGCCGGCCATGGCCAGGCCGGCAGTGGCCGGCCAAGGCCAGGCCGGCCCTGGCAGAGGCCAGGGCCGGCCCTGGCAGGCCAGGACGGCCCTGGCAGTGGCCAGGGCCGGCGCCCTGGCCTCGGCCAGGGCCTGGCCGGCCCTGGCAGGGGCCAGGGCCGGTTGGCCGGCCCTGGCAGGGGCCAGGGCCGGCTGGCCTGCCCTGGCAGAGGCTAGGGCCAATGCCCTGGCCTCGGCCAGGGCCTGGCCGGCCTTGGCCGGCCTCGGCCAGGGCAGAGGCCCTGGTCGAGGGGCCAAGGCCCCTGGCCGGCCAGGGCAGAGGCCCTGGCCGGCCCTTGGCCAAGCCCCGGCCAGGGCAGAGGCCCTGGCCGGGAAGAAGTTGTAGACCAAAAATTGGTCGACCAATTTGGTGTTTTTGGTCGACCAATCCGACAAAAGGTCTGGGTCGATTGCAAACTTGCCAAATGACCCATACGAGGTAACAAAAGGCCTTGGTCAAACTCGAATGTGTCGATTAGTCCATACGGGGCTAACCACAGTGCCGACTAGTTCATACGGGACTAACGTTTTAATGAAGTTTTTCTTTGGGCTCTACTCCTTGAAGACTAGCCATAGTGCTCTACTTCATGCGAGATTAGCCAAGTCATTGTGCTCTACTCTACGGAGATTAGCCAATGTACTTATGAAATTGTGCTCTACTCCTTGAAGATTAGCCTTAGTGCTCTACTTCATGCGAGATTAGCCATGACGTTGTGCTCTACTCTACGGAGATTAGCCAATGTATTATAAATTTTTTGAAAAATACGTTTTTCAAAAACGCTTTTCCGCTGCAAAGTACTATAAGAGTACTAACATTTGATAAAGTGAGGGAGAAATATTGAAAGTTACTCTAGATGGTGATTGGAAACATAGTGACCTTTCCGACTCTAGAGTAACATCTTCAATATTTTTCGAAAGTAACTTATCAAATTATGAGTATCATTCCAAGTGGGAGTTGATTTTAGAACTATCCATATGGGATATTCTATTATCATTTCAAGTGGGAATTATATTTGAAAAATACGTTTTCAAACTCGTTTTTCCGCTGCTAGTACTATAAGAGTACTATTGTTTGATAAGTGATGGGGGAATATTGAAGGTTGTTTTAGATGGTGATTGGAATCAAAGAGACCTTTTCGATTCTAGAACAACATCTTCAATATTTTTCGAAAGTAACTTATCAAATATAATATAATTTCAAGTGGGAGTTATATTTTAAGAATTTTATGCAATGTGTTTTTGATCGAACCTTCGGTTTTTATGTCTTTTGCAGCATTTTAAAAGTAAAATGTCTTCCGCTTCAAAGAATATCGTCGCTGAGTTAAACAAAGGTGAAAAACTCAACGGCGATAATTACAAACTTTGGTCCATTAAGATACAATACGTTCTAGAGGAGCAAGAAGTGCTCGAAACTCTAAAGAACGTTATGATTGAACCGGAGTTGGGCACTACGGCCCAACACCGAAGAGACAAGGAAGCTTTTGATGCTTGGTCTCGGAAGAATAAGATAGCGCGCATTACGTTATTAAGCAGTATGGCTGATGACATAATGCGCATCTTCCGAGAACATGACCTAGCCATGGACATATGGTCCAAGCTAGAGGAGAAGTTCGGTGGCACATCGGTGTCCAAACTTCGCGCCTTAACTATAAAGTTCGATACATATAAGAAACGTCCAGATCATTCCATAGGGAAACATCTGCGACATATGGCGAACCTTATATCAGAGTTAAAGGACGCAGGTCATGTGCTCACGGATGAGCAACAAATCCAAGCAGTCATACGTTCCCTACCAAATGGGTGGGACCAAATGAAGATGCATCTCACTCACAATGAGAGCATCAAGACCTTCAGCGATGTTTCCAAGCACCTCGAATTAGAGGAAGAGCGGCTTGCGGCTGCCAAGCCAAGTGCAGAAGTGTACATGGTTGCTAGTTCCTCACACGGGGGAAAGAAACGGAAAAATCGTTCGAAGTTCACTAATGAACGTAATAAGCAACCTGAGTCTACCAAGAAACCCAAACATAAGGGTGGGCACAAGAAATGGCACAAGAAGAAAGACTTGAAGAGGATCAAGTGCTTCAAGTGCAACAAGCTCGGTCACTATGCTCGTTCGTGTACGAGTGGAGGCGACGAGGTAACTTGTAAATATACTAGTTACATATGTGTTTCTAGTTCAATATTTCTTGTGGAATCTAATCCATTTTGGATAATTGATTCAGGTGCCACCGACCACATAGCAAGGGACAGACGGTCCTTCGTGGAGTATCACCGGATACCCCAAGGAACTAAGTGGATCTATGTAGGAAACAACACACGTGTTGAAGTGAAAGGCGTTGGGACTTGCAAGCTAGTCTTGGACAACGGCCGCACTCTTCTACTTCATGATGTCCTCTTCGCTCCAGATATTCGAAGGAATATAATTTCTGTGGTTGTATTAATGGGTCTTGGCTATAGCTGGTTTTTTCATGATTGTAATATGGACTTAAGTTGTAATAATACTCTTATTGGTACTGGGTTTGTATTTAAAGGATTTATTGTAATGAGTACAATATATGATTCCTCATGTAATGAAAATTTCCTTGTTGCAAATTCTAAGACTTATGAGTCTGATGTGAATTGTTGGCACGCAAGGCTTGGTCACATTGGACCAACGCGTATGGATAGACTTGCCAAACGTGGCCTTCTATCCAATGTTTCAAAGGTTGAAATGTCGACCTGTGAACATTGCCTTGTGGGGAAATCTTGTCGCAAGCCGTTTGAAACCGGCACAAGGGCCGAGGTTCCATTACAGCTTATCCATTCGGACATATGTGGTCCGATGAATGTCAAGAGAAGACGCGGAAAGTCCTATTTCATCACCTTTATTGATGATTTCACCCGATTCGGACATATCTATTTGATATCCCACAAAAGTGAAGCTTTGGCTTGCTTTAAAAACTATATGAGTTTAGTGGAGAATCAATTAGATCGCAAGATTAAGGTCTTGCGAACCGATAGGGGCGGTGAATATCAATCAATAAGTTTTAAGGAACTTTGTGATGAAAAAGGCATAGTACATCAGGTAACTATGCCTTATACTCCTCAACAAAACGGTGTTGTAGAAAGGAGAAATAGGACTTTAATGGAAATGGTCCGTTCAATGATGGCGCAAGCTAACTGGCCAATCACCTTTTGGGGTGATGCATTATTGACGGCCACTTTCATTTTAAACCGCGTACCCTCGAAATCAGTTAGCTCCACACCTTATGAGTTGTGGAACCAAAGGTCTCCTGACTTAAACATTTTGAAACCTTGGGGTTGTGCATCCTACGCACATATTTCCTCCCATAAGTATGGCAAACTTGGGCCAAGGGGAAGGAAATGTATCTTTATACGATACGCAGAAAACTCCAAAGGTTATGTTTTTATTAGTCAGGAAGACAATGGTGGGCTAATTGAGTTTGAGTCGAGGGATGTCACTTTCTTGGAAAACGAGTTTCCAAGACAGGGCGAGATAAGTCAGGACTTATCTCTATTTGAGATTTATGATCAAGAAGGATTACCTCATTCGAGTGGGAGAATTCTTGGTGAAAATGAAAATACGTTTCAACCTTCACCAATGGATTATACGAATGACGATTATCCTATTCCATACGGGAATAATGATCCAAGTGGGAGCAATTCTAACGACATTCCAAGTGGGAGTGATATTAGAATTGATCTAAATTCAAGTCAACAAGGACTTGAAGAATCTCAAATACGACGTAGTAGTGGTACAAGGTTGGCTCCTCTAAGATTTGAGGATGAATTTCCGCAAACCTTTATGACTTTACTACAAGAAGATGACGAGCCTGCTACTTTCAAACAGGCCGTATCTTGCCCTGCTAAAGACAAATGGATGGAAGCGATGCAAGAGGAGTTAGAATCCATGAAAGTTAACCAAGTCTGGGACTTGGTTGACTTACCCAGAGGACGTAGAGCTATTGGGAACAAATGTGTTCTCAAGATCAAGCATAAGGCTGATGGCTCTATTGACAGATATAAAGCTCGCCTTGTCGCGAAAGGTTTTACGCAATAGGAAGGGATAGACTACGAAGAGACTTTCTCACCTGTTGTTCGTTTTACCTCAATTCGCCTGATTCTGGCAATGGTAGCTTGCTTAGACCTCGAATTACATCACTTCCATCCATTTGTCTTTAGCAGGGCAAGATACGGCCTGTTTGAAAGTAGCAGGCTCGTCATCTTCTTGTAGTAAAGTCATAAAGGTTTGCGGAAATTCATCCTCAAATCTTAGAGGAGCCAACCTTGTACGACTACTACGTCGTATTTGAGATTCTTCAAGTCCTTGTTGACTTGAATTTAGATCAATTCTAATATCACACCCACTTGGAATGTCGTTAGAATTGCTCCCACTTGGATCATTATTCCCGTATGGAATAGGATAATCGTCATTCGTATAATCCATTGGTGAAGGTTGAAACGTATTTTCATTTTCACCAAGAATAACTTCTTCCCGGCCAGGGCCTCTGCCCTGGCCAGGGCTTGGCCAAGGGCCGGCCAGGGCCTCTGCCCTGGCCGGCCAGGGGCCTTGGCCCCTCGGCCAGGGCCTCTGCCCTGGCCGAGGCCAGGGCATTGGCCCTGGCCTCTGCCAGGGTAGGCCAGCCGGCCCTGGCCCCTGCCAGGGCCGACCAGGCCCTGGCCGAGGCCAGGGCGCCGGCCCTGGCCACTGCCAGGGCCGGCCTGGCCGGCCAGGGCCGGCCCTGGCATTCTGGCAATGGTAGCTTGCTTAGACCTCGAATTACATCAAATGGATGTAAAGACTGCCTTTCTCAATGGAGAATTGGACGAGGAGATCTATATGGAACAACCAACAGGGTTTGTAAAAGAAGGAAACGAACATAAGGTTTGTAAACTTCTTAAATCCATATATGGTCTTAAACAATCCTCGAGGCAATGGTATATACGATTTCAAGAGGTTGTCTTATCAAATGGATTTTCCATGCTTGATGAAGATAACTGTGTATATATCAAGAGGAATAAGAACAAGTATGTTATTACGTCTCTATATGTAGATGACATTTTAATAGCCGGAAATGACAAGGGCTTTGTGATGGATATCAAGGCTTTGCTTTCATCAGTTTTTGAGATGAAAGACATGGGAGAAGCCGCATATATCCTTGGAGTTAAGATTTCAAGGAACCGTTCAAAGAAACTTCTTTCTCTTTCACAGGAGACTTATATAAAGAAGGTTCTAGAACGTTTTAATATGCAGGACTGCAAGTCCATTGATACTCCAATAAGCAAGTGCGACAATTTATGTCTGAAATCATGTCCAAAGAACCAAAAAGAGAAGGAGATTATGGAAAAAGTTCCATATTCCAGTGCAGTTGGTAGTCTAATGTACGCTATGATGTGTACAAGACCGGACATCTGTTTTTCCGTTGGAATGGTAAGTCGTTACCAATCCAAACCAGGGCAAGTACACTGGAAAGCGGTTAAGAGGATAATGCGGTATCTCAAAGGAACTGCAGACTTTGCTTTATGCTATCAAGGAGATGCCTTGAGGCTCGAAGGCTACACTGATGCTGATTGGGCGGGTGATCTCGATGAGCGACGATCGACCTCAGGATATGTTTTTCTACTCGGATCTGGTGCAATATCCTGGAGTAGCAAGAAACAATCCTGCATCGCACTTTCAACCATGGAAGCCGAATTTGTAGCATTTAGCATGGCAGTTCAAGAGGCTGTTTGGCTTAGGAAGTTCTTAGACAGGCTAATTAATGCAAGTGACTCAGGTGCTGTACCTATACACAGCGACAGTCAAGCATCTATAGCCTATGTCAAAGATCCGAAATTCCATTGTAAGACCAAACACATAGATATCCGCTACAAATTTGCAAAAGACTATGATAAGACCAAGAAGATAGACATAAGGTACATATCTACGCATGAGATGATAGCGGATCCGCTTACGAAGGCGATCCCCAGAGATGTGTTTTACAAACACTTATCATCTCAAGGATTGCGTAAGAGCTGAGTTGTACCAATGTAAATTCCCATGTCTGTAAATGATCAAAATTAATAAAAGAATAAGTTCTTTTTTCAAACATTGCATATGAATTTCTTAAGAAATGTTTGTGTACATTTTTGAAATCTCAGCTGAATTGTGTGTATGTCGGACAGATTAAGGTTGGCTCTCTCACATGAGCAACCGCCTTATCTTATCAGATGGATAAGATAGATATGAGACTAGTTTAAAGTCAAAATCATTAGACGAATGATTTAGAGTCATGACTTAAACAAGATAGTCGAATGAAAGATCTGCATCATATGGATGCTTACAAAAGATCTGAGATCTGTATCACAAGGATATTTGAAAGAGATCTCATAGGATTTTTTCCTATCTGTCTTATGCAGGATAAGAGTCCGTGAATATTTCACGAGTAGTAAGGGGACTCAAAAAGATAGTCACTGTGGTGTCTGATCTTTTCATCCCTACAACATCATTAAGACATACTCTCCCTGGGAAAGGAGTGATGTTGTAATACGTGTTCATACCACGTATGCATTTCGACCACTGAGTTAGTAGCAATAGTGTTTGCTATTATGTGAGACTCAAAGGCCATATGGGTCTTAACTCTTACCCTCAAGGACTCCAATTGGTTCCTTTAGATTTGACGAAATGATCGCTATCTTAGCGTGTTACTTATGGGCTATGATAATTCGGCTCGGCGGGGCACGTTAGAAAAGCGAGTCTAGTCAAGATCAGAAGGTTCGCAAGAAGAGGAAGATTGATTTCATATTCGCATTTGTACTTTAATGATTCAAAGCTGGCCAGCCAATTGTAATCCAGATGGGATTCAATTGTTGAAGATAAAGTATAAGAAATGTGAAGAAATAATCTAGGGTAAAGCATGCGTTGAACTACTCAACTTTGCACCTTCGAGGTCGTTGTGTATCTCTAATAAGTGCACAACAACAGACTCTACGCGCATGACGGTCGCACGGTCTATTTCTCGGTATGATAGATGAAAGAACTAAGAGAAAGATGTTCTCTTACAATCCCCTCAAGTGTGAGTGGGAGATGTTGGATATGGAAGACGTTTGTACACCCTTGTAGGGGATGTACGAGGGAATACGGACCTCGAACGTCGTGTACACGAAGTCGTGTGCAAAGGGAATCTGTTCCCTTGCGGAGAGGATCTCTGGATGAGTGGGAAAGTCGCATTATATATGCATAAGTGCATGCGACATATGGCTAATAAAGGGGGAATATCTTAAGCTTATGTTGTACCATGCATATGGTACAACTTAAGCTTATAATGTGCCATGTATCATGGTACACCTTAATTAAGTTGTTCCAAAGGAACAACTTACCCTAAAATAACTACCTTGGGGGCTATAAATAAGACCCAAGGGTAAGCCATTTCTTACACTTTTTTGCATGAAATTCATGCATGCAACTTCATTCTAGCGAAGCTCTGCAGAAATCCTTTCTCTTCCTCTATCCAAGTTCTTAATCTAAAGTAGAGATTTAGATTGTGGATTTAGTAGCCTTACTCCCTTCGTGAGAAGACTCGATCTGTCGTGGCGAATCCGAAGGCGAAGTTCGTAGACTACCGTGCCGCATACGCAAGCGTAAGTCTAAACTTCATATTATCGATCCTAACTCTGTTTTGGCAGGATCCTATAACTCATACACGAACCGATCGGGTGGGTCTGTCCACCCGATCGGTTGAGGGCTGAAATATGATATTCTTCGACGTTTGACCTTCGGGATCGTGTGTGGCACCTCCCGTTGCTCCGGGGACTCAAGATATCTGCTTTATATGTCCCCAGCACTGCCAATCTCCTGCAATGGCACAAAACACAAAGAAAGTGAAAAGATACTAAAAACCACAAAAGAATAGATATAAAACAACGGAAAACAACGAGAGGTCACGAGGAAGACGTGCGTGAATATATAAAATTTAAACACACGTCAAAATCCCCCAAGCTGAACCCTTCCTCGTCCTTGAGGAAGACGAGTGAGAGTAGGAGCTCGGAGGGAAAAATAGAAAGGAGGAAACAGAAAGAGAAAGCAAAGTCCTAGATCACCCATCAGAGCCAACAAAAACTAACTCACCACACTAAGCAAGCATGCGGTAAACACATCACTAAACCTAGGAATATGAGTCCATATAAGTGTCGTGGGTCCATGCAGTGAAGCGCGAGTGAGTGAGGTTATGAGCTAGCAGATGGTGTTACTATCTAAATTGTGCAATAAAGCTCCATCTACATATACCCAAGGAATGACCCAAATATCGATTCAATTCGAATTAGAGGTGAATAATAGCTCAAGCATGCATGAGAATAGAATAAGAATTGAAAAGTATCATGTGTCAGGGACTCCACTGCTAGGGACTAGAAGATCACCACACTATTGCCTAGATAATCGCTTGAAAATTCATATGCCAAGTGTGTTCGAAAATGAAGGAGGTTGAGAAGGTATAGAGTAGAACACTTGGTGCAAACTCTTGCCTTCCCTTTATTCACGGTGGATAGGAATGGTATTCACAACGTGAATTTTTTGGGTTTTGGGTATTTGTATTCTTTTGGATTTTTGGCTATCCATATTTTTTCTTTTTTTCTTTTTGAATTTTTCTTTCTTCTCTCTCTCTTTTTTGGATTTTTGGATTTTTAGCTATATATTTGTGTACTCTCCCAAGTGGGAGAACGGTACACGATGAGGGGATTTGCACCAAGTAAAACAAAAAAGAAATCGAATTCTGAACACTTGGGCAAAAGAAATTTTTTTCGCGAATCAGAGCGCAAAATGGATTATCCTAGTCCTATTGGTAGAGTCCCGACACATGTGAATTGAAGCGTAGTATATATATATTATTCATGCATAGAGAAGCAGACAGTGAGGCAAAATACCGCATATTCGAAATTGAAGCATGAAAGTCTAGGGGTCAACCAAGGACATGTATATAAAAAAATAACACAGTAGAAGCACACCAACTAGCTAGTCACGACAAACAACTCACACAAAAGCAAAGTGAACCCACGAAGCATGAAATGCAATAGGACACGGCTTCCTAGGGTTAGTGAAAGTGATTATCGTGCCTAAGCCAAGTATGTGTGTGGTACAGTGGCAATTCATTATGTGGGGTCATCTCTAGGAGAGGGAGATAAAAAAAAGGAAGAAAACGAAGATACAATGAAAACGACTCAAAACGGTGAAAAAGATAAAACTGACTCAGAAAGTGCGACTCCCCCAAGCTGAATCTTGCATTGCCCTTAATGCAATAAGAGTGAATACGGGAGGGCATGGAAAATGGGAGGGAAGCACGCACCGACACAAAAATTGAAAAACATGAAAGACACACAAAACGAAAAAGAAGAGTAAAGAAAATAAACACTCAAAACAACTATATAACACACATGCACACGAACACATATAAACAAGCACACAACAAACATTACGCGACAACATAACACAAAATATTGACTTCCCCCAAGTTGATCATGAAAATGCTAGAAAAAATGTGTGATCATGCTGATGCAGAATAAAGGGCAAGGGGGAAAATCAGAAAAAGGGACAATCAAGGTACGGGACAAGCATTCTTCTCACCCTTCTCGGAAGAGACCTGAGGGGTGCGAGCGGGAGAGGTGATGGGTGTGTGGAGAAGTGGAGAAAGGGGTGGAGATGGTGGACGGATGGGTGCAGTGGTGGTGTGGATGATGGGTGGCGTGACGGTGGAAATGGTAAGTGGGAGGGATACGGCGACTAATGAGGTGGGGGTGAGTAAAGATTTCGAGCGCACAACTAATTTCTTGCGACGCGAGTATGCGGTGGTGATAGATGTGAATGGTAGTGGGGGTATAGGATCGAAAGTAACGGTCGTGGGTGGAGAGGGAGTGGAGGGAGGAGGGGATGATCACCTAGGGGGTGATGGAGGAGGTGATGATCGTCTAGGTGGTGAAGGATGAGGTAAGGTGGGTGGAATATGTGGAGGAGGACCGTGAATGTGTGTAAGAATGCAGAGAATGGTGGCCACATTTCGCTTGAGTGCGAGGAAACGTGGATGTGAAAAGAAAGAAGTGGATGGGTTCGAGGAGGTAGAAGAGGATGCGCCAGCGTGCAGAGCAGCCAGCTTAGCCTCAAGAGCGAGGCGAGCGAAGGTGGCCTGACGAACAGCAGAAGTGGTACCGGAGGCAGTGGCCATACCAGCACCAGAGGCTATGCCTAAGAGGGATGTAGTAAGTGCCTCAGAAGAAACAGCGACAGAAACTGGGGTCGTGACACTAGGTCCAGCCCCGGGGTCTCCTCTGAATGCAGGGATATCCTGCTCACCTAAGTGGGCGGCAGGAGACGGTGGTCGAGGTGCGTCAGGGAGTGGAAACTAAAGATGTAACCCCCCATAAACTCTGGATCATGAGGAAACGACCAGTCTTCCTCAAGATGAATAGCTATACGGCCAGGATTAGTCAGAGTGGTATACGGGGCAGGGGGTGGCAATAGTAAAAGACATACCGACCGATGCCACGCGGTCGGATCATGTGGGTGTGCCGCAGGACATCAAGATCTAGATATGTAGATCATGGGGCACTCGGCAGATCACGGGGGATAACGATGTTGAACAGGGGAGGGGGGGTGCAAGGCAATGAGGGTAATGAGGCCTCTGCAGCAATACTTATCCTTGCCGGCGCAGCTAATATCAATGAGTTTTTGGATAAGCCACGCACCGGCGTTAATGCGAACGTGTGGGGCCTCGAAATTGATCCCGTCAACACCAGGAATGAATGGGAACGTCATCACCCACAAAATGAATAAATCAGGGATGGTCACAGTACCGGACTCATCCCTAGGAAAGAAAGATTTCGAAATGATGCGGTGGGCGAGACGGAAAATGAGGTGAATGATGGATGAGGCATTGGCCTTGCCTCGAGGATAATGGTCATGAAGAGTGAGGCGTCCCCAAAAATGATCGACATCAAAGTCATGATGCATTTCATAAGGGGATGGGGTCCTCGAGAAAAGGGAAACCAAAAATGTTGTTTATGGTGTTCATGTGGGTGCCAAAGTTTCGGTTTCGGAGGCGGAAATCTATACTGGGCCCCACTTAGCTTTGAGAGTAGAGAGGAACTTGAGCATGAGGGTGGGGTATGATGGTGCGTGGGAGTTTAAGAAACCTAGCCAACCTAAGTTTGCAAAAAGGGACTCGACACCGGAGAAAACTCTGAGATCGATAAGGGTTTGAATATGGGCAAACTTAGTGGCCAAGTGAGATCTTTGGTCGAGTCGAGTATAAAAATCTTTGTGCTCTAGACCCAAGTAACGGATTCATTGCGGTCCCATCAGTGGGTCTGCCACAGGAATGATGGGTTGGGATGGTGGTCGGGTAGGAGGAGTAGGAGGAGCACGTGCACATGGTGGACGTGTGGGTTTGTGTCTCTTGCGAGACGGCTCCTCTTCATGCATGATGCGCTTACCCTTGTCTTTGTCTTTGGCCATGATTGTGTGGCGATGTAATGAGAATGAAAGATTATATGAATGCACACAATCAACGACAATGGAGCAAAATTCTAATACTTGGGCAAAGTAAAAAAATAAAGCTCACGAGCGAGTGTACCCAGTATCGAGGCGATTCCTTGCTCGTAAAAGGTCCTACACCGTGCAATGGAGGATTATGTGAAGCCGCGGCACTTCAATCCAACAAGAGGAGAATTTTCCAAAATCTCGAGCTAGGGCTAGGGTTTTGGGGATGAAGTGTGGTAGATGGGAGGGGATTGATGGTGGGAGAGGAATGGAGGAAGTGGGGGAGTGAATTTTGGAGTGGCAGAAGTGAGAGAGGGATCATTTGAGAGAGGGGGAAGATGAACCAACCAGAAAAGAAATGAGGGTTCGGGTGAAAATGAAATCAGGCGAGGGGGGAGGGCATTTATAGGGTTAGGCGAACCGATTGGATGAGTCGATTTCGAAAATTTCTTGTTGGAAAGCAGCTACAGGTGAACCGATCGGGTGAGTTTCCACTCAATCGGTTGACTGCTTCACAAATTTTTCGAGAGCTCTATACTCTCCACCCGGTCTGTCACCCGATCGCATCTTCTTATCAACCAATCGGTTGATTTAACACCAAAATTCCCGAGAGCTCTGTACTCTCCACCCAGTCAGCAACCCGATCAGTCGCATGTGCCACCCGATCGGTTCAATCACGTGCTGATACTGGCCATCTTCAGATGCTGGCCACCCGATCGGTTGATGCATGAACCTATCGGGTGGGGTCAATTTCCTGCGCAGATACAAAAATTCGTCTAAGTCCCCCAACGAAAAATCCCATTGTAAAATTTATTCGCGAAAATTAGTAAACTAATCCTATAAATGACGACAAGAGTTCAGAACATGGGTTGCCTCCCATTAAGCTCTGTTGTTTATAGTCGTTTGCTCGACTCCCGATATATGATCTTCAGGGGGGTTGGTGCGGGTGGTGCCCAATAATCGGCATCCTTTCAGTTTTTTGGGGCAGTGGCACTTGGTGTTGACAGAGGTGAAAGGTGAATTGTCTCAATGATTCTCCCGCTGATGATGTCTGGGGGCTTTTCCCTCATGCTGGCATCAACCGCCACTATTCACAGGATCTGGACTTCATCAGCTGTGAGCCCCAATGGCTATTTTCCTTTGCTATTTGTCAGAGCAACCTTCTCAAATCCGGGGGGAGTCGGCCTGGAGACACATACCTCATCAGCGACTTCCTTTCTTCTTTGCCCATGGTGCTCCTCGAGGCCATCCAAGTCATCTGGGGGGGTTCCTTGAAAGAACTTCCTGAGATTCTGCCTCAATAACTCTCTCTTCCTCAACCTCCAGTAGGTTGCATCTTTGTTCCTCCTACGGAAACTTCACCGATAAAGCCAGGTCAAACTCGACTTTCTGGTCCCCCAAATTCAGGAATAGCATCCCACTCTTGACATCAATGAGGATGCCCGTGGTTGCCATAAAGGGTCTCCTGAGGATAATCGGTGTGTGGTTGTCCTCGGTCATGTCCATGACTACGAAATCCACATGCACGTGCACGCCGCTGACATTCACCGGCAAGTCGTCCACCACCCCCATCGGGTACTTAACTGATGTGTCTGCCAACTGCAGAGTCATTCCGGTGGGTTCAAGCTCACCCAGATTTATCCTTTTATACAATGATAGAGGCATTAGACTCACGCTTGCACCTAGATCGACAAGCGCCCGATTAATCTTCACCTCCCTTATCGAGCATGGGATAGAAAAAATCCCGGGGTTCTTGAGCTTTGGCAGATTCACTCGTTGAATCAGAGCGCTGCACTCCGCCGTTAAGACGACTTTCTCTTTCCTTGCACCCTTCATTACCAAATCCTTCAAAAATTTTGCATATGAAGGGATGGTCTCTATAGCCTCCAGGAAGGGGATTTGCAAACTCAAGTATTTCACCATTTCAAAAAACTTGCTGTACTTCTCATCTATTTTTGCCTTGGCAAGCCTTTGTGGGAATGGCACCGCAGGCTTGAAGACCCTCGAGTTGCCCTCCTTATTCTTCTTCTTTTCTTCTTCAAAAACTCCCTCCGGAGTCATAGTGTTTGATGCCAAAGCTCCATCGTCAGTTTCTTTTAGATTTGGTCTCCCATCAACCAATGGAGCTTTAGGTTCTTTTGCGGCCTCCCTCGTCAGAATCTGTGTGCCGCACCTCAAGACTATCGTCGTGACATTTGCATGATCATGCGTCAAGGCTAATGTTTGATTGGGTCCCCTGGGATTGACCTCCGGCTGACCCGGCAATTGCCCCTATGTCTTCTGAAGATTGGCCACTTGCAACCCCAGCTGGGTCATTTGATCGGCCAACGTCTTCTGCCCAATCTGCAGCAGTAGGTTAATCTTCTCCTGGTTAGATATATATTGGGTCAAGAGATTCTCGACTGGAGAGATTACCCGTTGTTGGTTATATGGTTGCTGCTGTGGCGGGGGCTAATGATTTCTATGGGGGGTACTGCTGATACATCTGCTGCTGAGGTTGTTGCTGCTGCTGGTATAACTATTGTTGCTACCGAGGGGGCAGATACAACTGCTGCTGAGGTTGCTGGGGCTGCTGGTATGGTGCCTTGTAGCTGAGGTTCGGGTGGTTTCTGTTGTTGGGAGAATATGCCGGATTCGAGCTTGTCCTCGGCGGATAAGGTTCATTACTCGTCGGATTATAAAAGAGTGCACTAGCATGGTCCACCGGTGCCGAGATATCACCGCCATTAAATTCTCCCATTTCTTCAGCCTCTACTGATGCCACTTGCTGAGTATTGGCACCACCCGCCCCTACCATGAATGCCGAGATCTGGGTAGATAGCAAATCAAATTTGCTAGACAGTTTGTCAACCTCCTCTACTCGGTGCATTCCTCCAGATCTTGGCATGGTGCGTTCATCGCTCAACCTTTCATTATTAGATGCCATATTCTCCAGAATGTTTTCGGCATCTACTTCGTTCCTTGCCATGAAGGACCCTCCAACCGTGACATCCATTGAGGACTTTAGATCGTCCCTCAGCCCATTGTAGAAAAAATTGATGATTTTTCATTTGGGGAGCTCATGGTGAGGGCATTTCCTTTGCATCTCTTTATACCTCATCCATGCCTCATGCAAGGATTCGTGGCTGGCTTGGGAGAAGGAGGAGATTTCGCTCCTCAGCTTCATTGTCTTCCTCGAGGGATAGAACTTGTTCAGGTACACGTTGGACAGCTTCTCCCAAGTTGTAAAAGTATTAGGGTCATTTCCCTTCTGCCATTGTTTGTCTTTGTCCCGCAGAGAGAATGGGAACAATCTGAGCCGGATGGCTTCAGTCGACACACCGTTGATTCTGAAGGTGTCACACTTCTCCAGAAATGGTCCAAGTGCTCGATTGGGCTCTCCATAGGAGCTCCTAAAAACTGGTCCTGTTGGATCCAAGTCACCAATGACGACTTCTGCCCGAAATTTTCGGCCGTAATGGCTGGAGGTTGGATGCTGGACGTGGACCAGATGGACGGCATCGAGTACTCAAGCAAGGACTTCTGGGGAGTGGTATTTTCTCCCATGGTGGCAACAATCTCTTCCCTTCTTCTTCTCTCGGCGTTCAAACGACTCACGGTGGCATTTATCTATGGATCTAAAGGAACTAAGTCGTCAAGACTTCTTGTGTTTCTATGCATGAAAAATCAAGAAACACCCGTTAAGCACGTATGGTATAACGCCAGATATAAACAATTAGTAAGAATAAAAAAATAAAATAAAAAATAAAAAATAAAAATGTAGAATGTGAAGATTTTCACAGGGTGAGGATATGAACTAGTCTCGGGGGTTCACAGGGTCCTAAAAGAAACAAGTACGTTGCCTCCCCGGCAACAGCGCCATAAAGCTTGACGTCCCCTAGATTTAGCAATGTGTAGTCGAAACGAGAATACCAGATTTAAATATTTATAACCGCAAGTGCACGGTGTTGTAGTATTGCTTGGGGGTCGAACACGGGGAGGCGTGTGGTGTACTTGTTATCAGACAGGATCCGGATCACCCGATGGGTGAGCTAGCTCTATCGCTCGGTGGTTTGTCACGAAATGGAACTACGAAAGATATAAGATATATAAAAGGGAAGCTAGGACCTTGGTTTCCACCCTATCATGTGTCCTCTCTATTACGACCGATGGATAGGGATATGATTGGATTCTAGGGTTTAGTGGTGAGACGTTGCCTATAAAAGTGATACTTAGCGTCCCATGGGTCCGATATTCCGGTCGATGCCCAGGATGATACTCTAGGTCTACCCGGCTTAAGACAGTGGGCATTCCCATGACCATTAACACCGATCGACTCCAGGAGCACTAAGCTCGCAACGATTTCTCCCGACATTTCATCCTACCATTCCCACGCGCTAGGATTCAATGTCTACACTATGGGTGTGAGCTGTGGCTAGGGGATCAAACTCCCGTTTTATTTCCCCTTGGCCCGACGGTCAGAGGCAGTCTTTCTCCCACCAATGATAATGAAACACCCAGCGTAACCATCTAAATTCCTATATCCTATTGAAACCCTAATCCTATGGTCATTCTAGGGAGAACCCACGAAGGGGTTTCCACCAATGCCCTAGATTGGGGAACTACTCACAAGTCATTGCAAAAAGAGCAACACAACAAATTATAACCATTGAAATCAAGATCAAGCAATAGAAATAAGAAGCTAACAATAGTACTAATGCAATATCAAAGTTTCAAAACAATCAGAGAACTTACAAAACAGAATAAACTCGCAGCCGTCAAAAATCCCAAAAAGACAGTTTTAGAAAAAGGGATCTCGTTCTGGGAAAAAACCTAGGGTTATATATAGAAAACACGACCACCCGATCGGTTGAGGCATCAACCGATCGGGTGAGTCGGAGATTGACTTGGCCTTCGGTTCTTCAGATACTTCACTCTTTCGTTGAACCGATCGGGTTAGTCATCGGGTCATAAGCTAGGAAAATTTGGCTACAGGTGAACCGATCGGATGAGTTTTCACCGATCGGTTGGAATTTTCAGCTCCAAAAGACAGAGAGCACTGTCGCCACCACTCGATCGCTGAACCGATCGGGTGGGCTCTTCTTCACTGCTGCTTCTGTCTGGGTCGGATACTCGTGCACGAACCGATCTGGTGGGTCTGTCCACCCGATCGGTTGATGGCTGAAATATGATATTCTTCGACGTTTGGCATTTGAGATTGCGCGTGGCACCTCCCGTTGGTGCAAGGACTCATGATATCTGCTTTATATGTCCCTAGCACTGGCAATCTCCTGCAACGGCACAAAAACACAAAGAAAGTGAAA
The DNA here is from genome assembly GCA_030789695.1 of Scilla litardierei. NCBI lineage: Eukaryota > Viridiplantae > Streptophyta > Magnoliopsida > Asparagales > Asparagaceae > Scilla > Scilla litardierei. Next base: position 161,773,955 of record CM061133.1, read on the forward strand.
AGATACTAAAAACCACAAAAGAATAGATACAAAACAACAGAAAACAACGGGAAGTTACGAGGAAGACGAGCGTGAATATATAAAATATAAACACACGTCAGGAGGTACTCCTCCTCCTGATACTTGCGGATGGCTCCTGCATTCTCGACCTCCAGATCTATCTTATTCAGCGCTGCCACCTGCCACTTTAGCTCGGCGATCTCCACCCCCTTGGCCTCTGCTTCCTCGGCATGTGCATTCATGGCAGTGACCCATCGATCCTCCTCTTCCTTAAACTGTCGCTTCATGTTGGATATAGACAACATGAATACACCCATGAGGGGATGTATGAGGGTATACGGACCTCAGATGTCGCGTGCACGAAAGCGTGCACGAAGGGAACCTTTTCTCGTGTGAAAAGGACCACTCGATAAGTGGAAAAAGCCACTCGATAAGTGAAAAAAGTCACTTTATAAGTGCATAAAGGCATTTGATAAGTGAATGAAGAAGAGGATAAATTGTAAAGACTGGTTTTCTTGTATCTGAATTTATTATAATATAATATATGTTTTGGTGGATTTTCTCCTCTTGTGTGGTTCGCGTCTCCGTAACTTTCATTTTCGATCGATTCGTCGTATTTTCTCGTTTCTTCCTTAGGATCGTCGATTTCGAAGTACGTCGTTTGTGACGGGCTTCATAACGGTCATATCTAACTATTAGATCAAGCCTAGGAGTCTTAGGATTCGATCCCGGGGCTCTGCGCTCCGTATCGGAACTTTTGGTGCCCATTAACCGGTATAAGAAGGGGCACCGACCGACTAGATGACGATCCAGTCGGTCGGCAATCCTTCTTGGACCGACTAGTGAGCTTTCTAAATTTTCTCAGGAGTTACTGTTTATCGTTAGTCGGTCTAAGAACGTTGGTTGACCGACTAGGTTGCAAACTAGTCGGTCAGCAATGCTTCTTTAACCGACTAACACATCATCTTAATTTTAGTTGAGTTACTGTTTACTCTTAGTCGGTCTAAGAACGTTCATCGACCGACTAGTTGCTAAACTAGTCAGTCAGTATTTGTTCATGGACCGACTAACTCTAAATCCTATTTTCGTTCAGGAGTTACTGTTTGCACTTAGTCGGTCTGCGTTGGTCGACCGACCGACTAGTTGCCAAACTAGTCGGTCAGTGGTTGTTCTTTGACCGACTAACCTGTGTTAAAACCCTAATTTCTGGGCAGCCGCCAGCCTAGCCTATTTAAACCCAACCCAAACGTTTTCTTCTCCCTCAACACGATCCAAAACCCTAAAATCTTCCCTCTTGAGCCCCCATCTTCCTCCAAGCTTCAATCCTTCATTCCAAGCCCTAAATCCATCATCCAATCCATCCATTCACCCTATCTACCTCTCACCATCCCCAAAATCTCACCAAAAATCTCATCAAACCCCAAAATCCCCCAAAACCCTAGTTTCCCCAAACTTCTCAATTGACTTCCAGATCTGGTCCTAGGGTTCCCCGGAGTGTTTCTTCCGCCTCCTCTCGGTAAGAAATCGATCTACCGTTGTTTTCTTATCCTAATGTAATTTTTATGAAACCCTAATAAAATACTTGTGTTTTGATGATTGTTCCCCATAACAGCGATTCCCCGTAGGCTAGCATCCGCGGAAACGAACTTTCGTAACCGTCATCCCCGGTGATAGGCAAGTGAAACTTGCATCTCTTGAATTGGGCCATGTCTTAGGCCATTTACCATGCTTTAGCGTAAAAGAGACTAAACGGTGAAAGGATAGCCGTTTAGACGCGTTTGACCTAGCTTGACAACGAAGCTTGGTCCGTCACCCTCATCATGCTTGTATGTCACGTTTAATTTCAATTAACGATATGCAAATATCTGTTCATGGCATTGCATATTGATTGTTCATCATGATTGCGTAGCACACGCTACAACATTATATTCCTGGCTCGTGTTCCAGAAGCGAGCCCTGTAGTTGGAAACCCCAACGCTCGGATACCGGCTAGGTGCACCCCTATGCCAATTACACTTCCTGGCTCGTGTTCCAGAAGCGAGCTCAGTGAGTTGGAAATCCCAACGCTCGACACATATGGGTGGGGTAAGAGATAAGCTGCCTGAGCCCCGAGTTGGCCTGATCCACCACTCCGGCCAGCAGGTGGACTCTCTAGTGCACAAGTGATTAATAGTGATAGAGATAAGCGGCCTGAGCCACGAGCTGGCCAGCAGATGGACTCTCTATGCACTAAGTGATTAACTGTGATAAGTGATAAGTGTTAAGTGATAAGTGATTAGTGATTTGGTAGCTTTTGCTACATCGTGCGTGTTTGCCTCTCTTTTAACTGTTGCATCATACTTAACTGCCATGCCATTGTTTAACATTTAAATGCTAGGTTGTTAGTCACTTTCAGTTTCCTTGCCCAAGTCTTTTTAGACTTGCTGACATGTGCCCCTTTCTCTTTTGGGTGATGCATGTTAGACCTTGAGCCTGAGTTGCTCGCTGAGGGTGAGGTGTTTACGGACGCCGAGCTTGCGCCCGTGTTGGACGGGGAGTACGTAGACACTGGGGACCAGTCCTAGTGTCTCCGTTGTGTTTTACTTTTGTTAGACAGTTGTTTTGTTATCGGTGCGTGGCACCTATACTTATTTATGTCGTTGCTTTTGTTTGGCCTTGTTCTGGGCCCTTAGACTCTTTCTTTTAGCCTGGTGGCTTTTCTGTGATGTTGAATATTTTATGGACAAACTTTGGGATTGGTATTTCATATCCGTCTTATATTATTATTGTTGTTGTTTCGATTGCAATTACAGGGACCTGCTTATACTAAGTTGACGCTTATCGGGTTTGGGGCTTCACCGCTCCACTCCCGTGCGGACCTTTTCACGTCTCGCCTCCATTTTAGGGAAGCGGGTCGTGACAGGTTTTAGTGGTGGCCCATGCAGGTCCTCTGTAACTGCGATTATCGGGATAACGATAATAATGCAAGATTGTCCAACAAATAATTTCGACCTCTGAGCCCTAAGCTATGAGTCTAATTGTTTCGTTTTCTACGTCATTAGATGGCAGGAAGGCGGATCACCCGTGGTGGTGGTAGTGGTGCGCCCCCTCATGACGAGGAGCCTGAGCGGGAGCCCACTAATGGGGAGATGATGAGGATGATGTTGCAGATGATGCAGCTTCAGCAGGGTGTGCTTCTGCAGGTGCAGAATGCTCCGGTGACTCGAGCTGCTCGGGTGGTGGAAGCCCCTCGCCCTGAGCTCGGGGCGAAGCAGTTCAGAGAGCTGGGTCCTGCGTATTTTGATGGAACCGAAGGTCCATTAGCTGCTGATGAATGGATGAGGAATATTGAGGACAATCTGAAGATGTCCAAGGTCAACGAAGTTAGTTGGGTTGACTTGGCGAAGCACCAGCTGAAGGATAACGCCAGGAATTGGTGGGATGCTGAGGAAAAGATGTTGGTAGAGCCGATCGTCTGGGCTACCTTCAAGGCCAGATTTGATGGTGAGTTCTTCCCGAAGGCTGCCATGGAAGAGATGCTGCAGCGTTTTATCGATCTGAAGCAGGGGAACTCGTCGGTGGACATGTACCACCAGGAGTTCATGAGGCTGAGTCGGTTTGCACCAAAGATGGTGCAGGACGCTGAGGAGAGAGCTCAGAGGTTTCTGCAGGGGCTTGCTTCAGAGCTTCAGAGCTTTGTGACCTCTTCTGACCGGGAATCTTATCAGAAGGTTTTGGTCGCTGCCAAGAGGCAGGAGCTGCTCGTGAACCAGAGGAAGGGGTCTATTGTTGGTGCTGGGAAGAGGCATGTGGAACAGGCGAGAGCTGTGGTTAGACCTGGATTCAGGCCGAACCCGCCTGTTCAGTTTAAGAGGCCAGGAGGGCCTGTTCGGAGGACTTGCCATTTCTGTGGTAAGGAGGGCCATATCAAGGAATCATGTAGGAGGTTCTTGGGGCAATGTGTTGCCTGTGGAGATCCCGCCCATGCTATCAGGGAGTGCCCGAGGTTGAAACAGCCTTGGGGGACACCTATTGCTGCCCCGCCGTTGCAGCAGAGAGCCCCGGTGCCCGCTGGTCATGGGGTGCCCCTCGTTCCGCAGAAGCAGGCCTTTCAGCGGGCCGCTCCGCCGAGGAGGCAGGCATTTCTGATGACTGAGGAGGAGGTTCTGGCCATGGATGAGGTCATTGCAGGTAACTTTCGATCAAGATTGTTCCTTCCTTAATTAATTGATTGTTAAATTATGTGAATGCTTGTGTGTGGTGTTGCTAGAGTAAGATTTGATCGATTAGACTGTTTGTTAGGTGTGTTTTGGTTTGCACGTTCCCTGCCCGAGTCCTCTTTGACTCAGGTGCGTCAATGTGCATTTTGGCCCAGAGCTTCGTGGAGAAGCATTCCTTGTCGACGTCCCCTCTCTCCAAGAGTTGGAACATCGTTACAGGGAATGGAGTAGTCACGGTGCATCGTGGATGCAGTCCTTGCTCTGTGGTGGTTTGTGGACATGAGCTTTATGCTGATTTTATTGTCCACAACATCACCAACTACGATGCGGTCTTTGGGATGGATTGGCTTGCGAGCTTCTATGCTACGATCGACTGCAGGAGAAAGAAGGTGGTGTTCGAGATTCCTGGACATCCAGTGTTTGAGTTCAGTCGTGGTAGCAGTTCGCTTGGTCCTGTCAGATTTCGGGCCAGGCCGGTGGAGGCTGTAGCTATGCAGATAGAGCTGGGGTGGCCAGCTGTGGTGCGAGATTTTGGCGACGTCTTCCCCGAGGAGATGTCTGGGTTGCCGCCTGATCGAGCTCTGGAATTTTCTATTGACCTCGTTCCAGGTGCGCAGTCGATTTCGAAGGCACCGTATCGTATGGCACCTGCAGAATTGGAAGAGTTGCGGAAGCAGTTGGATGAGCTATTGCAGAAGGGTTATATTAATCCTAGTGTGTCTCCGTGGGGAGCACCGGTGTTGCTGGTTAAGAAGAAGGATGGTTCGCGTCGCATGTGCGTGGACTATCGGGGATTGAATGCGGTGACCATTAAGAATAAATACCCGTTGCCTCGCATCGATGATATTTTTGATCAGCTTGGAGGTTCGAGGGTGTTTTCTAAACTGGATTTGAGGAGTGGTTACCATCAGTTGAAGGTGAAGAGGGATGATGTTTCGAAGACAGCGTTCAGGACGAAGTATGGACACTATGAGTTTGTGGTTATGCCTTTCGGCGTAACTAACGCGCCCGCAGTTTTCATGAATCTGATGAACCTGATTTTCTACGACTTTTTGGATAAGTTTGTCGTTATCTTTATCGACGACATTCTGATCTATTCGAAGTCGGAGGAAGAGCATGCATCGCACTTGAGGACGGTTTTGGAGATTTTGAGGAGGCATCGGTTGTATGCTAAGTTTTCGAAGTGCGAGTTTTGGCTGGATCGAGTTGCTTTTCTGGGGCATGTGGTGACTGGGGATGGTATTTCTGTGGATCCCGAGAAGAGTAGGGCCATCAGGGAGTGGCCTGTTCCGTCGTCTGCGTCTGAGATTCGGAGTTTCCTTGGACTTGCTGGTTACTATCGGCGGTTCATTAAGGACTTTTCCCGTATTACTGAGCCGATGACCAGGTTGACGCGGAAGGATGTTGCTTTTGTTTGGTCGGGTGATTGTGAGAGTGCTTTTGGTGTTCTGAAGGAGAGGTTGACGAGTGCCCCTATTCTTATTGTGCCTGATCGCAGTGGTGGATTTGAGATCTTTTGCGATGCTTCTGGCAAGGGTCTCGGTTGTGTGTTGCATCAGCACGGGCATGTTGTGGCGTATGCGTCTCGTCAGCTTAAGGTTCATGAGAAGAATTATCCGACACATGATTTGGAGTTGGCTGCCGTTGTGTTCGCTCTTAAGGTTTGGAGGCACTTCTTGCTGAGTGAGAAAGTGAAGATTTTCACCGATCACAAAAGCTTGAAGTATATTTTCACGCAGAAGGAGCTCAACATGCGACAGCGTCGATGGTTGGAGCTTATGGCGGATTATGAGATTGATTTGCAGTATCACCCTGGCAAGGTGAATGTGGTTCCAGATGCTTTGAGTAGGCTTCCAGCGGTGATGATTTTGATCTCGCAGTGGAGATTGCAGCAGGATTTGTGCGAGTCTGGCGTGGAGATTGTTCTTCCTGGGGAGGCTTCTTCGTTGATGTACATGCAGGTACAGTCGACGATCGTGGATCGGATTAAGGCCGGCCAGGCTGAGGATCCGAAGCTGGTGAAGATTCGGGAGCAGGTGGAAGCCGGTCTGCGGACTGACTTTTTGATTCATGAGGATGGCTCGCTGAGGTTTGGAGCCAGGTTGTGTGTGCCAGCTGGGAATATTAGAGAGGAGCTGATGGTGGAGGCACACAGTTCGCCGTATTCTGTGCATCCCGGTGGCACCAAGATGTACCAGGATCTTCGTCTGAATTATTGGTGGCATGGTATGAAGAGGAGCATGGCTCGGAGTGTAGCCAAGTGCTTGGTTTGCCAGTAAGTGAAGGCGGAGCATCAGCGTTCGGCCGGGTTGCTACAACCGCTTCCGATTCCGGAGTGGAAGTGGCAGCACATCACTATGGACTTCGTGACTGGACTACCTCGGAGTCCGAAGCAGAATGACGTGATTTGGGTGATCGTGGATCGATTGACCAAATCTGAGCACTTTATTCCGTTCCGAGTGGGACAGTCCACTGAGGCGCTAGCGAGGAGATATATGGAGGAAGTTGTGCGGCTTCATGGAGTCCCCGTGAGTATCGTGTCTGACAGAGACACGAGGTTCACATCTCAGTTCTGGCAGAGTTTGTAGAAGAGCATGGGTACGCGTCTGAGTTTCAGCACGGCGTACCATCCGCAGACGGATGGCCAGTCCGAGAGGACGATTCAGATTTTGGAAGACATGCTGAGGGCGTGCATGTTGGATTTCAAGGGTTCGTGGGAGGACCATCTGCATTTGGTGGAGTTTTCCTACAACAACAGCTTCCAGGCAAGTATTGGCATGGCGCCTTTCGCCGCTCTTTATGGGAGGAAATGTCGATCGCCATTGAGTTGGGATGACGTTGGTGATCGGGAGTTGTTGGGACCTGAGATGATCGTGGAGGCCGTGGATATCGTCAGGAATATTCGGGAGAGGTTGAGGATTGCTCAGGACCGTTTTAAGCATTGGGCTGATGCTAAACGTCGTCCTTTGGAGTTTCAGCCGGGCGACCATGTGTTCTTGAAGATTTCTCCGAATCGTGGTGTGATTCATTTTGGGAAGGTGGGAAGTTGAGCCCGCGATACATTGGACCGTTTGACGTTTTGGAGAGGGTTGGCGAGGTAGCTTATCGCTTGGCCTTGTCGCCATCTTTGGAAGGAGTTCACGATGTTTTCCATGTATCGCAGCTTCGTCGATACATTAGCGATCCGTCTCATGCGGTGGATTTTTCGGAGATTACCGTTCGCCCCGATATGACGTATGACCAGCATCCAGTGCAGATTCTGGACAGGCGTCAGAAATCACTTCGGAACAAGATTGTCAATCTTGTGAGGGTGATGTGGCGACATGGTTCGCCGGGAGAGTCCACTTGGGAGAGAGAAGATGAGATGCGAGAGCGTTTCCCACTTTTGTTTCCGGACTCGTGAGTATTCGGAAATTCCGAGGACGGAATTTTTCTTAAGTTGGGGAGGATGTAACGACTGGTTTTCTTGTATCTGAATTTATTATAATATAATATATGTTTTGGTGGATTTTCTCCTCTTGTGTGGTTCGCGTCTCCGTAACTTTCATTTTCGATCGATTCGTCGTATTTTCTCGTTTCTTCCTTAGGATCGTCGATTTCGAAGTACGTCGTTTGCGACGGGCTTCATAACGGTCATATCTAACTATTAGATCAAGCCTAGGAGTCTTAGGATTCGATCCCGGGGCTCCGCGCTCCGTATCGGAACTTTTAGTGCCCATTAGCCGGTATAAGAAGGGGCACCGACCGACTAGATGACGATCCAGTCGGTCGGCAATCCTTCTTGGACCGACTAGTGAGCTTTCTAAATTTTCTCAGGAGTTACTGTTTATCGTTAGTCGGTCTAAGAACGTTGGTTGACCGACTAGGTTGCAAACTAGTCGGTCAGCAATGCTTCTTTAACCGACTAACACATCATCTTAATTTTAGTTGAGTTACTGTTTACTCTTAGTCGGTCTAAGAATGTTCATCGACCGACTAGTTGCTAAACTAGTCGGTCAGTATTTGTTCATGGACCGACTAACTCTAAATCCTATTTTCGTTCAGGAGTTACTGTTTGCACTTAGTCGGTCTGCGTTGGTCGACCGACCGACTAGTTGCCAAACTAGTCGGTCAGTGGTTGTTCTTTGACCGACTAACCTGTGTTAAAACCCTAATTTCTGGGCAGCCGCCAGCCTAGCCTATTTAAACCCAACCCAAACGTTTTCTTCTCCCTCAACACGATCCAAAACCCTAAAATCTTCCCCCTTGAGCCCCCATCTTCCTCCAAGCTTCAATCCTTCATTCCAAGCCCTAAATCCATCATCCAATCCATCCATTCACCCTATCTACCTCTCACCATCCCCAAAATCTCACCAAAAATCTCATCAAACCCCAAAATCCCCCAAAACCCTAGTTTCCCCAAACTTCTCAATTGACTTCCAGATCTGGTCCTAGGGTTCCCCGGAGTGTTTCTTCCGCCTTCTCTCGGTAAGAAATCGATCTACCGTTGTTTTCTTATCCTAATGTAATTTTTATGAAACCCTAATAAATTACTTGTGTTTTGATGATTGTTCCCCATAACAGCGATTCCCCGTAGGCTAGCATCCGCGGAAACGAACTTTCGTAACCGTCATCCCCGGTGATAGGCAAGTGAAACTTGCATCTCTTGAATTGGGCCATGTCTTAGGCCATTTACCATGCTTTAGCGTAAAAGAGACTAAACGATGAAAGGATAGCCGTTTAGACGCGTTTGACCTAGCTTGACAACGAAGCTTGGTCCGTCACCCTCATCATGCTTGTATGTCACGTTTAATTTCAATTAACGATATGCAAATATCTGTTCATGGCATTGCATATTGATTGTTCATCATGATTGCGTAGCACACGCTACAACATTATATTCCTGGCTCGTGTTCCAGAAGCGAGCCCTGTAGTTGGAAACCCCAACGCTCGGATACCGGCTAGGTGCACCCCTATGCCAATTACACTTCCTGGCTCGTGTTCCAGAAGCGAGCTCAGTGAGTTGGAAATCCCAACGCTCGACACATATGGGTGGGGTAAGAGATAAGCGGCCTGAGCCCCGAGTTGGCCTGATCCGCCACTCCGGCCAGCAGGTGGACTCTCTAGTGCACAAGTGATTAATAGTGATAGAGATAAGCGGCCTGAGCCATGAGCTGGCCAGCAGGTGGACTCTCTATGCACTAAGTGATTAACTGTGATAAGTGATAAGTGTTAAGTGATAAGTGATTAGTGATTTGGTAGCTTTTGCTACATCGTGCGTGTTTGCCTCTCTTTTAACTGTTGCATCATACTTAACTGCCATGCCATTGTTTAACATTTAAATGCTAGGTTGTTAGTCACTTTCAGTTTCCTTACCCAAGTCTTTATAGACTTGCTGACATGTGCCCCTTTCTCTTTTGGGTGACGCATGTTAGACCTTGAGCCTGAGTTGCTCGCTGAGGGTGAGGTGTTTGCGGACGCCGAGCTTGCGCCCGTGTTGGACGGGGAGTACGTAGACACTGGGGACCAGTCCTAGTGTCTCCGTTGTGTTTTACTTTTGTTAGACAGTTGTTTTGTTATCGGTGCGTGGCACCTATACTTATTTATGTCGTTGCTTTTGTTTGGCCTTGTTCTGGGCCCTTAGACTCTTTCTTTTAGCCTGGTGGCTTTTCTGTGATGTTGAATATTTTGTGGACAAACTTTGGGATTGGTATTTCATATCCGTCTTATATTATTATTGTTGTTGTTTCGATTGCAATTACAGGGACCTGCTTATACTAAGTTGACGCTTATCGGGTTTGGGGCTTCACAGCTCCACTCCCGTGCGGACCTTTTCACGTCTCGCCTCCATTTTAGGGAAGCGGGTCGTGACATAAATGAATGTGCTAATATAGGCTAATAAGCTTATAATTGGTTATTTCCTACAATAACCACCCCTAAAGCCTATAAATAGGACCCAAGGGTAAGGCATTCATTCACACTTTCCCATGCCATAAGTTTGCATAAGGCATCCTTATCTTCTTCTTCTCCATTCCATTAAAATCCTCTTCTAGTTAGAGATTTAGGCGGTGAAACTCTGCTTCGATCCTCCGTGACGAAGTATCGATCGTTGTGGCGAATCCGAGGGAAAATTTCAGAGACTACCGTGCCTCATACGTAAACGTAAGTCTCTACTTTATTTCGATCCTAACAACGCTGTTTTAACAGGATCCAACATTGGTATCAGAGCCATACGGGTTCGCCCCGGTCAAACCGCCGCCCCGTCGAACCGATGAACGAGGCGTTATTTTTTTCACGAATGGGTATCCTACCATTACAGATATGGTAGGAACACTTCGTGATGGAGAGAACGCAGCGGTTGTTCTTTTCACGTTAGGGTCTCCTACCATTACGGATATGGTAGGAACTCTCCGTGACGGGAAGAACCGACCGTTCATATCGTCAAGCTCGCTCTCTTCATGGATGCTAAGTCTCCATTCATAGGGAATGTGAACTCTTTTCATGTGGAGCGCGTAGTTTACGAATTTTAAAGTATGTTAATTTTTCATTTTGGCACACGACCATTAGAGAATAACTACTTTCTCGACGAACGGGTGCTTCATCGAGGAAGAAGATGGTAGTTATTCCCATTGGGGAAGATAACTTTTGGTGCATGATCACCATGGCCAAATGGGCTATGGAGGCAATGCATCCCCCCTCATCATGCAGAGGGGGTTGGCTACGGCCAATAACCACCACGGCCACCCCTCCGGCGAGGGTGTGCGGCCAACCCCATGCAAGGGGGTGGCCGGCCATGGCCATATGGGCCATGGCCGGCCATGGCCATATGGTCCATGGCCGGCCAAGGCAATAAGACCATGGCCACGGCCATGGCCGACCATAGCCATGGCCGGACCTGGCCGGCCACGGCCAGGGGGCCCTGGCCGTGGCCACGGCCAGGCCTGGCCGAGACCAGGCCAGGGCCAGGGGGCCCTGGCCGGCCTCAGCCAAGGCCAGGGGCCGGCCTGGCCGGCCCTGGGAGGGGCCAGGGCGGCCCTGGCAGGGGCCAGGGCTAGCGCCCTGGCCTCTGCCAGGGCCTGGCCGGCCCTGGCAGTGGCCAGGACCGGCGCCCTGGCCTCAGGCCAGGGCCTGGCCGGCCCTGGCCTCAGGCCAGGGCCTGGCCGGCCCTGGCCTCTACCAGGGCCATGGCCGGCCCTGGGAGAGGCCAGGGCCAGGGCCGGCCCTGGCAGAGGCCAGGGCCAGGCCCTGGCCGGCCCTGGCCGGCCTCGGCCAGGGCAGAGGCCCTTGGCCGGCCCTTGGCCAGCCCCGGCCAGGGCAGAGGCCCTGGCCAAGGGGGTGCCAAATAATTGATTGGTCGGTATTGGTCGACCAATTCGGGAGTATTGGTCGACCAATTTAGCCAGAGACCTTAACAATGGTTTTGGCCTCGACAACCTACAAGCCTAGCCCATACGGTGCCGACGGCAGTCGTCTGCGGCAAAATTCTCCAATAAGGGGGAAACGCCTGGATCCATACGGGAGCCGACGACGATAGTTTGCAGAAAAATCCCCAAAAGGGGGATCCGACCTTGGCACGGCTACGACTCATCCCGGCAAATGGCAGGAAGTGCCGAATATTTCACTAGTATCATAAGGGTACTAAGTTGAAATATACATTTTTTGAAAAATACGTTTTTCAAAAACGCTTTTCCGCTGCAAAGTACTATAAGAGTACTTTTATTTCATAAAGTGATGGGGAAATACTGAAAGTTACTCTAGATGGTGATTGGAAACGTAGTGACCTTTCCGATTCTAGGGTAACATCTTCAGTATTTTTCGAAAGTAAATTATCAAATTATAAATGTCGTTCCAAGTGGGAGTTGAAATTAGAACTATCCAAATGGGATATTCTATTATCACTTCAAATGGGAATTATATTTTAAGTATTTTTCAATGCAATGTTTTTGATCAAACCTTCGGTTTTTTGTCTTTTGCAGCATTTTAAAAGTAAAATGTCTTCCACTTCAAAGAATATCGTCGCTGAGTTAAACAGAGGTGAAAAACTCAACGGCGATAATTACAAACTTTGGTCCATCAAGATACAATACGTTTTAGAGGAGCAAGAAGTGCTCGAAACTCTAAAGAACGTAATGATTGAACCCGAGTTGGGCACTACGGCCCAACACAGACGAGGCAAGGAAGCTTTTGATGCTTGGTCTCGGAAGAACAAGATAGCACGCATTACATTATTAAGCAGTATGGCTGATGACATAATGCGCATCTTCCGAGAACATGACTTAGCCATGGACATATGGTCCAAGCTTGAGGAAAAGTTTGGTGGCACATCGGTGTCTAAACTTCGCGCCTTAACTATAAGATTTGATTCATACAAGAAACGTCCAGATCATTCCATGGGGAAACATCTGCGACATATGGCCAATCTAATTTCTGATTTAAAGGATGCAGGTCATGTGCTCACAGATGAGCAACAAATCCAAGCAGTCATACGTTCCCTACCAAATGGGTGGGACCAAATGAAGATGCATCTCACTCATAATGAGAGCATCAAGACTTTCAGCGATGTTTCCAAGCACCTCGAATTAGAGGAAGAGCGGATTGCGGCTGCCAAGCCAAGTGCAGAAGTGCACATGGTTGCTAATTCCTCACATGGGGGAAAGAAACGGAAAGATCGTTCGAAGCCTACTAATGAACGTAATAAGCAACATGAGTCTACCAAGAAACCCAAACATAAGGGTGGGCACAAGAAATGGCACAAGAAGAAAGACTTGAAGAGTATCAAGTGCTTCAAGTGCAACAAGCTCGGTCACTATGCTCGTTCGTGTACGAGTGGAGGCGACGAGGTAACTTGTAAATATACTAGTTACATATGTGTCTCTAGTTCAATATTTCTTGTGGAATCTAATCCATTTTGGATAATTGATTCAGGTGCCACCGACCACATAGCAAGGGACAGACGGTCCTTCGTGGAGTATCACCGGATACCCCAAGGAACGAAGTGGATCTATGTAGGAAACAACACATGTGTTGAAGTGAAAGGCGTTGGGACTTGCAAGCTAGTCTTGGACAACGGCCGCACTCTCCTACTTCATGATGTCCTCTTCGCTCCAGATATTCGAAGGAATATAATTTCGGTGGTCGTGTTAATGGGTCTTGGCTATAACTGGTTTTTTCATGATTGTAATGTGGAATTAAGTTGTAATAATACTCTTAATGGTACTGGGTTTGTATTTAAAGGATTTATTGTAATGAGTACAATGTATGATTCCTCGTGTAATGAAAATTTCCTTATTGCAAATTCTAAGACTTATGAGTCTGATGTGATTTGTTGGCACGCAAGGCTTGGTCATATTGGACCAACGCGTATGGATAGACTTGCCAAATGTGGCCTTCTATCCAATGCTTCAAAGGTTGAAATGTCGACCTGCGAACATTGCCTAGTGGGGAAATCTTGTCGCAAGCCGTTTGGAACCGGCACAAGGGCCGAGGTTCCATTACAGCTTATCCATTCGGACATATGTGGTCTGATGAATGTCAAGACAAGACGAGGGAAGTCCTATTTCATCACTTTTATTGATGATTTCACCCGATTCGGACATATCTATTTGATATCCCACAAAAGTGAAGCATTGGCTTGCTTTAAAAACTATATGAGTTTAGTGGAGAATCAATTAGATCGCAAGATTAAGGTCTTGCGAACCGATAGGGGCGGTGAATATCAATCAACAAGTTTTAAGGAATTTTGTGATGAAAAAGGCATAGTACATCAGGTAACTATGCCTTATACTCCTCAACAAAACGGTGTTACAGAAAGGAGAAATATGACTTTAATAGAAATGGTCCGTTCAATGATGGCGCAAGCTAACTTGCAAATCACCTTTTGGGGTGATGCATTATTGACGGCCGCTTTCATTTTAAACCGAGTACCATCGAAATCAGTTAGCTCCACTCCTTATGAGTTGTGGAACCAAAGGTCTCCTGACTTAAACATTTTGAAACCTTGGGGTTGTGCATCCTACGCACATATTTCCTCCCATAAGTATGGCAAACTTGGGCCAAGAGGAAGGAAATGTATCTTTATATGATACGCAGAAAACTCCAAAGGTTATGTTTTTGTTAGTCAGGAAGACAATGGTGGGCTAATTGAGTTTGAGTCGAGGGATGTCACTTTCTTGGAAAACGAGTTTCCAAGACAGGGCGAGATAAGTCAGGACTTATCTCTATTTGAGATTTATGATCAAGAAGGAATACCTCATTCGAGTGGGAGAATTCTTGGTGAAAACGAAAATACGTTTCAACCTTCACCAATGGATTATACGAATGACGATTATCCTATTCCATACGGGAATAATGATCCAAGTGGGAGCAATTCTAACGACATTCCAAGTGGGAGTGATATTAGAATTGATCTAAATTTGAGTCAACAAGGACTTGAAGAATCTCAAATACGACGTACTAGTCGTACAAGGTTGGCTCCTCTAAGATTTGAGGATGAATTTCCGCAAACCTTTATGACTTTACTACAAAAAGATGACGAGCATGCTACTTTCAAACAGGCCGTATCTTGCCCTGCTAAAGACAAATGGAATGAAGCGATGCAAGAGGAGTTAGAATCCATGAAAGTTAACCAAGTCTGGGACTTAGTTGACTTACCCAGAGGACGTAGAGCTATTGGGAACAAATGGGTTCTCAAGATCATGCATAAGGCTGGTGGCTCTATTGACAGATATAAAGCTCGCCTTGTCGTGAAAGGTTTTACGCAACAGGAAGGGATAGACTACGAAGAGACATTCTCACCTGTTGTTCGTTTTACCTCGATTCGCTTGATTCTGGCAATGGTAGCTTGCTTAGACCTCGAATTACATCAAATGGATGTAAAGACTACCTTTCTCAATGGAGAATTGGACGAGGAGATCTATATGGAACAACCAACAGGGTTTGTAAAAGAAGGAAACGAACATAAGGTTTGTAAACTTCTTAAATCCATATATGGTCTTAAACAATCCTCGAGGCAATGGTATATACGATTTCAAGAAGTTGTCTTATCAAATGGTTTTACCATGCTTGATGAAGATAACTGCGTATATATCAAGAGGATTAAAAGCAAGTATGTTATCATGTCTCTATATGTAGATGACATTTTAATAGCCGGAAATGACAAGGGCTTCGTGATGGATATCAAGGCTGGGCTTTCATCAGTTTTTGAGATGAAAGACATGGGAGAAGCCGCATATATCCTTGGAGTTAAGATTTCAAGGAATCGTTCGAAGAAACTTCTTTCTCTTTCACAGGAGACTTATTTAAAGAAGGTTATAGAACGATTTAATATGCAAGACTGCAAGTCCATTGATACTCCTATAAAAAAGCGATAATTTATGTCTGAAATCATGTCCTAAGAACCAAAAGGAGAAAGAGATTATGGAAAAAGTTCCATATTCCAGTGCAGTTGGTAGTCTTATGTACGCTATGATGTGTACAAGACCAGACATCTGTTTTTCTGTTGGAATGGTAAGTCGTTGCCAATCCAACCCAGGGCAAGTACACTGGAAAGCAGTTAAGAGGATAATGCGGTATCTCAAAGGAACTGCAGACTTTGCTTTATGCTATCAAGGAGATGCCTTGAGGCTCGAAGGCTACACTGATGCTGATTGGGCAGGTGATCTCGATGAGTGACGATCGACCTCAGGATATGTTTTTCTATTCGGATCTGGTGCAATATCCTGGAGTAGCAAGAAACAATCCTGCATCGCACTTTCAACTATGGAAGCCGAGTTTGTAGCATTTAGCATGGCAGTCCAAGGGCTGTTTGGCTTAGGAAGTTCTTAGACAGGCTAATTAATGCAAGTGACTCAAGTGATGTACCTATACACAGCGACAGTCAAGCATCTATAGCCTATATCAAAGATCCTAAATTCCATTGTAAGACCAAACACATTGATATCCGCTACAAATTTGCAAAAGACTATGATAAGACCAAGAAGGTGGACATAAGGTACATATCTACGCATGAGATGATAGCGGATCCGCTCACGAAGGCGATCCCCAGAGATGTATTTTACAAACACTTATCATCCCAAGGATTGCATAAGAGCTGAGTTGTACCAATGTAAATTCACATGTCTGTAAATGATCAAATTTAATAAAAGAATAAAGTTCTTTTCAACATTGCATATGAATTTCTTAAGAAATGTTTGTGTCCATTTTTGAAATCTCAGCTGAATTTTAGTATGTCGGACAGATTAAGGTTGGCTTTCTCACATGAGCAACCGCCTTTATTTTATCAGACGGGTAAAATAAAGATGAGACCTGTTTAAATTCAAAATCGTCAGACGGACGATTTAGAGTCATGACTTAAACAAAATGGTCGTATGAAAGATCTGCATCATATGGATGTTTTCAAAAGATCTAAGAGGATTTTGAAATCCTATCTGTCTTATGCGGGATGTGAGTCCAGAAGATTATTTGAGTAGTAAAAGGGACTCAAAGTCAGACATTGTGGTGTCTGGTTATCATCCTTACAACATCATTAAGACATATGTTCCCTGGGAAAGGAGTGATGTTGTAATACGTATTCATACTACGTATGCATTTTGACCATTGGGTTAGAATAGTAATTGTGTTTACTATTATGTGAGACCCAAAGACCACATGGGTCTTAACTCGTTACCCTTATGGACTCTAATTGGTTCCTTAATATTTGACTGGGTGATTGCTATCTTAGCATGTTGCTTATGGACTATGGTTAATTCGGTCCGGTAGGGCATGTTAGGAAAGCAAGTCAAGTCAAGATCAAAAGGATCGCATGAAGAGGAAGATTAATTTCATATTCACATTTGGACTTTAGAGATTCAAAGCTGGCCAGCCAATTGTAATCCAGATGGGATTCAATTGTTGAATATAAAGTATAAGAAATGTGAAGAAATAATCTAGGGTAAAGCATGCTTTGATCTCCTCAACTTTGCACCTCGAGGAGTGTTGTGTATCTCTAACAAGTGCACAACAGCGGACTCTCTGCGCATGACGGTCACACGGCCTATTTCTCGGTATGACAAACAGAAGATATAAAGGAAAAGATGTTTCCTTACAATCCCCTCAAGTGTGAGTGGGAGATGTTGGATATGGACGACATGAATACACCCATGAGGGGATGTATGAGGGTATACGGACCTCAGATGTCGCGTGCACGAAAGCGTGCACGAAGGGAACCTTTTCTCGTGTGAAAAGGACCACTCGATAAGTGGAAAAAGTCACTTTATAAGTGCATAAAGGCACTTGATAAGTGAATGAAGAAGAGGATAAATGAATGTGCTAATATAGGCTAATAAGCTTATAATTGGTTATTTCCTACAATAACCACCCCTAAAGCCTATAAATAGGACCCAAGGGTAAGGCATTCATTCACACTTTCCATGCCATAAGTTTGCATAAGGCATCCTTATGTTCTTCTTCTCCCTTCCATTAAAATCCTCTTCTAGTTAGAGATTTAGGCGGTGAAACTCTGCTTCGATCCTCCGTGACGAAGTATCGACCGTTGTGGCGAATCCGAGGGCAAAGTTCAGAAACTACCGTGCTGAATACGCAAACATAAGTCTCTACTTTATTTCGATCCTAACAACGTTGTTTTGACAGGATCCAACACTTCAGCCCTGCCATGATCTTCTCCAGCCTCCGGATCTCCACCCTCTAGGTCGCATACCACTCCTAGAGCTGCTCCAGCCGGTCCTCCCTATCTTACAGCCTCCCGACGACCTCCTCAAATTTGGCCTCCATCGCCCACAGCTTATCAGTGGCTACCTGGAGATTAGACTTAGTCTTCCTATTGCTCGCTTTGAGCCTAATCACGGTAGTATGGTGTTGCAAGAACACCATTGTCATGACCGCATATAGGAGGAACAGAAAGTATACGTACACATGGAAGAAAGAAGACCGACAGCGTGGAGAAGAGAGCGGCAGACCTGCATATTGTGCCAGATTTCCGTATCGCAGAGTTACTCTGGACCAACATTAGACGGAGACTCCTGATCCCTTAACAACAGTCTGTTCTCCCCAGACGTGCTGCGATGCTGGCCTCAACGAACACCAACTCCATGTTTCCCACCGGGTAGCTCGTCGCAAAGATTTCTCCTTTCGGGATGGCATGAACCTCAGCCTTCATCGCCTTAAAATGGGCAAGCATGGGCTCACAGCTCGGAAACCCAATGCTCTATCAGAACCATGCGAGTCTGCGTCGCAGGGGCAACCTGAGTCGACGAGCTCCAGGGCATCACCTCCTTCTCACCAGTGCCAAGGTTGACGAAGCCACCATGTGCCGCCTCACTAACCCTATGGGTATGAACAGTTTCCACATGCATCTCCATCACTCTCTTGTTGTGCGCACCCCTCTCTCCCCCAACGACGACCCCCGCACTCCTTTTCTGTCCCGGCTTCCTCACCAAGTTCTCGGTTGCCGCCCCCTTACCTTTCTCTTGGGCAGATGGATTCCTGGCCGTCGGTCCCGAGGTCACCGGCTGCCGAGCCCTCCTCATCAGCACCTCATATGAAAGGATCATGGCTGCACCTGCAAAGAGAAGAAAGATCAGGGTGAGTCGTCAAGGTCACCAAGATCGCAATACCTTCGGGCCAGAAAAACTAGGCAAACTTGTCTCCCTTAATCAAGTATGCATGCTTCCGGATCGATTCAGGGATCTCATCCAAGATCTTGGAGTTCTCCAGGTCTTGCCCCTCTAGGGTCACCCCTTTATTCACTAAGGGATTTAATGTCCCCCAGTTCGACCTCAACACCAGTCCGACGACATCAAGACAAAGACAAACCTCTCCATCCACTCTCTTACCTTGCTCGGCAGCTCAAGGATGAGATGACGATCCCTCCTCGCACTAACACAATGATACATCCCCTTCTTCTTCGTCTCAAAGAAATGCTTGAAGAGTGAGAGGCTCGAACTTATCCCGCTGACAGTGCAGAGGACAACGAAGTCAACCATTGAGCTGATGGAGTCCGACATTAGTTGGAAGAGAGGAAGCTCGATGAAGTTCAACAAGTGAAGGAGATGGAGGTTGAGTGGAAACCGCGGGTCGAGTTCGAAGGTCGGGTAGTAGAATCCGACTTCGTTATCTCTGTGTGAGCAAACCCTCTTATTGGGTTTGGGGAGGCGAACTGTGCAGGGTGGCCAAATGTATTTGGAGCAGATCTCGGGGAGATTGATGGTGGTCATATTGGCCCTAATCTCCACCAAAACCATTGCACTGACTCTGCCAAAGCCCAATCCAAGCCCTCGCTCCCTCCTCTGAGGCTCCCCCCGCACCGTTGACATCGAAGGAATAGAATGACGTGCTTCCCACTCCTCTGGCCACACCATCGTCTCCTCCACCGATGCAGCACTCCCACTCCCAGGCTCTCCAAAATTTCCCTTCGTGTTCGGATTGAAAGCTGATGAACCAGAAGAAGCCATTGATAGATCGAGAAGTTACCTAGAAAAGAAGAAGATCGACGGAGCTCCGACGAAGAGATGACCGACTACGAGAACTGTCGAAAGCAAAGTAATGGAGAGGAGCCTTTTGAAATTTGAAAGCAGGAACCCTCAACCGTTTCCCCCCCTCTGTTTTATAAAGGGCATCGGTCGATCTCGACCATTGAAGGTTGGCCACATGGTATGATCTAAAGCGGAGGTGTCGCCTCAGCTTCTCCCCAGAGCCGTACGCAGCACATACCGTGTTCCAAGTGACAGGGTGCCTCGATATCCCCCCATTGCAAAATTGACATTATGACTTTGGAGATTCACTGGTCATCTCGCATTTTATGCAACAGCTGTCAGCCAAACAGAAGGGAGTGTGTCATCTGAACCGAGCCGGACTTCCCGTTTCGAACTTGAATGACATGGGCAATTGTTACAACCTCAAGATCGGCCGAGTCGATCTAGGCCCACATGTTCAAAGCCCAAGTCATGGCCCGTTGAATCTCCACAATGACACCTAGCTCACCGAGTCTCTGAGAAGCTTGCCCGAGTAGAGCGGCCAGTTCTTCATCCAAATCAAAGAGAAGAGCCCACCAGCAGATCGCACAAGTTCTACGCTAGTTCGCCCAGAGTAACTCGCTCTAGATTCAGTTTGCCTACATCTCCGTCCCGAAGCAGTTTGCCCAATGAGGGAGGTGACCTGCCACTAACATCACTGCCAGTTTCACTACAGACGAAGTCTAACAAAAGCGCACCTGGCCGCTTCACCACCTAACAGCCTGTCGAAAGCGCCCCTAGCCGTTTTGCTGCCAAACAGACTGACAAAAGCACGCCTGACATTTACGGCTCGGACGGCCTGACAAAAGTGCGCCTGACAAGTTTGGCCCTGACATCAATGGTCGAATCGTTGACACTCTGATACCGCCAGCCCAGCAAAAGCAACCAAATTCAGCAGTCTATAAATACCCTCTCTCCTCCAAGCGAGAGAGAGGTTGGTTGATTGGTTGGTTGGCTAATCTGTAAGAAACTCCTAACACATCTACTTATATTGAAGGTCGAATATCCTCCATATATTTTTTCCTTCCACACCAGTTCGCCATGCAAGCATCAATCTGCCTCTAAGATTACCATGCATGTTTGACATTCTCCAAATAGTCACCAGCTAAGTTAAGCACCAGAGGGGGTACGGACTGACAGCCGGCCCAGCCTTTCTGACGAGTTGCTCTTCTTGCAGGAAGTTCGCCCCGACTGCCAGCGGACGAGTGAACTTAACCAACTAGCGGGCGACCAACACCAATTGATGGGTGACCTTGTGATCATCATCTACAAATCATCCTCAAATCATGATTAGCCTTGCCATCACCCCCATAAACACTTGTAATCATTGTGCCCTTGATTCTCCACATCAATAAAAATTCATTGTAAGCGGATTCTACCCCGCAACAATAATAATGGATGAAAACTTTAACTTTTGAATTCTTTTACGAAATATTGTAAATTCTTCAAATGCATTATTTTTATGCTTAAAAAATCAGTTGACTGTCATGTTTCTGAAATCCAAAATTGAGTTAGAATAAAGGATTTGAGACTTCTCACCTTTAGACATATACTCTAATCACTCTAATGACATAAAATAATCATCATAAGCATATATACTAATACACTTATCAAGCATATTAATCCAACCATAAAATAATCAAAAATCTCCAATAAATCTCATAGAAAACTAATGAGAAACATAGACATATTAAAAATGAAATATGAAAATGATCAAATGAGCTCAAAACACGATATAAAATATGAACATGAGCTCCTAAATTTCAGATTCAACCATAATCCTTAATTCTACACGCAACCTCATAAATGAGTCTTCTTTTAGAGGTTTAGTGAAGATGTCTATGATTTGTTTTTGGATTTCAATGTACTCTAAGATGATGTCCTTCTTAGCTACATGATCATTAATGAAATGGTGTCTCACATCTATGTGTTTGGTATGGGAGTGGTGTACCGGATTTTTTGAGAGACAAATAGCACTTTGGTTATCAATCATGATATGGCAAGTATCACAATAAACACCATAGTCTTTGGAAGTGTGTCTCATCCAAATGACTTGTACACATGCAAGACTAGTGGCAATATATTCCGCTTTCGTCGTTGACAATGATATGTAGTTATGCTTCTTGAAAAACCAAGAGACAAGGAAATTTCCTAGAAAATAGCAAGTGCCACTGGTACTTTTCATGTCGGATTTGCATCCAGCAAAATCAACCTCACTATATGAGACTAGTTTATATGTGCTAGATTTGGAGTAAAGTAACCCATAATCTAGTGTTTGATTGAGTTAACGAAAAATTCATTTAGCAGAAATAAAGTGTTATCTTTGGGATTAGCTTGATATTTAGAACAAAGACAAACTGAAAACTAGATATCGGGCCTACTTGCAGTTATATAAAGTAGACTACCTATTATATCTTGATATAGATGAATGTCTACATCTTTCCAGATTTTGGTTTTGTGAAGAAGAATGGTTTGTAAGGTCCCTGGCTATGAGGAAAACACTAAAAGGGGGGTTAAATAGTGTTTATGCAATTTAAAATGATAATTACACAAAATTAAATTCCTAACCAACAAATAGTGTGGAATGAAAATAAACCCTAAAAATGAAATAATGCAAACACAAAGATGTTTCAAGGGTTCGAATTACCCAAGTCAACTCCCGACTTGTTCCCAGTAATCATACGTCCATTCTACCCGGATACCACCGGATACTCAAGTTAGAACCCTAACTTATGTTTCCTTAAAACCCACTTGTAGCAACCCTACAAGTGATATCAAAGTACACTCGATTGACCTTGACTCCCACAACTTGTGAGCAAGCAAACCACTCTCACAACCCGAGAATAAATCTAATAATGAAAGTTATGAAATAAGAAATGCAACATTTACAATCACATATGTCTTGAAGTAGAAATTGAAGAATCAAAGTGTGTTGAGTGTTGAATGACTATCTTGGAAGAGAGGAAAGCCCTTTCTATTGAAAGCACCAAATGCTTAGAAGATTTCTCTTTGGTTCTAGGTTGGAGACCAAGAGATTGAAAGATAGGAATGCTAGGGCTTTAGGATTTTGAAGCTTTGATCTTGGAAGATTGAAAGCTTTAATGTTTGAGCAAATGGGAATCGAGTGAGTTTACCTCTCAATCTAACAGTAGAGGCTGCATTTATAGGTCTCTCAAAACCATCAAACAGAACTCCTAAAACCCCTTCGAAATCCGTGGAGAAACAGCCAACGGATAGATTTTGCACACGCGACAGTCAACTATTGAACAAAACACAGTCGACTGTTGCCCTGTGTCAGATGGTAAATGACAATCCAAACGGTAACTTACCACGTTGACAGTTGACTGATGAAGATAAGACAGTCGACTGTTAAACCAACAGGTGACGGTAATTCCTTCTACAGGCGACTGGTGATCGCGCGAAGATATACACCCGGAAAACGACTGTAGTTTTACCGCAAGCGCACGACGTAGTGGCGAGCAAGTATCGAACACAAGGAGGACAACTGACAGCATCCTACTTTGATCACCTAGCTATTGATGAAATAAGAATAGTTTTGATGGTAATTTCACAATCGTTAAAATAGCAAATAGATATTAATATAATAAAGCGTCTAGGGATAGGAAATCCCCACTACGGACCGTCTATTATCCTTGTGGATCATGAATATCAATGTTGCAAGGCTTGAATGTAGGTGAACTAGTTGCAACTTAATGTAGAACCAAGCTCACGCTCTCGCGCTATTGCCGGTCTATAGCAACCTAGATTAGGGCCCACTCTCATGCAAACCCTAACCTAAGCCACTAGCGTGAAGATCGACATCATCGTCCAATCGCAACTCGAGCCCACTCTCGTGCAAACTCTAGCTATAACCTTGGTTATGCTAGTTCGTATTTGTCTAATCTCTTGCAAACAAATATTAGTATAGATTTATAATAAAAATCCTAGCTTTGGTCCAATCTCTTGCAAACCAAATATAGAGAATTTCAATTATAAACCTAAGTCGAATGTCTAGGCCTTCCCATCAATTGGGATCCAATCTCTTGCAAATCCCAATCGATGGAAATTCCTAGCTACTCGCAATAAATTAATCAAAACCTAACCTTTTTTCAATCCTAGCAACACTTCTATTCATTCATTACAATTCAAAGATCGGGTCCATAGGGTTCATCCCCATGCTCTAGAACGACGAAACTACTCACAAATCATCATGGAATTTCCAGAAATAAAGAATAGGATCATAGCACAATTCATTGTAGAGAAGATACAATTCATAAAAATGAAAGTTTTTGCAAGAAAGAACAAACCAAAATTGTCTCCTATGATCTCCAACTGAGATTTTCAAAAGAAATAGCCTTCAAAAAAATAGAAGTCTCTCCTAAAACTAGGGATAAAACTAGGTTTAAATACAAGCCAAATTCGTCCAAAAAATCCTGACAGATTTGCCCATGTGCAGCCTAGAAATCCAAATTTGCGTAGCAGTCGGACTGCGTCACTCGGCCGAGTGACCTATTTCACTCGGCTGAGTGACAGACCCAATAAAAGACAGAAAGTCTGGGAGTTGCGGGGGTCTATCATTCTGACTGACTCAGACGAGTGGGCTTCTTCACTCGGCCGAGTGAGCAATCCTGCTCGGCCGAGTGGGTCTTCTCAGAATTTCATGTGACTTGGTCGCTTCTCGAAAGAAAATCCATGTTCTACTCGGGCAAGAGAGCTTTCTCACTCGGCCGAGTGAGCTTCCTTGTTCGGTCGAGTGAACTCTGAAAATTTACTGTGCGTATCCGTTTCACTCGGCCGAGTACAGTTCTTCACTCGGCCGAGTGAACTGGCTGTTCGGCTGAGTGAGCTGTATCTGGGCTCTTTTCTCCTCCTCCTCGCCTCCTCGTCGATTCCATCGAATTTCTTCCTCTTTCGCCCATCCTCTAGTGCTGCTAACTCCTCAATAAAGCTGTGGGTGACACTCCGATGTGCGTGAAAATCATTTGATCTCATTTTCGCTCCAAATCGTTCCATATCTCCTTAAATACGACAAAAATAAGAAATAGTGAAAAGCATCACGATATCGTCGAATAATCGTGGAAAACACAATATGGACGATCAAAATGACATGAAAACATGTAGAAAAAAGGTGTAAAATAAGAAGCGATCAAAATCCCCCAAGCTTATCTCTTACTCCTCCTCGAGGAAGATGAGTAAAAGGTGAGCCTAGCGGGTAAAAATAAGGAAAAAGGAAAAAGAAGATAGAAAAGAAAAACGACGATGGAAGTGCTAGATCATCTTCTCAGGACGTGGACTTGCTTACTCAAATAGCATACGTCGAATAAAAACATGCCAAAGAGTTTTATCTCGATATCATGATCATATAAGGATGCATTCAATATAGAAACCCAAGAATATCAAAACAATATGTAATATGAAATCATCCTAGAATTAGCATCTCTGAAGAATTTAAAGTAATATACATAATCATAGACCACACACTTTTCAATTGATCGCTTTCTATTTGTAGTATAAGAGGTATCACACAATATGAAGCAATAAGAATAGAAAGGAGTGGTTTTCATGAAATGAATGCTAAATTTCAATTCATGGACTTCGTAATACTTTAGTAATATCACTGAGCATAGAAAATTACCTAGCATATGTTGTCATGCACAGACAAGTAGCCACTCTCTTACGCATCATTGGATCCTCTCCCTCAAGCTTATCTATAAGCGTGGTGGCATCAAATTTAGAAATAAGACTTTCCCCATTTTTGAAGCTCTAAGAAATAAAAATAAAAGAGGGAAGAAAGAAAGAAAAATGAAAAGATAGAGAGATACACATATAAAAATAAAAGTGGGATCATTTATGTACTTCCTCTCTCTCTCTCTCTCTCTCTCTCTCTCTCTCTCTCTCTTTGTAACCAATATATACAATAAGGATCCCAAATCAAAAGATAGAGAGATACACATGTATATATTTTTTCTTTTTGATTTTGGGGTATTGGAGCATGGACTTTTATAGCAAGGGGATATGCCAATGTAAGATTCGCTAAAGGGAGATTCACCAATGATTTTTAAATGTAGAAATAATGCTCAAGATATATGGATAAAGAAAAGTATGCAACGCTCAGTTCACTCTTATAGAATGTGCACGACAACTTTCAGCAAAGTAACGTAATCTACTCAGTTTGATCTCAGAAAGTAAACTAATCCAGTTATATCAACATAGCATACATTCAATCAATCTGAAAGTGAAACATACAATTTTCATGCAATAAGAAGTGATATCAGATAACAAAGCAATACTCCAGATATATGTAATCAATGAGTGAAGCTTGGTGTGTTTTCTATGAAGAGTATACAATATAAATCAGCAGACTCAGCTAATAGAAGAATTTCATTCACATTCATATAACAAAGGTGTGGGTTACTATCTCGAATGCATTGCAATCATGGCATATGATATCTGAAATAAAAACGATGGCATGACAAAATGATATGCATATAGAGATAAGCTAATTCCACGTCATCATCATCACAGAAAATTCATCTCTAGCCAAAAAGGATAAAGGAAATAAGGATAAAAGGAAAATAAGAACTACTGTACATATGCAGCACACAAAAAGTAAGAAAACGTGATGCATGAGAAAAAATGAAAAGGTGGGTGAAAATAGGTGTAAAAGTAAAGAAAGGTGGGAAAAATAAAAGTAAAAATGAAGAAAATGAAAAGTACGTGAGACACACACTCCCCCAAGCTAAACTGCACAGTGTCCTCAATGTGCAAAGTATGGCACACGGAAAAATATGATATGGGTGGGGTGGATGAGGATACATGTATGATGGAAATGAAAGAAAAATGAGATGGATATGCAAGTGATGCATGCAGAGATCAAGATGGCGCAACATAAGTGTCCCCAAAAATACCTCGTCTCTCCCAAAATGATATAGACAGATATGGTCAAAAAGTGAACAAAACATGTGTGGAGGAGGGGTGCAAAATCGGCAAGCAAAAGATATCCAGAATAACAGCAGCGAAAGTATGTGAGGCATCCAGTGTGTGCCTAAGTGGGTGTTGGAGCACCAGCACCATCCTGTGGTGGAGGTGGTGGTGGCGGAGGCTGCTGGGTAGGGGTAGGTGACGGTTGTGGCAGTCACGCAAGAATCTGGTTCAGGCAAGCCTGAATACCAGGAAGTAAAGTGACGCGAGACTATATGGCACTGACGGTAGTGGAGAGAGCCCGAAAGTCTCCTCTGAGCCCACTAACTGCCCCCTCTAGAGCACGCAGGTGCTGAACTAGGGTGTCAGGAGGAGGTGGAGCAGAGGTTCGAACAGGTGAGGAACATGGCTGCCTCGCACGCCTACCATAAATAACTGGTGTGAATACCTGGTGGGGTTGTGGGGCTGTGCTCACAAAAAGACGATCGGCCCCTATGGGAGGCTGAGACATAGGAATGGTCGAAGAAGAAGGAGCAGCAACAGAGGCTGAAACGGTGATAGAGGGCGAGTAGGACAGAGAGGTTACTGACGCAGAAATGGGGACAGACGTCACAACACTCTCAGTGAAGACAACTACAGTGGAGACAGAAGTGTCGACAGCTGGGGAGGCCATGAAGTGTACAGAAAATGACTCCCCAGGGGTCAAGAATAAGAAAGTGGAAAGGGTCTCCATTGCGGAGGCAAAAGAGGGCTCGCCGCTCTCAATAATGGTGGTGGGACGCTCAGGGCTTACAGTAGAAATGGGATCTATGGCCATCGGCACAGTGGTGGTGGTGATGGTGGAGGACTCAGCTAGTGTACTCTCGACACTGACAGAAGTATGGACAGAGGTATCGGGATGTGAAGACAGATCTGGTGCAGGCTGAGGTATCACGTGGTCCAGAGGTGGAAGGAGGTGCTCCTGCTGAGCACCCTCAGGCTCTAGCACGTACGCAGCTGGGATGAGGAGATCCATCGCTGGAATCCACTCCCCTCTTGCGGGTCCAATATAGGTCCGAGCGGGGTTTAGAAGAACCATGTAATCGGCGCCAAAGGGACCGTGCAGCCACACCCAGTGGTGCTGACCATGAGGATGCATCATCCTCATCTGGGCCATAACATTAATCGAAAGGGAAGTTGGGCCCGGAGGTCGAAGCATGCCAGCTAATGATGCGGAGGTCTACTCCGCACAAGGGAGCCAGGAGGGTAATCAGACCGCTGCAATAGATATGCGTCCTAGCACCGACAGAGATAATGATGCGGTCTAAATACCAACTAGCTATATCAAGCTCAATGGCAGGGAGTAAAACGTCTCCACCCCTCTCGAAGGCCCTCGATCGAGTCATCGCATAGAGCATATAGAGCTCTGGCGTCGACATCATCTCCGGCTCATACCTCACTAAGAAATTGGTCGCCATAATGCGTTGTACAATGTAGAGGCATAGGTGGAGGATAGCGGAGGGCTTGGCTTGACTAGGGTTAAAGGCGAGAGGAGATCCCGTGATACACGTCCAGAAGGCATGTGTGTCGAATGAGGGTGGTGGGATGTGCGTGGGACTATAGGCTCAGTCTGGGTTCGAAACTGGGGGCCACTGAAAGTAGGCTCGGAGCATGCCGAGAGTAACCTCACACTCATGATCCATCAGTCGAAAAGAGCAAACCTCGGGAGTCCTAGCAATAGAACTCAAGACCTCTAGTGTCAGACAGATATAGGTGTCCGTCGACACCGACAAAAAGTCACGCCACCCCACGTTGTCATACAACTGGTGTAGCCCCTTAAGTACCCCTAGGTGCTCAAAATCAGCAAGGTGCGTGAACCTAGAGGGTACGATCGAGCGATGGGAGATACGCTCAAATCTGGCGCGGTGTGCGTCATCTCTAAACGTAATCCCCATCGCATCGATAGCAGGGGCAGGCTGTACCGGTGGTCGTGGGATATGTGCGATGGGAGTCAGAAGTGTGGGTGGTGGAGGGCTAGGTGGAGGGGAGTCCACTCTAGCGGAAGAGGGGCCAGGATCGCTGGACCTCTTCCGCTTGGAAGCGGGTGCCCGTGTGCGCGACCTAGTACGCGGGGGCATGTGACAGGTGAATCGTGGCCACCCAATATGTGAAGTGCTATAAATAAGTAACGAGTGTAACTGAGCACGATGCAAGAGCAAACGGTGGGTGTGTGTGGAGAATCTCCTCCTCCGAGAAGCTCCAAATCCGTCATGAATCTCCCTCAAACTAGCCTGAAACTAAAATTCACAAATTAGCCAAGAATATTAATACGTATAGGGTAAGATCAGGTATAATAGATATATTTATGATCAATTTAAATTTGGGACAGGGTTGGGCTTATGGATCGGAGATTGGAAGAAAAAAGGCGAAATAGGATTCACTGGAGGAGGAACAGCGGCGGGGAACACAGCGTAGGCGGCGGCGGCAGGCGTAGGCGGCGGCGACAGGCGTTGGTCAGTGATGGGGGGCGACGACTCGGCCGATGGGTCGGGGTGGCTCGGGTGAGGTTTGGTTTAGCTTGGGCGACTGAGGGGAAAGTCGAAGAGGCTCAGGGAAATTTTGGGAGATTTTGTGTTTTTGAGATTTGAGCCCGCGTCGTTTCGATTATAAAGGATAAGTCACTCGACTGAGTGACGCATTCACTCGGCCGAATGACACAGTTTAATTTTTTTCGAAATTATTCCACAGAAGTCGTGACTCGGTCGATCAGCTATCTCACTCGACCGAGTTGACAATGTCCACTCGGCCGAGTGGGAAGGCCACTCAGTACTTTTCAAGTGCAGGAAGTGTCGGATTCACTCGGTCGAGTGACAAAGTCACTCGGACGAGTGGCATATAAATTACAATGAGTAGTTTTTAGGATATTCCCTGATCAGTATCCTACTCGGTTGAGTTGGGTCTTTGCTCGATCGAGCGAGCATTTCACTCGGCCGAGTGGCCTACTATTTTCAGCTCCAACTCTCTGTTATTACTCCACTTTCTGTTTTTCGTCTCTCCGTCAGTTCCTTTCTCATCCTGATGCCTGAGCTCATACCTGGAGCGCTCTCCTATGCCATGGTCATCTTCCATTCAAATGATTCATTGTTCTTCATCTCCTATCATAAAAAATAGATCCCGTTGTCAGGATTTTCATCGACTCTTGACTCTAAAATCAAACAAAGATCTAAACAAAAATAAAATGAAAAATTCAACTAAAAATAAGAAAAAACCGTCGGTTTGCCTCCTGACAAGCGCTTGTTTAAGGTCATGGGCTCGACTCCTTAAGAAACGGGTTTAAAGCTCGATGTTTGGCGCATGTGAGATGCACGCGTCAAACTTACCAGGAAGCCCACCTGGATTTGGTTTTTGATGTTCATAGGCATTCCTCGGCTCCCCTTCATCATGGGTGGTAATGGAGGATGAGTCCCCCAAGCTTGAGCTTTTACCGTCCTTTTCTTCGTCGGAGGCGATAATTTCTTGTCCGGAGCTTTCTTAAAATTCTTTGCCGTGAAGAGCTTGCATAGCTCTCTAATTCTTGCGACATCGGTGTCGTCTTTGTCATCAACTATAGAATGATCCGACGGGTCTCCCAATATTTCTCCATCTCTAGAAGATTGACCTTCTTCGAGGCCGTCATTGTGCAAGGCCCCGATATCATATGGCATAGCATCATCAATGACCTCATCGAGGAGGTCCACGTAATCGACATCCTCTGTCCAAGGCATGTGCTTCATTGCCTTAGGAATGTGAATCTCGACCTTTATGTTTCCGACGTTTAAAGACAAGTTGCCCTCTCTCACGTCAACTATCACGCCGGCTGTGGCCAAGAAGGGGCGTCCAAGAATTAGTGATGTATCGCCCTCCTCCTTGATATCCATTACCACGAAGTCGCACGACAAGCAAATTCCTCCCGGTACTTGGAGCGGTATGTTCTCCATAATTCCCACCGGCCTAGTGACCCGATCGTTTGCGAGTTGTATTCTCATATTCGTCGGCTTTAGGTCGGTCCCCATATTCAATTTCTTAAACATTGTTAGGGGCATTAGGCTCACGCTTGCTTCCAAATATACCAAATCTTTTTGTAGCGGGACTCCTCCAAGCGTGCAAGGGATGCGGAAGCTTCCGGGATCTTTAAACTTTGTATACTCCTTCTCCTTCTGGGTGAATCATGTATCTTGCTTGGCGAGCATTATCTTCTCCTTTCGCTTCTTTCCCGAAATCAAGTCTTTTATGAACTTGGCGTAAGACGGGATCTCTACAATAGCGTCCAAGAAAGGGATATTTAAGCTCACTCCCCACAAGTACTCAAGAAACTTTGCGAGCCGCTTCTCAATCTTTGCCCTTGCCAACTTTTATGGGAAGGGTACCGGTGGCATATAGGTGCGGTCCTCATGTGGCTTCACAATTTCAGAATTTTCACAGTCTTTTGGCTCTTTTAGTCACTCCTCCTCATTAACCGGCTCCTTGTCATTCAAAATTTCTTATCCCGGCTCCTTGGTTTGAATCATGGCGGGAGTAGTGTCCTTCCTGCCCATAGTAGTTACCGCCACCACCGCATTGATGTTGCCGGTATTGCTCCGTGGGTTTGGCTCTGGTTGAGCCGGCAATTGTTGAGTATTTTTATTGTGCAATGCTAGTTGCTTCGATAATTATGCCACGACGGTGTTGAGAGAGTCTTGTTGAGCCGTCAATCTAGCATTCACTTTCTTTTGTTTCGCTATGAATTCATCAACCCATGCTTCATGGTCCGACCTCGGCGGTGCTTGTGGTGGATTAGGTGCTCTCCACCTTTGATTGTACCCCGGAGGTCTATATGGTCCTGCTTGTTGCCTCGGTTGGTAGTTTTGTTGTTGAGGCCCTCTCGGTTGATATTGCGACTGTTGTAGAGGCCGAGCTTGAGGTTGTTACGGTGGTGGATTCAAGGCTCCTTCATTATTAGCATTTGAAAATCCTGGATGATTTCTCGTTGCCGGGTTTGCCCAATAGCCGGTGTTTCCCGCAACATATTGGACTTGCTCTATAGCTCCCTCTCCTTGCTCTCCTCCAACGAACATAACTTGAGCTTGGTCTTGCCAATCGCTCATGTTCACCCCGGTGTAGAAACGATGGGGGTCCCATGCAGCTCACTAATCAACCTCTCCAATCTCTCCATTACCTTGTGGAGAGAATCAAATTTCGTCGATAGCTCCGCTACGGCCTTTGCCTCATAAATACTTGTCTTCTTCAAGGATGACGAAGAATGTCCTCTCTCGTCGCCCTATTGTTGGTTATTCGAGGCCGTCTCCTCGAGTAGGGTTGTAGCATCATCCGGCATCTTAGATAATATGGCTCCATTAGCGGTTGCATCGATTATTTGCTTGGTGCCCTGTTGCAATCCGTTGTAAAAGCTATGCACAAGCTCACATGCTTCAATATTATGATGGGGGCATTGGTGTTGGAGATCTTTGAAGCGTTTTCATGCCTCAAATAGTGTTTCCTGAGGTCCTTGCTTGAAGGACATGAGCGCGCTTCTTATCTTGATGGTCTTGGATGGTGGGTAGAATTTGTTAACAAACGCGCTCGCCAAACTCATCCCATGTGGTAAAGATCCCCTTCGCTTACGTCCTCAACCAATACAATGCTTTTTTTCAAAGAGTAAAAGGAAAGAAGCGCAGTCGGATAGCGTCGGCTGGCACGCCGGGCATCTGAAAAGTAGCACATTTGGACAAGAACAACTGTAGATGGTTGTGTGGGTTCTCTTGGGAGTTCTCGTGAAATGGGTCTTGTTGCATCAACTCCACAAGTCCCGTTTTAAACTCAAAGTTCTTGTCCACTGCCAACTCCGACATCACAATGGACGAGGTAGTAGAAGTTATCTTAGGCCGTAGCCTATCTCAGATAGAGACAAGCCTAGCCATGCGTGTCGCTAACTCCTCTGGTGTCTCCGAATTGGTCATATGATCTTCTCCTATAGCAAGTCTCCTCTCGGCTCTAAGCCTCCTTGTCGTATGCTCGATCTCAGGATCAAATAATATGTCTTCTTGATGTGCCTTTGATCTCGTGTACAAGCACAAAAAAAGAGAGCATCGATAGAATCGTTAGCACGATAGGGTAAGAAAAAGCAAAAATAATAAAAATAAAAAGAAACAACTATGTAAAGAAAATAAAATACTATCGCCTCCCCGACAACGGCGCCAAAAACTTGATCGCGCCCGGATATACACCCGGAAAACGACTGTAGTTTTACCGCAAGCGCACGGCATAGTGGCGAGCGGGTATCGAACACAGGGAGGACAATTGACAGTATCCTACTTTGATCACTAGCTATTGATGGAATAAGAATAGTTTTGGTAGTAATGTCACAATCGTTAAAATAGCAAATAGATATTAATATAATAAAGCGTATAGGGATAGGAAATCCCCACTATGGACCGTCTCTTATCCTTGTGAATCATGAATATCAATGTTGCAAGGCTTGAATGTAGGTGAACTAGTCGCAACTTAATGTAGAACCAAGCTCACGCTCTCGTGCTATTGCCGGTCTATAGCAACCTAGATTAGGGCCCACTCTCGTGCAAACCCTAACCTAAGCCACTAGCGTGAAGATCGACATCATCGTCCAATCGCAACTCGAGCCCACTCTCATGCAAACTCGAGCTACGACCTTGGTTATGATAGTTTGTATTCGTCCTATCTCTTGCAAACGAATATTAGTATAGATTTATAATAAAAATCCTAGCTTTGGTCCAATCTATTGCAAACCAAATCAAGAGAATTTCAATTATAAACCTAAGTCGAATGTCTAGGCCTTCCCATCAATTGCGATCCAATCTCTTGCAAATTCCAATCGATGGAAATTCCTAGCTACTCGCAATAAATCAATCAAAACCTAACCTTTTTTCAATCCTAGCAACAAGTCTATTCATTCTTCACAATTCAAAGATCGGGACCATAGAGTTCATCCCATGCCCTAGAACGACGAAACTACTCACAAATCATCATGGAAATCTCAGAAATAAAGAATAGGATCATAGCATAATTCATTGTAGAGAAGAGATAATTCATAAAAATGAAAGTTTTAGCAAGAAAGAACAAACCAAAATTGTCGCCTATGATCTCCAGCTGAGATTTACAAAAGGAACAGCCGTCAAAAAAATAGAAGTCTCTCCTAAAACTAGGGATAAAACTAGGTTTAAATACAAGCCAAATTCGTCCAAAAAATCCTGACAGATTTGCCCATGCGCGGCCTAGAAGTCCCAATTTGTGTAGCAGTCGAACAGCGTCACTCGGCCGAGTGACCTATGTCACTTGGCCGAGTGACTGACCCAATAAAAGACAGAAAGTCTGAGAGTTTCAGGGGTCTGTCGCTCTGACTTACTCGGGCGAGTAGGCTTCTTCACTCGGCCGAGTGAGCAATCCTGCTCGGCCGAGTGGGTCTTCTCAGAATTTCCAGTAACTTGGCTGCTTCTCGGAAGAAAATCCATGTTCTACTTGGGCGAGTGAGCTTTCTCACTCGGCCGAGTGAACTTCCTTGTTCGACCGAGTGAACTCTGAAAATTTGCTGTGCATATCCGTTTCACTCGGTTGAGTACAGTTCTTCACTCGGCCGAGTGAAATGGTTGTTCGGTCGAGTGAGCTGTATTTGGGCTCTTTTCTCCTCCTCCTCGCCTCCTCGTTGATTCCATCGAATTTCTTCCTCTTTCGGCCATCCTCTAGTGCTGCTAACTCCTCAAAGAAGCTGTGGGTGACACTCTGATGTGCGTGAAAATCCTTTGATCTCATTTTCGCTCCAAATTGCTCCATATCTTCTGAAATACGACAAAAACTAGAAATAGTGAAAAGCATTGTGATATCGTCGAATAATCGTGGAAAATACAATATGGGCGATCGAAATGACATGAAACCATGCAGAAAAAGGTGTAAAATAAGGAGCGATCAACTGGCCGCAAGCAGGGTAAGTTGAGAAAATCTCAGAAAAGTTTGGGAAGACAGGACAGGCAGCTGATGAAGAGAAGACAATTGACTGTTAAAGCAACAGGCGACTGTAATTCCTTCTACATGTGACTGGCACAAACCCTGATATTTTTCAGAGAGTTGTGTCTGCAAAGAAGGTCAAAGACATATGACTGTTGAAGTATTGATAGTCGACTATGCCATTGGACAGTCGACTATAAATACAACATCAGTCGACGTGCACTAGAATAAGAAATATTCCAGAGAGCAAGTCCTGCAGAAGAATCATGGACAGGCGACTGTTAAAGCATTTACAGTCGACTGTTACTTGGACATGCGACTGTAAATGCAACATCTGTCGACTGGCCAAATGAAACTGAGATTGATATTGGGCTGAAGATAGACAGGCGACTGGTTAACAAATCACAGTCAACTGTCTCTTTGACAGGCATCTGTGAAATGTACAACAGTCGCCTGAAAGAGTTAAAGCTTAGAAAGCCCAAAAATAAACTGATTAAGTATGAGCATAACAGGTGACTATAGAACAAAACACAGTCGATTATTTTTAGACATGCGACTGTAAAATGTTCAGTAGTCGATTGTTGAAATCATAAATTGCACATGCTTGGGAAAATTGAATTGGAGTCAAAGGAAAGAAGATCTAATGTATTCATATGACTGAAATGAAGATGTGTGCGTGCTCCAATATAATTCTACTTCTAAGCTACTTACAAGAAGAGAAAAAGAAGATTACATTTGTAGAACTCTCTCTTCTATTCAAAGTATGACCTTGACGTCCTCTGGGAGCTTCAATCACCATCTTTGATCATCCAATCCACTTTCCTTGCTTTCATTGATATTTGAGTGTACCATTACTAATTGATCTTCATGATATGCTTAGGCAATGGATTAACTGCAAATAGGGGATTAGTCACAAGTATTTATGTTTGATCATCATTAACACCAAGTAGGGAGAAATCCAATATTCAACATTCTCCCCCCTTTTGATGATGACAAACAAACATAAACAAAAAGATAAATAATTGTGCATAAAGAAAACTTACTCCCCCTATATAGATGCCAATCAAGTTAGTCAATAAATATGAGGGCATCTATAGATTAAATAAAGCAAATGTGTAAGATATGCATGAATGGAAGGATTATCATGAAAACTTGAATTCTTGGATTTTATAATCCACGTTCATTATATCATACTCCCCCTGAATCTAAGGCAACTTCAATCTTAGATCCAAGTTATGAATTAGAATTTACTTATCACATAATTATGAATATGTTTATTTCTCTCCCCTTATGGCATTATCCAAAAGGTGGGAGTAGAAAAACAATAACAATAGTGCTAAATAAGTACTAAAAATCATGAAAGTCTAAAGATATGGTGTATATCAAAAGTGATGCCAACAAGTTTTCGGAGATAAGATAATCACAAAGGGGCATCTCTAAGACATACCAAAAGCTCATAAAACACAAGACATCTCAGTTGACTAAAGGAATAAGAATCCAATATCAACATTACAAGCCAATAAGATAAAATCGTCTAAAAACACATCATATATATATGATAGCACACAATGAGGCAATATCAAAAATATTTCACACAATTAAGATAAACAATGTGATAATGTGTGAAACAGAATATGAAGTAAACAACATTTTCATCTATATTTATATAAACCATAAATACATGCGTACAAATGAGGCTACAACTCCATGTATATCCAAACAAAATGTGATCAAAATACATACATCAACCATACATCACAAAGAAATACGAACACTCAAAAACTCTCAACCCTAACATAAGAAATTTAGGTCGAAGGGTGAGTGTCCATATCAGCAGCAGAGGAGGAGGCCATAATAATCTGGAACTCCTGAGTCTCTGGATCAACCGGACAATCCTCGGAAGGAGGAGGAGCAGTAGAAGAAGAGACATCCTGATAAGTCGGAGAAGCAACAGGCTCATGAGATGTAACACCAGGATGCTCAACAATCTCAGTGAAGAGAGGTGGAGGCTAAGAAGGCTGAGGAGGAACAAATGATCTAAGATGATCAGGGAGAGGAATTCCCTGATGCTGGAACATCAGAAAGAATAGCTCATACAAACCAGAAACCTTCTCGTCCAAAAGGTCACAAGAGGGTGCGGCTGAGGTAGAAGCCTGATCAGTTGGAGGGATGGTGATGACGAAGGAGCAGAAGAAGATTGCCTCTTCTTATTTGCTGACTGCAGAGCCGAAGAGGACTTTGACTTTGCAGAAGCATCTAGGAGAGGACCAATAGGCAAAGGCTTGTAAGGAGTCAAGTCAATACCAAAATGACGAAAAACAAGGGTAAGGAAACCTTTATAAGGGATGTGAGCAGAGGCAGTAGAGAACTCAACCTTGTCCATCCGATCAAGGAGGACACCAGCCCAGTTTACTGCCATACCGGAGAAGATAGTATACATGCAACAGAGGATCCCTTTAGAGGGCTGGACAGAAGAGCCATGGTTTGGCAAGATGTTGGACTTCACCACAAGGTGAACAACCCAACCTATAGCTATGAATATGGAGGACCTGACTCCTGAAGATAGGAAGGTAGAAATCACACGGAACTTGTCTTGAAGGACGGTCTGGTCAAGATCACCAACATCAGAAATAGAGATGTTATACAGGTTTCCTGAACCACAGTGTCAATCTCTCCCGTGTCAACATATTCAATGCGAATGTGGTTGGCATAAAATAATTTGACCAGGAAGGGATATGCACGTTGGGTGTCGATGTGAGAGTATCGAAAGGGATCACCCAAGTGGGTAGACGAGGGAATCTCTGATAGTCTCTCAGCAGTAAAGGCCTGATATACAATAAATCGCTCACAAAGGAGCCTGATCCCTAGCCTGGAATGGAACTTTGCCATACAAGCATCGTCTCGACAAATAGGAACTAGAGGATCAGCAGGAGGCACGGTAAGATTTTGGCCATGGGGAGAGTCGGAACTAGACTCAGGGTGTTGAGTATGTTCGGCCTCAGCGACAGGCTCATTGATGTTAACACCAACGTGCTTACATAGACGCCTCACCTGAGGCTCAGCTTCGGAGGAGGAAGAAGGAGAATAAGCACCTGAAGTGTCAGAAAGAGGAGGCTCAGGGTTCTTGGTGTAGGCTTTGTGGGGTCTTTTGGTTTTGGGAATGGTTGACTTAGGGATACTAGTGCGTTTAGGAGCAACAGCCTTCCCCTTGGTCTTAGGAGCCATTGCACAATCAAACGAAATGAAAGAAACGAATGAACCACACGAAATAATCGACACAATAAAGTGATACCTAATCCGAAGGAAGACGGCAGAAAGGAAGTCAGTCAACCAAGCAATTGAAGGATCGGTGGAGAGAAGCTTCGAATCAGAGTGAAAAATCGATAGCTACAGTGGATTTTCGAAGGTGGAAGACAAGGGAGAGGCATCGGATGAGAGAGAAATTAACTGCTCGAATCGACGGCTCTCGAAGATTTATGAAGGTGTTCAAAGAATCTGGGCCGTTATATCAAAAAACGACGGCTTAGATCAATTGAGCGAACCGCCACAGCAGTTGACAGTCGACTGATGAACAGTTGTCAGTCGACTGGTCGATACGATATAAATAAGCTTGGGTTGATGGACAGTCGACTGGTGAGGAATTCACAGTCTCCTGTTGAAGCGACAGTCTACTGTTCCTAACACATCAGTTGACTGACAGAGAATCAATAAAATTATGATAAAAACAGAGACCTCTATAGATTTGGACAGTCACCTGATGACAAATTGCAGTCGACTGTCGAACAGACGTCGACTGTAAAGTCGTCATCAGTTGCATGTGCAAAAAAAGCAGTCTGCTGAATGAGAAAATAGAGTCGGTCAGTCGACTGTCAAAGGACTAACAGTCATCTATCCTGGTCTAGAAATGCACAGTGAGATTAAAATCCAGAGGATAAAGACATCTCACCCTAGGACCTATAATCTAACATAAATATATTCAAGAAATCATCCTGGAGAAATTATCGATTAACATACAAAACTCGTAAATCAATCCAAACGATCGAAATCATCAAAAAAATCTCAAATACATCTCTGAAAGCAAATATATGTGGAACATATAACTCATCAAATCAGGAGAAGTAAACATGATGATATGAGTTCAAGCATGAAATAATATGAGTGTATGAACTCCTACAATTCAGATTCACCCATAATCCCTAATTCTCCACGCAACCTCACAAATGAATCTTCTTTAAGAGGTTTAGTGAAGATGTCGATGATTTTTTTTCAGGTTTCAATGTACTCTAAGATGATGTCCTTCTTAGCTACATGATCATTAATAAAATGGTGTCTCACATCTATGTGTTTGGTATGGAAGTGATGTATCGGATTCTTAGAAAGACAAATTGCACTTTGGTTATCAACCATGATAGGGCAAGTATCACAATTGACACCATAGTCTTTAAGAGTGTGTCTCATCCAAAGAACTTGTGCACATGCAAGACCCGTGACAATATACTTCGCTTCAGTTGTGGACAATGATACCGAGTTTTGTTTCTTGGAAAACCAAGAAACTAGGGAATTTCCTAGAAAATGGCAAGTGCCACTAGTACTCTTCCTATTGGATTTGCATCTGACAAAGTCGGCATCACTATATGAGATTAACTCATATGTGCTAGACTTAGGGTAAAAGTAACCCTTAATCTAGTGACTGATTGAGGTAACGAAAGATTCGTTTAACCGCAATCAAGTGTGACTCTTTAGGTCTAGCTTGATATCTAGCACACAGATATACGAAAAACATGATATCGGACCTACTAGCAGTTAAGTAAAGTAAGCTACCGATCATACCTCGATATAGACGAACGTCAACATCTTTTCTGTTCTTATCCATGTGGAGCTGGGTTATTGTACTCATGGAAGTTCTTTTGCTTGAAGACGATTCCATCCAGAATCGCTTGATAAGCTACCATGTGTACTTGGTCTGATGTATGAAAGTCTCATCCTTCATTTTCCGAATTTGAAGTCTAAGGAAATAGTTGAGCTCACACATGTGAATAATTACGAATTCATCCTTAATAGACTAAGAAAATTCATGGAAAAGATTAAAGTTAGTAGTACCAAATATAATATCGTCTACATAAACTTGAATTAAAAAGATGTCATTTTCATAATCTTTAATAAAAAGAGTTGAATTAACTTCACCCATTTTAAAACCTAAAAGAAAGGTTTTGAGTCGATCATACAAAGCTCTAGGAGCTTGTCTCAACCCATATAACGCTTTCTTAAGCTTGAAAATTTTCATGTATGAAACCGGGTGATTGAGAAACATAAACTTCTTCATTAACAATTCTATTTATAATGCATTTTTAACATCCATTTAAAATAACTCAAAATTTTTATGGAATCCAAAAAATAAAAGAAATCTAATAGCTTCTAATCTAGCTACAGGGGCAAAAGATTCTTCGAAATCGATACCTTCTTCTCGCCGATAGCCTTGAGCTACTAACCTTGCTTTGTTCCTTATGATGACCTCATTCTTATCGTTCATGTTCTTGAAGATCCACTTGGTCCCAATGACTTGGTGACCACTTGGAAGAGAAACGAGCTCTCAAACTTCATTTCTCTGAAATTGCATGAGTTCTTCTTCCATTGCCACTATCCAAGAGCTATCTTCATATGCTTCTTGGATGTTCTTTAGCTCAATGGTAGAGACAAATGCGTAGTGATAGAATTCATCAAATCTTGACCTC
The DNA here is from genome assembly GCA_030789695.1 of Scilla litardierei. Lineage (NCBI taxonomy): Eukaryota > Viridiplantae > Streptophyta > Magnoliopsida > Asparagales > Asparagaceae > Scilla > Scilla litardierei. Next base: position 161,814,263 of record CM061133.1, read on the forward strand.
GTTCGAACACCCACACCAATATCACCAATAATTTGGTCATGGGGGTGGTTATGAATGGTAGGGTAAGCTTTGGGAATCCATGCATTACTTGGAACATCTTCAACAATTTCATTAGTATTGTTAGTCTCAATAATAGAATCATTGATTTTAACATTACTAAGGGAATCACACAAAACATCTACACTATCATCAACCACATGAGGAAAATCAAAATCTTCATAAAATGATACATGTAGGGATTCCTCGATCGTTGAAGAGGTTTTGTTATATATCCGGTAGGCTTTGCTACGTATGGAATATCCAACAAAAAGTCCTTCATCGAAACCTGGCTCAAATTTATCTAAATTACCAAAAGTGTTCTTGATAAAACATTTTAAACAAAAACACGAAAATATTTAACTTGTGGCTTTTTGTCATAAAATAACTCAAAACAAGTTTTGTTCGTTCAGGGTCTCACTAGGATCTTATTAAGCACATAACATGCCGTGTGCATTGCCTCTGTCCAAAATTGTAGTCCAAGATGACTATTATGGAGCATGGTACGGGCACACTCAATTAGGATCTCTCTCTACAACACCATTTTGTGGTGGTGCGCGAGGAAAAGAAAAATTGTGAGTTATCACATTGTCATCACAAAACTTTGTAAAAGACTCATTCTCAAATTCTCCTCTATGATCACTACGAATAGTGATAATGGTGGATCCTAAGAAATTTTGAATCTTCTTTGCATATATGGTGAACTCTTCAAAGGCTTCATTCTTATTAGTTAAGAATGAAACCTAAGTAAATCTAGAGAAGTCGTCAACGACAACTAATCCATAGTGAGCACTAGCTAAGAGGCGGTTCTAGTTGGCCCAAATAAATCTAGATAAAGTACTTCTAAGGGCCTCTTAGAAGTTGTTGTCTTTAAGTTTAAAAGACGATTTACTAAGTTTACCTCTTTGACATGAATCACAAAAGTTTTTCTTACTAAAAGCAATTTTCGGAAAACCTTTCACTAGATCATGCTTAGCTAACTTATATAAGTGCTTAAGATGAACAAGACCAAAATGGCGATGCCATAATAGTTGTTCATTTGTATTAGCAACTAAGCAATGTTTTACGGTTTTAGGGAAGCTCAAATCATAAATATTTTACGCCTAATACCGGTAAATAAAACATTTGAATCAAAATCAACAATTTCACACATACCCTTTCCAACGTTAACCTTATAACCTTTGTCACAAAGTTGACTAATGGAGATATGGTTATGACATAACCACTAACTAAATAAACATTAGTAGTGAGTGGGTTGGAGGGATTACCGACTTTACCTATCCAATGATGGTTCCCTTTTAATTACCTCCAAAAGTGACTGTTGCACCATTCTTGATGCTAATCACTTCGTAGAGCAAAGAGGGATCTCCCGTCATGTGTTTGGAGCAACCAACATCGAGTATCCATCCTTACCTTTTAGAGCCAATATGTCTTTTATTGCTCTCTTTCTTTTTCTTAGGTACCTACATAGTATACCATAAGCTCATGGTACCCAATTTTTGTTGGGTCGAATGGGATTAGCCCTTTGGAAGCCAAGTCCAAGTGGACTTCTGCTTCCCAACATAATTACCACTATTAATAGCATCATGTAAACAGGAATCAACATAGGCTTTCCTATCATTTAAACTAGTGTTCTTAGGACCCTAAATTGTGTATGTTTTGGGAGTCTTTTGTTGGATATTGGACTCCCCGGATTTGGTTTTGGATGATGAACAAACATAAAAATAATATGAACTAACACTTTGTGAGCGTAGTTATGGAGATCGTCGCCAAATTCACATGAATAACAATTACGACGTCTCAAGACTTCTCAAAGCACGTGATCGTATGCCTAAAGCTTCGTTGAAGCTTATGGACCTATTTAGAAGTCATGAAGATTCGATTGAAGCTTTTGTAGACGGTATCGTCAAGTTTAATTTATAGTCTTTAAGCTTCTTTCATAGAATGTTAAGCCTTGAGTAGGTCTTACGTTTTAAATCTTCATAACGCTCATATCTTAGCTCTAGGATCTTAGTAGAAGTCCATACAATTCTTCCCGAAGCTTCGCGCTTCGATTCGGGACTTCTTGTGCATGTTAGTTGGTTCAAGAAGAAGAACTGACCGACTAGATGGTGATATAGTCAGTCGGCCAAGCTTCTTGGACCGACTAGTTCTTCTCAGTTAAATCATAGCTCTTTACTGTTTACAGTTAGTCGGTCTAAGTTGACTCACCGACCGACTAGTTTGTGAACTAGTCGGTCAGTGATGCTTCTGTGACCGACTAGTTGAGCTTTCCCTTTTCATGCACATTTGAGCTTGAGCTACTGTTTATCATTAGTCGGTCTGTGCTCATTGATCGACCGACTAGTTGATGAACTAGTCGGTCAACTTTTCTTCTTAGACCGACTAGTTTTGTTTACTGTACATGCCAAATTTTTCACCATAATAACTGTTTATTGTTAGTCGGTCTATGTTCATTTGGTGACCGACTAGTTGGTGAATTAGTCGGTCAACATTTGTTCTTGGACCGACTAAGTCTATTTCTTCTCAGACTTCAGTTTTATCTGTTAGTCGGTCCACGTTGAGTAACCGACCGACTAGTTGTGAAACTAGTCGGTCAGTGACTCTTCTTAGACCGACTAGTTCCATGTGTCTGTGCTTTGATCTTTTCTCTGTTTACCCATTAGTCGGTTTACGTTAATTGACCGACCGACTAGTTGATGAACTAGTCGGTCGGTGATTGTTCTTTGACCGACTAGTTGGGTTCAGAAAAGAGCCGTTGGAGCCCTAATTGAAACGTTTTTCTCTCTCTCTCTCTTCATTCCTATAAATACTTGTTGGGCTGCATTCATTGCTGCCAAGGCTGATATTTATGCAAGTTTAGAGTTCAAGAGAAATCAATCCAAGCTCATTCAAAGCTCATTCCCTCCATTCATTAATCTCTCCTAACTCTTACTTCCAAAGAGAGATTCATTGAGTGTGAATCCTTCCAAGCCAAGTGCTTGATTCTAGGTCACCAACATCCCCAAAGCTCTCCATCGCTGTTCTACATCTTGGAGCTAGGGTTTGGTGCCACTTCTTCCTCAAAATCATCCTTGCCCTAATTCGTAAGCAATACTCAAGGCATAGGTATTTTGTTCGGTAAGAAGTTTTTCTTATTTCATTTCATATTTGATTTGTAAGATTCACTCTCGGTTGTGAGAGTGTGGTTGTGATCCCGGGTTGTGGGAGTCACAAGTTACATTTTGTATGATTTGACTTGTGGAGGTTTTTCACAAGTATTTCATAGTGGAAATCTTGAGTTAGGGTTTCTAACTCAAGTATCCGGAGGGGATCCGGGTGGTTGGGACGTAGGATCACCGGAAACAAGTCGGGGAGACTTGGGTGGATCCGAACCCAGTAACTTCTCTTGTTAGCGTTGTTAATTTTGTGTTGTCATTCAATTTAAGCTTCCGCAAATTGATTTGGTAGTTGTTTGCATTATAATTAGGAATTATACTCCTTTTTATTTTTAAAGTACTATTCACCCCCCCTCTAGTACTTGTGCAGTAGCTTGTAGGGCATTACATTTGGTATCAGAGCCAGATACTCAGCTATGTCTGCCAACGACAACAAGACCGTGCCTCCACCTTCCAACTATGACACCTTCAGGAACCGTGAAGGAGCGTCATCGGTGATGGAAGGACATTCCTCTACAAGGCCTCCATTCTTCAACGGTACCAACTACGGGTACTGGAAATGTCGGATGGAAACCTTCCTCCGAAGTGCATCTTTATGGAGGACTACAATGAAGGAGTACATCGAGCCCAAAGAAGAAGATTTTGAGAAATGGACTACCGCGGAGGTCGCCGCGGAGGTAAGCAATGCCAAGGCAATGAACGCCTTGCAATGTGCATTGGAGCCCGAGGATTTCAATAAGATATGCACATGTAAGAGTGCATATCAAATTTGGAACTCCCTCCTCATTTTACATGAAGGGACGAGTAGGGTAAGAGACTCTAAACTCGTAGTCGTAACCAAAGATTACGAAATGTTTCATATGCAACAGGGCGAGAAGATGAAAGAATATTACGCTCGTTTCGTTGACATAATAAACGAGTTAGAGGCCCTCGGCAAGATCTACACTCAAAAGGAGAAGTGCTTAAAGCTTATTGAAGGACTTCCCTCTTCTTGGGAAAAACGTACCTTCGCCATCGAGGAAGGTAATGACATGAACAAATATACCGTAGTTCAACTAATGGGTACTTTGATGTCATACGAGGTATGCAAAGATAGCAAGGTGAAGCTACAAGAAAAGATGAAGTCATATTTGAACCTAGATGCGCCTAAGAAAAAGGCGATTGCATTCAAGGCGGCTTCATCCACATCTTCCGATGATGAAGAATCGGAAAACGAATTGGACTTGGAGTCCATGGCACTCATGGCCAAGAAGTTCAACCGTTTCTTCCGAAAAGGTAACTTCAAGAACAAAGCTAAATTTGGTTCTACTAACGCCTCTTCCTCTCCTTTGTGTTTCAAGTGTAATAAGCCGGGACACATGAAAGCGGAGTGTCCCCTCAATAAGCACAAGGAGAAGTGGAAGGCGCCAAAATTCGATAAGTCCAAGAAATACAAAAAGGGGTACAAGAAAGGACTTGTCGGAGCTACCTTCACCGACTCCGATGATTCTTCAAGCGGAGAGTCGGACGATGAGCACGTGGAGCAAGCGCACATGTGCTTCATGGCAAGAGAGGAGCGTGATCAAGGATCCTCCTCTTCCGATGATAGTGATGACGAAGGCAACGATGAGGTAACTATGGATGAACTTAGGAATGCTAATTCTCAATTATGGTCAAAATACACTAAATTAGTAAATAGATATACTAAGGTAAAAGATGACCTAGCTAGCATTCAAACCTCGCCTAAGACTATCATCACCAACAACGACACCGTTGTTGAAGAGTTGAGAAATGAGATTATTGATCTCAAATCTAAACTTGAACATGTTAGCATAGATGATCCGGAAGAACATAGGATAGCGGATTTAACTTCTCAAAACTCGACTTTGAGTATTGAGAACGAGAATCTTAAATCTCGTGTTTATGTGCTCACATCGCAAGTATCTACTCTAGATACTTCTATGCGTTCTCTCAAAGAGAAATATGAGAACACATTAGGCCGAATCAATAGATTCAATAAGGATAAGGACCATTTGGATAAAATCCTAAGTGACTTACTCCCGGCCAATCACCACATTGGTTTGGGGTATACGATGGGATGTCCATCCAAATCGGCCACTACTTTTGTTAGGCCAACTTCCGGTGACTCTACGAGTGGTAGCAAACACTCTATTGGTAGTTCATCTACCAATGGTGCTTCCACCTCGTCCACGCCTTCTTTTGGAAAGAAACCCACTTTGGGTGGATCTCCAAAGAAGGGGCATGCTTATATGTACACCAATACCATGCCACGTAGGAACACACGTCCTACTCCACCGGCTCACACATATGATGATTTCTATGCAACACATTCTCGGGCACGTGCACACAATGTGAGACACCCTCATGCACATGTTCCCTCACATGCATATGTTCACCCACAACATCATATGAATAATTCTCATCGTGCACCATTCCATCATGTTCCGTATGCCTATCCACAACATGCATCACATAGAAATCAACGTCGAATGCATGCACCCAATAGGATGAAGGCTCCCAAGATTTTCACAATTTGGAGCCCAAAGGACACAAGCATGGACGAAAAACAAATGTATATGAATGCTTATTTTTCGGATGTTGTGCATAGTAGAAATTATGTGGGGAAGTCTAAGTCCAATTGGACTTGGCTTCCAAAGGTCTAATCTTTTGGACCCAATGACCTTGGGTACCATGATATGAAATTCTCTATCTTTAGGTACTCAAGGAAAAGAAAAAGGAAAGGAGCAACAAATTTAAATTTAGCTCCAAGGGAAATTGGATACTCGATAGCGGGTGTTCAAAACACATGACGGGTGACGCTAGTTTGCTCTCCGGAGTGGTTCCCATAGCAAATGGAAACCGCGTCGTATTTGGAGGCAACGAAAGCGGAACCATCATAGGTGTTGGTAAAGTGGGTAACCCTTCTAAACCCCTAATTAGTGATGTTTATCTTGTTAGTGGTTTAAATCACAATCTTATTTCAATAAGCCAACTTTGTGACAAAGGTTACAAAGTTAGCTTTGCGAAAGGATTGTGTCATATTTTAAGAAAAGATAATGATAAATTATTATTTTCCGGAACTCTTCATAAAGACATTTATATTTTGGATCTTCCTAAGTCATATGAACAATGCCTCGTTGCCAACACAAGTGAACAACACTTATGGCATCGACGCTTTGGACATGTGAACTTTGGAACACTTTATAAGCTTTCAAAATTAAATTCCATTAAAGGTTTTCCGAAGCTTGTTTTTGAAAAGAAAAGTTTTTGTGATTGTTGTCAACGTGGCAAGCTTCCTAAATCTTCATTTAAACCTAAGAAAAGCATTTCTACTAAACGGCCACTAGAGCTATTACATCTAGATTTATTTGGGCCAACTAGAGTTGCTTCATTAGGAAATGCTAGATATGGACTTGTCATCGTAGATGACTATTCGAGATTTACATGGGTATTTTCATTATGTAATAAAAATGAAGCTTTTGAAAACTTCACAATTTTTGTTAAGAAAGTACAAAATCTCTTAGGAACCACCATTGTCACTATTCGTAGTGATCATGGAGGTGAATTTGAGAATGAGTCTTTTGAGACATTTTGTGATGAAGTTGGTATTACTCACACCTTCTCTTTCACTCGTGCACCTCCTCAAAATGGTGTAGTTGAGAGAAAGAATAGGACGCTAGTGGAGTGTGCTCGCACTATGCTTGATGATAGCCAACTTGGCCATCAATTTTGGGCGGAAGCGGTACACACCGCTTGCTATGTGTTTAATAGAATACTTTTGAGGCCCGGCACTAAACAAACTTGTTATGAATTGTTATTTGGTAGGTTGCCTCAAGTTAAACATTTTCGTGTTTTTGGTTCGAAATGTTTTATTAAGAACACGTATGGTAGTTTGGACAAATTCGATCCAAGATCCGATGAGGGGATTTTTGTTGGATATTCTTCGCGTAGCAAAGCCTACCGGATATTCAACAAACGAACCTCAACGATCGAGGAGTCGCTTCATGTATCATTTAATGAAGGATTTGTTCCAACTAGAATTTCAAATGAAAATGATTCTATGGATGTTTTATGTGATTCACTTGATAATTCTAAGTCTAATGATTCTATTGATTCTATTGAGACTAACCCAACTAATGAAGTTGTTGAGAATGTTCCTAGTGATCAAGGTATTCCCAAACGGCTTCATACCGTTCGTGACCATCCTCATGAGCAAGTCATTGGCAATATCCATGATAGTGTCAAGACGAGATCGCAAGTGAACTACTTCGCTCATTGTGCCTTTGCCTCCTCGATAGAGCCAAAGAATATTAATGAAGCATGCGAAGATAGCGCTTGGATCTTAGCCATGGAGGAGGAGCTCATTCAATTCGAGAGAAATGAAGTTTGGGAGCTTGTTCCATTGCCATCGAAGAACCACACCGTCATAGGGACAAAGTGGATCTTCAAGAACAAAACCGACGAAAACCAAGTCGTCGTCCGGAACAAAGCTCGGTTAGTTGCTCAAGGCTATCGACAAGAGGAATGTATTGATTTCGAAGAATCCTTCGATCCGGTAGCTAGATTAGAATCAATTAGATTATTATTGTCTTTTGCATGCCATAAGGATTTTAAATTATTTCAAATGGATGTTAAAAGTGCATTTTTAAACGGAGATGTCGTTGAGGAAGTTTACGTTTCTCAACCTCCGGGCTTCATAAATGAAAATTTTCCAAATCATGTTTTTAAACTAAAGAAAGCGCTTTACGGCTTAAGACAAGCTCCTCGAGCTTGGTATGATCACCTAAAGAATTTTCTTTTGGATTTAAATTTTAAAATGGGAGAAGCCGATTCTACACTTTTTGTTAAGCATGCGAATAATGATATAATTTTAGTTCAAATATATGTTGATGATATCATTTTCGGTGCTACTAACTTTGCTCTTTGCGAAGAGTTTTCTAATGTTATGAAGGAACAATTTGAGATGAGCCACATGGGTGAGCTCAAGTATTTCTTAGGTCTCCAAATTCGCCAAATAGACGATGCAATCTTCATCCACCAAACGAAGTATACGGTGGAGTTGCTAAAGCGATTTGGAATGGAGAGTGCTTCCGGGAAAAAGACTCCAATGAGCACGACAACGCATCTCGATAAAGATACGGGCGGTAAGGATGTAGACATTCGTCTATATCGATGTATGATAGGTAGTTTGCTTTATCTTACCGCAAGTAGGCCCGATATTATGTTCTCCGTATGCGTATGTGCTCGTTATCAATCTCAACCTAAGGAATCTCACTTAATAGCGGTAAAGCGTATTTTTCGCTATCTAAGTTACACTTTAGATTTTGGATTACTTTATCCGAAATCTAGCACATATGAGTTAATCTCATATAGTGATGCCGATTATGCGGGATGCAAATCCGACAGGAAAAGTACTAGTGGCACTTGCCATTTTATAGGAAATTCCCTTGTCTCTTGGTTTTCCAAGAAGCAAAATTCCGTATCACTTTCAACCACCGAGGCGGAATATATTGCCGCCGGTGCCGCGTGTGCTCAAGTTCTTTGGATGAGACACCCACTTAAAGACTTTGGTATTAATTGTGATACTTGCCCTATCATGGTTGACAACCAAAGTGCAATATGTCTTTCCAAGAACCCGGTACACCATTCCCGTTCGAAACACATAGATGTCCGACACCATTTTTTAGATGATCATGTTGCTAAAAAGGAAATCATTTTAATGTACGTTGAAACCCAAAAGCAAATCGCCGATATTTTCATGAAACCCCTAAAGGAGGACTCCTTTGTGCGGTTACGTCGATAATTGGGGATTATGGGTGAATCCGAGATATAGGATTCATGTTTCATTCAATAATTTTGCATGCTATTATATTTGGCAATATCTCATCCATGCTAGAATTATTGGATTTTTCGGGAATTTATGTGATATTTTTGATTTTTCGTTCGATTTGTGCGTAATCGTCAAATTTTAAGTTTTCGATGTTTAATGGGGTAGTTTAGATGATTATTGAGAGTTTTGAGATATATCGTCCAAGTGATTTGAGGAGAGAACTTGATTATCATTTTTTGGACTCTGTTAGTCGGTATCAGTTCAACCACCAACCGACTAGATGTTCATCTAGTCGGTTAGTAGAAGCACTTAGACCGACTAACTCAAGCTTATTGAGTTTCCTTTCCATCTTAAACTCTTTAGTCGGTTCATGTTCAGTGACCGACCGACTAGATTGAGATCTAGTCGGTCAGTAAATGAACACAGACCGACTAATTCTTGTCAGTTAATCTTGGATTCAGCCACTGTTTGCAACTAGTCGGTTCAAGCTCATTGACCGACCGACTAGATCATGATCTAGTCGGTCAGTGCTTGAACTGTGACCGACTAGTTGTGCCAGGGGCTGTTTGGTCATTTGCGAAATCGACCGACTTAAACTCAGTTTAGTCGATCGATTTTCATTCTAATCGATCGAAATCTCTTCTCTCTCCGCTCAAAACCCCGACCTCCCTCGAGACCCTTCGTCTTCCGGCCACTTTCCGACCATTCCAGCCGTCGCCGTCCGCCGATCTCCGACCTAGGGTATCCTCTCTTCCTCCCTCTCCTTTCTAGGGTTCGGTTTCAGCTCTAGGGTTAGGTTTTCCAGTTGATTTCATTTCCTAGGGTTTCGATTAGGGTTTTCTAATTTCGGCTAGGATCTCTTCTTTCCAATCTCGTGTGTCGTGTTGTGCCGAGATTATGGCTCGAACACGTATCCCGATCACTCCGTCTAGCCCCTCGCCGATGACCGTAGAGCAAAACCCTTTGGATCCTGAGCTTCCAACCCCTCCGAAGCGTAGAGCCAAGACCACCCTTCCTTCGTCGTCTTCGCCTCCTCTCAAGAAGAAGAGGACGACGACCGCTAAACCTAGAGGTCAACCCAAACCCAAGCCTAAGCCTAAGGCCAAAATTCTTGCCTCTGCCTCTACGTTCCATACTCCTACCGATTCCGATACGGAGTATAACCCCGAGACCGAGACTCATAGGGAACCCACTCCTCCTACTCATCCCGAGTCTAGCACCCACCCTCGTACGTCTACCCGTAAGCCTAAGGGAAAGGGTCCGATGCCGGTGGGCGGTGTCGATATTTCCTTATGTCGCGATGACCCTTTGTGTCACGCGGCGTATAATCGTATCAAACATTGCCCGCTGCTTCTGGAGCATTTCGTCCAGTTTAGCGACTTTATATGGTTAGCTGATCTTCTGTCGTCGTCGGGTCTTCTCGATTACCTTCGATATGACCCGAAGGCGAATCCTCACCCCTACCCTAGATTAGTTAAGCTTTTCTATGCGAATAGGATCCGGGGTCATTACGATCAGACCCACTCTGTTGAGACGACCGTTTTGGGGACTCCTATAGTCCTCACTGCGGAAATCTTAGGAGAGATTTTGGGTATCTCTTCGTCTGGCCTTCTTCCCTCTGATATCTCGGTAGATGACATTTCTTCTCTTGATCAGACCATCCTTTCAGAGATTTTCCATCAGATCCCTCCTGCCATGATTGGCGTGCCATCTAAATCATTCAAGCCTAATGCGTGGGTCCTCAATCTGATTCTGAAGTCGTGCTTGCTTCCCAAGTACGGCTCCTCATCTTTACCATCCCAGCCATTTTTGAAGCTTATCTATGCGATCTTCATGGGGAGCTCGATTAATTGGGCTCGAATTATACTCGATAAGATTGAATCTTTCGAGTGTATTCGAAAGTCCAATAAATCGGCTCATATCCCATTTCCTTGCATGTTGACCCTCGTCTTTCGTCATTTTCGTGTCACGTTGCCTCGTGACGATGAGCGTCCCCTTGGTCCTCCCCTGAATGCGACGGCCGTCAAGAAATCTCTTGCGGCTCTTCGTCACGTTCAGAGGACGACACCTTCAGCGTCTGCCCCTGCCTCTGCCAGTGCCTCTACTGCTCCCTCTGCCACCCTGGATGAGGTCGTACGGTTGCTTCGTCGTCACGAGTCTCGCTTGGCTCGTACCGAGGAGGTAGTCTGCCGTATAGCTCGTCTGCTGGGTGTTAATGTTCCTCCATCAGTTTCTGAGGATGAGGAGTTAGCTGACATGGCTGAGGAGGACGTTGAGGAGCTCTGTCGTGCTTCGACTCGTGCCCCCGAGGGCACTGCTGCTGGTGCTTCCACTTCCGGTGATGCTGTTGCTGCTTCTTCTGCTGGTGCCCCCGAGAGCACACCTGTTGCCGCTACTCCTGTGGTGGATACTCCGACTGGTGCTCCTGAGGCCACTACGGTTGTTGCTTCAGAGGTTGCCACTTCAGCCGTTCCTCCTGCTGATCTTCCGGACGTCTCTGCTGATCCAGTCACCTCTTCTGCTCCTGCTGAGCCTGCAGTTGCTTCCGGTCCTCCCGCTGCCTCTTGAGTTTCTCCGAGGCCTCTCCTGATACTCATTGGATGATATATCATGTTGAGAGAGATGTTGGGTAGGATAGTGTGGGTGGCTGTGTCTTTTGGATCTTTTTGATGTCATTTTGATATATGTAATGATGTATTTTTGTTGACACTCCGATATTTTGTCATATGATGATGTATTTTTGTTGTATGTCGGTGATGTACTTTGCTTCATTTCATATATATATATATATATATATATATATATATATATATATATATATATATATATATATGCGTCGCTGTTGACATTTCATTATATTGTGCAAATTCTAATTTTTAATGTCTCTGATGTGTGAATTCGTCGCTCGACGATATTAACTTGGTTTAATAGAAATTTCTTCTATGGAAACATAGAATTGTTTTCCATGCACTAAATTAACCAAGAAATGTTGATATTGGAGAGTATATTCCATAACTCAATCCGTTAAAAAGATTTGAGTTTTGATGATCTCGTTTTACGATTTTCCGACTTTGGTTTCATTGACACGCCTTGATTCTACTCGTATTTTTCTATTTGGTGTCACTTGAGCCGTCGTCGTATTCTTCGACTCCCGTGCTTTTAATTTGAGGCCATTGTTGTCGTTGTTATCCTCCCGCTCTTTTTGCTTATGCCAAAGGGGGAGAGATATAATAATAACGATGTGCCAAATGAAAATTTAAAGCATTTCTCCAAGAATCTAAATTGTTGTGTTAGATTCAGGGGGAGTTAAGATATATAAATGGATTTTCAAATCCGATATTTCAATAACCTACATTTGGTATTTCAATAATTCAACAATCGATTCTCATTTAATATACTTCACTCGTCTGCTTGATGCGTATTATTTTTGTTTAAATTGAAATTAACGTGTCATCAATGCAGGGGGAGTAAGTAAATTTCATTTGAATTATTATTTTTGATTATTATTTATGATGGTTTGTCATCACCAAAAAGGGGGAGAATGTTGGATATTGGACTCCCCGGATTTGGTTTTGGATGATGAACAAACATAAATATAATATGAACTAACACTTTGTGAGCGCAGTTATGGAGATCGTCGCCAAATTCACATGAATAACAATTACGACGTCTCAAGACTTCTCAAAGCACGTGATCGTATGCCTAAAGCTTCGTTGAAGCTTATGGACCTATTTAGAAGTCATGAAGATTCGATTGAAGCTTTTGTAGACGGTATCGTCAAGTTTAATTTATAGTCTTTAAGCTTCTTTCGTAGAATGTTAAGCCTTGAGTAGGTCTTACGTTTTAAATCTTCATAACGCTCATATCTTAGCTCTAGGATCTTAGTAGAAGTCCATACAATTCTTCCCGAAGCTTCGCGCTTTGATTCGGGACTTCTTGTGCATGTTAGTTGGTTCAAGAAGAAGAACTGACCGACTAGATGGTGATATAGTCGGTCGGCCAAGCTTCTTGGACCGACTAGTTCTTCTCAGTTAAATCATAGCTCTTTACTGTTTACAGTTAGTCGGTCTAAGTTGACTCACTGACTGACTAGTTTGTGAACTAGTCGGTCAGTGATGCTTCTGTGACCGACTAGTTGAGCTTTCCCTTTTCATGCACATTTGAGCTTGAGCTACTGTTTATCATTAGTCGGTCTGTGCTCATTGATCGACCGACTAGTTGATGAACTAGTCGGTCAACTTTTCTTCTTAGACCGACTAGTTTTGTTTACTGTACATGCCAAATTTTTCACCATACTTACTGTTTATTGTTAGTCGGTCTATGTTCATTTGGTGACCGACTAGTTGGTGAATTAGTCGGTCAACATTTGTTCTTGGACCGACTAAGTCTATTTCTTCTCAGACTTCAGTTTTATCTGTTAGTCGGTCCACGTTGAGTAACCGACCGACTAGTTGTGAAACTAGTCGGTCAGTGACTCTTCTTAGACCGACTAGTTCCATGTGTCTGTGCTTTGATCTTTTCTCTGTTCACCCATTAGTCGGTTTACGTTAATTGACCGACCGACTAGTTGATGAACTAGTCGGTCGGTGATTGTTCTTTGACCGACTAGTTGGGTTCAGAAAAGAGCCGTTGGAGCCCTAATTGAAACGTTTTTCTCTCTCTCTCTCTCTTCATTCCTATAAATACTTTTTGGGCTGCATTCATTGCTGCCAAGGCTGATATTTATGCAAGTTTAGAGTTCAAGAGAAATCAATCCAAGCTCATTCAAAGCTCATTCCCTCCATTCATTAATCTCTCCTAACTCTTACTTCCAAAGAGAGATTCATTGAGTGTGAAGCCTTCCAAGCCAAGTGCTTGATTCTAGGTCACCAACATCCCCAAAGCTCTCCATCGCTGTTCTACATCTTGGAGCTAGGGTTTGGTGCCACTTCTTCCTCAAAATCATCCTTGCCCTAATTCGTAAGCAATACTCAAGGCATAGGTATTTTGTTCGGTAAGAAGTTTTTCTTATTTCATTTCATATTTGATTTGTAAGATTCACTCTCGGTTGTGAGAGTGTGGTTGTGATCCCGGGTTGTGGGAGTCACAAGTTACATTTTGTATGATTTGACTTGTGGAGGTTTTTCACAAGTATTTCATAGTGGAAATCTTGAGTTAGGGTTTCTAACTCAAGTATCCGGAGGGGATCCGGGTGGTTGGGACGTAGGATCACCGGAAACAAGTCAGGGAGACTTGGGTGGATCCGAACCCAGTAACTTCTCTTGTTAGCGTTGTTAATTTTGTGTTGTCATTCAATTTAAGCTTCCGCAAATTGATTTGGTAGTTGTTTGCATTATAATTAGGAATTATACTCCTTGTTATTTTTAAAGTACTATTCACCCCCCCTCTAGTACTTATGCAGTAGCTTGTAAGGCATTACATCTTTTTCCTAGTTTCATGCACAATTGATTATTTCAAGGTGGTGCGTGCTTCCTAGGAACATGTGTTCTAGCATAAGAATGAGGAGGTGGATAAGCATTGCACATATAAGGGTTGTATGCAAACTTAAGTACATGCATGTTTTATGTAGCATATGGGGCATGCATAACATGTGGTGGATGTGCATACATAGAAGAATGATGCATATGAGCATATGAGTGTGTAGGAGCACGTGCATGAGTATTTCTCATTTGTGGTTTTGCACGTGTCCGTGGGTGTGGAGCATAAAAAGTGTCATGTGTGTCCACTTGTGAAGTAGGAGTTTTCCTACGTGGATGATGGTTAGTGTACATGTAAGCATGACCTCTATTTTGGTTTCCACCATTAGTGGATTTCTTACCAAAAGGAAGAGATTGTGAAGTGGTGGCTTTCTTGGTAGGTTTGCAACCAATAGTGTTTTTGACACCACTTATGGATGCATCGGAGGATGACCTCACAAAGTCTATAGTAACACATTAAATGCGAGCATTGGATGCATTCGCTTCCACATAACCAAGACCAAATCGATGTGTTGCCGGAAATTGGCTTGCTAGCTAATCATCCAATTGTCCTTTTTCTTTGTTAAATCTCATAACTCAGGAGGACATGAGCTCATATTTCTCCTTAAGAGAAGAAATATCGGTATCCAAGGTGGACACCCGTGCTTTGAGCTCGTGCACTTGGGTTTTAAGAGAATCATTCTATAAACCCAATTGTGTGTTTTGTGATGCTAGATCACTATTATCCTTAGGATACGTTTGATCTAGTTGAGAATTGAGGGAATTCACCTCATTTCTCAAAATGTCATTTTGATAAACCAAGGAGGGTTTCTCAACTGTTAGTGTATCAACAATGGTGTCATTATTGATAATGCATGGAATGGATGGCTTGCTAACATTCAATTTCTTTAAACTAGTATATCTAAGCATTAAAGATTAATACTTAGAAAATAGTTCTTTGTTAGCTATACATAATTCATCTATTGTTACCTCGGGTTCATTGATGTCGGAATCACTCTCATCGAAGAGTGGATCTTCCCGGGCCATGAAGCATCACTTGAATCATCAAACATACCGACAAGTTCTTTCTTCTTATCATTCTTGTACTTGTCGGACTTGTGGTACTTTGGTGCCTTCCATTTCTCTTTGTTTCGGAGCATTGGGCAATCCTTTTTGATGTGCCCTGGCTTATTACATTTAAAACAGAGAGAGGAAGTGTTATTAGTAGAATCACATTTATTCTTGGAGGAAAATTTACCTTTGCAAAAGAAGCGTTAGAACTTCTTCGCCATTTGAACCATCTCCTCCAAGTCCATCTCTTTTTCTGATTCTTCATTATCGGAGGATGAAGAGTTATCTTTGAATGCTAAGGATTTATTCTTGGCCTCCGTAGGGTTTATCATTACTCGAATCTTCAATCGGTTCTCCCATCTTACTTCGTATGACATAAGAGTACCGATGAGATTTACGACTGTGTAATTCTTCATGTCGTTGACCACCTCAATGGTGATAGCTCTTCGTTCCCATTTGGAGGTCATTCCAATTATGATCTTTCTCACCTTATCTTGTTGGGTATATAGTTGTCGAAGAGCTTCGAGTTCACTGGTGATGTCGGTAAAACGTCCGTACATTGTCATTATACTCTCGCCATCCTGCATGTGAAACATATCGAAATTTTGCACGGCAACAAATAGTTTAGATAGTTCTACCTTATTCTTTCCCTCGTGGGTAACAACTAGATGGTTCCAAATTTGATATGCACTCTTACATTTGCATATCTTGTTAGCTCGTCTGGGTCCAACGTATAATGAAGAGCGTTCATTGCCTTGGCTGTGTTGACTTTGGCGAACTTCTCGGAAGGCGTCCATTCGTCATAATCCTCTTGGAGGGTACGAGATATTCCTTGTGGACGGTTCTCCAAAGAGAATCACTCCTCAGAAACGACTCCATCCAGCATTTCCAATAGTCGAAATTCATACCATTGAAACAGGAGGAAAAATCGTTGATTGTCCTTCGAAGACGGTGGATGCTCCATCACGGTCGTGATTATTATACGAAGTCGGTGGAGGAATGTTGTTGTTGTTGGATTCCATAGCTTTAAACCAACGCTCTGATACCAATTGTAAGGTCCCTGGCTATGAGGAAAACACTAGAAGGGGGGTTGAATAGTGTTTATACAATTTAAAATGATAATTACACCAAATTAAATTCCTAACCAACAAATAGTGCGAAATGAAATTAAACCCTAAAAATGAAACAATGCAAACACAAAGATGTTTAAAGGGTTCAGATTACACAAGTCAACTCCCGACTTGTTCCTGGTAATCCAACGTCCCTTCCACCTGGATACCATCAGATACTCAAGTTAGAACCCTAACTTGAGGTTTTCTTAAAACCCACTTGTAGCGACTATACAAGTGAAATCAAAGTGCACTCGTTTGACTTTGACTCCCACAACTTGGGAGCAAGCAAACCACTCTCACAACCTGAGAGTAAATCAAATAATGAAAGTTATGAAATAAGAAATGTGACACTTACAATCACATATGCCTTGAAGTAGAACTTGAAGGAGCAAAGCGTGTTGAGTGCTGAATGACTCTCTTGGAAGAGAGGAAAGCCCTTTCTCTTGACTGCATCAAATACCTAGAAGATTTCTCCTTGGTTCTAGGTTGGAGATTAAGAGATTGAAAGATAGGAATTCTAGGCCTTTAGGATTTTGAAGCTTTGATCTTAGCAGATTGAAAGTTTGAATGTTTCAGCAAATGAGAATCAAGTGAGTCAACCTCTCAATGGAACAGTAGAGGTTGCATTTAGAGGTTTCTCAAAACCATCAAACAGAATTCCCAAAACCCCCTTTGAAATCCGTGGAGAAACATCCAACGGATAGATTTTGCACACGCGATAGAAGACTGTTGAACAAAACACAGTCGATTGGTGTACTGTGTCAGAGGGTAGGTGAGATTTCTAACGATAACTTACCACGTGGACAGTCGACTGATGAAGAGAAGACAGTCGACTGTTAAACCAACATGCGACTGTAATTCCTTCTACAGGAGACTTGCCGCAAGCAGGGTAAGTTGATAAAATCTCATAAAGTCTGGGAAGACAGGACATGCGACTGATGAAGAGAAGATATTCGACTGTTAAACCAACATGCGATTGTAATTCCTTCTTCAGGCGACTAGCACAAACCTTGACATTTTCCAGAGAGTTGAGTCTGTAGAGAAGCTCAAAGACAGACGACTGTTGAAGTATTGACAGTCGACTGTGCCACTGGACAGTTGACTGTAAATACAACAACAGTCGACTGGCCCTAGAATAAGAAATATTCCAAAGAGCAATCCTGCAGAAGAATCATGTACATACGACTGTTGAAGTATTTACTGTCACGGTCGCTTTTCGATCGTGTGTTTTTCGTACGCGTACTTTCTTTTTTGTACGCGTATTTATTGTGACCTCCTCTTGTATCCCAAACGCACGAAGTTATATATCGTTGTGACCCTCAGAGAGAGTAGTTATTTGTGGAATTTTTTATGAACGTCAATTCACGGCTCATTCTTCCACCAATCAGCTTTGAATGAAGGGGTGTCCTAACTTTAGACTTCGACGTTTGACCTCTTTATTTTTAGTTTCATTTTTCTTTAACATATCACGTGACCGATCATCGTAGTCTCGATCCTCGCCTCGACACGACCGTCTCGATATTTTTCTTATATTTATCAGACCCCGTTAGACTGACCTTTCACCTTTAATTATCTTCAATCTATAATTAGCCCTAGACTTATCCCTAATTCAAATCCCTAATTAAAATCAAATCTCAACCCATGGAAATCTTACGATCATACTATATCTTTCCTAGTTTATTTGCCACACTAGTTGCACCCTCCCCCGCTCACACTTTCTCTCCGATCAACCCTTAATTCCACCCTTTATCTATATAACAAACCCTCATTGTTATAATGTATTGAGGCCTAGGTTTTTCTCATTTGCAGCCGTCATCTTCCTCCATCAACCGCACGACAACCCCATCTCTCCTTCCCCTTTCACCGGCCCCCTTACCCTCAGCCACCGGCCACCTATCACAGGCCATCTCCCCATCAATCCGGCCATCTCCCCATTCTACCCTTCACAAGGCCGAGACTTCCCTCCATACTAAAACCTACGGCTTGCCCTTGACACTCATGGCCATCCCCTTGCCATGACAGCCTGTCACCGGCCAACTTTCAGGCAACCCCCTCTTCCCTTGATACGGCCGCATCCCCCTAGCCGCACAGCAGCCTACGGCTTCCCACAAAACCCGTACAAATCCATCCATCCCCTAGAACTGCCGCGCCCTCACCCAACGCAACATCCGGCTATCTCCCCTAGTTGCAACCACCTGCAAGCCGCTACTTCCCCTCAAACTGCAAGCCCCTGTCTTCCCTTAGCAACCCAGCTGTGCCCTTCCTGAACTGCTGCATCCCCCTGCCCTCAACCGCATGGCAGTCCCCTACTACCATTGCTGTGAACCCCCATGACCGACCTCCTCTCCTCTTCCCTTTGCAGCCGGGCCCTTCCCTAGGCCGACAGATCCAGCCATCCCCGTGGCCATCTTCGCTCCCTGCTCCTGCTCTAGTTGTCGTCGTCTTCACCGTAGTCCGCCATACCTTGCTCGCTGCTGGAATCTAACCCCTGACGTCGCGACCTGACGCTAGTGTAGCTTTCGCGTCGTGTTAAGGTAAACCCCGATCCATAGGAACCCGCACCCTTTTTTCTGCACCCTTTTTTAACAAGATAAAAACCGTATATTTCATTGCTTGGTTAAATCACTAATTGAAATTAAATAATATGGGACTGTAGGTTGGATGATTGGTTTAAACACAAAGGAAGATCTGGACCTGTTGATCTGAGACTTACGGACGATTATTTCAGGCAAGTGAAACTTGCTCAGTAAAATATTAAGCCATGTTTAGGATATTCTTAGTTTTTGTGTAAAAGAGACTAGGCGGTGAAATGATAGTCGCCCAGACACCATACTTGATCTAGCTTGACAACGAAGCTAGGTCCGACACCCTTCCCATGTCATTTCATGCATATCACATGTCACGTTTAATTTTGATAAATTGTACGCATTCAATAACTTCTTTTTATACTATCAATGTTGCATATCACATGTCATTTCATGTATTTGAATGTCTTGTCCTGAATGTGTAGTACACGCTACAATGAAATGTAAGCTGCGACGAGTAAGATTCTGACTCCTATATCATGTAAATGAAACATAAGCTGCGACGAGTAGGATTCTGACTTCTATAGCATGAATGAGGCTAGGTGCACCCCTATGCCAAATAAATAATACTTCCTGGCTCGTGATCCAGAAGATGAGCGCCAGTTCAGACACACATGGAGGGGTAGTGTTAGGCGATCACTCAGCGTAGAAGTGTGCCCGTACAGCAACTTCAGTTGAAAGGCATAAACCCTATGCACATCGACAATGCATGTTTTTTGTGAAATCATGAATCGTGAATATTGTTTAGTAGCTTTTTGCTACGATGTGTCATGCAAATGTTAACTATCATGTTCATTTTAATTGCTGCATTCATGTCATCATGATATAAACTGCTAGTTGCATTCATTAACTTTATGTTTCCTTGCACAAAAGTCTCTCCCTTTTACCTTTTGGAGACTTTTGCTGACATGCGACCTTTTCTCTTTGGGTGTCGCGTGTTATGTTTTGAGCCTGAGTTGTTACTAAGGACGACCAGTTTGCTGACGTCGAGCTTGAGGCTTCTGCTGACGTTCAGTCTGAGGATACCGGAGACCTATCTTAGTCTCAGTTGGAGGCTTATTCTTAGTTGCTGTTTGTTTCCTAGTTGTTGCTGTTAGTTTTCGGGTGCGTAGCACCTTATCTATGTCTTTGTTTCGGCCATGCTTGGGGCCTTTCTTTTTAGACTCTCTCTCTCTCTCTCTCTCTCTCTCTCTCTCTCTCTCTCTCTCTTGTGTACTTATTTTATGACTTTATCTCTGGATGTTGGTAATAAGATTGGATGTTGCTTTGAATGGTGGTTATTTTTTGCCTGCGTTCATTATTATTGTTGTTGTTGTTTCATTGCAATGCAAGAATCTGTGAATGGATGAACACACAGACGCTTATCAGAACTTCATAGCTTCAAGTCTGAGCAGACCTCTTCGCATCTCGCCTTCCATACATGGGAAGCGGCGTGACAGGTTTTTGTGGTGGCCCATGCAGGTCCTTGCACCTGCGAAATATCAAAACAACGATAATATTAAAAATCCATTAAAACATTCGAAACATTCGAGTCATAAAAATTAGAGTCTAATGTGAATGTTTTCCTTGTCTTAGATGGTAAGAAGACTTAGACGTCCAAGTTTGATAGTCAGGCACATTCGTTAAGATTTAATCGTACTCCTCTAAGGACCCTTTTCCTGATATCTCTATTACAGTCTAGTTCATTAGAAAGTCTTAGTGCTAAGTTTCTCCTAATCTTTAGTCGGCCCGGTAATTTAAACCCCTGATTTCTATCATTTTCCTAATCATTACACTTTTAAGCTAATAACCATAGAATCCATCGTAGCACATTCACTAAGTTATTTCCCCGTCGTATTTACGTTTTGAATATTTGATTCATTTCCTTGCTTTCGGTTCACGTGATTCCTTCATGTCGTTCATCATCAATCGTTGAACCTTTCCCATTACCATCTTGATCCTTCGAAAAATATTTTCAATATTGTTTTTTTTGAATTCCTCTCTCAGTCTAAATTCTTTGAAAACATTTAGCATGAGCCTAGACTTCCTACCCTTCAGTTGACTTAAATTCATTCTATGAATTTCGAAACTTTTTCGCCAAAATCTTTAAATTACTACCTTATAATATTTTCTAACATATATCTTTCATACTCATGCGAATATCTTACTTCCTTTATTTAATGACTTTTCTATAATCCAATATACCATTTCTTCTCCTACTATATATATACTACTCAAACTTATTTCAAACAACTTATTGTACCGACCTCTAAATATTTTTCTATACGAAAGAGAACTCCAACTTTTCATGTATGTCCATTTTTATACTCTTGTTTTTTCCTACTCCAAAGTTCTTAGTACAAATCTAGTTCCAATTGCAAAACAGTCACTTCCTCTCTATACTAATTATTCTTTCGTCTAATCCCTACTTCGTATTTTAACTTATATCATCTACACACTAATCTCCTCTATTTTATAAGGATATTATTATATCTTTGTTTCTCTTACTTAAATATTCACAATTGTATCTTTGTTTCACCTAACCAAGATATCCCCTTATCCACGCCTTATCTTAACCCGTTCATCCCGATCTTGTTTCGTTACGCTATTTGATTTCGGTTCCCCTACTATTGCTTAGTCATCATACTAGTGCTTGCCGTTGCCTATGTCAACCTTAGGATAATATGGTGGGCTATTATTATTATTGTGATGTCGCCGTGGTGCATGTATATAGGTAGAGTGCGTAGACCCATGTGTGTGAACCCCTGCATACCACTCATGTATGAGTGTGCTACCCTTAGTATATTAATGATTGCCTCTTGTGTTATATATGCATACTCAGTGTTATTCATGATATATATGAAGTTGTATGAATGATAGTATTTATAAATATATGTGTGGATAGCTATAACACTTTAGAGATGTCTTTGTATATTAGAATTAGTGTTGGAATATCTATTAGTGGTGTATGTAGTATAAAGGTACTTGTAAATGCTTGAAATAGTATACTAGTAAAGTCATGTGCATGTTAGCTGTAATGATAATAGGTGTACTTATAGTTAAATGTACATGCCTATTATATGATCTCTATGCTATCACGTATGAGCGTGTGCTCGTACGTAAATATCTGTGTGCTTAGTTATAGGTAGATACATATATATACACACTATATGAATATGTGTGATATACGTATGGTAATATGGTTATAATTTTGTATAGTACGGCTTGCCTTTACGGGATGTTGTGTGTATACGTGTATAACATCAGGTATACACGATTATTGTATGTCGTAACTATGTATGGATAGGTATAGGTAGTAGTATACTAATTGTATGTAAATTGCTATGGTGTGAATATATTATATGTATGTCTATATTTTGTGTAGATATGTGGTAAGTATATAAGAATGTAGGTGTGATATGCATGCAATGAGTATGCGTGTAGTAATATGTCTGTGACTATACGATCTATGCATGTATAGGATAGTGTATTATGATTGTATACGTGTACTGATATTTGTAATATTATTATAGTATGTAAAGTTATTGCATTATGGGGGTGTTACTTGACTAAATATAAAGTGTGATTGATATTATGGTGTGTATATGATAGCATGTGTTTTTACATATATAGTGTGACGAGTAATATGATTACGTTGGTGTAGATATATAAGAGTAGTGTGTTGGTATATGTATAAATATCTTATTATGAATATAAGGTATTCGGGTTCTTGTATTAGTCTTTGAGTCTCTCTCATGCTTGAGTGGGTATACTCTAAATATATTGTTAAATTTGTCTGTGGTTTGTGTATAGTGCTATGAACATAGTAATGGATGATGTATGTATAGTGATAGGTTTGGTTGTACATGGTTATATTACGCACATGGTTGTGGGTGGCTATACCAGTATATAGATATAGGTTTTGGATTTGTAGTATAGTTCTTAACGAAGGTTTTACATGTTTATATGTATATATATGCTAGCTAAACTAGGTGTGTAGAATGTGCTAATTATATAGTGGTATGAGTGGCATGTTCGAATAGTATATTAGCGTGTGTGGGCGTGCACCATGCACGGGTAAGTATGTGCTTAGCTATAGGTATTTGCGACCATGGTATGTGTGTTGTATCTTGAATATAGTTATAGGATTGTATGTGATGTGTATATATGTTGAAGTATCTGCGTGTATTTGAATAATTATATATTTGTGTATTTATAGTATGGGTGAATGTATTTTAGATATAGCAAACATGATTTAATATTGTATAGTGTGATTACATGTGTTGATATATTGGTGTTGAATGTACACTAAGAGGTATAAGGGAGTAGTATATCCATGTTCGTTTTGTACATAGGTAGTTATCTATACATGAAGTACTACGATTGTATTTGCTAGTGTGAAACTATTTTTATGTAGGTATCTGTACCATGGTTATGTGATAAGTGAGCGATAGTTATATAAGAGATGTACGTGACTATATGAATAATTGAAGTATGTGTATGAATTTGACTGTCTAAGATGGGTATAAGTATAGAATGTGCATATATATACATGTTTGTAATATTAATGTTTGACTACCTAGTGCATATATAAGCACTTGTAGTAACTATACATGGTTTGAATTATAGTGTGATATGATCGGGGTAGTTACTAAAATGGCTAGAAATATATTTTTTAGTTAGAAAGTCCGAGGATGGACTTTGCTCTAAGGTGTGTAAGATGTCACGGTCGTTTTTCGATCGTGTGTTTTTCGTGCGCGTACTTTCTTTTTCGTACTCATATTTATTATGACCACCTCTTATATCCCAAACGCGCGAAGTTACATATCGTTGTGACCATCAGAGAGAGTAGTTATTTGTGGAATTATTTATGAACGTCATTTCACGACTCATTCTTCCACAAATCATCTTTGAATGAAGGGGTGTCCTAAATTTAGACTTCGACATTTGACCTCTTTATTTTTAGTTCCTTTTTTGTTAACCTAGCATGTGAACGATCATCGTAGTCTCGATCCTCTCGTCGACACGGTCGTCCCGATATTTTTCTTATATTTATCGGACACGGTTAGACTGACATTTCACCCTAATTATCTTCAATCTATAATTATCCCTAGACTTATCCGTAATTCAAATCCCTATTAAAAATAAAATCTAAACCCATGGGAATCTTACGTATCATGCAATATCTTTCCAAGTCTATTTGCCACACTAGTTGCACCCTCCCCCTCTCAAACACTCTCTCCAATCATCCCTTAATTCCACCCTTTTTCTACCCCATATAGCAAACCCTCATTGTTATAATGTATTGAAGCCTAGGGTTTTCTCATTCGTAGCCGTCATCTTCCTCCATCAACCGCATGGTAACCCCATCTCTCCTTCCCCTTGTGCCGCCCCCTTACCCTTAGCCGCCGGCCATATATCACCGACCATCTCCCCATTAATCCGGCCATCTCCCCATTCTCCCCTCCACGAGGTCGAGACTTCCCTCCATCCTAAAACCCATAGCATGCCCTTGACACCCACGGCCATCCCCATGCCACGATAGCCCACCGTCGACCAACTTGTAACGGTCACTTTTCAATCGTGTGTATTTCGGCGTGTACGTTCTTTTTTGTATGCATATTTATTTTGACCTCCTCTTGTATTCGAAACGTGCGAAGTTATATGTCGTTGTGGCAATCAGAGAGAGTAGTTATTTGTAGAATTTTTAGTGATTGTCATTTCACGGGTTATTCATCCACAAATCAGCTTTGAATGAAGAGGTGTCTTAATCGTTAGACTTCGACGTTTAGCTTTTTATTTTTATTATCGTTTTTCGTGAACCTAGCACGTGATCGATCACCGTACTCTCGATCCTCTCATCGCCATGATCGTTCCGATATTTTTTTTGTATTTTTCGGACATCATAAGACGAACCCGCCATTCTTTTTATCTTAATTTGAATTTAGCCCTAAGCTAATTCAAACCCTAATCCTAGATAACCTAATCTAATCCCTAAGGATTCTCACGTATCATGCAATATTCCCCGGGTCTATTCACCACACTAATCCTACCTTTTCCCTCACACACACTTTTTCTCCAATCAACCACTAAGTACACTCCTTTCTCCCTCTCTTTAGTAATTTTCCCAAACAGTATAACACAAACTCATACGCTAGGGTTTATTTCACATGCAACCGCCACCCCCTTAGCAGCCGGCCTCCTCTCCCGAGGACCCATACCGGCAACCTCCCTCCGGCCAAGCCTTGCTCACGGTGCAACCACCCTATCCCTCTTTTCTCTCTCCCCTTGATATCACAAAGAACTGCCGGCCTCCTCTATCAACCACCGTCGGCCCCCTTAGCTCAGCAGCAAGTCCAGCCACCTCCAAGCCGTGACCCCCTACGAAGACCCCCCAGCAAGCCACCGATCTACTCTTTCCCATATATAGGCTGCCGGTAACTCCTTGCTCCGGCAACACCCATGCACAAGCCTCCTCCCATTCATCCTCTCCACGTGAACGGTAGCACATCCGGCCTCCTCTGCATGTGCTACAGCTGTATCCCTCTCCCCTCGAAACTGCACGGATGCCGCACCTCCCCCTTGGATCCGCTGGCCCCCTCATCTCGACGGCGACCAGCCACGGCCATCTCCCTTAGAAAACATCTGGCCTCTTCCCTTTGCTCCGACTGTCCTCCACCCGCACGCAAGCCACAACCCCCTCATACCCCCGGCCAACCTCCAACACAGCTGCCTCTCTTCCCTGCTCCCTTTGACACCTACGGCAGCCCTCTCCATTGATTTTCGGCATCCTCTTAGGCTGCACAGTAGGTCACCAAACCCCCTAGCTGCACAATAACCTCCGACCTCCTCTTGACTGTCGGTCTGCCCCTTACTGTCCACACATGGCCCATGGCAGCCCCCTTTTGCCCTAGGAGCCCACGCTGGCTGCAGATCTCGTGCACTCTCCCGACGTCGCGACCTGTTACCGTTGCTATTGCCACTTCATTGTGATATTCGTAACCGAGGCGACCCCGTTGCCGCGTCATTCGCTGTGTTATCTGCAGCTGAGATGATCTCGAGACAATCCTTACTATGCTGCCCACAGTCGAGGACACCGAGCACCACCACCATTCCAGATCCGACGCCGACACGTGCGCGTTTGTTGCACTAGGTTGGTCCTCTCACTCGTAGCAGCCCAAACATTACGTCATTGAAACCTAAATAAAAATGGTCAACTTAACTCATTAAATTTATTTTACGTTCCTTTAAAACGATGTAAAACGGTAGATCGATGATCGGAATGTTTTTAACTGTGGACATAGGGTAGAATCGTCGGATAGGATGATCGTTCAAATTTGACTTGAAACTGATAGGATAGCCCCAACCAACTTAGAAACAACCTAATAAGAATGCTAAACCGGTCCTGACCGATGCAGACCCTGACCGATGCACTGCCTGCGACGAGACGCTTCCGACATATGCCCTACTTGCCACGCATGCAAGTGTACCCACTTGCGTAGTTACGGCCAAGTCTAGGCCACTTATTTTTTGAATTGTAAATTGTAGAACAAGTGAACCGGCCGTGAAATGATAGTGTCTGATACCCCATCATGATAGCCTAGACTTGACAACAAAGTCTAGGTATAAACTGCAAACATGCTAGGAACTATTCTCTATGTGCGCGTGTGCGTGTGGACACCCTAGAACAATTATACCCATATCATGCCATGTAACAGCATTCACGACTTGTCTTGCATAGCCTGCGGGCAATATGACACTCTCTGAGATAGAGAGAGTGATCCTTTGTACAGATACACCACCTGCGGGAAGCTCGGCACTCACCTAGTAGGGTAAGTGATCATTGGCAACCCACAGGGATTGAGACACCCACCTAGCAAAGTGGATGATCTTTGTTACAGAGCACCTACGGGAAACTCGTCACTCACCAGGATAGAGTGAGTGGCCCTGCAGACCGTGGAGATAGAGGCACTCACCGAGGTAGAGTGAGTGGTCCTATACAGTGGTACAGAGCACCTACGGGAAGCTTGTCACTCACCAGGACAGAGTGAGTGCTCCTGCAGACCGTAGGGATAGAGGCACTCATCGAGCTAGAGTGAGTGGTCCTATACAGTGGTATAGAACACCTACGGGAAGCCTGTCACTCACCAGGACAGAGTGAGTGCTCCTGCAGACCGTGGGGATAGAGGCACTCATCAAGCTAGAGTAAGTGGTCCTATACAGTGGTACAGAGCACCTACGGGAAGCCCGTCACTCACCTTGACTGAATGAGTGGCCCTGCAGGCCGTGGGGATAGAGGCACTCACCGAGCTAGAGTGAGTGGTCCTATACAGTCTTGTCTTGAGTACTTGTGATGGGGTAGGGTTGAGAGGCCACCAGATTAGAGAGTTTGGCCACTTTCTAAGCTGAAGGCGCGAACCCTCTGGTGTCGAGTCGCTTGGAGTCACACATTCTTGTCCAGTCTTGTCTAGTATTGTCTTTGTAGCTTACGCTACGACTTTGCCTGCCATGTTTACTTTATGCACCCTCTTTACTTTTCCTTACTTATACATGTCATGTTGTTGCATCATCTCATTTAAATCAATATTAGAATGTCATATTTAAATTTCTTTACACTTGCAGTACAGTCTTCTCACCTTTCTTTGTAGACTATACCTGACGTACGGCTCCTTTTCTCTTGGGTATTGTACGTCAGGTATCGAGACAGAGTACATAGACAAGCTGGCCTTACTTGAGGACTTGGAGCCGGAGGACGTTGAACCGGAGTACGTGCTAGACGAGGACCAGATCTGGAGGCTCCTCACTGTTGTTGTCTTCCAGAGGTTTACTACTTTTAGTTTGGGTGCGTAGCACCACTTCACTTTTTTCCTAGGTTGGGTGCATTGCACCATTAGTTTCCTTTCAGTAGTTGTAG
Source organism: Scilla litardierei (assembly GCA_030789695.1). NCBI lineage: Eukaryota > Viridiplantae > Streptophyta > Magnoliopsida > Asparagales > Asparagaceae > Scilla > Scilla litardierei. Next base: position 161,842,404 of record CM061133.1, read on the forward strand.
CCATGCTGGGCTTCTTTTATTAGACTTGATATAAATGCATGATATTATCCCTTTTATTAATGAATGCAATTTCCTTTCGAGTACTCTTCTTATTGTTATGAACTTTGATAATGCGAGAACATGTAATTTAATGGTATCTCTACAGACGCTTATTGGGCCCGAGCCTCACTGCTCCGGCCCATGCGGACCTTCGTCTCGTCCTCGTACCCATTTTGGAAAGCCAGGCGTGACAGGTTTTAGTGGTGGCCCATACAGGTCGTGTGAAAAGTTCAGAACGATAAAAGTACTCGCATTCATTTAAATATCCAGTTTAATATGTGCAAAGTCTAATAATCCATTGTTAGACTAGTGACCATAGTGTAACCTTTGTTAGGATCTCCTTATCGTAGACACCATTTTAGTGTCGTCTTTCCCTGCATTAACCTTGTTCGAATCTGGTGCATCTATGTGCATTATAACCTGGAGATTCGTAACAGAGCACTCCATTCCCACCCATACACTTCCTAAGTGTTGGGACATCACTACAGGGAATGGAGTGGTGACGGTTAATTGGGGATGCCGCTCGATTCCGTTGGTGATCAGTGGACACGAGCTTTATGCTGACTTCATTGTCCATGATCTGCCACTTTTTGATGTTCTTCTTGGCACCGATTTATTGGGAGATTTCCATGCTTCGATCGATTACCGCAGCCAGAAAGTGGTGTTCAGGATCCCAGGCCACCCGGATTTCGAGTTTCATAGCAAAGAGCGATCGCTTGGACCAGTTAGATTGCGGGCCAAGTCGGATGAGTCGATCGTTGTTCCCATGCAGATAGAGATCAATAGGCCAGCAGTCCTCAGAAACTTCTATGACGTCTTTCCAGATGATATTTCAGGGTTGCCACCTGATAGAGCTTTGGAGATCAGTATAGATCTGCTGCCAGAAGCACAACCTATTTTGAAGGCGCCGTATCGGATGGCTCCTGCAGAGCTTGAGGAGTTGCAAAATCGGTTAGACGAACTGTTGCAGAAGGAATTTATACACCCGAGTGTATCACCTTGGGGTGCACCAATTCTATTGGTGAAGGAGAAGGATAGATCCCGCCGGATGTGTGTAGACTACAGAGGGCTGAATGCAGTGACTGTGAAGAACAAGTGCATGATGCCCCTGATTGATGATATTTTCGACCAGCTTGGAGGTTCGAGGGTTTTCTCGAAACTGGATTTGAGTAGTGGGTACCATCAGCTGAAGGTGAAGAAGGATGATATTCCGAAGATGGCCTTCAGGACAAAGTACGGACATTAAGAGCTCATAGTCATGCCGTTTGGTGTGACCAACGCTCCAGCGGTGTTTATGAACATGATGGATTGATTTTCTACGACTTCTTGGATAAGTTCGTCGTCATCTTCATCGACGACATTCTTATTTACTCGAAGTGTGAAGAGGAGCACAACCGCATCTGAGGACAGTGTTGGAGACACTGAGACGTCATAAGCTGTATGCCAAGTTTAGTAAGTGCGAGTTCTGGTTGGATAGAGTCGCATTCCTGGTACACGTGGTGTCTGGAGATGGCATATCGGTAGATCCAGAGAAAGTCAGAGCAGTCAGTGAGTGGCTGACACCGTAGTCAGCATCAGATATCTGGAGCTTTCTTGGATTAGCTGGCTAATACCATCGGTTCATTAAGGATTTTTCGAGGATTGCGGAGCCGATGACGAAGCTAACGAGGAAGCATGTGGAGTTCGTCTGGTTAGAGGATTGTGAGAAGGCCTTCAGTATTTTGAAGGAGAAGGTGACCACAGTACCGGTATTGGCTGTACTGGATCGGAGCAGAGGCTTCGAGATTTATTGTGATGCATCTGACAAGGGTCTCGGATGTGTTCTACATAGCATAGTCACGTGGTCGCGTACGCTTCTCGACAATTGAGGAATCATGAGAAGAACTACCCGATGCACGAACTGGATTTAGCAGCGGTGATTTTTACGTTGAAAATCTGAAGACACTTCCTGCTGAGTGAGAGCGTGAAAATTTTCACCGATCACAAAAGCTTGAAGTACATTTTTATGCAGAAGGAGATCAACATGCGTCAGAGACGATGGTTGGAGCTGATGGCAGACTATAAGATAGATCTGTAGTATCACCCAGGGAAGGTGAATGTAGTGCCAGATGCTTTGAGCAGACTCCCCACAGTGATGATGCATACTGTCGACTGGAGAGTACATCAAGAGCTGAGAGGGATGAACATTGAAGTTTTCCTACCAGGAGTGATTGTTTCGTTAAGGAATTTACAGATTCAGTCAACGATTGTGGATCGTATCATGGCAGCTCAGGCAGGAGACCCGAAGCTGCAGAGGATCAGAAGACAGGTAAAAACTGGACTTCAGACGGAGTTTATTATTCATGATGATGGTTCGCAAAGGTACGGCAGTAGACTCTGCGTACCTGTAGGTGACATTAGAAAGGAAGATTCAGATTCTGGAGGATATGCTGAGAGCTTGTACGCTCGATCTGAAGGGTTCGTGGGAAGATCATCTCCATCTAGTGGAACTCTCATACAAAAACTGCTACCGGGAAAGCATTGGCATGGCGCCGTTTGCTGCCCTATACTGAAGGAAATGTCGATCACCACTGAACTGGGATGACATCAGAGATCGAGAGATGTTGGGTCCAGAGATGATTGTAGAGGCTGTGGATGTCGTGAAAGACATCAGGGATAAGCTTCGGATTGCACAAGATCATTACAAGCATTGGGCAGACACCAAGAGGCGATCTTTGGAGTTCCAGCCAGAAGATCATGTCTTCGTGAAGATTTCTCCAAACAACGGAGTCATTCGTTTCGGGAAGAAGGGAAAACTGAGTGCGAAGTATATTGGACCGTTTGATGTTCCGAGATTACGGTGCCGCATACGCAAGCGTAAGTCTCGACTTTATTATTCGATCCTAACGTCCTTGTCTTGTCAGGATTCAACATTGGTATCAAAGCCATACGGGTTCGCCCCGATCAAACCACCGCCCTGTTGAACCGATGAACGAGGCGTTGTCTTTTTCACGAATGGGTATCCACCATTATGGATATGGTAGAAACGCTTCGTGATGGAGAGAACGCAGCGGTTGTTATTTTCACGTTAGGATCTTCTGTCATTACGGATATGGCAGGAACTCTCCGTGACGGGAAGAACCGACCGTTCATATCGTCAAGCTCGCACTCTTCATGGATGTCGAGTCTCCATTCATAGGGAATGTGAACTCTCTTCATGTGGAGCGTGTAGTTTACGAACTTTAAAGTATGTTATTTTTCATTTTGGCACACGGCCATTAGAGAATAACTACTTTCTCGACGAACGGGTGCTTCATTGACGAACGGGTGCTTCATCGAGGAAGAAGATGGTAGTTATTCTCATCGGGGAAGATGACTTTTGGTGCTTGATCATCATGGCCAAATGGGCTATGAAGGCAATGCACCCCCCCCCCCCATGCGGAGGGGGTTGGCTACGGCCAATAACCACCACGGCCACCCCTCCGGCGGGGTGTGCGGCAACCCCATACAAGGGGGTGGCCAGCCATGGCCATATGGGCCATGGCCATATGGGCCATGGCCCAGCCATGGCCATGGCCGGGGCAATGGCCGGGGCAATGGCCGGCCCCGGCCGGCCCCGGCCAAGGCCAGGGGGCCCTGGCCGTGGCCAAGGCCAGGCCAGGGCCAGAGGGCCCTGGCCGGCCTCGGCCAAGGCCAGGGTCTAGCCTGGCCGGCCCTGGCAGGGGCCAGGGCCGGCCTGGCCGACGCCCTGGCCTCTGCCAGGGCCTGGCCGGCCCTAGCAGTGGCATGGGCCAATGCCCTGGCCTCAGGCCAGGGCTTGGCCGGCCCTGGCAGTGGCCAGGGCTAGGGCCTGGCCGGCCCTGGCCGGCCTAGGCCAGGGCAGAGGCCATGGCTGAGGGGCCAGGGCCCCTGGCCGGCCAGGGCAGAGGCCTTTGGCTGGCCCTTGGCCAGCCCCGGCCAGGGCAGAGGCCCTGGCCAAAGGGGTGCCAGATCATTCGGTATTGGTCGACCAATCCGGGACTTTTGGTCGACCAATTCAGCCAGAGGCCTTGCCAATGGTTTCGGTCCCGACCACCTGCAAGGCTAGCCCATACGAGGCCGACGGCAGTCGTCTGCGGCAAAATTCTCCTATAAGGGGGAAGCGCCTGGATCCATATGGGAGCCGGCGACAATGGCTTGCAGAAAAATCCCCAAAAGGGGGGATCCGGCCTTGGCACGGCTACGGCTCATCCCCGGCAAATGGCCAGGAAGTGCTGAATATTTCACTAATATCATAAGGGTACTAGGTTGAAATATACAATTTTTTGAAAAATACGTTTTTCATAAGTTTTGAAAAATACGTTTTCAAAAACGCTTTTCCGCTGCAAAGTACTATAAGAGTACTTTTATTTGATAAAGTGATGGGGAAATATTGAAAGTTACTCTAGATGGTGATTGGAAACATAGTGACCTTTCCGATTCTAGAGTAACATCTTCAATATTTTTCGAAAGTAACTTATCAAATTATAAATATCATTCCAAGTGGGAGTTGAAATTAGAACTATCCAAATGGAATATTCTTTTATCATTTCAAATAGGAATTATATTTTAAGAATTTTCAATGCAATGTTTTTGATCAAACCTTCGGTTTTGTGTTTTTTTGCAGCATTTTAAAAGTAAAATGTCTTCCACTTCAAAGAATATCGTCGCTGAGTTAAACAGAGGTGAAAAACTCAACGACGATAATTACAAACTTTGGTCCATCAAGATACAATACGTTTTAGAGGAGCAAGAAGTGCTCGAAACTCTAAAGAACGTAATGATTGAACCCTAGTTGGGCACTACGGCCCAACACAGACGAGACAAGGAAGCTTTTGATGCTTGGTCTCGGAAGAACAAGATAGCACGCATTACGTTATTAAGCAGTATGGCTGATGACATAATGCGCATCTTCCGAGAGAATGACTTAGCCATGGACATATGGTCCAAGCTTGAGGAAAAGTTTGGTGGCACATCGGTGTCCAAACTTCGCGCCTTAACTATAAGATTTGATTCATACAAGAAACGTCCATATCATTCCATGGGGAAACATCTGTGACATATGGCGAATCTTATCTCAGAGTTAAAGGATGCGGGTCATGTGCTCACTGATGAGCAACAAATCCAAGCAGTCATACGTTCCCTACCAAATGGGTTGGACCAAATGAAGATGCATCTCACTCACAATGAGAGCATCAAGACCTTCATCGATGTTTCCAAGCACCTTGAATTAGAGGAAGAGCGGCTTGCGGCTACCAAGCCAAGTGCAGAAGTGCACATTGTTGCTAGTTCCTCACACGGGGGAAAGAAACGTAAAGATCGTTCGAAGTCTTCTGATGAACGTAATAAGCAACCTGAGTCTACCAAGAAACCCAAACATAAGGGTGGGCTCAAGAAATGGCACAAGAAGAAAGACTTGAAGAGGATCAAGTGCTTCAAGTGCAACAAGCTCGGTCACTATGCTCGTTCGTGTACGAGTGGAGGCGACGAGGTAACTTGTACTTATACTAGTTACATATGTGTTTCTAGTTCAATATTTCTTGTGGAATCTAATCCATTTTGGATAATTGATTCAGGTGCCACCGACCACATAGCAAGGGACAGACGGTCCTTCGTGGAGTATCACCGGATACCCCAAGGAACGAAGTGGATCTATGTAGGAAACAACACACGTGTTGAAGTGAAAGGCATTGGGACTTGCAATCTAGTCTTGGACAACGGCCGCACTCTCCTACTTCATGATGTTCTCTTCGCTCCAGATATTCGAAGGAATATAATATCTGTGGTCGTGTTAATGGGTCTTGGTTATAGCTGGTTCTTTCAAGATTGTAAAGTGGACTTGTGTTGTAATAATTCCTTAATTGGTATTGGATATGTATTTGAAGGATTTATTGTATTAAATACAATATATGACTCTTCATTATGTAATGAAAATTTCCTTGTTACAAATTCTTCGACTTATGAGTCTAATATAATTTGTTGGCACGCAAGGCTTGGTCATATTGGACCAAAACGAATGGATAGACTTGCCATACGTGGCCTTCTATCCAATGTTTCAAAGGTTGAAATGTCGACCTGCGAACATTGCCTTGTGGGGAAATCTTGTCGCAAGCCGTTTGGAACCGGCACAAGGGCCAAGGTTCTATTACAGCTCATCTATTCGGACATATGTGGTCCGATGAATGTCAAGACAAGATGCGGGAAGTCCTATTTCATCACTTTTATTGATGATTTCACCCGATTAGGACATATCTATTTGATATCCCACAAATGTGAAGCATTAACATGCTTTAAAAACTATATGAGTTTAGTGGAGAATCAATTAGATCGCAAGATTAAGTTCTTGCGAACCGATAGGGGCGGTGAATATCAATCAACAAGTTTTAAGGAACTTTGTGATGAAAAGGGCATAGTACATCAGGTAACTATGCCATATACTCCTCAACAAAATGGTGTTGCTGAAAGGAGAAATAGGACTTTAATGGAAATGGTCCATTCAATGATGGCGCAAGCTAACTTGCCAATCACCTTTTGGGGTGATGCATTATTAACGGCCACTTTCATTTTGAACCGCGCACCCTCGAAATCAGTTAGCTCCACTCCTTATGAGTTGTGGAACCAAAAGTCTCCTGACTTAAACATTTTAAAACCTTGGGGATGTGCATCATACGCACATATTTCCTCCCATAAGTATGGCAAACTTGGGCCAAGGGGAAGGAAATGTATCTTTATACAATACGCAGAAAGCTCCAAAGGTTATGTTTTCGTTAGTCAGGAAGACAATGGAGGTCTAATTGATTTTGAGTCGAGGGATGTCACTTTCTTGGAAAACGAGTTTCCAAGACAGGGCGAGATAAGTCAGGACTTATCTCTATTTGAGATTAATGATCAAGTAGGATTACCTCATTCGAGTGGGATAATTCTTGGTGAAGACGAAAATACGTTTCAAACTTCACCAATGGATGATACGAATGACGCAAATCCTATTCCATACGGGAATAATGATCCAAGTGGGAGCATTTCTAATGACATTCCAAGTGGGAGTGATATTAGAATTGATATAAATTCAAGTCAACAAGGACTTGAAGAATCTCAAATACGACGTAGTAATCGTACAAGGTTGGCTCATCTAAGATTTGAGGATGAATTTCCGCAAACCTTTATGACTTTACTACAAGATGATGACGAGCCTGCTACTTTCAAACAGGCCGTATCTTGCCCTGCTAAAGACAAATGGATGGAAGCGATGAAGGAAGAGTTGGAATCCATGAAAGTTAACCAAGTTTGGGACTTAGTTGACTTACCCAGAGGACGTAGAGCTATTGGGAACAAATGTGTTCTCAAGATCAAGCATAAGGCTGATGGCTCTATTGACAGATATAAAGCTCGCCTTGTCGCGAAGGGTTTTACGCAACAGGAAGGGATAGACTACGAAGAGACCTTCACACCTGTTGTTCGTTTTACCTCGATTCACCTGATTCTGGCTATGGTAGCTTGCTTAGACCTCGAATTACATCAGATGGATGTAAAGACTGCCTTTCTCAATGGAGAATTGGACGAGGAGATCTATATGGAACAACCAACAAGGTTTCTAAAAGAAGGAAACGAACATAAGGTTTGTAAACTTCGCAAGTCCATATATGGTCTTAAACAATTCTCGAGACAATGGTATATACGATTTCAAGAAGTTGTCTTATCAAATGGTTTTTCCATGCTTGATGAAGACAACTGCGTATATATCAAGAGGATTAAGAACAAGTACGTTATTATGTCTCTATATGTAGATGACATTTTAATAGCCGGAAATGACAAGGGTTTTGTGATGGATATCAAGGCATGGCTTTCATCAGTTTTTGAGATGAAAGACATGGGAGAATCCGCATATATCCTTGGAGTTAAGATTTCAAGGAATCGTTCGAAGAAACTTCTTTCTCTTTCACATGAGACTTAAATAAAGAACGTTTTAGAACGTTTTAATATGCAGGACTACAAGTCCATTGATACTCCTATAAACAAGTGCGACAATTTATGTCTGAAATCATGTCCAAAGAACCAAAAGGAAAAGGAAATTATGGAAAAAGTTCCATATTCCAGTGCAGTTGGTAGTCTTATGTATGCTATGATGTGTACAAGACCGGACATCTGTTTTGCTGTTGGAATGGTAAGTCGTTACCAATCCAATCCAGGGCAAGTACACTGGAAAGCGGTTAAGAGGATATTGCGGTATCTTAAGGGAACTGCGGACTATGCTTTATGCTATCAAGGAGATGCCTTGAGGCTCGAAGGTTACACTGATGCTGATTGGGCGGGTGATCTCGATGAGCGACGATCGACCTCAGGATATGTTTTTCTGCTCGGATCTGGTGCAATATCCTGGAGTAGTAAGAAACAATCCTGCATCGCACTTTCAACTATGGAAGCCGAGTTTGTAGCATTTAGCATGGCGGTCCAAGAGGCTGTTTGGCTTAGGAAGTTCTTAGACAGGCTAATTGATGCAAGTGACTCAGGTGCTGTACCTATACACAGCGACAGTCAAGCATCTATAGCTTATGTCAAAGATCCTAAATTCCATTGTAAGACCAAACACATAGATATCCGCTACAAATTTGCAAAAGACTATGATAAGACCAAGAAGGTAGACATAAGGTACATATCTACGCATGAGATGATAGCGGATCCGCTTTCGAAAGCGATCCCCAGAGATGTGTTTTACAAACAATTATTATCTCAAGGATTGTGTAAGAGCTGAGTTGTACCAATGTAATTTCCCATGTCTGTAAGTGATCAAATTTAATAAAAGAATAAGTTCTTTTCAACATTGCATATGAATTCTTTAAGAAATGTTTGTGTACATTTTTGAAATCTCAGCTGAATTTTAGTATGTCGGACAGATTAAGGTTGGCTCTCTCACATAAGCAACTGCCTTTATTTTATCAGACGGGTAAAATAAAGATGAGACCTGTTTAAATTCAAAATCGTCAGACGGACGATTTAGAGTCATGACTTAAACAAAATGGTCGTATGAAAGATCTGCATCATATGGATGCTTTCAAAAGATCTAAGAGGATTTTGAAATCCTATCTGTGTTATGCGGGATGTGAGTCCAGAAGATTATTTGAGTAGTAAAAGGGACTCAAAGTCAGACATTGTGGTGTCTGGTTATCATCCTCACAACATCATAAAGACATACGCTCCCTGGGAAAGGAGTGATGTTTTAATACGTATTCATACTACGTATGCATTTTGACCATTGGGTTAGAATAGTAATTGTGTTTACTATTATGTGAGACCCAAAGACCACATGGGTCTTAAATCGTTACCCTTATGGACTCTAATTGGTTCCTTAAGATTTGACTGGGTGATTGCTATCTTAGCATGTTGCTTATGGACTATGGTTAATTCAGTCCGGCGGGGCATGTTAGAAAAGCGAGTCAAGTCAAGATCAAAAGGATCGCAAGAAGAGGAAGATTAATTTCATATTCACATTTGGACTTTAGAGATTCAAAGCTGGCCAGCCAATTGTAATCCAGATGGGATTCAATTGTTGAATATAAAGTATAAGAAATGTGAAAAAATAATCTAGGGTAAAGCATGCATTGATCTACTCAACTTTGCACCTCGAGGAGTGTTGTGTATCTCTAACAAGTGCACAACAGGGGACTCTCTGCGTATGACGGTCACACGGCCTATTTCTCGGTATGACAAACAGAAGATATAAAGGAAAAGATGTTTCCTTACAATCCCCTCAAGTGTGAGTGGGAGATGTTGGATATGGACGACATGAATACACCCATGAGGGGATGTATGAGGGTATACGGACCTCAGATGTCGCGTGCACGAAAGCGTGCACGAAGGGAACCTTTTCTCGTGTGAAAAAGACCACTCGATAAGTGGAAAAAACCACTCGATAAGTGGAAAAAGTCACTTTATAAGTGCATAAAGGCACTTGATAAGTGAATGAAGAAGAGGATAAATGAATGTGCTAATATAGGCTAATAAGCTTATAATTGGTTATTTCCTACAATAACCACCCCTAAAGCCTATAAATAGGACCCAAGGGTAAGGCATTCATCACACACTTTCCATGCCATAAGTTTGCATAAGGCATCTTATGTTCTTCTTCTCCCTTCCATTAAAATCCTCTTCTAGTTAGAGATTTAGGCGGTGAAACTCTGCTTCGATCCTCCGTGACGAAGTATCGACCGTTGTGGCGAATCCGAGGGCGAAGTTCCGAGATTACGGTGTCGCATACGCAAGCGTAAGTCTCGACTTTATTATTCGATCCTAACGTCCTTGTTTTGTCAGGATTCAACAATGTGGCGTCAGGGATCACCTGGAGAGTCCACTTGGGAGCATGATGATGAGATGAGAGAGCGCTACCTGCATCTTTTCCCTGAGCAGTAGTTGATGTAGATTACGAGGGCAGAATCTTTTCTTAAGGTGGGTAGGATGTAAAAGTAACTTTTCGATCGTGTGTATTTCGACGTGTACGTTCTTTTTCGTATGCATATTTATTTTGACCTCCTCTTGTATCTGAAACGTGTGAAGTTATATATCGTTGTGACCCTCAGAGAGCGTAGTTATTTGTGGAATTTTTAGTGAACGTCATTTCACGGGCCATTCTCCCACAAATCAGCTTTGAATGAAAAGGTGTCTTAACCATTAGACTTCGACGTTGAGCTTTTTATTTTTATTATCATTTTTCGTGAATCTAGCGCGTGACCGATCACCATACTCTCGATCCTATCGTCGCTACCATCATCCCGATATTTTTCTTGTATTTTTCGAACATCATTAGACGAACCTGCCATTCTTTTTATCTTAATTTGAATTTAGCCATAAGCTAATTCAAACCCTAATCCTAGCTAACCTAATCTAAGCCCTAGGGATTCTCACGTGTCTTGCAATATTCCCCTGGTCTATTAACCACACTAATCCTACCCTCCCCCTCTCATACTCTCTCTCCAATCAACCACTATGTAAACTCCTTTCTCCCTCCTTTAGCTATTTTCCCAAACAGTATAACACAAACTCATACCCATGTGTTTATTTCACACGCAGGTGGCCTCCTCTCCCCAGGACCCACGTCGGTGACCTCCCTCCGGCCAAGCATTGCTCACGGCGCAACCACCCTATCCCTCTTTTCTCTCTCCCCTTGACAGCACAAAGAACTGCCGGCCTCCTCTATCAACCACCGCCGGCCCCCTTAGCTCAACAGCAAGTCCAGCCACCTACATGTTGTGACCCCCCACGCAGACCCCCCAGCAAGCCGCCAGTCTACTCTTTCCCACTCGACAGGCCACCGAAAACTCCTTGCTCCGACAACACCCATGCACAAGCCTCCTTCCATTCATCCTCTCCACACGAACGGCAGCACATCCGGCCTCCTTCGCGCATGCTACAGCCGTAGCCCTCTCCCCTCAAAATCGCACACAAGCTACACCTCCCCTTTGGATCCGCCGGCCCCCTCATCTCGACGGCGACCAGCCACGACCATATCCCCTTAGAAAACATCCGGCCTCTTCCCTTTGCTCCGACTGTCCTCCACCCGCACGCTCTCGACGGCGACCAGCCACGACCATATCCCCTTAGAAAACATCCGGCCTCTTCCCTTTGCTCCGACTGTCCTCCACCCGCACGCAAGCCCCAACCCCCTCATAGCCTCGGCCAACCTCCAGCACAGCCCCCTCTCTTCCCCGCTCCCTTTGACACCCACGGCAGCCCTCTCCATTGATTGTCGGCCTCCTCCTAGTCTGCACAGCAGGTCGTGGAACCCCCCTAGCCGCACAGCAACCTCCGGCCTCCTCTTGACTGCCGTCCTGCCCCTTGCTATCCACACATGGCCCACGGCAGCCCCTTGTGCCGTAGGTGCCAACGTTCTCTACAGATCGTGTGCACTCTCCCGACGTTGCGACCCGTTGCCGTTGCCGTTGACACTTCGTTGCGCTACTTGCAACGAGGCGACCCCGTTGCCGCACCGTTCGCTGTACTACCTGCAACCGAGACGATCCCGAGACGATCCTTACTGCGCTACCCGTAGTCGAGGACATCGAGCACCACCACGTGCGCATTCATCGCACTAGGTTGGTCCTCTCACTCGCAACAACTCAAACGTTACGTCATTGAAACCTAAATAAAAATCGTCAACTTAACTCACTAAATTTATTTTACACTCCTTTAAAATGATGTGAAACAGTAAATCGACGATCAAACATTTTTAACTGTGCACATAGGGTAGAATTGTCGGATACGATGATCGTTCAAATTTGACTTGAAACTGATATGATAGCCCCGATCAACTTAGAAACAACCTAATAGGATTGCAAACCAGGTCTTAACACCCGCCGTTGACTTATGACAGCGGACCCAGACCGATGCGCTGCTAGAGACGACATGCTTCCGACAGACGCCTTACTTGCAACACAGGCAAGTGTAACCACTTGCGTAGTTACGGCCAAGTCTAGGCCACTTCTTTCTTGGAACTGTAAATTGTTGAACAAGAGAACCGGTCGTGAAATGATAGCGTCCGGGACCCCCCTCATGATAGCCTAGACTTGACAACAAAGTCTAGGTATAAACTGCAAACATGCTAGGAACTATTCTGTGTGTGCGTGCGTGTGGACACCCTAGAACAAATATACCCATGTCATGTCATGTAACAGCATTCACGACTTGTCTTGCACAGCCTGCAGATAATAGGGCACTCTCTGAGACAGAGAGAGTGGTCCCTTGTACAGATACACGACCTGCGGGAAGCCTGGCACTCACCTAACAGGGTGGGTGACCCTTGGCAACCCGTGGGGATTGAGACACTCACCTAGCAGAGTGAGTGATCCTTGTTACATAGCACCTACAGGAAACTCGTCACTCACCAGGACAGAGTGAGTGGCCCTACTGATCGTAGGGATAGTAGCACTCACTGAGCTAGAGTGAGTGGTCCTATACAGTGGTACAGAGCACCTAGAGGAAGCCTATCTCTCACTAGGACAGAGTGAGTGCCCCTGAAGACCGTGGGGATAGAGGCACTCACTGAGCTAGAGTGAGTGGTCGTATACAGTGGTACAGAACACCTACGGGAAGCCCATCACTCACCATGACTGAGTGAGTGGCCCTGCAGACCATGGGGATAGAGGCTCTCATCGAGCTAGAGTGAGTGGTCCTATACAGTCTTGTCTTGAATACTTGGGGTGGGATAGGGTTGAGCGGCCACCAGGTTAGATAGTTTAGCCACTATCTAAGCTGAAGGCGTGAACCCTCTTAGTGTCGAGTCGCTAGGTGTCGAGTCGCTTGGTGTCACATGGTCTTGTCCATTCTTGACTAGTCTTATCTTGGTAGATAACGCTACGACTTTGCCTGCCACATTTACTTTCTGCACCGTCTTTACTTTTTCTTACTTATACATGTCATGCTGTTGCATCATGTCATTTAAATCAACATTAAAATGTCATCTTTAAATTCCTTTACACTTGCAGTAGAGTCTTCTCACCTTTCTTTGTAGACTTACCTGATGTTCGGCTCCTTTTCTCTAGGGTATTGTACGTCTGGTACCGAGACAGAGTACACAGACAAGCCGGCCATACTTGAGGACTTGGAGTCGGAGGATGTTGACCCGGAGTACATGCCAAACGAGGGCCAGACCTGGAGGTTCCTCACCGTTGCTGTCTTCCAGAGGTTTACTCCTTTTAGTTCGGGTGTGTAGCACCACTTTACTTTTAGCCTAGGTTGGGTGCGTCGCACCATTAGTTTCCTTTTCTGTAGTTGTAGCCATACTGGGCTTCTTTTATTAGACTTGGTATAAATGCTGGATATTATCTCTTTTATTAATGAATGCAACTTTCTTTCGACTACTCTTCTTATTGTTATGAACTTTGATAATGCACGAACTTATAATTTAATGGTATCTCTACAGACGCTTATTGGGCCCGAGCCTTACAGCTCCGACCCATGCGGACCTTCGTCTCATCCTCGTACCCCTTTTGGGAAGCGGGGCGTGACACAACTTCCAGGCAACCCCCTCTTCCCTTGATACAGCCACATCCCCCTAGCCGCACAGCGGCCCACGGCTTCCCACAAAACCCGCACAGATCCAGCCATCCCCTAGAACTGTCGCACCCTCACCCAATGCAAGATCCGGCCATCTTCCCTAGCCGCAACCACCTGCAGTCCACCACTTCCCCTCAAACTGCAAGCCCCCATCTTCACTTGGCAGCGCAGTCATGCCCTTCCCGAACTATCGCACCCATTGGCCTCAACCGCATGGCAGTCCCCTACTATCGTTGCCGCCAGCCCCCATGACCAGCCTCCTCTCCTCTTCCCTTTGCAGCCAGGCCCTTCCCTAGGCCGACAGATCTGGCCATCCCTATAGTCATCTTCGCATCGTGCTCCTGCTCTAATTGTTGTCATCTTTGCCATAGTCCACTGTACCTTGCTCGCTACCGAAATCCAACCCCTGACGTTGCTACCCGACGTCAGTGTAGGTTTCGCGTCATGTTAAGGTAAACCCTGATCCCTAGGAACCCGCACCCTTTTTTTAACAAGATAAAAAACGTAAATTTCATTGCTTTGGTTAAATCACTAATTGAAATTAAATAATATGTGACTGTAGGTTGGATGATCGGTTTGAACACATATGAAGATCTGGACCCGTTGATCAGGGACTTACAGATGATTATTTCAGGTAAATGAAACTTGCTCGGTTAAATATTAAGCAATGTTTAGGCTATTCTGAGTTTTAGTGTAAAAGAAACTTGGCGGTGAAATGATAGTCGCCTAGACACCATACTTGATCTAGCTTGACAACGAAGCTAGGTCCGACACCCTTACCATGTCATTTCATGCATATCACTTGTCACGTTTAATTTTGATAAACTGTACTCATTCAATAACTGCTTTCTATACTATCAATGTTGCATATCACATGTCATTTCATGTATTTGAATGTCTTGTCATTAATGTGTAGCATACGCTACAATGAAATGTAAGCTGCGGCGAGTAGGATTCTGACTCCTAAAGCATGTAAATGAATCATAAGCTGTGGCGAGTATGATTCTGACTCTTATAGCATGAATGAGGCTAGGTGCACCCCTATTCCAAATAAAGAGTTCAGACACACGTGGACGGGTAGGGTTAAGCGATTACTCAGCGTAGAAGTGTGCCCATACAACAACTTCAGCTGAAAGGTGTAAACCATGTGCACATTGTGAATGCATGTTTTTCGTGAAATCTTGAAATCGTGAGTATTGTTTAGTAGCTTTTTTCTACGATGTGTAATGCAAATGTTAACTATCATGTTCATTTTAATTGTTGCATTCATGTCATCATGATATAATCTGCTAGTTGCATTCATTAACTTTATGTTTTCTTGCACAAAAGACTTTTGCCGATATGCGCCCTTTTCTCTTTGGCTGTCGCATGTTAGGTTTTGAGCCTAAGTTGTTGCTGAGGACGACAAGTTTGCTGACGTCGAGCTTGAGGCTTATGCTGACGTTCAGTTTGAGGATACCGGAGACCTATCTTAGTCTCAGCTGGAGGCTTATTCTTAGTTGTTGTTTGTTTCCTAGTTGCAGCTGTTAGTTTTTCGTTGCGTAGCACCTTATCTATGTCTTTGTTTCGGCCATGCTTGGGGCCTTTGTTTTTAGCCTCTCTCTTGTACTTATTTTATGACTTTATCTCTGGATGTTTGGAATAAGATTGGATGTTTCTTTGAATGGTAGTTATTTATTGCCTGCGTTCATTATTATTTTTGTTGTTATTTCATTGCAATGTAAGAATCTGTGAATGGAGAACACACAGACGCTTATCAGACTATAGCTTCACAGCTTCAAGTCTGAGCAGACCTCTTCGCGTCTCGCCTTCCATACTTGGCAAGCGGGGCGTGACATTTACAATCGACTGTTACTTGGACCGACGACTGTAAATACAACATCAGTCAACTGGCCAAATGAAACTGAAAATGATCTTGAGCTAAAGATAGACAGGTGACTGATTAACAAATCACAGTCGACTGTCTCTTGGACAGTCCCCAGTGAAATGTACAGCAGTCGCCTAAAAGAGTTAAAGCTTAGAAAGCCCAAAAATCAACTGATTAAATATGTGCATAACAAGCGACTGTATAACAAAACACAGTCGACTGTTTTTAGTCAGGCCACTGTAAAACGTTTAGCAGTCGACTGTTTAAATCATAAATTGCACATGCTTGGAAAAATTGAATTGGATTCAAAGGAAAGAAGATCTAATGTATTCCTATGACTGAAATGAAGATGTGTGTGCGCTCCAATATAGTTGTACTTCTAAGTTACATACTAGAAGAGAAAAAGAAGATTACATTTGTAGAACTATCTCTTCTATCCAAAGTATGAGCTTGAAGTTTTCTTGGAGCTTAAATCACCATCATTGATCATCCAATCCACTTTCCTTGATTTCGTTGATCTTTGAGTGTCATCCATTACTAATTGATCTTCTTGATATGCTTAGGCAACGGATTAACTACAAATAGGGGATTAGTCACAAGTATTTTTGTTTCCTCATCATTAACACCAAGTAGGAAGAAGTCCAATACTCAACATGGTTCTACTCATGTGAGTCCTTTTGCTTAAAGAAGATTCCATCTCAAATCGCTTGATAAGCTCCCCGATGTACTTGGTTTGGTGTATGAAAATCACATCCTTCATTTGCCGAATTTGAAGACCTAGAAATAAGTTGAGCTTACTCATGTGGATCATCTCTAATTCTTTCTTCATATATTTAGAAAATTCTTGGCAAAAGTTAAAGTTAGTAGAACCAAAGATACTATCGTTTAAATAAACTTGAATAAGGAGGATGTCATTATCATAATCTTTAATGAAAAAAGTAGAGTCAACTTCACCCATTTTAAAACCTAAATCCAAAAGAAAGGTTTTGAGTCGATCATACCAAGCTCTAGGAGCTTCTCTCAACCTATATAATGCTTTCTTAAGTTTAAAAACATGATTAGGTAATTTTTCATGTATAAAACCGGGTGGTTGAGAAACATAAACTTCTTCATTAACTATGCCATTTAAAAATGCACTTTTAACATCCATTTGAAATAATTTAAAATTCTTATGAGATGCAAAAAATAAAAGCAATCTAATAGCTTCTAATCTAGCTACGGGGCAAAGAATTCTTCGAAATCAATACCTTCCTCTTGACGGTAGCCTTGAGCTACTAATCTTGCTTTGTTCCTTGTGATGACCTCGTTCTCATCCATCTTATTCTTAAATATCCATTTGGTCCCAATGACTTGGTGACCACTTGGAAGAGTGACGAGCTCCCAAACTTCATTCCTTTCAAATTGCATGAGCTCCTCTTCCATTGCAACGATCCACAAGCTATCTTCACACGCTTCTTGGATGTTCTTTGGCTCAATGGGAGAGACAAAGTCGCAATGAGAGAACTCATCAATCATTGACCTTGTTTAGATATCCCCACCAATATATCCTATTATTTGGTCATGTGGGTGGTCACGAACGGTTGGATAATCTTTGGGAATACCTGGATCACTTGGAACAATATCAATATTTTCTTTGGTAATGTTAGTCTCAATAACATCATTAATTTTAACACTAATAATTGAATCATATAAAACATCTACACTATCAATAACAACATGAGGAACATAAAAAATCTTCATGAAATGAAATGTGTAGTGATTCCTCGATCGTTAAGAGGTTTTGATGTATATCCGGTATGCTTTGCTACGTGTAGAATATCCAAAAAAATTCCTTCATCGGATCTTGGCTCAAAATTTTCTAAATTACTAAATGTGTTCTTTATAAAACATTTTGAACCAAAAACTCGAAAATACTTAACTTGAGGCTTTTTATCATAAAATAGTTCAAAACAAGTTTTGTTCGTTCGGGGCCTCACTAGGATCCTATTAAGCACATAACATGCGACGTGCATAGCCTCCGCCCAAAATTGAAGTCCAAGATTACTATCATGGATCATGGTGCATGCACACTCAATTAGAGTCCTGAAAGTTAAACCATGTATGGATCAGTACACTAGAGGGGGGTGAATAGTGTATGTAATAAAAACTGTTGCAAATAAAACGTTACTAATATTTGCAAAGATGACAGAGAAATATAATGACAAGTACTGAAAAATAAATCAATCGCACACACAGAGATTTATCCTGGTTCGGATCCTTATGATCCGGCTCCAGTCCTCTACTCCCAGTAGAGATTTTTCACTATCAACACTTGCAAAACCCGCAAGCAACAACTTTACAAAAATGGCGACACTCCCCGTGTCCCAAACTTTGTACAATCTCAATAACTAGAGATTCAAACCTGTAAAAGAAATAATGAAACAAAAAACACCTATAGCCTTGTAATGAATATGAATTCAAAGGACGGTGTTTGGAGAAGAGACTTCAATGTTTCCAGATATGAAATGGTGAAACACAATTGAAGTTCTTCCGTTCTTAAATGAAGAGAGAAATCTATCGATTACTTCTTACAAATAAGAATTGAACAACTTTCCCAAGAGTGTTGAAATCCAAGTTCTTCCGTTCTTAAACGAAGAGAGAAATCTATCGATTTCTTCTTGCAAATAAGAAAAGAACAACTAATGGCAAAGTGCTTAAGAACTTAATTTCAACTTAATTAAAAACGTGAGAGAGAGAGAAAGAGAAAAGTTTTGAATGAAACGTGAGGGTATGGCCTTGTATTTATAGGCTTTGAAAACGGTTGTAAGGACAACGGCTAGAAACTACCAAGGCAACGGCAAGAAACCAACTTAATAGGATAAAATGAAATTAGCAAGCTAAATGACAAATTAGATTGCTAATTTGGAAATGATTGGTTTTTGAGAGTAACGGCAAGAAACCAACTTAATGGGTTAAGAAAGAATTTAGAAGACTAAAAAGAAATTAGCAAGCTAAAAAATCTAACAAGTTGCTAATTTTGAAATGATTGGATTTGTTGTGATTGTTGGAGTACAACCCGTAATGAATGAACAAAAATATCTTTCAATCAATGATTGTCAAAATTAATAGTCAATGAATTGGATGGCTAAATTTTGAAGAGGAATTATTTGTGATATGAGTAATAAGGATTGAAGAATGAAATGACCTATGAAGCTAAGATAACTCATTATAAGGCTTTAACAATCTATGAAATATACAACAATTCTTCTTGATACATAAAGCCGTAGATATTGTATCTTGAGCAATTAGCAGAAGATCCTTGTTGAATATATTCAAGCTTTGAGTTTTTGTTTGTCCAATGTTGTATACTGCATAAATGTTAGTATACCTGCATAGATAGAGTTAGTATAAACAAAATATGTTTGTCACATCAAAACTTATATAGAGATAGAGATATGGAATTCCGAAATTCCAACATTCTCCCCCTTTTTGATGATGATAAACAATTTAAGATAGATATACGAATGTGAAATATACATATGTTACTCCCCCTGAATAGTTGCCATAGGTTAATATGCATTTTCTCCCCCTTTGTCATCTACAAAAAGTGGAGGTGTAAAATTAGCAGACTAGAGAGAAAAAAAATAGCAGACTAAATGGAAAATATTAGCAGACTAATTCTGCTCCCCCTAAATCGTAGATTAAGGAGCAAAAAGTGAGTCGAAATATTATTTGGGAGAAAAAATAATCGAAATGGAAACATTAGTGACAACCAAATAATAAGTTATAGGAAACATGAGAGAGTTGCAAACTACTAGGTTACTGAAAGACAATATGTTCAGATGTACATCCCGAACCAAAGTACATAGTGAGCAAACGAGCAGAGGCATCACATTAACAGAGTCAGCATACTAACAGAGTCATCATACGAACATAACAACAACAGAAAATCAGAGTCATCCAAACGAACCAAAAACAACAAAACATCAAAACATCAAAACAGCAGACTGAAAGTCTGTATCAAAACAAGATATCAACAGAAACTGAAACTGTGGCAAGTGAAGCGATCACGGCCGAGAGGAAGAACCGGGTGCGAGGTCACGGTGGGATGGCCAAGGGAAAGACTCGAAAGCAGTGAGAATCTGGCCTTGTGATATCTGCATGGCTTCCATCATGCGGTTATGCTATTGCATAGTAGCATCATATGCACTTAGATGGGTCTGAATCCCAGTAAAGCCAGCATGCATCTCCTTCTGGAGATCCGCAAGAGATTGATTGACAGAGGTTTTGAAATCCGCAAACTCAGATGCAAAGGTAGGACGGGCAGTGGATCTATAAGAGAAGTCAGGCTTGTGAACAGTTTGCTTAACCGACTTGTAACGACCACGTTTCACACCACTTGTTGAACCGGGAGTGGATGATTGACAAGTTCCATGAGCAGCCGCAGGTTTGGCCATCGGGTGAGGACCTGGGGTGGTGTCGGCCTCAGTGTCGACATCATCATCGGATAGTTCTAGGTGCATGTTGTGAAGGGTAGTGTAGTTGAACGAGACTGGATTATAACGTTCGATAGCATTGGCAGTGGTGATTTGGAAAGCTCGGATGATTTTAGTAATGAGGCATGGAAGGAAGAGGTATTTCTTAGGGCGTTTGACTAAAGTTTCCATCAAAACATTACCCCCACTGAACGGGTAACTTGCCCATGATTGCATACAAACAGCGTGCTACATTGGTACTAATATAGTTCAAAGAGCCAGTTTTTGGGACAAGATTGTAAATGATGAACTTGACAACCAAACGAGCAGAGGAAGAGAGATCGGAGGCCGGTTGATGTTTCGGATCAAAGTTAGGGGCTAGAAGTGCGCGGATCTTAGGATCTAAAAATGAATTGGGAAGAGGAAGTTGATGACCGGCGGGTAGGTTGATTATGGTGGCAAGCATATCACTGGAAACACGGATGGTGTAGCCATTGACGATAGTTGATAAGGTGAGGACCCCATTGATGGTTGTCGAATCCAAGTGTAACGACTGGTTTTCTTGTATCTGAAGTTATTATAATCTAATATATGTTTTGGTGGATTTTCTCCTCTTGTGTGGTTTTCGTCTCCGTAACTTTCATTTTCGATCGATTCGTCGTATTGTCTCGTTTCTTCCTTAGGATCGTCGATTTCGAAGTATGTCATTCGTGACGGGCTTCATAACGGTCATATCTAACTGTTAGATCAAGCCTAGGAGTCTTAGGAATCGATCCCGGGGCTCCGCGCTCCGTATCGGAACTTTTGGTGCTTATTAGCCGGTGTAAGAAGGGGCACCGACCGACAAGATGACAATCCAGTCGGTCGGCAATCCTTCTTGGACCGACTAGTGAGCTTTCTAAATTTTCTCAGGAGTTACTGTTTATCGTTAGTCGGTCTAAGAACGTTGGTTGACCGACTAGGTTGCAAACTAGCCGGTCAGCAATGCTTCTTTAACCGACTAACACATCATCTTAATTTTAGTTGAGTTACTGTTTACTCTTAGTCGGTCTAAGAACGTTCATCGACCGACTAGTTGCTAAACTAGTCGGTCAGTACTTGTTCATGGACCGACTAACTCTAAATCCTATTTTTGTTCAGGAGTTACTGTTTACACTTAGTCGGTCTGCGTTGGTCGACCGACCGACTAGTTGCCAAACTAGTCGGTCAGTGGTTGTTCTTTGACCGACTAACCTGTGTTAAAACCCTAATTTCTGGGCAGCCACCAGCCTAGCCTATTTAAACCCAACCCAAACGTTTTCTTCTCCCTCAACACGATCCAAAACCCTAAAATTTTCCCCCTTGAGCCCCCATCTTCCTCCAAGCTTCAATCCTTCATTCCAAGCCCTAAATCCATCATCCAATCCATCCATTCACTCTATCTACCACTCATCTTCCCCAAATCTCCATCAAATCCATCAAAATCCCCAAATCCTCCAAAACCCTAGTTTCCTCAAACTTCTCCATTGGCTTCCAGATCTGGTCCTAGGGTTCCCCGGAGTGTTTCTTCCGCCTCCTCTCGGTAAGAAATCGATCTACCGTTGTTTTCATATCCTATTGTAATTTTTATGAAACCCTAATAAAATACTTGTGTTTTGATGATTGTTCCCCATAACAGCGATTCCCCGTAGGCTAGCATCCGCCGAAACGAACTTTCGTAACCGTCATCCCCGGTGATAGGCAAGTGAAACTTGCATTTCTTGGTTTGGGCCATGTCTTAGGCCATTTCCCTTGTTTTAGCGTAAAAGAGACTAAACGGTGAAAGGATAGCCGTTTAGACGCCATTGACCTAGCTTGACAACGAAGCTTGGCCCGTCACCCTCATCATGCTCATATGTCACGTTTAAATTCCATTAACGGTACGCAATTATCTGTTCATGGCATTGCATAGTGATTATTTATCATGATTGCGTAGCACACGCTACAATCCCATGTTTCCTGGCTCGTGTTCCAGAAGCGAGCCCTGTAGTTGCTAACCCCAACGCTCGGAAGTCAACACACACTTATTTTCCTGGCTCGTGACCAGAAGCGAGCATAATGAGTTGGAAACCCCAACGCTCGACACATGTGGGTGGGGTAAGAGATAAGCGGACTGAGCCCGAGTGGCTTGATCCGCCACTCCGGCCAGCAGGTGAAATCTCTAGTGTTTAAGTGATTGATAGTGATAGAGATAAACGAGCTGGCCAGTAAGTGGACTCTCTATGCACTAAGTGTTAAGTGTTAAGTGTTAAGTGTTAAGTGTTAAGTGATAAGTGATAAGTGATAAGTGATTAGTGAATTGGTAGCTTTTGCTACATCTTGCATGCTTGTCTCTCTTTTAAACTGTTACATCATATTCAACTGCCATGCCATTGTTTAACATTTAAATACTAGGTTGTTAGTCACTTTCAGTTTCCTTGCCCAAGTCTTTTTAGACTTGCTGACATGTGCCCCTTTCTCTTTTGGGTGACGCATGTTAGACCTTGAGCCTGAGTTGCTCGCTGAGGGTGAGGTGTTTGCGGACGCCGAGCTTGCGCCCGTGTTGGACGGGGAGTACGTGGACACTGGGGACCAGTCCTAGTGTCTCCGTTGTGTTTTACTTTTGTTAGACAGTTGTTTTGTTATCGGTGCGTGGCACCTATACTTTTTTATGTCGTTGCTTTTGTTTGGCCTTGTTCTGGGCCCTTAGACTCTTTCTTTTAGCCTGGTGGCTTTTCTGTGATGTTGAATATTTTGTGGACAAACTTTGGGATTGGTATTTCATATCCGTCTTATATTATTATTGTTGTTGTTTCGATTGCAATTACAGGGACCTGCTTATACTAAATTGACGCTTATCGGGTTTGGGGCTTCACCGCTCCACTCCCGTGCGGACCTTTTCACGTCTCGCCTCCATTTTGGGGAAGCGGGTCGTGACAGGTTTTAGTGGTGGCCCATGCAGGTCATCTGTAACTGCAATTATCGGGATAACGATAATAATGCAAGATTGTCCAACAAATAATTTCGACATCTGAGCCCTAAGCTATGAGTCTAATTGTTTCGTTTTCTGCGTCATTAGATGGCAGGAAGGCGAATCACCCGTGGTGGTGGTAGTGGTGCGCCCCCTCATGACGAGGAGCCTGAGCGGGAGCCCACTAATGGGGAGATGATGAGGATGATGTTGCAGATGATGCAGGTTCAGCAGGCTGTGCTTCTGCAGGTGCAGAATGCTCCGGTGACTCGAGCTGCTCGGGTGGTGGAAGCCCCTCGCCCTGAGCCCGGGGCGAAGCAGTTCAGAGAGCTGGGTCCTGCGTATTTTGATGGAACCGAATGTCCATTAGCTGCTGATGAATGGATGAGGAATATTGAGGACAATCTGAAGATGTCCAAGGTCAACGAAGTTAGTTGGGTTGACTTGGCGAAGCGCCAGCTGAAGGATAACGCCAGGAATTGGTGGGATGCTGAAGAAAAGATGTTGGTAGAGCCGATCGTCTGGGCTACCTTCAAGGCCAGATTTGATGGTGAGTTCTTCCCGAAGGCTGCCAGGGAAGAGATGCTGCAGCGTTTTATCGATCTGAAGCAGGGGAACTCGTCGGTGGACATGTACCACCAGGAGTTCATGAGGCTAAGTCGGTTTGCACCAAAGATGGTGCAGGACGCTGAGGAGAGAGCTCAGAGGTTTCTGCAGGGGCTTGCTTCAGAGCTCCAGAGCTTTGTGACCTCTTCTGACCGGGAATCTTATCAGAAGGTTTTGGTCGCTGCCAAGAGGCAGGAGCTGCTTGTGAACCAGAGGAAGGGGTCTGTTGTTGGTGCTGTGAGGATGCCTGTGGAACAGGCGAGAGCTGTGGTTAGACCTGGATTCAGGCCGAACCCGCCTGTTCAGTTTAAGAGGCCAGGAGGGCCTGTTCGGAGGACTTGCAATTTCTGTGGCAAGGAGGGCCATATCAAGGAATCATGTAGGAAGTTCTTGGGGCAATGTATTATCTGTGGAGATCCCGCCCATGCTATCTGGGAGTGCCCGAGGTTGAGGCAACCTTGGAGGACACCTATTGCTGCCCCGCCGTTGCAGCAGAGAGCCCCAGTGCCCGCTAGTCGTGGGGTGCCCCTCGTTCCGCAGAAGCAGGCTTTTCAGCAGGCCGCTCCGCCGAGGAGGCAGGCATTTCTGATGACTGAGGAGGAGGTTTTGGCCATGGATGAGGTCATTGCAGGTAACTTTCGATCTAGATTGTTCCTTCCTTGATTAATTGATTGTTAAATTATGTGAATGCTTGTGTATGGTGTTGCTAGAGTAAGATTTGATCGATTAGACTGGTTGTTAGGTGTGGTTTTGGTTTGCACGTTCCCTGCCCGAGTCCTCTTTGACTCAGGTGCGTCAATGTGTATTTTGGCCCAGAGCTTCGTGGAGAAGCATTCCTTGTCGACGTCCACTCTCTCTAAGAGTTGGAATATCGTCACAGGGAATGGAGTAGTCACGGTGCATCGTGGATGCAGTCCTTGCTCTGTGGTGGTTTGTGGACATGAGCTTTATGCTGATTTTATTGTCCACAACATCACCAACTACGATGCGGTCTTTGGGATGGATTGGCTTGCGAGCTTCTATGCTACGATCGACTGCAGGAGGAAGAAGGTGGTGTTCAAGATTCCCGGACATCCAGTATTTGAGTTCAGTCGTGGTAGCAGTTCGCTTGGTCCTGTCAGATTTCGGACCAAGCCGGTGGAGGCTGTAGCTATGCAGATGGAGCTGTGGTGGCCAGCTGTGGTGCGAGATTTTGGCGACGTCTTCCCCGAGGAGATGTCTGGGTTGCCGCCTGATCGAGCTCTGGAATTTTCTATTGATCTCGTTCCAGGTGCGCAGCCGATTTCGAAGGCGCCGTATCGTATGGCACCTGCAGAATTGGAAGAGTTGCGGAAGCAATTGGATGAGCGGTTGCAGAAGGGTTATATTAATCCTAGTGTGTCTCCGTGGGGAGCACCGGTGTTGCTGGTTAAGAAGAAGGATGGTTCGCGTCGCATGTGCGTGGACTATCGGGGATTGAATGCAGTGACCATTAAGAATAAATACCCGTTGCCTCGCATCGATGATATTTTTGATCAGCTTGGAGGTTCGAGTGTGTTTTCTAAACTGGATTTGAGGAGTGGTTACCATCAGTTGAAGGTGAAGAGGGATGATGTTCCTAAGACAGCGTTCAGGACGAAGTATGGACATTATGAGTTTGTGGTTATGCCTTTCGGCGTAACTAACGTGCCCGCAGTTTTCATGAATCTGATGAACCTGATTTTCTACGAATTTTTGGATAAGTTTGTCGTTATCTTTATCGACGACATTCTGATCTATTCGAAGTCGGAGGAAGAGCATGCATCGCACTTGAGGACGGTATTGGAAATCTTGAGGAAGCATCGTTTGTATGCTGAGTTTTCGAAGTGCGAGTTTTGGCTGGATCGAGTTGCTTTTCTGGGGCATGTGGTGACTGGAGATGGTATTTCTGTGGATCCCGAGAAGATTAGGGCCATCAGGGAGTGGCCTGTTCCGTCGTCTGCGTCTGAGATTCGGAGTTTCCTTGGACTTGCTGGTTACTATCGACGGTTCATTAAGGACTTTTCCCGTATTGCTGAGCCGATGACCAGGTTGACGCGGAAGGATGTTGCTTTTGTTTGGTCGGGTGATTGTGAGAGTGCTTTTGGTATTCTGAAGGAGAGGTTGACGAGTGCCCCTATTCTTGTCGTGCCTGATCGCAGCGGTGGATTTGAGATCTTTTGCGATGCTTCTGGCAATGGTCTTGGTTGCGTGTTGCATCAGCACGGACATGTTGTGGCGTATGCGTCTCGTCAGCTTAAGGTTCATGAGAAGAATTATCCGACGCATGATTTGGAGTTGGCTGCCGTTGTGTTTGCTCTTAAGATTTGGAGGCACTTCTTGCTGAGTGAGAAAGTGAAGATTTTCACCGATCACAAAAGCTTGAAGTATATTTTCACGCAGAAGGAGCTCAACATGCGACAGCGTCGATGGTTGGAGCTTATGGCGGATTATGAGATTGATTTGCAGTATCACTCTGGCAAGGTGAATGTGGTTCCTGATGCGCTGAGTAGGCTTCCAGCGGTGATGATTTTGACCTCGCAGTGGAGATTGCAGCAGGATTTTTGTGAGTCTGGCGTGGAGATTGTTCTTTCTGGAGAGACGTCTTCGTTGATGTACATGCAGGTACAGTCGACAATCGTGGATCGGATTAAGGCTGGCCAGGCTGAGGATCCAAAGCTGGTGAGGATTCGGGAGCAGGTGAAAGTCGGTCTGCGGACTGACTTTTTGATTCATGAAGATGGCTCGCTGAGGTTTGGAGCCAGGTTGTGTGTGCCAGCTGGGGATATCAGAGAGGAGCTGATGGTGGAGGCACACAGTTCGCCGTATTCTGTGCATCCTGGTGGCACCAAGATGTACCAGGATCTTCGTCTGAATTATTGGTGGCATGGTATGAAGAGGAGCGTGGCTCGGAGTGTAGCCAAGTGCTTGGTTTGCCAGCAAGTGAAGGCGGAGCATCAGCGTACGGCCGGGTTGCTACAACCGCTTCCGATTCCGGAGTGGAAGTGGCAGCACATCACTATGGACTTCGTGACTGGACTACCTCGGAGTCCGAAGCAGAATGACGCGATTTGGGTGATCGTAGATCGATTGACCCAATCTGCGCACTTTATTCCGTTCCGAGTGGGACAGTCCACTGAGGCGCTAGCGAGGAGATATATGGAGGAGATCGTGCGACTTCATGGAGTCCTCGTGAGTATCGTGTCTAACAGAGACACGAGGTTCACATCTCAGTTCTGGCAGAGTTTGCAGAAGAGCTTGGGTACGCGTCTGAGTTTCAGCACGGCGTACCATCCGCAGACGGATGGCCAGTCCGAGAGGACGATTCAGATTTTGGAAGACATGCTGAGGGCGTGCATGTTGGATTTCAAGGGTTCGTGGGAGGACCATCTGTATTTGGTGGAGTTCTCTTACAACAACAACTTCCAGGCGAGTATTGGCATGGCGCCTTTCGCCGCTCTTTATGGGAGGAAATGTCGATCGCCATTGAGTTGGGATGACGTTGGAGATCGGGAGTTGTTGGGACCTGAGATGATCGTGGAGGCCGTGGATATCGTCAGGAATATTCGGGAGAGGTTGAGGATTGCTCAGGACTGTTTTAAGCATTGGGCTGATGCTAAACGTCGTCCTTTGGAGTTTCAGCCGGGCGACCATGTGTTCTTGAAGATTTCCCCGAATCGTGGTGTGATTCGTTTTGGGAAGCGTGGGAAGTTGAGCCCGCGATACATTGGACCGTTTGACGTTTTGGAGAGGGTTGTCGAGGTAGCTTATCGCTTGGCCTTGCCGCCATCTTTGGAAGGAGTTCACAATGTTCTCCATGTGTCGCAACTGCGTCGATACATTAGCGACCCATCTCATGCGGTGGATTTCTCGGAGATCGCCGTTCGCTCAGATTTGACGTATGACCAGTATCCGGTGCAGATTCTGGACAGGCGTCAGAAATCACTTCAGAACAAGATTGTCAATCTTGTGAGAGTGATGTGGCGACACGGTTCGCCGGGAGAGTCCACTTGGGAGAGAGAAGATGAGATGCGAGAGCGTTTCCCACTTTTGTTTCCGGACTCGTGAGTATTCGGAAATTCCGAGGACGGAATTTTTCTTAAGTTGGGGAGGATGTAACGACTGGTTTTCTTGTATCTGAAGTTATTATAATATAATATATGTTTTGGTGGATTTTCTCCTCTTGTGTGGTTTTCGTCTCCGTAACTTTCATTTTCGATCGATTCGTCGTATTGTCTCGTTTCTTCCTTAGGATCGTCGATTTCGAAGTATGTCATTCGTGACGGGCTTCATAACGGTTATATCTAACTGTTAGATCAAGCCTAGAAGTCTTAGGAATCGATCCCGGGGCTCCGCGCTCCGTATCGGAACTTTTGGTGCTTATTAACCGGTGTAAGAAGGGGCTCCGACCGACTAGATGACGATCCAGTCGGTCGGCAATCCTTCTTGGACCGACTAGTGAGCTTTCTAAATTTTCTCAGGAGTTACTGTTTATCGTTAGTCGGTTTAAGAACGTTGGTTGACCGACTAGGTTGCAAACTAGTCGGTCAGCAATGCTTCTTTAACCGACTAACACATCATCTTAATTTTAGTTGAGTCACTGTTTACTCTTAGTCGGTCTAAGAACGTTCATCGACCGACTAGTTGCTAAACTAGTCGGTCAGTACTTGTTCATGGACCGACTAACTCTAAATCCTATTTTTGTTCAGGAGTTACTGTTTACACTTAGTCGGTCTGCGTTGGTCGACCGACCGACTAGTTGCCAAACTAGTCGGTCAGTGGTTGTTCTTTGACCGACTAACCTGTGTTAAAACCCTAATTTCTGGGCAGCCGCCAGCCTAGCCTATTTAAACCCAACCCAAACGTTTTCTTCTCTCTCAACACGATCCAAAACCCTAAAATCTTCCCCCTTGAGCCCCCATCTTCCTCCAAGCTTCAATCCTTCATTCCAAGCCCTAAATCCATCATCCAATCCATCCATTCACTCTATTTACCACTCATCTTCCCCAAATCTCCATCAAATCCATCAAAATCCCCAAATCCTCCAAAACCCTAGTTTCCTCAAACTTCTCCATTGGCTTCCAGATCTGGTCCTAGGGTTCCCCGGAGTGTTTCTTCCGCCTCCTCTCGGTAAGAAATCGATCTACCGTTGTTTTCATATCCTATTGTAATTTTTATGAAACCCTAATAAAATATTTGTGTTTTGATGATTGTTCCCCATAACAGCGATTCCCCGTAGGCTAGCATCCGCGGAAACGAACTTTCGTAACCGTCATCCCCGGTGATAGGCAAGTGAAACTTGCATTTCTTGGTTTGGGCCATGTCTTAGGCCATTTCCCTTGTTTTAGCGTAAAAGAGACTAAACGGTGAAAGGATAGCCGTTTAGACGCCATTGACCTAGCTTGACAATGAAGCTTGGTCCGTCACCCTCATCATGCTCATATGTCACGTTTAAATTCCATTAACGGTACGCAATTATCTGTTCATGGCATTGCATAGTGATTATTTATCGTGATTGCGTAGCACACGCTACAATCCCATGTTTCCTGGCTCGTGTTCCAGAAGCGAGCCCTGTAGTTGCTAACCCCAACGCTCGGAAGTCAACACACACTTATTTTCCTGGCTCGTGACCAGAAGCGAGCATAATGAGTTGGAAACCCCAACGCTCGACACATGTGGGTGGGGTAAGAGATAAGCGGACTGAGCCCGAGTGGCTTGATCCGCCACTCCGGCCAGCAGGTGAAATCTCTAGTGTTTAAGTGATTGATAGTGAAAGAGATAAACGAGCTGGCCAGTAAGTGGACTCTCTATGCACTAAGTGTTAAGTGTTAAGTGTTAAGTGTTAAGTGTTAAGTGATAAATGATAAGTGATAAGTGATTAGTGAATTGGTAGCTTTTGCTACATCTTGCATGCTTGTCTCTCTTTTAAACTGTTACATCATATTCAACTGCCATGCCATTGTTTAACATTTAAATGCTAGGTTGTTAGTCACTTTCAGTTTCCTTGCCCAAGTCTTTTTAGACTTGCTGACATGTGCCCCTTTCTCTTTTGGGTGACGCATGTTAGACCTTGAGCCTGAGTTGCTCGCTGAGGGTGAGGTGTTTGCGGACGCCGAGCTTGCGCCCGTGTTGGATGGGGAGTACGTGGACACTGGGGACCAGTCCTAGTGTCTCCGTTGTGTTTTACTTTTGTTAGACAGTTGTTTTGTTATCGGTGCGTGGCACCTATACTTTTTTATGTCGTTGCTTTTGTTTGGCCTTGTTCTGGGCCCTTAGACTCTTTCTTTTAGCCTGGTGGCTTTTCCGTGATGTTGAATATTTTGTGGACAAACTTTGGGATTGGTATTTCATATCCGTCTTATATTATTATTGTTGTTGTTTCGATTGCAATTACAGGGACCTGCTTATACTAAATTGACGCTTATCGGGTTTGGGGCTTCACCGCTCCACTCCCGTGCGGACCTTTTCACGTCTCGCCTCCATTTTGGGGAAGCGGGTCGTGACACCAAGTTAGCGTAAAACTCGCGAACAAGGACGGGTTAAAATGGAACGCGATTGGTGTAGTTCCAGAGGTGGACGAGACCCGCTCCTTCAAGGAAGTCGAAGAGCTTCAAGAAGACAGGATCATCGAATTCATTCGAGCGTTCAGGGTAGATCTGAAAATCCGAGAGTCGATCAAACTTCAGTTCGGCCTCTGGAGTGCGAAAACGCTCGCCGAATGGTAGAGGGACGAAGTCTAGGTAGGAGGGATCCATGAGGAAGATGAGGGCTTCGGTTGAAGATAGGGATGAAAAAGAGATGGAATATACTAGATGAAGAACGGTAGGATTTAAATAAAAAAAAGAAGCACAAGCCATGGAGGGAACGGTTGCCGAAGTGTTGCCATGAGGAGTTGTAGAAACCGAACAATTTGAAAACAAAAATGAAAGCACCGTTTGAAACAAACGGGTGGAAGAAACTGATAAAAGAAACACGTGGGGAAGATAAACAGTTATATAGGAGAAATCCCGAATTGGTTTTAAAAAATAGGCTGCTAAAAATTAAAATTTAGTCGGCTAAAAAATAGATTTGTGTAGAAGAAATCCGAAAATAATAATAAACAATCTAAATGATAGCCATTAAAACGAGACAATCCCATGCTAAAAATAGATATTTTGTAGAGGTAATAATGAGATGTTGTCATGTGTAAGAGTGAAGTGACATGGTGTAAGTGATATGACACTAATTAGATCTTAATTGATATGGTGTAAGAGAGTGAATGACATGTGTAAGAGATATTTTTCATGTCATGACAAAAATTTAAGAGATGGGATTAAGAAAAGAAGATTAGGTGAAGACTAATTAGAGTTGTATTAAAAGAACAATATCACATCCCGTACGTATAAGTGACTAATTTGTACATGAAAATTTCGGCCAAGAAAAAATAAAAAAATGAATATCAAAAAAATATATTTATCTAAAATTCTGATTCGTTGATAATACCTAAGTCCCTTCTAAATTAATAAAAGAGTCTTCTTTTAAGGGCTTGGTGAAAATATCAGCAAGCTGATTTTCAGTAGAAATGAACTTTAAATTAATATCACCCTTCTGAACATGGTCATCTAAAAAATGATGACGAACATCAATATGTTTAGTGCGTGAATGATGAACTGGATTTTTAGAGAGATTAATAGCACTAGTGTTATCACACATAATAGGACATGTGGAACAATTAATGTCATAGTCTGATATGGTTTGTTTCATCCATAGAATTTGAGCACAAGCTAATCCAGCGGCAATATATTCTGCCTCTGTGGTAGATAATGAAACAGAATTTTGCTTTTTGCTAAACCATGAGACCAAAGCATATCCAAGAAAGTGACATGTGCCACTAGTACTTTTCCGGTCTGATTTGCAACCAGCAAAATCTGCGTCACTATATGATAATAAATCATATGTGCTAGTTTTAGGATAAAACAATCCAAAATCAGAAGTATGTTTAACATATCTAATTATCCGTTTTACAGCAGTAAGATGTGACATTTTAGGATCTGCTTGAAAACGTGCACATAAACAAACTGAAAACATAATATCTGGTCTGCTAGCAGTAAGATAAAGTAGAGAGCCAATCATACCTCTATAAAGACGTTGATCAACACTCTTATCATTTAAATCTTTGTCTAGTGATGTAGATGTACTCATTGGAGTATGTTTATCTGCAGAATTCTCTAAGCCGAAACGCTTGGTGAGTTCTTTGGAATATTTTGATTGATGGATGAAGATGCCTTCCTTCATTTGTTTGATTTGAAGACCAAGGAAGTAGTTTAATTCACACATGTGACTCATTTCAAATTCCTTCTGCATAATCTTAGAAAAGTTTAAACAATGAGATTCATTAGTAGAACCAAAATTATATCATCAACCTATACTTGAATAATAATAATATCAGATTTAATGTTCTTAATAAATAAAGTGGAATCTATTTTACTAATAGAATAACCAGAATTTAGAAGATAGCTTTTAAGTCTTTCATACCAAGCACGAGGTGCTTGTTTGAGACCATATAAAGCTTTCTTTAATTTGAAAACATGATTTTCTAATTTTTCATGAATAAAACCAGGAGGTTGTTCAACATAAACTTCCTCCTTGAGAAAACCATTTAAAAAGCACTTTTGACATCCATTTGAAATAATTTAAAATCTTTAAAACATGCAAATGATAACAACATTCGAATAGACTCATGACGTGCAACTGGTGCATAGGTTTCATCATAATCAATACCTTCTTCTTGATTATAACCTTGTGCAACCAATCGTGCCTTGTTTCTTGTTACCTGACCAAATTCATCCAATTTATTTTTGAATACCCACTTGGTACCAATAATTGAATGATCTGGTGGTCTGGGAACTAATTCCCAAACATCATTTCTCTGAAATTGATTGAGTTCTTCTTGCAAGGCCATGATCCAAGAACTGTCTTTGCATGCTTCAATGACGTTCTTAGGTTCAATGGTTGAAAGGAAAGCACAATGTGCCATTTGTTCTATTTGATGACGAGTTCTAACTCCATCTGTAATATCTCCAATGATTAATTCTGATGGATGATTTGGAACTTGTGCAAATGCCTTAGGAATATATGTATTATCTGAAATAGACTCAACAGAATATTTAGTAGCATCAATTTCATCAAGTTTAATATTATCTAAAGCATTGCATAAAGGTAATATATTCTCTTCTTCATCAATGATGGGAGATTTAGATGAGGGGTTCTCATCAAATGTGACATGTAGTGATTCTTCAACTGTTGAAGTTCTTTTGTTATATACTCTGTAGGCTTTGCTACGTGTTGAGTATCCAACAAAAATACCTTCATCAGATTTGGAATCAAATTTGTCAAGTGCATCTTTAGTATTAAGAATGAAACATTTACATCCAAACACTTTAAAATATGATACATGTGGAATGCGATTAAAGAATAATTCAAAACAAGTTTTATTAAGTAATGGCCTTATAAGAACTTTATTCATAATGTAACAAGCAGTTGCGACAGCTTCAGCCCAAAAATATTTTGGTAACTGACTATCACAAAGCATTGTTCTTGCATATTCTTGTAAAGTCATATTTTTCTTTTTTACTACTCCATTCTGAGGAGGAGCACGAGGAAAAGAAAAATTGTGAGTAATGCCATTATCATTACAAAACTTGGTAAAAGATTCATTTTCAAATTCTCCTTCATGATTTTTACGAATAGTGATAATGTTAGAGGATTTGATCTTTTGTATCTTTTTACAAAATATTGAAAACTCTTCAAACGCATCATTCTTGTTTTGCAAGAATATAACCCAAGTATATCTTGAATAGTCATCAACAATGACAAATGCATATCTACTTCTATTCAAAGAAGCTACTCTTGAAGGACCAAATAAATCCAAATGTAGAAGTTCTAAAGGTCTCTTTGTTGAGATAACATCCTTTGATTTAAAAGAAGATTTGTGCATTTTTCCTTGCTGACAAGCATCACAGAAATGTTTGTGTTTGAAAGAAATATTTGGCATGCCATTTACTAACTTGTGTTTTGAAATATGTGCAAGATTTTTGAAATTAGTGTGTCCAAAACGTTTATGCCATAAAAGAGTATCATCTAATGTAATCATTAAACAATGATTATTAGTGGTAACAGACATGCATAAGATATAAATATTATTCTTACGCTTACCACGGAACAAAACAGATGATATATCATAATCATAAATAATGCAATTATTTTGTTCAAATACTATTTTGTAATTTTTATTGCATAACTGACTAATAGAAAATAAATTATATTTCAAACCGTCAACCAGGAGAACATTCTCTATGATAGGCTGATTTGTATTTCCAACTGTTCCGGTGCCCATGATTTTGCCTTTGTTGTTGTCACCAAAGGTAACTGTGCCTCCATCTTTATATTTAACGGTTGAAAGAAAGTTGACATTTCCCGTCATATGTTTTTAACATCCACTATCCAAAATCCATCTTTCCTTTTTAGGTACCTGAAAGATAAACCATTAAGCATTGGTACCCTTTGTTTGAGGGTCCTTGGGATTAGATTTTTGGAAGCCAAACCCAAGTGGAATTTGGCTTGCTAATATAATCACTAGAATGTATAAAATGAGAGATATAATCATTTCTATCTTTTAAACATTCATTCTTAGGAACCCATATACTAATTGTAGTATGTTTCCTAGGAGATGATTTTGAAATGTTAGTAACATTTCTTTGTGAAGAAGAAGTTTGAATGTTTACTTTCTTCGTGTAAATAAATGCATGATTCTTCTTCTGTGGTTTAACAAAGATTGTTTTTCCACTGGATGAAGATGTGTTACAAGACTTAGGTGTATTCTTATGAGAATATCCTAGTCCTTGTCTATGATTTGCTGGATATTGAATTTTTAGCAAATCATCGAGATTAGTCTTTCCTTTGTTAAATTTATTAACACTGGAAGACATCTCATCATATTTCATCTTTAGTGAAGAGATATTTTTATCCATTTCGGATATTTGTGAATGTAGTGCTTGATTCTTAGTTTTGAGAAGTTCATTCTCTTTACTAAGATCTAAATTTTGAGAAGATGTATTCTCAATATGTATAGAATCAGATGTAGTGCTTTTAGAAGATAATTCTCGATATTTAAGAAGAAGATTATCATTATTCTATTTCAAAGATTTGTGTTGTCCATTTAATTTTTTGAAACGAGAATAAAGATCTTTTAAAGCATCTAGTAATTCTTCGTTATTAAAAGTACTTACGTCATCTTCATCATCTTGTGCCATAAAGCACATGTTAGCACTTTCATCATTGTTATCTTCATCATCTGAAGAATCATCCCATGTTGCCGCAAAAGCTTTCTTCATTTTGTCAAACTTCCTTTCTCTTCTTGATTGTTCGTTGTTGTTGGAAGTTTTGAATTTTGCTTTGAGAAGTGGACAATCCTTTTTCATATGTCCAGGCCTATTACAATTGAAGCAAAGAGAAGAATTAGTATTTTTAGATTTAATATTATTATTATACTCACCTTTTTGGAAGAATTTTCTGAAGATTTTGGCAAAAAATGCCATATCATCATCTGAATCTTCATTATCAGATGTTACGTTGAAGGCGAGTACTTTCTTCTTCTGATCTGATTCTTCTTTCGCATCTTGCAATGTAACTTCATGTGCCATTAAGTTACCAATTATATTTTCCATTGATAAGGTGGAAAGATCATTGGCTTTCTTAATAGCAGTGATCTTTGAACGCCATTCTGGGGAGAGTACCGTAAACTTTTCCAAGAGAATTAAGAGAATTAATAATGTTAGTGAACCTGGTGTTAATTTCTCCAATCGTCTCTTTGTCTTGCATCATGAACAACTCATATTTATGAACCAAAGAAGCAATCTTGGTTTCCTTCACTTTATTGGTTCCTTCATGAGTTACTTCGAGTATATGACAAATCTCCTTTGCACTTTTGGCCTGAGATACTCGATTAAACTCATGTTTATCCATGGCACAGAATAAAGCATTCATGGCCTTTGAGTTGTTGGTCTTTGCAGTTTTGTCGTTAGCGGTCCAATCAGCAACAGGAGTTGTTGGCTTAGTGTATCCTGACTCTACGATGTCCCAAATCTCATAATTCATACTTTGGAGATGAATCTCCATTCGTATTTTCCAATATGAGTAATTTGAACAATCAAATAGAGGAGGACGAGTTTGAGAGTGCCCTTCAGGATGCTGATTGTAGTTGTTTGGAACGGCATTCATGTTTGATGCTGAGGAACTTGCTGCCATCTTAACCTTGCTCTGATACCAAATGAAAGTTAAACCCTGTATGGATCAATACACTAGAGGGGGGTGAATAGTGTATATAATAAAAAATGTTGCAAATAAAACGTTACTAATATTTGCAAAGATGACAGAGAAATATAATGACAAGTACTGAAAAATAAATCAATCGCAAACACAGAGATTTATCCTGGTTCGGTTCCTTGTGATCCTACTCCAGTTCTCTACTCCCAGTAGAGATTTTCCACTATCAACACTTGCAAAACCCGCAAGCAACAACTTTACAAAAATGGCGACACTCCCCGTGTCCCAAACTTTGTACAATCTCAATAACTAGAGATTCAAACCTGTAAAAGAAATAATGAAACAACAAACACCTATAGCCTTGTAATGAATATGAATTCAAAGGACGGTGTTTGGAGAAGAGACTTCAATGTTTCCAGATATGAAATGGTGAAACACAATTGAAGTTCTTCCGTTCTTAAATAAAGAGAGAAATCTATCGATTACTTCTTACAAATAAGAATTGAACAACTTTCCCAAGAGTGTTGAAATCCAAGTTCTTCCGTTCTTAAACGAAGAGAGAAATCTATCGATTTCTTCTTGCAAATAAGAAAAGAACAACTAATGGCAAAGTGCTTAAGAACTTAATTTCAACTTAATTAAAAACGTGAGAGAGAGAAAGAGAAAAGTTGTGAATGAAACGTGAGGGTATGGCCTTGTATTTATAGGCTTTGAAAACGGTTGTAAAGACAACGGCTAGAAACTACCAAGGCAACGGCAAGAAACCAACTTAATATGATAAAATGAAATTAGCAAGCTAAATGACAAATTAGATTGCTAATTTGGAAATGATTGGTTTTTGAGAGTAACGGCAAGAAACCAACTTAATGGGTTAAGAAAGAATTTAGAAGACTAAAAAGAAATTAGCAAGCTAAAAAATCTAACAAGTTGCTAATTTTGAAATGATTGGATTTGTTGTGATTGTTGGAGTACAACCCGTAATGAATGAACAAAAATATCTTTCAATCAATGATTGTCAAAATTAATAGTCAATGAATTGGATGGCTAAATTTTGAAGAGGAATTATTTGTGATATGAGTAATAGGGATTGAAGAATGAAATGACCTATGAAGCTAAGATAACTCATTATAAGGCTTTAACAATCTATGAAATATACAACAATTCTTCTTGATACATAAAGCCGTAGATATTATATCTTGAGCAATTAGCAGAAGATCCTTGTTGAATATATTCAAGCTTTGAGTTGTTGTTTGTCCAATGTTGTATACTGCATAAATTTTAGTATACCTGTATAGATAGAGTTAGTATAAACAAAATATGTTTGTCACATCAAAACTTATATGGAGATAGAGATATGGAATTCCGAAATTCCAACAAGTCCTATTCTTTCTCTCAATAACACCATTTTATGGTGGTGCGTGAGGAAAAGAAAAGTGCTGAGTAATCCCGTTGTCATCACAAAACTTAGAGAAAAATTCATTCTCAAATTCCCATCCATGATCACTACAAATAGTGATAATGGTGGTTCCTAAGAGATTTTGAATTTTCTTTGCACATTTGGTAAACTCATCAAAGCTTCATTTTTATTAGTTAAAAAAGATACACATGCAAATTTAGAAAAGTCATCTAAATTGACTAATACATAATGTGCATTTCCAAAAGATGCTACTCTAGTAGGCCCAAATAAATCTAAATGAAGTAATTCTAGGTGCCTCTTAGAGTTATGCCATCTTTAAGTTTAAATGTAGATTTACGAAGTTTACCTCGTTGACATGAATAACAAAAGCTTTTCTAATTAAAAGATATTTTCAGAAAGCCTTTGACGAAATCATGCTTAGCTAATATATATATATATGCTTAAAATGAACATGCCAAAAACGGCGATGCTATAATAATTGTTCATTAGAATGAGCAACTAGACAATATTCAAATAAGTTAGGCATACTTAAAATATAAATATTTTATGTCTAATACTAGAAAATAAAACATGTGAATCAGTATCAATAATACTACACAACCCCTCTCCAAAGTTAACCTTGTAACATTTGTCACAAAGTTGACTTATAAAGATGAGGTTATGAAATAAACCATCTACTAAATAAACATTATCAATTAAAGTTTTGGATACTTTACCACCTTTGTCTACTCCGATAATGGTTCCCTTTTGATTGCCTCAAGGTGACCATTGCACCGTCCATGATGCGGATCACTTCGGAGAGCAAGGAGGGATCTCCCATCATGGGTTTGGAGCAACCGATATCGAGTATTCATCCATTACTTTTAGAGATAATATTTATTTTATTGTGTTTTCTCTTATTCTTGGATACATACATAGTATACCATAAGTTCATGGTACCCAAGATTGTTGGGTCCAAGGGGATTAGCCCTTTGGAAACCAAATTCAAGTGGACTTTGGCTTCCCAACATAGTTACCACTATTTATCACACACTAAAATAAGAACTTACATATGCATTCATATCACTTGTGCTAGTGTTCTTGGGACCCCAAATAGTGTATGATTTAGGAGTCCTCTTCCTAGTTGCATGCACATTATGTTGAGGTCTACGTGGTGCATGTTGCTTATGAACTTGTGGTCTAGCATATGAAGGTGGAGGAGGATATGCATTATACGTGTTATATGCAAAATGAGGAGCATGCATATGTTATGGTGTATACGGAGCATACATGTGATGTAGTGGATATGAATGAGCATACAGGGGATGATGTGTATGAGCATAAGAGTGTGTAGGAGCACATGCATGAGTATTTCTCAAGTGTGGGTTTGCACGTGCCCGTGAGTGTGGAGCATAAAATGCATCATGCGTGTTCATATGAGAAGCAGGAGTGTTCCTACGTGTGTGAGTGTTAATGTACATAAAGGCATGTCCTTTCATTTGATTTCCACCATTAATTGGTTTCTTGTCAAAAGAAGGAACGTGCAGAGTGGTGACTTTCTTGGTAGGTTTGCTACCAATAATGTTTTTGTCACTACTAGTGGATGCATCGAAGGATGTCCTCACAAAATCTATAGTTACAGCACTATAGGAGGTGCGAGATTTGGATGCATTTGCTTCCACATAACCAAGCCCAACACGGTGTGTGGCCGGAAATTGGTTGGAAAGCAATTTATCCAATTGTCCTTTTCCTTTGTTAAATCTATTAACATGGGAGGACATGAGCTCATATTTCTGTCTAAGGGAATAAATAGTAGTGTCCATGGTGGACACACGTGTGGTGAGCTCGTGTACTTGGATTTTGAGAGAATCATTCTCAATACCCAATTGTGTGTTTTGTGAAATTAGATCAACACTATTTTTAAAAGAAACGTGATCTAATTGATATTTGAGGGAATTCACCTCATTTCTTAATGTGCTATTTTGAGAAACCAAATTAGCTTTCTCAAGTGTGAGTGTGTCAAAAATGGTGTCATTGTTGGTGATGGATGGCATGGATGATTTACCTACAATCAATTTCTTCAATTTAGTATATCTAAGCATAAGAGATAGATAATTAGAAAATAATTCTTCTTAGCAATACAAAGTTCATCCCTAGTTACCTCGGTGTCATCGTTCTCACTATCACTTCCATCGGAGAATGTATCTTCACGGGCCATGAAGCACATACGTGCACTTTCATCCTTCTCATACTCGGATTCGGTTGAAGAATCCCCACTTGAGTCATCGAAATTCCCAACGAGACCTTTCTTTTTGTCTTGCTTGAATTTTTTGGACTTGTGGTACTTCGGTGCTTTCCACTTTTCTGTGTTTTTAGCATTGGGCAATCCTTCTTGATGTGCACTGGCTTGTTACACTTAAAACAGAGAGGAGTTGTTAGTGGAATCAAATTAGATTTAGAAGGGGATTTACCTTTGCGGAAGAAGCATTGGAACTTCTTCTCCTTTAGCGCCATTTCTTTCAAATCCATCTCGTTCTCGGACTCATCACTATCTCTCACGCCCTGCTTCCCATTGAACTTGGGATCGAGAACATGAGCGGGTCCGCATGTGCTTAAAGCAAAGAAGAAGTACTTTTTTATTTCTTCTTTGACTTAAGCACAATAAGCTTTTTGTGTAAATAGCAACCAGGTTCTTGCAACTGCAATAATCAGAAGCAACACAGACATTTATTACAACTTTGCCCAGAGTTCAAAAATAAGTACACAAATGAGCTAGGCTTAGCATGGCCGTATATTTATTACATGAGCAACACACTTGCAATGATAAATAAAGCTAAATAAAATGAGGCAACAGCAGTGGTCTAGTCCTCAGCAGGAAGAATCTCGGCGTCCTC
Organism: Scilla litardierei; assembly: GCA_030789695.1. Taxonomy (NCBI): domain Eukaryota; kingdom Viridiplantae; phylum Streptophyta; class Magnoliopsida; order Asparagales; family Asparagaceae; genus Scilla; species Scilla litardierei. Next base: position 161,882,968 of record CM061133.1, read on the forward strand.
GTAACTCTGGTCCGCTGGATCTGTCTCCTGGTTCTGATCCTCGTAGGTAGGGTCCTCACTATACTCTATCTCTGCACCTAACATATATTTCATAGTCCATTAAAATATATGTCAGCGAAAATCCTCGGCAAGATTTTATGGTAATTGAAATTATAACTTTAGCAACAGAAAAGAAACGCCAGACGCAGATATAATAAACAAGTGCGTAAAGTAAAGTTGAGTATGCTGAATTAATTTGACAGGTAATTTACATTTAAAGGAAGTTAACACATGTTGAATAGAATATCCTCAGTTATTTGTGCCCGTGTAAGTTCATGTCTGAGTAAGTATAGTATTCTCGATACACCATATCATCGGGGGTTTACCATGACACTTCTTGCCATCCCTAACAAGGAAAATGGCCAAGATGATTGCTTACATTAGTGTAGTATGGAAGTAGCCGTAAGCTGTACTAGACCCACTTACAGACTCTACACAATGAACCAACCCGAACCACGTATCTGTCTAGTCGTTCTACTAGGTTAAACTCATCTGTATTCAATGGTGTTGCATATGAATTTTGAGGGTTGTGTCCTACCCTCTGTCCAGTTTAGTTCTTTTCGTTAACATGCAGATAATCAATTGTTCCGACAAATAATAACATCATTTACGCATCCATTTAATTCCGAAACAGCTAATATAATGATAACATGCAGTTCAACATTCTTAGTTTGACAAGCGTATAAAAAGAACGTAGCATTAGGGTTGCACAAATCAGGTTTGTAATTCAGTTACGACAAAATCTTGCCCAGGGACGATGTTGGGTGCACAGACAATTGAAGCATATGGTACGTTTTATCTACATCATGGATTTAATATCAGGCTAGCGAACTCTTAACATTTTATTAAGTTCGTTTATAATGTACTGTTTATTTATTATAACACATTCATATTGTTACATTGACTACATAACATATGTAAACTTACATCAGTTTAAAAGCATACTGTTCATATGCTAACTTAATTAATGAGTCATTTTAACATGTAGTACACTGTACCGTCACTAACTCCGAAATTTGTATTAACATTAGGTTTTACGTTATCAGTGCTAAAACATATGGAATGATAATATCAAAATATAACTAACCAACTGTTAATGATTTCATGAACAGAGGTGACACTCGTTGTCATTTTATAATTAGATATTGTAAACAGTCGTGACATACATATAGTATATGAACATAAATTAACCCCATATGTCTAAAGATTTTAAAACAACTTACTACTAACTATCATTGTGATTAATTCTTAACATCTGATCGGTATATATATATAATCTATTACAATATGTATTAGCATCTAAAAATTTAACGCTAGCATGCATCTTTTTATAAAGCTTACGCGTGTTTTCGAGGCGTTCCCTTGCAGGTTGCGAAGGGGGTCGGACGACGGCGACAACGTCAAGCGACGGCATGAAGCAGCTGCAGTCGACGTCCTCGAGCGGCGTAGGGGAATGTGAGTCGTCGGAGTCATTCCGGGGCTGCGAGGCTGCGATGCGCAACTTCAAACAGCCATCGGAGGAGTTCAGAGTCGCTGGGTTTTGGAGAGGGAAGTGGCAGTGCTGGTGAGCTCAGAGGTGACGGGAATGGCGAAGGGCGGTCTGTATGAGTGGACGGAGAGAGGAGAGATGGTTGGAGAGAGGGGTCGACAGGATTCGAAGGTGGCACCGGGTTTTTGGGTCGGTGGCAGTGGGTTTCGAGGGTACGAAGGTCTGTTTAAGGGAAGTAGAGGGATTGTGTGGTTGGCAGAGCCTTGGAGGTCGCCGGAGTGGGATTTTTTTTGGGTCGAACGGAGGAGTTTAGAGGGAAGAGTGGCGATGGGTTTCGGGGTGGGATGCGGCAGAGTTGTGAGGACGGCAAGGCGGTGCGGTGACGGGGTGTTGCGGCGATGGGAGGGGGGAGGTGAAAGCTCGGAGGTGAATGTCTGGGCTCGGAGGTGAATGTGATGGGTTTAATGAAGGAGAGAAGAATATGAGGGTAAGGCCTTGGTTTGGGTTTTAAACTTAAGGAGATGGCAGTCCGTTGAGATGTCAAGATGATTCGTTGCGATTCGATGATGGCGGAAAATATAATTGGGTTCGTTACGAGTATCACGCAGGCGATCATGGGTTAGATGCGATCGTGGGTGAGTTCGGTTATTGGGTTGGGGTTTATTAACAAGTTAGGTTAAATCTTAACAATTTATTAAAATAAAAACATTTAGTCAAGATATTAGATTAGATAATATTTGATTAGATCTCTTAAAATCCCTTAGGATTTATTTAGATACTTCGTTAATATTTAGATTATTATTGAAAAGGAGGTGTAGTTAGAATATTGGGGAATTATTATTTCGGATATTTTAATAGTTATTATAAGATGTATTAAGATTTATTAATAATATAAGGTATAATTGGATTATAGAAATTAATAGGATTAACATTGTTGGATTATTACGATTTTGCCATTGCGTGTTAATGATGTCCAAAAACGACAAAATTACTGTCAGCGCGATCGTAAAATCGATTGGGTCGTAATTACGGTAATGAATCACGCGCACGGGATATGGTAAAATCATAACACAAATGATCTCATAATTCAATACATCACTAAAATACGTACGAAATACGTACGGTGAATACCGATCGTTACATCCTACACACCTTATAAAAATTTCGTCCCCGAAATTCTATCAGCTAAGGTTCAGATAACAAATGAGGATAGCATGCACGCATTTCATCTTCCTGTTTCCAGGTGGATTCTCAAGGTGATCTGTGACGCCACATCACTCTAACAAGATTGACGATTTTATTCATAAGGTTCTTATGTCGTCGATCTACAATCTGAACCGGCTGCTACACGTAGGTCAGATCTGGTCGAACAGTAATCTCAGAGTAGTCAACCACATGAGTAAGGTCACTAACGTAACAACGCAGTTGAGAGACATGTAAAACATTATGAACTCCCTCCAATGAAGGCGGTAGAGCTAATCGATAAGAAACTTCTCCAACTCGCTTTAGCACATCAAATGGTCCAATGAATCTCGGGCTAACCTTCCCCTGCTTCCCAAATCGTATCACTCCTCTGTTTGGAGATATCTTCAGGAAGACATGATCACCCGGTTGAAACTCCAAGTGATGATGCTTGGCATCAGCCCAATGCTTGTACCGGTCATGTGCAATTCGTAGTTTGTCTCTGATACCACACACTACATCCACAGTCTCGAATATCATCTCTGGACCCAATAGTTCACGATCATCGATGTCATCCCAACTCAACGGGGCTCGACACTTCCATCCATAGAGTGCTGTAAACGGAGCCATGCCAATACTGGCCTGGTAGCTGTTGTTATAAGCATACTCTACCAAATGGAGATGATCTTCCCACGAGCCTGTGAAATCCAGCATGCAAGCTCGTAACATATCCTCCAATATCTGGATAGTGTGATCTGACTGTCCGTCAGTCTACGGATGATACACAGTGCTGAAACTAAGGCTGGTACCCAGATTGGTTTGCAAACTCTTCCAGATCTGAGATGTAAATCTGGTGTCCCGGTCAGATACGATGCTCACTAGAACGCCATGCAGTCAGACAATCTCCTGCATGATTATCGATTACATCACAATGTATACTAGAAGAAGTTGTAAAGGTAAAGGATAGATTATTATCTCCATATACTTCTTCGCCAATATTTCGGTTGACTGTCCCACTCGGAACGGTATAAAGTGTGCCGATTTGGTTAATCGATCAACGATCACCCAAATCGCATCATTCAGCTTAGCACTCTGAGGCAGTCCAGTCACGAAATCCATATTGATGTACTGGCACTTCCACTACGGAATAAGTAGAGGTTGAAGCAATCCATCAGTGCGATGATGTTTGGCCTTCACCTGTTGGCATACTAGTCACTTCGCATAATGCGAGCTACACTCCTCTTCATACCATGCCACCAGAAGTTTAAACGCATGTCCTTGTACATCTTGGTGCCACCAAGATAAATAGAGTAAGGAGAGCTGTGCGCTTCATTTAATAGTTCATCTCTGATATCATCGGAAGGCATGCAAATCCTACTACCATATCTCAGAGGACCATCCTTATGAATCAGGAAATCCATTCGAAGTCCCGCTTCGACTTGCTCCTTGATCTTCCGTAACTTCGCATCTCCAGTCTGAGCAGCTTTAATTCGATCCACGATAGTAGACTGAACTTGCATATACATCAATGATGCGGTAGTCCTAGGTAAAATGACTTCAACTTCCATCTCTCGTACAGCCTGCTGAAGTCTCCATTGAGCTAAGAGAGTCATGATCGCTGGTAATCTGCTCAGAGTATCTGGTACGACAATCACTTTTCCCGAATGATACTGGAGATCGATGTTGTAATCCGTCATAAGCTCTAACCATCTGTGTTGCCTCATATTGAGCTCCTTCTAAGAGAAAATGTACTTCAGGATCTTGTGCTCGGTGTAGATCTTTACTTGCTCGCTCAACAGAAAATGCCTCCAAATCTTCAGAGCGAATATGACAGCGGCCAACTCCAGGTCATGAGTTAGATAATTCTTCTCATGAGTCTTTAGCTGTCGAGATGCATACGTGACCACGTATCCATGTTGGTGTAGGACACATCCGAGACCCTTACCGGATGCGTCACAGAAAACATCGAATCCTCCGGTTCTATCTTGTAGAGCCAGCACTGGTGCAGTCGTCGGCTTCTTCTTCAACTTTTCAAATTCTTGCTAACAAGCCTCAGACCAGATGAACTTGATATCCTTCCTCGTCAGACAAGGCATAGGCTCAGCAATCTTCGAGAAGTCCTTGATAAACCGACGGTAATAGCCAGCCAATCTGAGGAAACTTCGGATATTTGAAGCTAACCGAGGAGTCGGCCAATTTCTAACTGATGTGACTTTCTCCAGATCAACTGAAATACCATCGACTGATACAACATGCCCAAGGAATGCGACTCGATCAAGCCAGAATTCACACTTGCTGTACTTGGCATATAATCGATGTCGTCGTAGGGTCTCCAATACAATCCGCAAATGCTCGGCATGTTCTTCTTCATTCCTCAAATACACCGGAATATCGTCGATAAAGATAACTACGAACTTATCCAGGTACTTATAGAAAATCATATTCATGAGATTCATGAATAACACTGGAGCATTGGTCACACCAAATGGCATGACTATAAATTCGTAGTGCCCATACTTGGACATGAATGCCATCTTCGGAATGTCTTCACTTCTGACCTTCACTTGATGATAACCACTTCTAAGGTCCAGCTTCGAGAAGACTCGAGATCTATCGAGTTGATCAAAAATATCATCAATATGCGGCTGCGGATACTTTTTCTTGATGGTCACCTTGTTCAGCTCTCGATAGTTAATACACATTCTTCTGGATCCACCCTTCTTCTTGACCAACAGAATAGGCACACCCCAGGGAGATACACTGGGATGTATCAATCCCTTCTGTAACAGATCATCGATCTGTTTCCGAAGTTCTTCCAGTTCAGCAGGAGCCATGCGATACAGTGCCTTCGAAATCGATTGGGTGTTCAACAGAAGGTCGATAGTGAACTCCAACGCTGGATCAGGCAGTAATCCCAAAATATCGTCAGGAAATATGTCTGTGAAGTCTCGAACCACTCTAGTATTCTCGGGTTCGACTAGCATCATTGCAATGATCATATCGTTCAGCTTGGCCCGAAACTTGATCGGTCCAAGTGAACGGTTTTTGCTAGTGAATTCAAACACTAGATGGTCGGGGATTTCGAACATTACCTTCTTCTTGTGACAATCGATAGTAGCGTAAAAATTTCCTAAACAATCAATGCCGAATACTGCATCAAAGTTTGGCATGTCGACTATCACAAAATCTGCAAACAATTCATTTCCGTAGATCATTATAGGGCAAGCTCGACAGCCAGAGGAAGTTTTCACTACTCCACTCCCGGTAGTGATGCTCCAACAATTAGGTAGAGGTTCACACGAATAGCATGTGTCTCTACGAATCTTCTGGATATGAAGCAATGACAGGGTCCAGAATCAAACAGAGATAGAGCCAGGTGAGAGGCTACTAATAAAACACCTAGAATATATGGGAGACACCTTAGCTAAGGATAAACAATAAAATACACATAAATGTATACTATAAGCATATAAAGGAATAGTTTAAGTAATACCTGAGATTACTTGCTCATCAGTCTCGGCCTCAGTAGCCGTCATGGTAAATGCCTGGCGTCTCGACTGGTTCTGCCTCGCTTGTTCATAAGCCTTCTGCTGTGGAGCCAGAGGTGGTCCATGCTGAGTAGGTCCGAGAGGTCCACGCAGAGTAGGTCCGGGAGGTCCACGCAGAGTAGGTCCGGGAGGTCCACGTTGAGTTGGTCCGGGTGGTCCAGATGGTCCAGCAGTCATTTGTTTGTTGGTGAGGCAAGGGCAATCTCAGGTAGTATGCACTGCCGCTTCATATACTAAACAATGGTTCAACAGCTCCCATCAGTCCTTCTTGAGATGACCAATGCTCTATCAGTGGAAGCACACCATCTGAGTTGGTTGTTAGTAGGAGCAGCATGCCTCTTGAATTGAGCAGTCTGAGTAGGCATGAGGTTGCCCCTTAGTGGCTCTGGTGGACGTCTGCTTCCTCCAGTCTGAAGTGCCTTCTTCTGATTCACAATAAGTTCGTGCTTCCTGGCAGCATCCAATACGTCCTAGTGTGTAGTCAGATTCACCAAAGACATCGAAGCCTAAAAGTCTAGGTCCAGAACTTAGCGAAACTGATATGCACGATCCTCGGGATCCTCCACCAGATATGGAGTGAATCGACTAATCATTGAGAATTATGCTTCGTATTTGTCAATGGTACGGTTACATTGCTTCAGGTTGACGAATAGTTGATGTAGTTCCCTCTTCACCGATCGGGGAAAATACTGAGCATCGAAACACTCTTGGAACATGGTCCAGTTGATGGGCTTGACCAGACGAGTTTCTTCATTGTCCCACCAGTTCCGTGCGTTCTCGTCAGTTGCTTCTTGGCCACTTCTACCCATCCACTGACTCGTCTCAAAAGATGTGAGTGCTTATCCCAAGGGCAGGAGATCGATCAAGTAGTAAACCTGGAGAGTCAGGTACCGAATCCACGGGACAGTCGACCTGTAAACCAAAAGAATCAGTTTCAAAAGATTAATAAAACGATGAAAAACTACCACCTTTCGAATGTGAAATAATTGTGATGATGGTTTTAAGTAAACGAGAAATTAAAACTAAAGCAAGTACGGAGAGTCGATATAGAGAGCCATTAAGAGGAGCATGTGTCGATTGTGATTTCGTTAAGGGTTCTGTAATCGATAATTTTGAATATCTTTTCTATAACTCAACGTCTTATCCAGCTAGGGCATGTGAACGTCGGAAAGTATGGCGATAAAACGCGTAAACAAGAGTGCCAAAAAGTAATCATGTATACCGTCGATTTCATAAAGAAAGTATGCACAAGTGCCCTCTCGGGTCATGATACGTCCTATCGAATCGTATCACGAATAAGTCTTACTCAGATCATATTCAATTAAGCATGCACACGTCTCCGATTAACAAACTTAATTAGATTATACTTAGAAATCGATGAAATACGTGATTAAAACATGCATATAGGGCGAAAAAAACAACATCAACGATCACATAGCCCTAACTACATCACAACCAACACATGAGGTCACTAGCCATGCATGGAGATGAGAAAACTCAGTTTCATTAGCAAATACATGATCAAAACGTCAAAATACATGCTAAATACGTGATATACAAGAGTAAAGTTGAGATTTCTATCACCAAAACTCTTCAAAAAGCCTCTAAATTTCTTCTGTAAGACCCTCTATTCTCTGTTTCCAAAGCCCCAGAAAATCTCACAAAAATACATCTGTAACCCCTCTAATACGCTCAAAATATGCTCAAAACTGGTGTAGAATACCCGCTGGAATACTAAGGTATTTATATTGATTTTAAGTCTGTACAGATGCTAAATTTTTGCTCAATACAATCTCAAAACCCGCTTGGATCCCCTATCGACGTCGACGCAAATGTAGACCGTTGGATAAACGCGGGATCACACCGGAGCTTGACACGTGGCCAGTAGATCGGATCCGCACCTGCTCGCCGAACGCAGCTTGGGTTGAATAGATACTATCCGATCTCGATGCAACGGCGTGGATGAATCCACGTTGCCCCGCTTCGCTTCGTCGCTGAATCCCTCTCAGAGTGAATCCAGGCCATCAGATCAAAGGATGGACGAGCCAGATGCAGCCACGTCACCCAGCTGTGTATATGTTTCGAAATTTGAATCGAGCGAATTCACGACCGTTGGATAAAGCGAGGAATGGCATAGATCGTGCCATGTGTCATGCGGGATATGTATGTCGCCGTCTTCGCTTCGTCGCTCCGAGTTCGACTCGGAGATGATCGTGGCCGCTCGTTTGCGATCGGACGGATGAACTGAGGCCACGTTGCCCTCGTCGTTGCTCCGTTAGATGAAGCGGGAACCCGACATATGATGCCATGTGTCCCTTGGTTTGCATCCTCCGCTCCGCTTCCGGGGGGGCTGCTCTCGTCCATTGGATCTCAGATCGACGGCCCACAGAAGGCCACGTCGCCCGTATCTCCGAGCGCGCGTCTGAGTCGTCGGATAAGAATCTGACGGCTCATCTGTTGCCACGTGGCCCGTATATCGACGTATTTTTCCGCATATTTGCCTCGTATTTCTTCAATTAAATGGTATTCTGCATTCAAAAATTCATAGTAATTAGCACAGATCTCAGAAAAATACAAATAAATAGTCATTGGAATCGTGAGATCGAGATCTTCTCATGAAAAATATAGAAATGGTAGAAATACTCAATATATTGACATTTTGTGCATAAAATGAGAGTTAGCTCTAATGATTAAGGGTATTCAAAATACGATCCTATTAGAGACCAAATAAGTACCTTAAATGCACAAAATAGGGCTAAATGATGGGCCAAATATGTAATATTTACCATGATCACACCCTCAAACTAGCGTTTTGCTAGTCTCTAGCAAAAAAGAGCGACTAAATCTGATGTTTAGAAAAAAAATAAATCCTCCTAATTGTCTAAGACTTGGCTTAATAACGCACTCTCCATCATAATATTTACCACAAATATACGCAATTATGAATGAGTTCAAATCCATGTCATTTTCTCTAATCCAGTTTAAATACATAATATGCAAGCATTGTTTTGCATGGACAAAAAGTATAACACAACGTCAATTCATAACTTTCTAATTTTCAAGGAACAGGCATTATTTAACGATCGTCTAATGCAAGGGTGTTGAGTTTGCCATTTTTTTCTTTTTTTCTTTTTGACTTAGAGTAATCCATGTAATGACCTTTCGGTTAATGACTCCTATGATAGACGACCTTCAGGCATTAGGCTTAGAAGAGCGCCTCGAACTTAATAACTCGAATCATCTAAGTTTTATTCTCTCTTTTTTTGTGAGTGCACTCTCCATACATCCATCTTTCGACGTGAATCTACAATGCTTCCTGTGGCACGAAGACCTGGCTACTTGATTAACTCAAGAGAACGATGCACTTTATTCGTTTTCTCATTTTTTGCAACTCACATTCATTCATTAGACTCACATTTTAGCACATATTCATGGTCATATTCCTCTTCAAAAAGAAAATTATTCCTATCAATCGTGTCCACTTTAAACTTATGCATCACAATGACTTGCATGGAATTAATTCAAACCATTTCGAGATATTAGTCATGAAATTTGAACTTTTCATAAGGGGAATATTAGTGGTTAATTCCATGAAGAGAAAAACAATGATTTCAAGCCATAAACAATTTTGAGAATATCATTAATGCATAGACATCCGATAAAGTGACACTTTAAGAGGGCTAAAATGATGGTTAGAAGATGAGTGATGGTGATTTATTCTTCCTTTTTTAAAAAGAAAAGCTAAGATAGTAAAAAAAATACTAACAAAAAGTCTAATACAGTCCCCCCCAACTTAAAGACAAACATTGTCCTCAATGTTGAAAAGAGCATACTAGAGGCACAATTCCTAAAAAAAGTGTAAAATAAAGAAAAGAAAATCTACTACTACTGAGTAAGGAAAGAGCACACTGATTTAAGTGCCACCCGAAGGTGGGTCCGTAAGCTCCATGGTCGTATCCTCCTTGGTCCAAAGTTCTTGAAAGTATTTCAGTCGTTGCCCATTGACTTTGAACTTGGTTCCATCCTTTTCATTCACCACAATTACAGCTCCATGTGGAAAAACTTGTTTGACATGAAATGGGCCCGACCACTTGGAACATAACTTCCCTGGAAATATATGCAATCGTGAGTTATAAAGAAGAACTTTGTCTCCAAGCTTGAATTCTTTCCGTAGAATCGTCTTGTCGTGCACAGCTTTCATTTGTTCCTTCGCTACTTTTGCATTTTCATATGCCTCCCTCCGTAACTCCTCAAGCTCCAAGATCTACAATTTATGAGAATCAGTCGATGATTCATCAAGAAAATTTAAAGTTTTAATAGCCCAATAAGATTTATGCTCTAATTCAACGGGGAGATGACAATCGTTTCCGTAAAACAAACGGTAAGGAGACATCCCTAGAATAGTCTTGTATGTCGCCCTGTAGGCCCATAAGGCCTCAGACAAGCGAAGACTCCAATCTTTGTGCGTGGGATCGCCGTTTCTGGAGGATATTCTTGATTTCCCTATTTGCAAGTTCAGCTTGTCCATTCGTTTGTGGGTGGTATGGAGTTGAAACTTTATGCGTTACCCCAAACTTCTTCATTAAATTTGCGAAGAGCCTATTGCAAAAGTGAGAAAATCCATCGCTAATAATGGCCTTTGCACTCCAAAACATGCAAAAATATTTTCTTTTAAGAACTTTAGCATAATGGATGCGTCATTAGACCTGCAAGGAATAGCCTCCACACATTTAGAGACATAATCAATTGCAACGAGTATAAAAGCATAACCAAATGAAGATGGAAAAGGTACCATAAAATCAATCCCCTAACAATCAAATATTTCTATTTCTAACATGGGATTCAATGGTATCATATTTCTTTTTGTGATTCCCCCCTAACTGTTGACAACGCACACATGATTTACAGTAAGCATATGCATCTTTAAACATGGTGGGCCAGAAAAATCCACTTTGTAAAATTTTTGCAACAGTTTTATGAGCAGAAAAATGTCCTCCACATATCCCATCATGGCAAAATTGTAAAACACTACTAATCTCATGATCGGGTATACATCGTCGCACATTTTGGTCTCCACAATATTTAAAGAGGTAAGGATCGTCAAAGTTGAAAGATTTTACCGCATGTTTGAAACATTTAAAATCAAGAGAGGACCAATGTGATGGGGTTCTACCTGTCACCAAATAATTTACTATGTCCGCATACCATGGTAGAGTGGAGACGGCAAAAAGTTGCTCATCGGGGAAGGAATCTCTCAACGGTGTATCCGAAGACTCCGTGCCTACCGTCAACCAAGAGAGGTGATCTGCAACGTGATTCTCCACCCCCTTCTTGTTTCATATCACGATATTGAACTCCTGCAAAATAAGAATCCCTCGTATAAGTCTAGGTTTTGCATCCTTTTTAGATAATAAATATTTGAGTGCAGAATGGTCTGTATAGACGACGATGGGCGATCCCAAAATGTAGCTCCTGAACTTGTCCAACGCAAATACCACCGCAAGTAATTCCTTTTCCGTTGTCATGTAATTTCTTTGAGCATTGTTCATGGTCTTACTTGCATAGTAAATAACATAAGGAACTTTTTCTTTCTTTTGCCCAAGAACTGCCCCCACTGCGTAATCACTCGCATCGCACATTATCTCAAAAGAGAGAGTCCAATCTGGAACCTGCAAAATAGGTGATGAGACAAGTAAGGATTTCAGTATTCCAAAAGAAATTTAACACTCTTGCATCCAAATAAATTCAGAATTTGAAGGTAATAAATTTCAAAGTAGTCGACAGATAGCGCTGAAATCCTTTATGAAGCGTCTATAAAATCCTGCATGTCCTAAGAAGGAACGAATATCTCTGATGCTTTTTGGCGTTGGCAACGTCTCTATTACTTCAACTTTTGCCATGTCCACCTGAATACCTGCTTTAGAAACTAAATGACCAAGTACCAAACCTTCCGTAGTCATGAAGTGGCACTTTTCCAATTTGAGTAGCAGGTTCTTCTCTTTACACCTGCACAAAACAAGGGCTAAGTTAGATAAACAATTTTTAAAAGAAGTGCAATATACAGAGAAATCATCCATAAATACTTCTACTGTCTTTTCAACCATATCACTGAATATGCTTAACATGCAACGTTGAAAAGTAGCAGGTGCATTGCATAGACCAAATAGCATCCTCCTAAATGCGGAAGTTCCAAAGGGACAAGTGAAAGTGGTTTTCTCTTGGTCCTCTAGAGCAATCTCTATCTGATAATAACCTAAGTAGCCATCTAGAAAACAATAATATTCATTACCAGCCACACTCTCTAAAATTTGATCTAGGAAAGGCAAAGGAAAGTGTTCTTTTCTCGTTTTTGAGTTAAGCTTCCTTTAATCAATACACATTCTCCATCCAGTGGTGGTTTGCATAGATATGAGTTCATTATTTTCATTTTTAACCACATTTAAACAAGATTTCTTAGGCACGACTTGAGTTGGACTAACACACTTGCTATCAAAGATTGGATAAATAATTCCAGCATCAATTAATTTGAGAACCTCACCTTTTACCACTTCTTTTAACGTCGGGTTCAACCGACATCGCATTTCATGTGTAGGTTTTGAATCATTCTCAAGATAAATATGATGTGTACAAGTTAAGAGATTTATACCTTTGATGTCTATAATGGACCATCCAATGGCCCCTTTATGCTCCCTAAGCACATCAAGCAATGAGTGTTCATGTTCAAGTGTAAGTTTGGAGGATATTACCACAGGGAAAGTCTCATCTTTTCCAAGAAATGCATACTTCAAGTAGTCCGGCAATGGCTTAAGCTGAAGCTTAGGATGCTCCACGTCAGAGGGTAGTTGTTGTGGCAGTCCAGCTGGTAATGGTTCAAATCTCGGTGCCCATGCTTCCCTTGATTTTTCAGGAGTGCCCTGCACAAAATAAGACTCATTAATATCATCAAACTTATAATCAATATAATTTGAGTCACATTCATACCATCCTCAAAGTAGTCTTCAATCAAATTTTCAATAAAACATACCTCTTCAACACTTTCAACACCTGTTGGAAACTTACATGATTTAAAAATATTTAATTCAAGCTTCATGTTACCACACGTTATCTTCAACTGTCCATCCCTACATTTGATTATGGCGTTGCATGTAGCTAAGAATGGACGTCCCTAAATGACATGAGTGATGTTACCAGAAGGTGGCTCATGTATGTCTAGGACGATGAAATCCACATGGTAGTAGAACTTGTCCACCTGAACTAAAACTGTAGGAGGATATATGCCCATAAGGAAATTTATCCTTAGTATACATCTTGTTAAGATATAATACAATATCCATTATCCTAAGTATAAATTCGTTGAATCATATACTTAGATAATTTCCTTAGACTTATAATTAGGTCCGTACGTATCTAGATGTAGATCTCGATTATGAGTAGTAAGTGACCGGACAGAAACTTAAGTCTTAAATGGTTCATGGTCATAGATGTGTCAAGAACTGGATATTGAAACATCGGACAGACCACTATGTCTTTGCCTTACCTTATGGTAATGATGATCTCATAGTTATTCGACTTGGTGAAGTCGAAGACGAGACACATGTGCTTATTGAAGAATGAGTTCACTGAATGACCAACTTAGGTTATTAAATGGTTAAATTTAACAAAACTTTCTATAATAACTCTAGGGTGATGATAGGTAAGCTGGTCCTTTAGACCCGAAGTCATATGTACGAACCTGTGAGTAAACAGTGTCGCTTAGACCTATAATCTAGCTTTGAGGCTAGACCTGCTGAAAGATCTTAGGTTTGGGTTACACCTAAAGATCTCGAGGCGAGTAGATGACTAAGATGGGATTCGTCTCTTCCGTTAAAGGGAAGTTAGTGTCACAGGCTCTGTACAGTCTTTGTGTTAATTCTCGGTCGGGGTACGTTGGAAGATGTACAACATGAATACACCAAAGACCACCGTATACTGACCAATGCTGACTAATGGGGTTGACAGTAAACCATATCCTAGTCCAACAGAGACACAGTCTTGACGAATGGACTATAGCTAACAGTATTCATCACTGATACAGTCAGAGTGAACCCGAAGAATCTTTTGTCAATGGGTCGATCACGTTATGATGATTCTAAAACACGGACGACGCCTGCTGCTCGTGGTGACCGTCGTCTCGGGGTTTTGAGCCCCAACCAGTAGTAAGATCAGGCTTTAGGGTCACACAACGAGTAGTATTCGTGTTTTAGTAATAGGAAGATAAATAAGAGGAATTCATTCGATGAAATGGAGTAGTTAAGTCCACAAGCTAGTTGTGAGACTAAGTCGTAGATGGGGACAATGTTGCATTTGATGCAAATAAGATTAAATGTGTCGTAAATTGGTTACGACAATATTTGTAGGAACAAAAGCATTGGAAAGGGTTAACTGGTTGACGGGATCGTCCTGGTCTAAACACAGGTTCAAACCGCATCGAAATCAGAGCTCAAACGATCCCGGAAACTTAAAAACAGTTAAAGGCAAGAGTGGGTTAGACCCACTTGGGCTAGCGGGTCCACCCGCAAGGAGAAAGGGTACGCTGAACCAACAGGCCGCACACCCGCTGCGTTCAGCAATCGCGGCCGGCTGGAAAGAGTAGGGACGCCTGCTGCTCAGCGGGCCGCCCGCCCGCCCCGACCTTCCTCATGTGCCTTAGCGAGCGCACCCGCTAAGCTTAGCGGGCTTAGCCGACGCGCCCACAACTTAAGTTTATTAGGGTTTTTTGGAAACCTTTTTGACGGCTACGATAATTAACTTTTTGCCTATATTTGGATAATTGTTTGAGGGGTCAAACGAAGTCGGAATTCGTCGATGTTCGTTCCTATGCATTCATCATTCGAAGCCCTTCGAAATGATAGTTTGTATTATCTCTAAAGCTCAATGGTGAAGGAGAATTAATTGGTTGAAATTGGCCCTTTGTGAAAGGCTTACTAACTTCAATTAACTAAATTAATTCCCTTTTAATTTTGTTTTGTCCCACATAGCTCGTGACGAAAAGAGAGGTGCCAACTCCCTATATAAATAGGGGTGCACTCTCTTCATTGAAAAACACACAAGTCTTCGATCGAATAGCTCGAATTTTTGAGCAAGCTCGATCTACGACTTAAACTATTCTTCCTCTATTTTTCCTTTTCTCCCGACGAGTCCTAGCAAGACTACGAAGGGGGTTTGGATTCGGATCCATACGTCTAAGACGTGTGTCTGCTCAAGTGAAACCTTCTACCGCAAGTGATCGGCTCGGAGGCGGGTGTCGGCTCGGGTGGATCAGTTCGAAGGTGCAAGGCGACTTGGGTGGATCGAGTCAAGGGTGCAAGGCGGCTCGGCTACACGGAGCGTAAGAAGTTGGTGTGGTACATCTTGCCTGCCTCAGGGCCAAGATTCCGGGTATGTTCTTCAAGCTTTTTAGTGTAATTTAATTTCGTCGCAGTAGGATAGATTCCTCTTGGGGTGGGCTAGACCCACCCCAAGTAGGCATAGATCGTGCTAGGTTCTAGCTCTTTGAGGGCATAACTAAAATGTTTAGCTAGCATGTTTTATTTTCCGCTTCATTTTATGCCTCTGTGGTCCGTCCGACTTAGGACGAGCACAGATATGATCCCTGAGGGTCCGCCAAAACCATTCAGTGGTATCAGAGCCAGGTTATGCTTGTAGATCTTGATTTGCGATGATTTTAAATTATTTAAACTGCTTTTTTTTGAATGTACGTATATTTTAACTTTACGTTAAAATTGGTTAAACAATTTTAGTGTTTTAAAAATTGTTTTTATAACATGAAAATTTTTGGGGGACGTTTTAAATTTTATGTGATAAATTTAATAAGTCTTCTAGCTTTAAATGTTTTAAAAAAATTTATTTTATGAGATAAAATAATTTTAGTAAGCATTTAATAAGTTTTTTTTGTAACATTAGAGAAATTTTTAACTTTCATAAGATGATATTAAAAATTAACTTCTTTTAGTTACATAAAGTTTGAAAGATTTTTAAATTTATCTGAAAGTTTTAAAATTGATTTCAAATGATTTTAAAAATGTTTTAAAATTATTTTGTAGTAAATGTAACATAAAGAACATTTTTTTATGAGATGGAATTAAAAATTCATTTCTTTTAGTTACATAAATTTTTAAAGATTATTTTATGTGATAATTTAATCTTAAAATGTTTTCATTACATTTAAAGCCTGGGTATGTATTTAAAATTATTTGATAATTTTTTATAAACCAAATTTTATGTGATAAAATGTTTAAAGTTTTAAATTTTAAATTTAGGTGTTAAATTGTAGATCTGCAAGTTCATTATTTATTTGGTAGATAATTTTAACTTGCATGTTCTCTTAATATGTCACATTATTGAACCCTAATTCATGTGATAATTAGTTGGTTGACATTATTGGCCATGATGCATAATCAGATTATTCATGAACCTTTTAGGTTAGCCATCAATTTAAAATCTTATGAGGTAAAATTTTATATTGTTACATGCTACGTTTTAATGAACAATTACGACATCAAAACCTAATTCATGATTTGGGTAGTCCCTTTAATTAACTATCATTATTTTAAATTGTTTCGATAATGATTATCATTAAATGACTAATCTTGTAAAATGTTGTAATTGTTTTATTTAAATCCTAATAAAAATTGGGGTAGCACGATGAACAAAACGAACCTTATAGTTGATAAAGATCTAATAAAATTCATCAAACAAATCCATAAAAGTTTCGAATTTTAAGGATCAACTAGTTGATAAGAATTAACCAGTATTAATTAAAAGTTATTTAGTTGATGGACGAACATAGAATTGATGAACCTCCTTCAATGGATCAAGATGTCGGTCAATGTGCTTGGCTAAGTTTGTTGGATCACCCTAGCTAGACTAAGGGTTAAGTGGTCATGGCTTAGTCAATTCCCTGGCCGTGTCCGCTGGACCGAAAGGAGTCGAATCATGACTGTGTAAGTCCATTGACTATACCTAAGTCAAATATGATAATAATATTATTAAAGATAAATTGTAGCCCTCCTTGTTTTAGGAGTTGGCAACTGTAAGACTCGTGTTATGGTTGTTGAGCTACACTCAAGCTCTGACATGGCAATCTTATAGAAACCGATTTCTTGATAACATCTTGACTTGACCCAAACCGTCGTCTCATGCATACATCGAGCACCAGCGTAAGTCTAACCAAAGATGTAGTCTAAGACCTGACCCAAACCGACGTGTCGTGCATACACCGAGCACCGGGGCAAGTCAGGCTAGATGCGAAAACAAGGGTCCGACTAGGCTAGTCATTGTGATTTGGATGGCCACACTCATGATCACAAATGACTAGGGGTAAAATTCGAAAGAGAATCATATTTACTATGATTGACGATGAGTTCGTCTACCGACTGCAGAGTCGGACAACTTGTTAAGACACACTCAAGGTTGTCAGACTCAAGGTAGTCGGATCCCTCTCCCACAAATGTTATTGTATAATAAACTGTTTATTCTTATGGCTTTAATAAATTTAGTGGGAGAATAAAGTTTTATTAAAAACAATTTAAACTATACAACAAACATATACTGACTAAGTATCTACTAAATTGCATAATGGATTCAGGTCTAAAGTATATGATAGAGAGGACTATGCTTGGGAACAAACTATAAGGATTGGCTTAGAAACATTAAGTTAGTTCTTTCTCTAGCCGGAATTGGATACATGTTGTTCGAGGACCCTCAAGCCGGACGAAGATGCAACGCCTGAGGAGAAGAAAGCCTACAAGGAGTACCAGAGAGATGCCGAGAAGGCCATGTGCCTTACTCTGGCTTCAATGAACAACAATCTGCAGAGAAAGCATGAACATCTGGATGTTCAAAGCATGCTTCTCAATGCAGAGGAATTGTTTGGCAAACAGTCAAGAGCTGCCAAATTTGAAGCCACGAGCAACCTCTGGGGAGCTAGGATGGAAATAGGCCCCGTGCAAGATCATGTGATTAAGATGATCGGGTACGTGGAAGATGCCGCCCAGTTGGGTATTGTCCTGGACAATGAGATGTATGTGGACATCATCCTTAAGTCTTTGACCCCAGACTTCAAACCTTTCATTACTAGTTTCATTATAAACAGTATTGAAACGGATCTTCCTGGTCTCCCCAACAAGCTTAGGCAGTTTGAGAAGATCGATAAGAAACCGACTGTGTTGGTTGTTGGCTCTGCTTCTTCAGACCAACCGAAAGGCAAGGGTAAGAAGAGGCAGGTCCCACAACCAGCCAAGGTGAAGAAGGTGAAGAAGGTGAAGAAGAAGGCAAAAAGGGCTCCATCCAAATCCGAATGCTTTCACTGCCATAAGATAGGCCATTTGAAGAGGAATTGCAAGGTTTACCTTGCAGAAAAGAAGAAGGGGCATACTAATGCCTCTACCTCAGGTACAACAAATTCAATTTAATAAAGAATAATTATTTCCATAAATGCTTTATCACATAGTATGAGATTCTAAGACATCTGTGTAATGTATACAGGTGGCTGATATGAAGCGGAGGATGGAAGAAGTTCCGAGAACGGTCGGCATCTGAGCAATCATTGCTGTTGGGACCGTGCGAGGACTTCAAGAGACGTAAAGAAGAAGGAAATGATACTTATTTCTTTTTATGAATAAAATGTATCGTTCCTTAAGTTAAAACAATGATTGAGTGTTTAACGCTCAAGGTTTATTATGATAAACACATTATGATTCATTTTATGAATCCATTGCTTTAATAAAATGTCTAGGGAAAAGTGCCTCCTTTTGAAATTGTGATTTGTTGTGAATGGCTTAAATTTCTGTGAATGTGGCTATCTGAGCTAGTTGCATTAATTCTCGAGATGACAAGCAGTGCATCTGAATAATTTGATTGTTTGGAGCTGACTTAATTTTATAGCCAGTCAATAGTTAAATATAAGTTCCATGAGCGTATAATTGTATATGATCACAATTATACGCATATTAAGATTTATTTTTAATTCAAACTACATTTGATTCTTAAGAATTATTATTAAATGTAGTTAAGGAAAAGTACTAAGTAGGACGTTTGAATGAGTAAGTCAATATCAAGATTCCTTAAACCGATCTTGATATGACTCATTCGTCAAACCCAACCTGACACTGGTACGTTCCATCTAAGCACTTCTCAACTGGTTATGCTTATCATATATATTCTAAATATGATTTAGATATAAAGTAGAAGTATTTAATCCGTTAATTCTTAAAATCAGTAGGAGATAACTCATATACTTAGCTTCGGGTTTCACGGACTAAGTAAAAAAGGTTTCCAACTTATTTGAATCATCTATGTAAGACATTGAATCAAAATAGTTTTGATTTAATCGAATATATAGAGACTTAAGGTGTTACTTATGTACTTGACATATTGACACAAAATAATTGGAATGAGCTAAGACTGACTTATAAAAATGTTAGACCCTACATTAAGATTGTATGAGCTAATTGTTAGCTATACAAAGAAAAGAAAATTGAACCAAATCATTTTTCATGGATCAACCTTGTGTGATCAAGAGATGTATAAATAAAAATCCATTAAAATGAATTATAGATACTCGTTAGTAAAACTACTCTTAGGTTTGACATATGGTAAGTCCATATGTGACTGATATGCTATAACGGTATGAGATACCGAGATAAATAGCCTAAGTACAAGTGGGAGATATAGGAGGATATATGCACATAAGGCAATTTATCCTTAGTATACGTCTTGTTAAGATATAATATGGTATCCACTATCCCAAGTATAAATTCGTTGAATCATATACGTAGATAATTTCCTTAGACTTATAGTTAGGTCCGTACGTATCCAGAGGTAGATCTCGATTATGAGTAGTAAGTGACCAGACAGAAACTTAAGTCTTAAATGGTTCGTGGTCATAGATGTGTTGGGAACTGGATATTGGCACATCGGACAGACCAATGTGTATTTGTCTTACCTTAGGGTAATGATGATCTGATAGTCATTCGACTTGGTGAAGTCAGAGACGAGACACAGGTGCTCATTGGAGAATGAGGTCACTGAATGACCAATTTAGAGTTATTAAATGGTTAACTTTAACAAAACTGTCTATAATAACTCTAGGGTGATGATAGGTAAGCTGGTCCTTTAGACCTGAAGTCATGTGTACGAACCAGTGAGTGAATAATGTCGCTTAGACCTATGATCTAGCTTCGAGGCTAGGCCTACTGAAAGATCTTAAGTTGGGTTAAACCTGAAGCTCTCGAGGCGATTAGATGACTAAGATGGGATTTGTCTCTTCTGTTAAAGGGAAGTTAGTGTCACAGACTCAGTACGGTCTTTGTGTTGATCCTTGGCCGGGGTACGTTGTAAGATGTATAATGTGAATACAACAAAGACCACTGTATACTGACCAATGCTGACTAATAGGGTTGACAGTAAACCGTACCCTATGCCAACAGAGACACAGTCTTGACGAAGGGACTATAGCTACGGTATTCATCACTGATACAGTCAAAGTGAACCCGACGAAACTTTTGTCAATGGGTCGATCATGTTATGATGATTCTAAAACAGGGACGACGCCTGCTGCTCGTGGTGAACGTCGTCTAGGGGTTTCGAGCCCTAACCTATAGTAAGGTCATGCTATAGGGTCTCACACCGAGTAGTACTCATTTCTTAGTAATAGGAAGATAAATAAGAGGAATTCATTCGATGAAATGGAATAGTTATGTTCATAAGCTAGTTGTGTGACTAAGTAGTAGATGGGGACAATGTTGCATTTGATGTAAACAAGATTAAACTTGTCGTAAATTAGTTACGACAATATTTGTAGGAACAAAAGCATTGGAAAGGGTTACCTGGTTGACGGGATCGTCCCGGTCTAAACACAGGTTCAAACTGCGTCCAAATCAGAGCTCAAACGAGCCCGAAAATGCAAAAACAGTCAAAGGCAAGAGTGGGTTAGACCCACTTGGGCTAGCGGGTCCACCTACTAGGAGAAAGGGCACGCTGATTGACCGGCGCCCCGTTTACGGTTTGGGCACAGTGTCGTTTTACCGCAAGTGCACGGTTAGTGTAGGGTGCGGGTTTATCGAACACATGGAGGTGGATGGCTTGAATGGCTACTAACCTCGCCTAGGTTGTGTGCTAGCTAAGCGGATGATATGGGTGGAAGTGTAGAAATAAAAGAAAGAAATGAAAAATAAACGAAATGAATCCCCGCTAATACGGGCTAGAGCACTCATGACACTTGGCATTTGACTTGACCCAGGGTGAGACATTGCCCCAAAAGGTGGTACCTAGCGTCCATGGCCCGATATTCCGGTCGGTGCCAAGTACGCTAGGCCTACCCGGTTCCGGACGGTGGGCATTCCTATGTCCATTAACACCTTCCGCAACCGGGAGCATTAAGGCCACAATGATAACTCCCAACACATCGTCCAAGCCGTTCCCACGCGCGAGGACTCGATGTCTACCTAGGGGTGTGAGCTATGGCTAGGGAGTCAACCGCCAAGTTTATTCCCCCTTGGCCCGATGGTCAGAGGCGGTCTTTTTCCCGCCAATGACAATGAAACACCCCCGCGTAACCCTAATGGCCAAATAGGTCGAATGTGATTTCTAGCAATGCATCGAAGCGAGTCTTGACTGGACAAGACACCGGACCCCCAACCCCCAACACAACTAGTGTGTTGCCGTACGAATTGGACCCAAATTGCTAGAAATACCCATTGACGCATTTCATCGAACACATGACATGCAACCAAGTCAAATGAAACAACCAAGCATCAATCCTACCCTAACCCGTATTAGGGTTCATCAATACTACTCCATGATGAAAAACATATAAACAAACAACACAAAAGACATACAAACATTCATCATGAAGCAAAACAAATACAACACAAAATAATGGAAAACAAGAGAAAGAAATACTTATCTTGAGTTTGAACCTTCAATCCAATACAATATTTATTAACCAAAAACCTAATCTAAACTAATCTAAATCTCACAAGAGAAAGGGGGCAAAAAGCCCTAGAAAAACTGAAGAACATCCTTTTCAGTCGGCCAACCTCGTGTATGTATAGCCCCACTTCAAAACCCTAATGGTTCGGGTCCAAACCCGCAGAAAAACCGCCACCCGATCGGTTGATGAGTCAACCGATCGGGTGAGAGCTTTGAAGATTTTCAACCGGGGGCTGAGGCGAGCGGGTGGCATGACCGGGTCGTCGTTCGAGGAATTGCGGCTACAGGTGAACCGATCGGGTGAGATGTCACCCGATCGGTTGGAATTCAGCACAATCAGACAGAGAGTTTCGTCGGTTCACCCGATTGCAGAACTGGTCGGGTGAGCTGCCACTCTTCTTTAGTTGCCGTCCAGGTAGGATACGCGTGCATCAACCGATCGGGTGGCTGGTCCACCTGATCGGTTGAGGGTTGAGAAATATCAATCTTCATTGCTTTGACCCTCTGGATCACGTGTGACTCCTCTCGTTGCTCTAGGGACTCATTATATCTTCTTTTTACATCCCCAACGCTGGAAATCTATTGCATTCGCACAAAAACATGAAGAAATTGAAAAGATACAAAAACACGAAAGAACGGGTATGAAACGATGGAAATCAACGGAAAATCACAAAGAAGACGTGCGTGAATATATGAAATATAAACGCACGTCAAAATCCCCCAAGCTGAACCCTTCCTCGTCCTCGAGGAAGACGAGTGAGAGTAGGAGCTCGGAGGGAGAAATAAGAGAGAAAGAGAGAAAGAAAAGAACTCTAAATCCTAAATCGCCCGTCAGGGCCAACAAAACCAAAAACGACACACCAAGCAGACAAACGCCAAATCACATCACTAAACCAAGGAATACAAGTCCAGACAAGTGACGTGGGCCCACGCGGTGAAGCGCGAGTGAGTGCGGTCATGTGCTAGCAGACGGTGTCACTAACTACGATGTGCAATAAAGCTCCATATACACATACCCAAAGAAAGACCCAAATATCGATTCAATTTGAAATTGCGGCGAATATTAGCTCAAGCATGATTGAGAAGAGTATAAGAATTGAAGCGTATCATGCATCGGGGACTCCACAGCTAGGGACAAGGAAGTCACCACACTATAGCCAAGATAATCGCTAGAAGGTCCCAATGACAAGTGTTTCCGAAAACGATGGAGGTTGAGAAGATGTGGAGTAGAACACTCGGTGCAAATTCTCGCCTTCCCTTTATTCTCGGTAGATATGAAAATATTCACACATAATTTTTTGGATATATGTATTTTTTTGGATTTTTGGCTATACATATATAATTTTTTTTTGAAAAGTAAGTGTGTATGTATTGATATGAACAAGGGCAACATCAAGGAGACGCCAACAAAAAGCCAGGACGAGGGAGAGGCTGGGGAGCAGTCACCCCGCACATGACTAACCAGGCGAGCACCAAGAAACAACAAAAAGAAGATGGGGGGAACCTATGCATGGGGGCACAAAAAAATTGGCCTACAAGATACCCCAACTCTCAAAAAGGGAAGTATCCACAGGGTCTAAATCATCCGGGACGCAACCAACAAGGGCGTCCGAGATGTCCAATGAGATCCTAGCAAGAGTGGCTGTCACAGGGGACCTTAGAGATCTGAAGATGCGACAGTTCCGTTCCCTCCAAATGTGCCAAACCGTCACAGAGAAGACCAACAAGGAAAGCCTACTCCTGGGGGTGGACTTCCCCCTGGGGCCAAACCGCCGCTTCAGCGCGTGAGCTTCAACGGTGATGGACTTGGAACCAGGAGGAAGGCCAAGACGAAGCCTGCAATCCGCCCAAACGGAAGCACTGTACTCACAGCGGAAAAAGATGTGGCGACTCGACTCGGGGAAAAGACCACAGAGCACGCAAGAGGAATGAGCCCGAATGCCACGCCTGGCCAGCTGCTGGGTAGTGGGCAGACGGTCAGCGAGGGCACGCAGGAGAGTGAGGGAGAACTTGGGCGTATGCCCCGGGAACCAGACAACTGGGGCAAGTCTATCAACGGGTGAGTGGCGGCAAGTAGATGACCAAGCAGAGCGGAGGGAGCACCCCCCAACAGCGGTCCACTCCCATGCATCAGGACCATCAGACACGGAACCTGAAGCCAACAAGGGGGCGAGATGAGCAAGCTCAACAGGAAGGGACCAATCAGTACCATCCCAGAAGTCAGCAACCCGCCGGTATCTGAGAGGGGGAGGAGGGGAATGCAGGTCCGCCAGAGGGCCACAAGGCAGCCACGGATCATACCAAAACAAAGTGGAGCGCCCATCACCAATCACTCTGCGGTAGCAAGAAGAAGCCAGATCCCGACACCGAAGCATATGCTTCCAGGTTCCGGAGTCCAAGGCCGAAGGGATGCACTGGAAGAGGGGGGGTGCTCTTCAGGTACACACTGCGCATGTAAGAGGCCCAGGGTGAGGGTGAGTGGAGAAGTCTCCAGAGAAGCTTAGTGCCCGCGGCAACACCCACCTCGCGGAGGCTACGGAGCCCGATCCCACCCTCCGAGCGAGGAAGGCACATGTCCTCCCACCTCCAAAGATGGAGCTTCGACCCCCAGATGAAGTCACGGCACAGCCGGTCAATCTCGGCGAGGACGGAACCAGGTATGCGGAAAGATTGCAGCCAGTAGGAAGCAAACCCATGAATAACCGTGCGCACCAGCTCAATGCGCCCAGCCGTGGACAAGAGCCGAGAGGACCAGCAAGAAACCTTGGCTCTGCATTTATCAACGAGCCCAGAGAAAAGCCTGGAAGCAGGATAAGTAGCAGAAAGGGGAAGGCCCAAGTATTTGACAGGGGGGACCTCAAGGGGGATGCCAAGGAGGAGGGACAGCTGACTACCAATGTTGCACCCCTTACTAAGCAGCAACCTGCTCTTACCCTTGTTCACCTCAAGGCCCGACAAGAGATAGAATGACGCCAGGAGCTGGCCAAGGCCCACGAGGGAGGACTCCTCTGCCTTACAAAAAACAAGCAAGTCGTCTGCAAAAAGCAGGTGAGAGGGGATCCCCTGCACACCCCTCTTAGGAGGACGGATGACACCAGCAGAAGTAGCCGTGTCCATCAGGACAGTGAAGGCCTCCATAACAATCACAAAAAGGAAGGGGGACATGGGATCGCCTTGACGGATCCCCCTATTGCTACCAAAGAAGCCAGCCGGAGAGCCATTGACGAGCACCAAAAAAGAAGGTGTGTCCACACAAACCCTGACCCAGTGGATGAAAGTAGGAGGGAAACCAAGCCGTTCCATGAAGTAGTAAAGAAACCCACGATTAACACTGTCAAAAGCCTTGCGCAGATCCAGCTGGATACAGGCCCTAGAACCCAAGGAAGCAGAGTAGTCCCTGATAAGCTCATAGGCAAGAAGGGAGGAATCAGAGATCAGGCGCCCTTTGATGAAAGCCGACTGGTTCCAAGAAATGAGACCAGGAATGACCGCCGCCATCCTCCTGCTGAGCACCTTAGAAATGATCTTATAAATGACATTGCAACAGGAGATGGGCCGATAGTGTTGGATCTTGCCAAAACAGAGTTAGGATCGATAAATAAAGTTGAGACTTACGCTTGCGTATGCGGCACGGTAGTCTCGGAACTTTGCCTTCGGATTCGCCACGACGGATCGAGTCTTCTCACGAACGGAGTAAGGCTACTAAATCCACAATCTAAATCTCTACTTTAGATTAAGAACTTGGATAGAGGGAGAGGAAGTATTTCGGCAGAGCTTCGCTAGGATGAAGATGCATGCATGAATGCCATGCAAAAAGTGTAAGAAATGGCTTACCCTTGGGTCTTATTTATAGCCCCCAAGGTAGTTATTTTAGGGTAAATTGTTCCTTTGGAACAATTTAACTAAGGTGTACCATGATACATGGCACATTATAAGCTTAAGTTGTACCATATGCATGGTACAATATAAGCTTAAGATATTCCCCCTTTATTAGCCATATGTCGCATGCACTTATGCATATATAATGCGACTTTCCTACTCATCCAGAGATCCTCTCCGCAAGGGAACAGATTCCCTTTGCACACGACTTCGTGTACGCGACGTTCGAGGTCCGTATTCCCTCGTACATCCCCCACAAGGGTGTACAAACGTCTTCCATATCCAACATCTCCCACTCACACTTGAGGGGATTGTAAGAGAACGTCTTTCTCTTAGTTCTTTCATCTATCATACCGAGAAATAGACCGTGCGACCGTCATGCGCGTAGAGTCTGTTGTTGTGCACTTGTTAGAGATACACAACGACCTCGAAGGTACAAAGTTGAGTAGTTCAACGCATTCTTTACCCTAGATTATTTCTTCACATTTTCTTGTACTTTATATTCAACAATTGAATCCCATCTGGATTACAATTGGCTGGCCAGCTTTGAATCATTTAAAGGCCAAATGTGAATTTGAAATCAATCTTCCTCTTCTTGCGAACCTTCTGATCTTGACTTGATTCGCTTTTCTAACGTGCCCCGCCGAGCCGAATTATCATAGCCCATTAGCAACACGCTAAGATAGCGATCATCTCGTCAAATCTAAAGGAACCAATTGGAGTCCTTGAGGGTAAGAGTTAAGACCCGTATGACCTTTGAGTCTCACATAATAGCAAACACTATTGCTACTAACTCAGTGGTCGAAATGCATACGTGGTATGAACACGTACTACAACATCACTCCTTTCCCAGGGAGAGTATGTCTTAATGATGTTGTACGGATGAAAGATCAGACACCACAGTGCCTATCTTTTTGAGTCCCCTTACTACTCGTGAAAATATTCACGGACTCTCATCCTGCATAAGACAGATAGGATTTAAAAATCCAATGAGATCTTTATATCCATGTGATATAGATCTCAGATCTTTTGTAAGCATCCATATGATGCAGATCTTTCATTCGACTATCTTGTTAAAGTCATGACTCTAAATCATTCGTCTAATGATTTTTGACTTTAAACTAGTCTCATCTCTATCTTATCCATCTGATAAGATAAGGCGGTTGCTCATGTGAGAGAGCCAACCTTAATCTGTCCGACATACACACAATTTAGCTGAGATTTCAAAAATGTACACAAACATTTCTTAAGAAATTCATATGCAATGTTTGAAAAAGAACTTATTCTTTTATTAAATTTGATCTTTCTTAGACATGGGAATATATATTGGTACAACTCAGCTCTTACGCAATCTTTGGGATGATAAGTGTTTATAAAACACATTTCTGGGGATCGCTTTCGTAAGCTGATCCTCTATCATCTCATGCGTAGATATGTACCTTATGTCTACCTTCTTGGTTTTATCATAGTCTTTTGCAAATCTGCAGTTCCTTTAAGATACTGCATTATCTTCTTAACCGCTTTCCAGTGTTATTGCCCTGGGTTGGATTGGTAACGACTTACCATTCCAACGGCAAAACAGATGTCCGGTCTTGTATGCATCATAGCGTACATAAGACTATCAACTGTACTGGAATATGGAACTTTTTCCATAATTTCCTTTTCCTTTTGGTTCTTTGGACATGATTTCAGATATAAATTATCGCATCTGCTTATAGGAGTATCAATTGGACTTGCAGTCCTACATCTTAAACCGTTCTAGAACCTTCTTTATATAAGTCTCTTGTGAAAGAGAAAGAAGTTTCTATGAACGATTCCTTGAAATCTTAATTCCAAGGATATATGTGGCTTCCCCATGTCTTTCATCTCAAAACTGATGAAAGTCAAGCCTTGATATCCATCACAAAGCCCTTGTCATTTCTGGTTATTAAAATGTCATCTACATATCGAGACATAATAACATGCTTGCTTTTAATCCTCTTGATATATACGCAGTTATCTTCATCAAGCATGGAAAAATCCATTTGATAAGACAACTTCTTGAAATCGTATATACCATTGCCTTGAGGATTATTTAAGACCATATATGGACTTACGAAGTTTACAAACCTTATGTTCGTTTCCTTCTTTTACAAACCCCGTTGGTTGTTCCATATAGATCTCCTCGTCCAATTCTCCATTGAGAAAGGTAGTCTTTACATCCATCTGATGTAATTCGAGGAATAAGCAGGCTACCATTGCCAGAATAAGGAGAATCGAGGTAAAACGCACAACAGGTGAGAAGGTCTCTTCGTAGTCTATCCCTTCCTGTTGCGTAAAACCTTTCGCGACAAGGCAAGCTTTATATCTATCTATAGAGCCATTAGCCTTATGCTTGATCTTGAGAACCCATTTGTTCCCAATTGCTCTATGTCCTCTGGGTAAGTTAACTAAGTCCCAGACTTGGTTAATTTTCATGTATTTCAATTCCTCCTTCATCGCTTCCATCCATTTGTCTTTTGCAGGGCATGATACGGCCTGTTTGAAAATAGCAGGCTCGTCATCATCTTGTAGTAAAGTCATAAAGGTTTGCGGAAATTCATCCTCAAATCTTAGAGGAGCCAACCTTGTATGACTACTACGTCGTATTTTGATATTCTTCAAGTCCTTGTTGACTCGAATTTAGATCAATTCTAATATCACTCCCACTTAGAATGTCGTTAGAATTGCTCCCACTTGGATCATTATTCCCGTCTGGAATAGGATAATCGGCATTCGTATAATCCATTGGTGAAGGTTGAAACGTATTTTCGTTTTCACCAAGAATTCTCCCACTCGAATGAGGTAATCCTTCTTGATCATAAATCTCAAAATAGAGATAAGTCCTGACTTATCTCGCCCTGTCTTGGAAACTCGTTTTCCAAGAAAGTGACACCCCTCGACTCAAACTCAATTAGCCGACCATTGTCTTCCTGACTAACAAAAAAAACATAACCTTTGGAGTTTTCTGCGTATCGTTCAAAGATACATTTCCTTCCCCTTGGCCCAAGTTTGCCATACTTATGGGAGGAAATATGTGCGTAGAATGCACAACCCCAAGGTTTCAAAATGTTTAAGTCAGGAGACCTTTGGTTTCACAACTCATAAGGAGTGGAGCTAACTGATTCGAGGGTACGCGGTTTAAAATGAAAGCAGTCGTCAATAATGCATCACCCCAAAAGGTGATTGGCAAGTTAGCTTGCGCCATCATTGAACGGACCATTTCCATTAAAGTCCTATTTCTCCTTTCTGCAACACCGTTTTGTTGAGGAGTATAAGGCATAGGTACCTGATGTACTATGCCTTTTTCATCACAAAGTTCCTTAAAACTTGTTGATTAGTATTCACCGTCCTTATCGGTTCGCAAGACCTTAATCTTGCGATCTAATTGATTCTCCACTGAACTCATATAGTTTTTAAAGCAAGCCAAAGCTTTACTTTTGTGGGATATCAAATAGATATGTCCGAATCGGGTGAAATCATCAATAAAAGTGATGAAATAGGACTTTCTGCGTCTTGTCTAGACATTCATCGGACCATAATGTCCAAATGGATAAGCTGTAATGGAACCTCGGCCATTGTGACGGTTCCAAACATCTTGCGACAAGATTTTCCCACAAGGCAATGTTCGCAGGTCGACATTTCAACCTTTGAAACATTGGACAGAAGGCCACGTTTGGCAAGTCTATCCATACACGTTGGTCCAATATGACCAAGCCTTGTGTGCCAACAAATTATATTAGACTCATTAGTCAAAGAATTTGTCACAAGGAAATTTTCATTACATGAGGAACTATACATTGTACTTATTACAATAAATCCTTTGAAATACAAACCCAGTACCAATATAGGAATTATTACAAAATAGGTCCATATTACAATCATGAAGGAACCAATTATAACCAAGACCCATTAAATTGACCACAGTTTTAATATTCCTTTGAATATATGGAATGAAGAGAACATCATGAAGTAGGAGAGTGCGGCCGTTGTCCAAGACTAGCTTGCGAGTCCCAACGCCTTTCACTTCAACACGTGTGTTGTTTCCTATATTGATCCGCTTCATTCCTTGGGGTATCCGGTGATACTCCACGAAGGACTGTCTGTCCTTTGCTATGTGGTCGGTGGCACCTGAATCAATTATCCCAAAATGGGTTAGATTCCACAAGAAATATTGAACTAGAAACACATATGTAACTAGTATTACAAGTTACCTCGTCACTTCCACTCGTACACGAACGAGCATAGTGACCGAGCTTGTTGCACTTGAAGCACTTGATCCTTTTCAAGTCTTTCTTCTTGTGCCATTTCTTATGCCCACCCTTATGTTTGGGTTCCTTGGTAGACTCAGGTTGCTTATTACGTTCATTAGAAGACTTCGAACGATCTTTACGTTTCTTTCCCCCGTGTGAGGAACTAGTAACCATGTGCACTTCTGCACTTGGCTTGGCAGCCGCAAGCCGCTCTTCCTCTAATTCGAGGTGCTTGGAAACATCGTTGAAGGTCTTGATGCTCTCATTATGAGTGAGATGCATCTTCATCTGATCCCACCCATTTGGTAGGGAACGTATGACTGCTTGGATTTGTTGCTCATCTGTGAGCACATGACCTGCATCCTTTAACTCCGAGATAAGGTTCGCCATATGACGCAGATGTTTCCCCATGGAATGATCTGGACATTTCTTATATGAATCGAACCTTATAGTTAAGGAGCGAAGTTTGGACACCGATGTGCCACCGAACTTCTCCTCTAGCTTGGACCATATGTCCATGGCTAGGTCATGTTCTCGGAAGATGCGCATTATGTCATCAGCCATACTGCTTAATAACGTAATGCGCGCTATCTTGTTCTTCCGAGACCAAGCATCAAAAGCTTCCTTGTCTCGTCGGTGTTGGGCCGTAGTACCCAACTCGGGTTCAATCATTACGTTCTTTAGAGTTTCGAGCACTTCTTGCTCCTCTAAAACGTATTGTATCTTAATGGACCAAAGTTTGTAATTATCGCCGTTGAGTTTTTCACCTTTGTTTAACTCAGCGACGATATTCTTTGAAGCGGAAGACATTTTACTTTTAAAATGCTGCAAAAAACACAAAACCGAAGGTTTGATCAAAACATTGCATAAAAATTCTTAAAATATAACTCCCACTTGAAATGATAATAGAATATCCCATTTGGATAGTTCTAAAAATTCAAATCCCACTTGGAATTATATTGTATTTGATAAGTTACTTTCGAAAAATATTGAAGATGTTGTTCTAGAATCGAAAAGGTCTCTATGATTCCAATCACCATCTAGAACAACCTTCAATATTCCCCCATCACTTATCAAACAATCGTACTCTTATAGTACTTCGCAGCGGAAAATCAATTTTGAAAAACATATCTTTCAAAATGGAATAGGTGAGAGTTTGCGCAAAGAATTTTAGCGCAACAATTGCCAAGCCACGAGACCTGTTCTACACACCCATGGGTTAGATAACCATGGCCGGATCGTGGTAGGACTTGGAATTCTAAATTGCGCTATCCCGATTAAGGACGGGACATAACCTATTTGAAAACACCTTTTTCCAAAAATTTGAAAGCACGTTGGCTAATCTCCGTAGAGTAGAGCACAACGTCACAAGTGCATTGGCTAATCTCCGTAGAGTAGAGCACAATGACATGGCTAATCTCGTATGAAGTAGAGCACTATGGCTAATCTTCAAGGAGTAGAGCCCAATGAAAAACTTCATAAAAACGTTAGTCCCGTATGAACTAGTCGGCACTGTGGTTAGCCCCGTATGGGCTAATCGACACATTCGAGTTTGGCCAAGGCCTTTTGTCACCCCGTATGGGTCAGTTGGCAAATTTACAGTCGACCCAGACCTTCTGCCAGATTGGTCGACCAAAAACACCAAATTGGTCGACCAATTTTGGTCTGCAATTTCTTCCCGGCTAGGGCCTCTGCCCTGGCCGGGGCTTGGCCAAGGGCCGGCCAGGGCCTCTGCCCTGGCCGGCCAGGGGGCCTTCGCCCCTCGGCCAGGGCCTCTGCCCTGGCCGGCCAGGGGGCCTTGGCCCCTCGGCCAGGGCCTCTGCCCTGGCCGAGGCTGGCCAGGGCCGGCCATGCCCTGGCCGAGGCCAGGGCATTGGCCCTGGCCTCTGCCAGGGCCGGCCAGGCCCTGGCAGTGGCCAGGGCGCCGGCCATGCCCTGGTCGAGGCCAGGGCATTGGCCCTGGCCTCTGCCAGGGCTGGCCAGGCCGGCCCTGGCCACTACCAGGGCGCCGGCCATGCCCTGGTCGAGGCCAGGGCATTGGCCCTGGCCTCTGCCAGGGCTGGCCAGGCCGGCCCTGGCCACTACCAGGGCCGGCCAGGCCCTGGCCGAGGCCAGGGCGCCGGCCCTGGCCACTGCCAGGGCCGGCCGGGCCGGCTTGGCCTTGGCCGGCCACTGCCGGCCAGGCCATGGCCGGCCATGGCTTGGCCATGGCCGGTAATGGCCAAGGCCATTTTTGGGCATTGGCCGGCCATGGCTTGGCCATGGCCGGTAATGGCCAAGGCCATTTTGGGCATTGGCCGGCCATGGCCCCTTTGGCCATGGCCGGCCACCCCCTTTGAATGGGGTTGCCGCACACACTCCTCCCCCTTGATGGGGTGGTCGCCGGTAGTTATTGGCCGTAGCCAACCCCCTTCGCATGGGGAGGGGGGTGCATGGCCTTCATAGCCCATTTGGCCATGGTGCACATGCACCAAATTTCATCTTACCCGATGGAAATAACTACCATCATCTTCCTCGATGAAGCACCCGTTCGTCGATGAAGCACCCGTTCATCGAGAAATTAGTTATTTCCTAATGGCCGTGTGCCAAAAATGAAAAATAACATACTACGTGAACGGTCGGTTCTTCCCGTCACGGAGAGTTCCTACCATTTCTGTAATGATAGGAGACCCTAACGTGAAAAGAACAACCGATGCGTTCTCTCCGTCACGAAGCGTTCCTACCATATCCGTAATGGTAGGAGACCCATTCGTGAAAAAGACAACGACTCGTTCATAGTTTCGACGGGACGGCGGTTTGACCGGGGCGAACCCATATGGCTCTGATACCAATGTTTGATCCTGCCAAAACAGAGTTAGGATCGATAAATAAAGTTGAGACTTACGCTTGCGTATGCGGCACGGTAGTCTCGGAACTTTGCCTTCGGATTCGCCACGACGGATCGAGTCTTCTCACGAACGGAGTAAGGCTACTAAATCCACAATCTAAATCTCTACTTTAGATTAAGAACTTGGATAGAGGGAGAGGAAGTATTTCGGCAGAGCTTCGCTAGGATGAAGATGCATGCATGAATGCCATGCAAAAAGTGTAAGAAATGGCTTACCCTTGGGTCTTATTTATAGCCCCCAAGGTAGTTATTTTAGGGTAAATTGTTCCTTTGGAACAATTTAACTAAGGTGTACCATGATACATGGCACATTATAAGCTTAAGTTGTACCATATGCATGGTACAATATAAGCTTAAGATATTCCCCCTTTATTAGCCATATGTCGCATGCACTTATGCATATATAATGCGACTTTCCTACTCATCCAGAGATCCTCTCCGCAAGGGAACAGATTCCCTTTGCACACGACTTCGTGTACGCGACGTTCGAGGTCCGTATTCCCTCGTACATCCCCCACAAGGGTGTACAAACGTCTTCCATATCCAACAGATAGTCCCCCAAAGAGGACGCCGAGGGTACCTTGGGGATCAGGGTGAGGAAAGTATGGTTGATTTGCTTCAGGATACACCCAGACGAGAAAAAAGAACGTACCGCCGCGAGAACATCCTTGCAAACAATCCCCCACATTTCTTGGAAGAAGAGGGGAGGGAAGCCATCCGGGCCCGGGGATTTATCCTTGTCCAAGGAGAAGAGCGCCTCCTTAATTTCCTGATCCCCCACGGGGCCCCCAAGCCAGTCAAAGGCGCCCGGGGCAATAATATTCTGAGGGATAAGCTCGGGGAAGACAGAAAGATACGAGTCCTGATGGAAGAGCGAGGTGTAGTAGTCAACAGCTCTCAGGGGGACAAGAACACCAGATTCTTCTATGCTGCGGCCAAGGAAAGGGTTGCTGGTAACAGTCTTTTGCACCTGATTGGGCCTGGGGGGGACCCCGTGGTCAAGCTTGATTCTCTCCGTGCTGAAGCTATACATATACATACATATATATATATATATATATATACATACATATATATATATATATATATATATATATATATTCTTTTTTTCTTTTCTTTTCTTTTTGGTTTTTCTTTTCTCTTTTTTTTGGATTTTTGGATTTTGGGATATATACATGTGTACTCTCCCAAGTGGGAGAACGGTACACGACGAGGGGATTTGCGCCAAGTAAAATAAAAAAGAAATCGGAATCTAAACACTTGGGCAAATGAAACTATTCTCGCTAATTAGAGCATGGGCTAAATGGGTTATCCTAGTCCTTAATTGTGGAATCCCGACACATGCGAATTGAAACATACGATATAAACATATAACATGCATATAGAAGCAGACAGTAGAAGTAAATACCGCATATTCAAATCGAAGCATGATAATCTAGGGGTCAACCAAGGATAGGTATATAAATCAAAATCACAAAATAGAAGTACACCCCTAGCTAGTCACGACAAACAACTCACACAAAAGCAAAGTGAACCCACGAAGCATGAAATGCAATAGGACACGGCTTCCTAAGGTTAGTGAATGTGATCATCGTAGCTATGCTAAGTGTGTGTGTGTTTCTGTTTCAGTAGCAATTCATCATATGGGGTCATGTCTAGGAGAGAGAGAACAAAAGATGAGAAGAAAAAGAAAAACACGAAGGAAAACGACTCAAAAACGAAGAAAAACGACACGAATGACGCACGAAGTGCGACTCCCCCAAGCTGAAACTTGCATTACACTCAATGCAATAATAGTTTATACGGGAGGGCAAAGAAAATGGGGGGATGCGCACCGACACAAAAAGTGAAAAACATGAAAAACACATGAACGAAACTAAAAAAATAAAGAAAAAGAAACACTCAAATAAAAGATATAAAACACGACGAAAGAACATATAGACACAAACACACAACAACGATACGCAAAAACATGCACACAAATCGATTTCCCCCAAGCTGAACATGACAATGCTAGCGAAATAATTTGATCAATGTGATGCAGAAATATGCTAGGGGAAAATCGGAAAAGAAAAGAAAGAAATCAAAATGCAGGAGAGACGGTGTGCTCATTCTCCTCGGAAGAGGATGTGGGGTGTGGGTGGTAGAAGTGATAGAACGGCACGACATGATGGGTTATTATGATGCAAAAGCAAATCTTAGATACGCTCCCCTCGCTAATTAGAGGAGACGAGATTATTCAAATCTAAACTAGAAAGCGGTAAATTTTTACACTACTGGATTAGGATACACCTGAGCATAGGCGGATCCAAGATCTGGAGTGGGGCAGGTAGCTGCTCTAACTGCTCCTTCTGTGGCTCTGCCAGAAGCGCTGTGCCACGTGTGCCAATGGACCCAAGCAATGCACCTCCAAGCATCCCTCGTAGGTGTCCACTTGTGACCTGCAAAGGACGAGGTGCATTAGTCCATGGCAAGAAATTATTTCCCAAAATAAATGTATCCCAGAGATAGTCGCCGGTAAATGATGGTAAAATATATGAAATGTGGCGAACACTCCCTGGAAATGGTATGCTATCCTCTGTGCTAGCGACGATCAAATCCTCGCTCTCCATGAGAAGTGGCTCTCCAGGTGGTGACACACCACAGCATACCTCAAGGGAAGTAGATCATGTGTCCTACGAGAGATATGGTGTGTCAAATATATATGAGTCTAAAGAAATAGGAAGTGAGAAGCGAGACTCAAAAGTGGAGTGAGAGTGAGCATGAAAATCTCCCTGAATAGGGGCAATATGCTCAAGTAGATGCTCAGCCGCAGAAGAAGTGGAGAGCGACGGTAAAGGTAGATGTGACTCGGGCTCCATGGAGCGGACCATCGTATCCAACCCCTCATGCACGTCCTCATCGATGATATGCTCATACTCCACCATCTGACCGATGTCCTGAATGACATCCTCATGGTTGACCACCGACCAAGGAGGAAGTTGTGACAGAGATGTCTGTGGAGGTGGATGTGGAGCGGACCCCTCGTATGTGGTCATCGTCGCCTCGTCCTCACGCACATCCTCCTTGCCTTTATGCATAAGCTCTGTAAACTTCTCGGTCCTCTCATAGGACTCATGTGGGGTATCTAAATCAAGACAAGAAGTCTCTCCCAAAGATCCTAGAGAAATCTCTCCATCCTCACTATCATCATCAAAAAAATGCTTCGTCATCCAAGTGGTAGTGATGGAAAAATGGGGGATCGGCATGAGATGTGTCTATGGTGGCCGACAACATGGTAGTCTCAACCATGAAAGTAGGTATATCCTCTCCTTCATCCCCTCTCCTCGGTGTAGGCTCGATGATTGGTACCATGAAGTTTTGTAATAATTGGCCTTGGTTAAACATGGCACTTTGAAGGAGAGACACGAGGCTTGATTCTTCTTGTGTTTGTGGAGGGGTATAAGGTTGAGGAAATGGATGGGAGGTGTTTGGGCTAAGGTTGTGGGAAAATGTTTGGCCTTCGGGTAGGGGGAGGCTCTCAAGCGTAAATGGGCAATCATAATACACGTGCCCCGCCATCCCACAAGTCTCACAAACCACAAATGAATATGGATCGTAGCCTCCCATCTGAGCATCGAAATCTGATCTCCACATGGTTACACCAAAGATACCTGGACAGCAAAAATAAGAAAACTAGAGATGATCGTCAATAGTACAAGAGAATAACAAAAAGATAATATAATAGTGGGGGAAAATTACTTGGTTATTGAATTTTTTTTAAAGAAAAAGAAATTTTTTTTGTGTTTTTATGTGTAGTCTAACGAACCCAAGCTAAGCTAATATCAAACCGAACGCATCCCCGGCAACGGCGCCAAAAACTTGACCGGCGCCCCGTTTACGGTTTGGGCGCGGTGTCGTTTTACCGCAAGTGCACTGTTAGTGTAGGGTGCGGGTTTATCAAACACAGGGAGTTGGATGGCTTTAATGGCTACTAGCCTCTCCTAGGTTGTGTGCTAGCTACGCGGATGATATGGGTGGAAGTGTAGAAATAAAAGAAAGAAATGAAAAAGACACGAAATGAATCCTCGCTAACACGGGCTAGAGCACTCATGACACTTGGCATTTGACTTGACCCAGGGTGAGACATTGCCCAAAAAGGTGGTACCTAGCGTCCATGGCCCGATATTCCGGTCGGTGCCAAGTACGCTAGGCCTACCCAGTTCCGGACAGTGGGCATTCCCATGCCCATTAACACCTTCCGCAACCGGGAGCATTAAGGCCACAATGATAACTCCCAACACTTCGTCCAAGCCGTTCCCACGCGCAAGGACTCGATGTCTACACTAGGGGTGTGAGCTGTGGCTAGGGAGTCAACCGCCAAGTTTATTCCTCCTTGGCCCGATGGTCAGAGGCGGTCTTTTTCCAGCCAATGACAATGAAACACCCCCGCATGTCACGCCCCGCTTCCCAAAACGACGGAGGCGAAGCGTGACTAAGGCCCGCTTAGGCCAGAGCTGAGAAGCTCTGACCCAATAAGCGTCTGTAAGGGGGTACCATTTTAAAAACTTCAGGTTCTTGCATTAAAAAAATTCGGAACAATAGGAAGTACAGAAAGGAAAAAGGCATTCATTAAATTAGAGATATAATATCCAGCGAGTACAAGTCTAAAAAGAAGCATAAGCATGGCAACAAACTATCTAAAAGCAAACTAAAAGCAGTAACCTCTGAAAGTGACGACTAATAAGACCTCAAGGTCTGGTCCTCGTCAGGCACGTACTCTGGGTCGACATCCTCGGCTCCTCGTACTCCAGTGAGTCTGCCTCGTCCATGAACTCTGGCTGAACACCTGACGTACAGCACCCATGAGAAAAGGAACTGTACGTCAGGTAAAGTCTACAAGAAGGGTTAGACTCTACTGCAAGTGCACCAACTATTAAACAATGGTTTACTGGTTGATTAGTATGGTAGAGTTATAACAGACAGTTTACTGGTTGATTAGCATGCTGGAGTTATAACAGGATGACAACAGAAAGTAAATGCAGCAAGGAAGTAAAACACGACAAGTAGTAGTCGTAGTGTGTGCTACCAACTACGGGACTAACCTACAGGTGTCAAGACAAGTCGGGACGTGATGGGACAAGACAAGACAAGACAAGTGAGACACGAAATGGTTCACGCCTTACGGTTCGAGGTGGATCAGACCCTCTTGCCGTGCGCACGCTCAACCCAACCCAAACCCCAAGAATGACAAGACAAGACAAGCACGACAAGGGATAACTCGCTCTAGCTTGGCGAGTGCCATATTGCCCTCTGGGCTGTGTATCACGACAAGGGATCACCCACTCTAGATTGGTGAGTGCCATATTGCCCTCTGGGCTGTGTATCAGTACAAGGGATCACTCACTCTAGCTTGGTGAGTGCCCTATTGCCCTATGGGCTGTGTATCAGTACAAGGGATCACTCTCTCTAGCTTGGAGAGTGCCCTATTGCCTGCAGGCTGTGTAAGACGGGACGGGACGGGACGGGACGTGACAAGACGGGAAGGGTTATTCTAGGGTGTCCACACACATGCACACACATGATAGCCCTATGATGTCAAAAGTTGTTGTTGTCAGGCTCAGACTTCGTCGTCAAGTCTGAGCCGTCAGGGGTCGTCCCGGACGCTATCATTTCACGTCCGGTTCTATTTTGTTCACAGTTATCAGTTCTAACCAACTAAGGCCTAAGCATGGCCAAAAGTGCAAGTGGGATACACTTGCCTGTGGTGGCGAGTGTGTGTCGTCCGTCCAGAGCGTCTCACCCAAGCGTCTCATCAGCGGTAGTCCGTCTGAAATAGTGTCACGGCGACGGTGTCAGTTCGCGATTTTCAATAAGTCCTATTAGGGTTCATTTCTAGGTTAATCGGGGATACCCTAATAGTCACATGTCAAAAAGTCTGTTCAGCCTATCCGACGATTCTATCATATGTGCACAGTCAAATAGTCCGATCGTCGATCTACAGTTCCACATCATTTTAAAGGAGCAGAAAGTAAATTTAGTTATAGTTGTCCAATTTTTAGTTAGGGTTCGGTTCTTCTACAGTCTGGGTTCGCTACGAGTTTAGGACACTTACCTGGTGCGATGGTCACGCGTAAACCTGGTGTCGAAACTGAGAACAGCTACGAATCACGTCGCGACTCCGATTCCTCGACTACAGTAACGCCGTTATATCTATGTCATACGATTTAGAAAAGGCATTATATATATATATATCTAAATATTACCATAAATAGACTCGCCTTCTATTCAACATTTTGTCAAACAATGTGGCAATCAACTTCCATATGTTTAGTTCTCCCATAGAAAGATGACTTGTTTGCAATATAGATGACTAAGTAATTATCACATTAAAAACTCATATGAGTATATCATGAAAGCTTAAGTTGGACAAGTATTTGTGGAATCCACACCAGCTTGCAAGCAATACTTATCATAGCCACATCAATCTAGAATAACTGTTTGCTCCCTACTCTTTCACGACGTAAGATTACCTACCACAAATACAATATCATGCCTCAATCAAATGACGAATCTAACCAACAAGTATCCTAGAACCTAGCAACATATCTATGTCCGCAAACCAAATAAAGGACACTGCTATAAGGCGCGCTCTTAACCTATCGAAATCCCCACACAACAGCATTTAAATGTTTAGTCTAAGAATCAGACATGAACGGACTAACACACTCACTTGATATGCAATATCTAGGCCAGTCACTATAAGATAATTCAGATTTCTAACAATCCACACATCCTCTTCAGATCATGCAGTGGCTAGGAGGGTCTGCATGGCGTGGGTAGCACAGCAAGGACGGCTTGTGGCAGCGGAGGGGCAACGGTCACAACGTCTTGCGGCAGCAAGAGAGGCCGTCGGACTTTAGCTGACCGGAGGGGGCAGATGCGGTGTCGGCATCGAGACAGGGAGATGGCAGGTGGAGGTTCATGGGTGGCCGCCGTGGGGGTTGACGACGTGAAGATGGCCGGAGGTCGGAAAGAAGAAGGAGAGATGGCCGCGGGGATCGCCAGCCGTACTGTGATCCGTTCGCAGCAGCAGCTCGCTGCCACTGCCATTTGCGGCTACACGCGAGATCGTCGGGCGGCCGACGTGGACGGTGGTGGCGACGTGGAGGGGGCCCGGCGGTGGAGGGCTTGCCGGCGGTGCGGCGTACGGCGGGAGTGAGGGAAGCCGTGAGTGAGATAGAAGTGGGAGAGAGAGAAAGCTTGGGAGAGGGGCTTTGGAAATTTGCGGCGGCTGAGGAAGTTACAGCCCTAGCTGCTGCAGGATTGAGGAACAATAGAATTAGGGTTAGGATTATTATTTAATAAGGTAAAATTGCTAAATAGATATAAATCTAGGGTTAAATGTGTTAGGGTATTGGAATGGAGAGTGTGCAGATTGGGGTAAGACTAGGGGAGATTAGCGAAACGGTTAAGAAAAGATGTTAAAACAGATTAATAAGAGATTTAGCCAGATTTGGCTAACAATTCAAATTTGAACTGATTGGGCCAATCAACGGTCGAGATTTGTCCGTGTGATATCTCTCAATCTGGGAGTCAGAAAAATAATCCGAAAATACAGGGGCGATCGTGGAGACGAGACGCACAGATCTACAGAGCCCGATCGTGTATAACGCCTACCAAGAATTTACGTAAAATTGGTAACGACGTTTTGAGTCAAATGACTAAAATGCCCCTATCGTTCAAAGTCGTTTTGCGAGAAAACGAGCCGTGAAACGACGTTCCCGAAAATTACAATAAAGTCCAACTCACCGAAACGATCGCAACGGCATATCACATCGCATATGCCGGAGCTCAGAAATAGCCAAATAAAATACGTGCACGATAAAGCACGTGCACGTAGAAAAAATCATAAGGTTGGAAAAACGACCGTTACATTCTACCCACCTTAGAAATGATTCCGCCCTCGGAATCACTTACACTAATAATAATAATATCTATATAACCTTATACCCGCAACTATCATATCTACTCATAAAGATTTCTAATCATGTAACTTCGAACAACGTTCCTCAATAATACATCATAACCCATCTTTTCACTAGACAATGCCACGACTAAACTCACCTCCTAATACCTATAGACCCATCACTACTGTTCAAATTTCCAACTCCAAGTCCTCACAAAAGAATAATAATCATCTTCTCATACTATACCACTCCGCTAAACATCATCGCTCAATAACATCTTTTAAATTTCTCAATCACTTCCCAATGTTAATTAATCGCTAAAATGATGTTCTAGTCAATCACCAATCGAAGACAACAACTTTGTCTACCTCATAACACCTTTACAAATCAACAATCGTCGTGTCCTCAATACATCCCGTGTCATATCTTCCCATAAATTCATCCGCCAAATAATTGAACTATCAAAATCACATCTCCTCCTACTTATTATAATTAATCCCAAGCAATATTAAGTCCGACTACCTAAACATCCATTTATCTCAACGCGTCGTTTCATTGTCAAAGCCTTCTCATGTCAACTCGACAACCAAGTCTTGATGCTTACAATGTTCTAATCATTCTCATGATCATCCTAACTCATACTATACTCCGCAGTTACTCCTATCTACCGCCCGTCTAAGCCTCAAGTCTGATAAGTTATCATCTCCTCGCATATAATTTCATCCGACCAGAATTTCCCATTGAGTCCGCCACACTTCGGTTTTATAAATAAGTCTTGGACAGTCCATTCTTTCATCCGAAAGAAATCTATTCCAATATCCTATTGTTCCAAAATCGGTTAATAATTGCTATAACAAAACTCATCTCTCCCCGAGCCTACCCGCA
The DNA here is from genome assembly GCA_030789695.1 of Scilla litardierei. NCBI lineage: Eukaryota > Viridiplantae > Streptophyta > Magnoliopsida > Asparagales > Asparagaceae > Scilla > Scilla litardierei. Next base: position 161,925,069 of record CM061133.1, read on the forward strand.
AACAAAATCCTACAACAATAGTAGCTAGTCCCAAAACTATAACAACCATAACATAACATTTCTAAATTGTAACGACCACTTTTTGTTGTACGTTGTTCGTGCACGTGCTTTTGACCATGCACGTATTTATTTTAGACGTTGTTTGTTTGTGAACACTTTAGTGTGATATGCCGTTGTGAACGTCTCTGAGAGTATTAAATTGTGGCACTAATTTGAAACGACATTTCTTGGGTCGTTCTCCCACGATTTGATCTTATTCGAAGCGACGTTGTGATTTTCACTTTTGACGGGAGACGTTTCTGTTTTTAGTTTCGTTTCTTGTCATCGAAATTATGATCTGTCTTCTCTGTCTTCTTTCCCCCGTCGTCCCGGTCACCCCAGTATTTATCTTACAATTTTTGGGCTTCGTTTGACCTACTTTCACTTTTTACCCAACCAATTAGTTGTTTAACCCTAAGTAATCATGTGTCACATATCCCCAATAATTACTAAACTTATATTAGCCATTTGGACTTAGCCCTACACACCTTCTCAGCCTTGGCCGCATGTACAACAGGTAGGAGAGAGAGGGAAGTTCTCTTTTGTATAAATATCATAACAATTTACTTTCCTATCTAATAACCTAAGCCTGCACCCTAAGTCACGCTTTGCACTAGCCCACCTTAGCTTAGGCCATAGTCACGCATGAGAGGGGAGCAAGAATTGGGTTGGGCTTTTAATAGTTCTTTTACAACTTTCTTATCAATAAACAAACCCATTTTTCTTAGCCCCAAGCCGCAACGCACTCAGCACACACTCTGATGGGCTTTCAATTCCTATGCTAATATAATAAAACTCTTATAACCCAAGCCCAGACATTCTCACATGAGCCCATCACCCTATATTAAACAATAACCTAGGTCTTCTAATAACTTTTCACAGCAGAAACACCTAAAAGAAAACCGCCGCCTTCTTTATCTTCGCATGCTGCTTCTTCCCAACGTCGTAACAACCCCCTCGCGCGTCATCTCCTTCCTCCTCCGCCTCCGATCCAGCATCCGATGGCCGCCGGGATCGCCAACCTTGCCTTCGACGTGCCCACGCCCCGCCGTGACCCCCCTGTCGACTTTCCCACCAGTACATCGCCGGAATCGCCATACCGAGGCCGTGCGGCAGCCTGAAACCGTCGGACTTCCCCTCGGCATCATCGGACATCCCCTCAAACCATTGCACCGTCGACCGGACCCGGCAACCCCGCCGCCCGGTAGGCGCTGCAGCAGCAGCGGCGGCTCCCCTCCGATCGCGACTTCCCCACGCCCTCTTTCCCCAATGGCCCTTCAGTCGAGCTCCTCTCTGACCAACCTCGAACGGCGCCGCAACAATTCTCTCCGACGATATCCCGGCCAACCCCTTCCGTACTCCCCGTGAGCAAGCGAGCAAGTGAGCTCAGGCAGGTACTACATGCATGTTCATGTTGTGTTGGGTAAGTGCGCACATACTATAATTGCTAGGGTGAGCCACGGGAGTAGTTGGAGGGTTATAATTTATTATATAGAGATAGTTATAAAGGTTATTATATTAGGAGATGATATATTAGTTGCAGTATATTTTTATAAGTTATTTTATGTCTATTAAGTGCTAACATCATATAAGTTATGATATTGGGACTTTTGATAACATTATATTAACTAAGTAAGATTTTGATGTTATTAGCTATCGCGGTTAACTTAAATAACTTGAAATCCATGTCGCAGATATAGAACGTCATTCTTCGCGACCCGTTACCCTTTCGAGCCGTCGTCTTTACCCTACACGCTACCGGAATCCAACCCCTGGCGTCACTACCCGACGCCAGTGTAGCTTTCGCGTCGTGTTGAGGTTCCATAGATTCGTTGGTTGACCCAGACCCTACTGGACTACATCCTTGTCGGAATTTTTCAGGCAAGGAATGAGACTTTAGTTACTGCTTTTATGCTTTTCTAGAATTGATGTTAGAACTGCTAGATTTATTTCTGCAAATTACTTGAAAACGATCACATGTTACTTTCTGCTCGAACCCACTTTTAAGATGCAACTTAAACCTCACATGCTAATTAATAAGCCAGTCATTATAATTGTGTGAATCTTTGTAGAAGATTACAGGCGTGGGCCTCTCCTATACGGAAGTTGGCACTACTCTTGTGGAGCGTCTGCTGGCTAGCCCAGAGACGGCTCGCTTATGGACTTGTGGAACGTTTGCTGGCTCGTCCAGGAATGTCTCACTTATGGATAGTTAATCGTTGACGGGTGTGACCATTGAGGACGGGTGCTCCCCAGCTTTGGCTCACTCGTGACTGGTGCACTCCAGTATGATACGTAGTATCATTCATGATTAATGATTTGTTTCGGATCGACGACGGGGGTGACCATTGAGAACTGGTGCTCCCCAGCTTTGGCTCACCCGTGACTGGTGCGCTCCGATATGATACGCCGTATCATTCGTGATCCTTGTCTTGTCTCGTGTCTATATGGAGCATTTGTTGGCTCGTGTCCATAACACAAACGACTCGCGGGTGGGGTAGGACAAAAGAGTCTAGCTGGGCCTGGGGGGTAGCTCCCCTCCGCCTACGCAGCTTGAGTCCTTAGGCTTTATCTGTGTATCGCAGTTGGTGCACTCCTGTTTGCTTCGCAGGGATGCATTCCGGTCGTTTGACCTTTTCTAGACTTGGACAATCTGACCAGATGGACACCCCTGGAAAATTGAGAGAACTACATGAACAACTCTTAGACGATCTGACTAGATGGACACCCCCAGCAGATCGATTAGAATAACCATTACTTATTTCCTGCTTTCTAGGACTGCATGTGTAGTTGTCTTTTAAATTCCATTTAGAACTGCTAGAATTGTATAACTGATTTAACTTATGGTCTCATTAGTTCGTTGCTGACATGTGTTTTGCACATGTCACAGACATGACAGAGCTGCCACAACCTGAGGATCCCCCGCAGACTCTTACCCCTTTAGTTGCCCGGTACGTACAGTTTTAGTCTTTATGTTAAACTCTTTGTTGGTTACCTTCTGCGTTTGAATAATATCTTTTTACTGCTATTTCTATTGTTTCATGCTAAATCATTTGATCGGACTTTCCCCTCCGCATCATAACTTGTCATGGACGCTTATTGGATCCCGAGCCTCAACGGCTCTAGTCCATGCGGGCTGGCCATGTCTCGCTGCTCAATCTTTTGGGAAGCGCGGCATGACAGTTTTTGTGGTGGCCCATGCAGGTCCTGATCGAATGATTTATCGAAACAATAGTGTTGCAGTAACTATTCAAACAACCAATAATATTCGAGTCTGACATAAGTTAGTTAGGTTTAGACTAGTTCCTTGGCCCCCTCTAGTTTGGATTTGAGTGAGAATATAGGAATAAGATGATGTTTAAGTGATGTATTTCTAACACATTGGATAGTTATAAGGTTGGATTCTCGACTTGACGAGGAACCATGGAAGTGAGAACATTGAATCGAGGGAATGAGATCGACTCTTAGTATGCTGCTCGTGATAGAAGTGTAGTGATTAGAAGCCTTGTCTTAACGACTAAATGCATAGAACTACATCGATCAAGCGAACTGTTAGGCAACGGATATTATGAGCATATTTATATATAAGCCGAGTAGCAACAGTATAACATGGGTTTTGCAAAGTTCGAGGATGGCAATGTGGATGAAGTAAATAATATGATCATTAGAGATGAACAGAAGAGATTCAGAGTGATAATGTGATGACGAGATTGATCTTATGATGGATCGTATAAGATCGACAACATGATCTGTTTTGGACACAGTGATTTAAAGAAATTAAGGATCTTGGGAATGTCATGGGAGTTTCAAAGTCGACCGTTCGAATACGCACCGAGTGCGTACTAATCACTGGAATCCAGTTACAGATTATGAAATGTTGAAAGGTGATGACTTCTCCAGATCATGTGGATGGATTATAGTCAACAGTGACTAGTAGTTTAAATGTCAATGAAAATTCTAGATCAAGTCGAGTGAGCATGTTTGGTTTTACGAGTGCTCAATGATCAGGAAATATGGGAAAAGAGTTAATAGATTGCCTTGGTTGTTTGGATTGAAAAGGAAGTCGTAAGTAAGTCTGACGCCCAAAAATCTAGAATTGTTCGGTAGTTTCACTTTAGAGATTCCTAGAGGCAGCTGAGCCAAGAACCAATTGTAGAGGAGAACAACAGGATCATTATAACAGGTTCTCGTGAACGGGCTTTTGAGTTGGAAATTTTATTTGTGTTTAAAATGATTGGGACCAGCCAATTAGGGCTGGTTAGTTGGAGATTGCTTAACCACCTTAGATGTCAATACTGGAAGTGTCTGCACATTAGGGCCTTGTGTTTGTTCTGCCTTTCCCGTAGATCCATGAGGAGGATTACCCTGCTCGTGTGAATATATATATCATTGTCGGGCATGCTTAGTATTATTACTTAGGTATATGTGGACTTATGGATGAATAATGGAATATGTGTATTGCGACGAATGTAATGATTATGTGTATATAGTACATGAATAAGTATAGATACTTATGTAAGATAATATGTGTGTGGAAAGATAAACCACTCTAGGGATGTCTGTGTATTTAAGAGTTAGTGTTGGAATATCTACTGGGGGTGTATGTAGTTAGAGATACTTAATAATGGTTGAAATAATATGTTGGTAAATTGTGTGTATATTAGGTATAATGATACTAGGGCTTATGGTTAAAAGTGCATCCTTATTATTTGATCTATATGTTAGTACGTGTGGGCATGTGCTCGTACGTAGGTATGTGCTTACTATATGAATATAGGTGATATACGTACGGTAATAGGCTAATAAATTTTGTTTGGTATTGTTTGCCTTTACGGGATGTTGTGTGTGTACCTCGAGGTATACACGATTAATGTATGTCTTAACTATGTATGGATAAGTAGATGTATTGGTATACTAATTATAAGTAGTAGGATATGGTGTGAATATATGAGTTACATGTGCGTGACTATACGGTGAATGCACGTATCAGGGAAAGTATTATTACTATACGTGTGCTGATGTCTGTATTATTATTATGGTATATAAAGTGATTGAACTATGCGAGTATTACCTGACTAAATATTAGGTGTGATTAACATATGGTATGTATATGGTTTTATTGGTGGATGTGTATACATTGGGTGGTATCGGTATAAGTATAGCAACCGTGTTACGTATATAGAGTATTCTGAAATGTGTTTTGAGTCTCACTCAAGCTTGAGTGGGTATACTCCAAGTATATTGTTATGTATGTCTGTAGTTGCATATAGCAATGAATGATGTATGTATAGAGATAGGATTGTTTGCGCCTGGTTGCGTTACGCACCTGATGGTGGGTCGCTATGCCAGTATATAGTTATAGGTGTTGGTCTTGTGGTATAGTTATTTACTAAGGACTTGTCCGTGTGAACGTATGTGTGATAGCTAAACCAGGTGTGTAGATGTGCTGATTGCAGAGTGGTATGATTGGTATATATGAATGAAATGTTAGCGTGTGTGGGTGTGAACCATGCACGGGTAAGCATGGGCTTAGTTATAGGTATTGGTGACTATGGTATATGTGGCGTGCCGCAAACCTAGTTATAGGACCGTATGTGATGTGAATGGATGGTGAAATATTTGGATGCATTTGAATGACTATATATTGTGAAACTATAGTAATGGTGAATGTATATTAGATATATTAAAACTTGGTTTAAGTAATGATATGGTGTGACTACATGTGTAGATGTGTTTGGTATTGGACGTATACTAGGAAATATTAGGGAGTTGTATACCCATGTTTGTTTGCGCATAGGTACGTAGAACAACGATTGTATTTGCGAGTGTGAGATTATACTTATATGAGTATCTGAACTATTGTTTTGTGAATAGTAGTTATATAAGGGATGTATGCATATATATATATATATATATATATATATATATATATATATATATATATATATATATATATGATTGAAATACGTGTATGAATTTGACAGACTATAATGGGTATAAGTGTGTAATGTGCGTGAATACATACATGCTGGTAGTGTTAATGATTGACTACCTAGTGCATATATAAGCACTTGTAATAGCTATTCATGGGTTAAATTATAATGTGACATGATTGGGGGTAGTTACTAGAACGACTAGATATGTTAGAAAGTCCGAGGACGGACTTTATTCTTAGATGGGGAGGATGTAACGACCACTTTTCGTTGTACGTTGTTCGTACACGTGCTTTTGACCGTGCACGTATTTATTTTAGACTTTGTTTGTTTGTGAACACTTTAGTGTGATATGCCGTTGTGAACGTCTCTGAGAGTATTAAATTGTGGCACTAATTTGAAACGACATTTCTTGGGTCGTTCTCCCACGATTTGATCTTATTCGAAGCGACGTTGTGATTTTCACTTTTGACGGGAGACGTTTCTGTTTTTAGTTTCGTTTCTTGTCATCGAAATTATGATCTGTCTTCTCTGTCTTCTTTCCCCCATCGTCCCGGTCACCCCAGTATTTATCTTACAATTTTTGGGCTTCGTTTGACCTACTTTCACTTTTTGCCCAACCAATTAGTTGTTTAACCCTAAGTAATCATGTGTCACATATCCCCAATAATTACTAAACTTATATTAGCCATTTGGACTTAGCCCTACACACCTTCTCAGCCTTGGCCGCATGTACAACAGGTAGGAGAGAGAGGGAAGTTCTCTTTTGTATAAATATCATAACAATTTACTTTCCTATCTAATAACCTAAGCCTGCACCCTAAGTCACGCTTTGCACTAGCCCACCTTAGCTTAGGCCATAGTCACGCATGAGAGGGGAGCAAGAATTGGGTTGGGCTTTTAATAGTTCTTTTACAACTTTCTTATCAATAAACAAACCCATTTTTCTTAGCCCCAAGCCGCAACGCACTCAGCACACACTCTGATGGGCTTTCAATTCCTATGCTAATATAATAAAACTCTTATAACCCAAGCCCAGACATTCTCACATGAGCCCATCACCCTATATTAAACAATAACCTAGGTCTTCTAATAACTTTTCACAGCAGAAACACCTAAAAGAAAACCGCCGCCTTCTTTATCTTCGCATGCTGCTTATTCCCAACGTCGTAACAACCCCCTCGCGCGTCAACTCCTTCCTCCTCCACCTCCGATCCAGCATCCGATGGCCGCCGGGATCGCCAACCTTGCCTCCGACGTGCCCACGCCCCGCCGTGACCCCCCTGTCGACTTTCCCACCAGTACATCGCCGGAATCGCCATACCGAGGCCGTGCGGCAGCCTGAAACCGTCGGACTTCCCCTCGGCATCGTCGGACAGCCCCTCAAACCATTGCACCGCCGCCTGGACCCGGCAACCCCGCCGCATGGCAGGCGCTGCAGCAGCAGCAGCGGCTCCCCTCCGATCACGACTTCCCCACGCCCTCTTTCCCCAACGGCCCTCCAGTCGAGCTCCTCTCCGACCAACCTCGAACGGCGCCACAACAATTCTCTCCGACGATATCCCGGCCAACTCCTTCCGTACTCCCCGTGAGCAAGCGAGCAAGTGAGCTCAGTCAGGTACTACATGCATGTTCATGTTGTGTTGGGTAAGTGTGCACATACTATAATTGCTAGGGTGAGCCACGGGAGTAGTTGGAGGGTTATAATTTATTATATAGAGATAGTTATAAAGGTTATTATATTAGGAGATGATATATTAGTTGCAGTATATTTTTATAAGTTATTTTATGTCTATTAAGTGCTAACATCATATAAGTTATGAAATTGGGACTTTTGATAACATTATATTAACTAAGTAAGATTTTGATGTTATTAGCTATCGCGGTTAACTTAAATAACTTGAAATCCATGTCGCATATATAGAACGTCATTCTTCGCGACCCGTTACCCTTTCGAGCCGTCGTCTTTACCCTACACGCTACCGGAATCCAACCCCTGGCGTCGCTACCCGACGCCAGTGTAGCTTTCGCGTCGTGTTGAGGTTCCGTAGATCCGTTGGTTGACCCAGACCCTGCTGGACTACATCCTTGTCGGAATCTTTTAGGTAAGGAATGAGACTTTAGTTACTGCTTTTATGCTTTTCTAGAATTGATGTTAGAACTGCTAGATTTATTTCTGCAAAATACTTGAAAACGATCACATGTTACTTTCTGCTCGAACCCACTTTTAAGATGCAACTTAAACCTCACAGGCTAATTAATAAGCCAGTCATTATAATTGTGTGAATATTTGTAGAAGATTACAGGCGTGGGCCTCTCCTATACGGAAGTTGGCACTACTCTTATGGAGCGTCTGCTGGCTAGCCCAGAGACAGCTCGCTTACGGACTTGTGGAACGTTTGCTGGCTCGTCCTGGAATGTCTTACTTATGGATAGTTAATCGATGACGGGGGTGACCATTGAGGACTGGTGCTCCCCAGCTTTGGCTCACCCGTGACTGGTGCACTCCGGTATGATACGTAGTATCATTCATGATTAATGATTTGTTTCGGATCGACGACGGGGGTGACCATTGAGAACTGGTGCTCCCCAGCTTTGGCTCACCCGTGACTGGTGCGCTCCGGTATGATACGTCGTATCATTCGTGATCCTTGTCTTGTCTCGTGTCTAGATGGAGCGTTTGTTGGCTCGTGTCTATAACACAAATGACTCGCGGATGGGGTAGGACAAAAGAGTCTAGCTGGGCCTGGGGGGGTAGCTCCCCTCCGCCTACGCAGCTTGAGGCCTTAGGCTTTATCTTTGTATCGCAGTTGGTGCACTCCTGTTTGCTTCGCATGGATGCATTCCGGTCGTTTGACCTTTTCTAGACTTGGACAATCTGACCAGATGGACACCCTTGGCAGATTGACAGAACTACATGAACAACTCTTAGACTATATGACTAGATGGACACCCCCAGCAGATCGATTAGAATAACCATTACTTATTTCCTGCTTTCTAGGACTGCCTGTGTAGTTGTCTTTTAAATTCCATTTAGAACTGCTAGAATTGTATAACTGCTTTAACTTATGGTCTCATTAGTTCGTTGCTGACATGTGTTTTGCACATGTCACAGACATGACAGAGCTGCCACAACCTGAGGATCCCCCGCAGACTCTTACCCCTTTAGTTGCCTCCGGTACGTACAGTTTTAGTCTTTATGTTAAACTCTTTGTTGGTTACCTTCTGTGTTTGAATAATATCTTTTTACTGCTATTTCTATTGTTTCATGCTAAATCATTTGATCGGACTTTCCCCTCCGCATCATAACTTGTCATGGACGCTTATTGGATCCCGAGCCTCAACGGCTCTAGTCCATGCGGGCTGGCCATGTCTCGCTGCTCAATCTTTTGGGAAGCGGGGCGTGACAGTTTTTGTGGTGGCCCATACAAGTCATGATCGAATGATTTATCGAAACAATAGTGTTGCAGTAACTATTCAAACAACTAACAATATTCGAGTCTCACATAAATTAGTTTGGTTTAGACTAGTTCCTTGGCCCCATCTAGTTTGGATTTGAGTGAAAATACAGGAATAAGATGATGTTTAAGTGATGTATTTCTAACACATTGGATAGTTATAAGGTTGGATTCTCGACTTGACGAGGAACCATGGAAGTGAGAACATTGAATCGAGGGAATGAGATCGACTCTTAGTATACTGCTCGTGATAGAAGTGTGGTGATTAGAAGCCTTGTCTTAACGACTAAATGCGTAGACCTACATCGATCAAGCGAACTGTTAGGCAACGGATATTATGAGCATATTTAAATATAAGCCGAGTAGCAACACTATAACCTGGGTTTTGCAAAGTTCGAGGATGGCAACGTGGATGAAGTAAATAATATGATCATTAGAGATGAACAGAAGAGATTCAGAGTGATAATGTGATGACGAGATTGATCTTATGATGGATCGTATAAGATCGACAACATGATCTGTTTTGGACACAGTGATTTAAAGAAATTAAGGATCTTGGGAATGTCATGGGAGTTTCAAAGTCGACCGTTCGAATACGCACTGAGTGCGTACTAATCACTGGAATCCAGTTACAGATTACGAAATGGTGAAAGGCAATGACTTCTCCAGATCATGTGGATGGATTATAGTCAACAGTGACTAGCAGTTTAAGTGTCAATGAAAATTCTAGATCAAGTCGAGTGAGCATGTTTGGTTTTACGAGTGCTCAATGATCAGGAAATATAGGAAAAGAGTTAATAGATTGCCTTGTTTGTTTGGATTGAAAAGGAAATCGTAAGTAAGTCTGACGCCCAAAAATCTAGAATTGGTCGGTAGTTTAACTTTAGAGATTCCTAGAGGCAGCTGAGACAAGAACCAATTGAAGCGGAGAACAACAGGATCATTATAACAGGTTCTCGTGAACGGGCTTTTGAGTTGGAAATTTTATTGGTGTTTAAAATGATTGGGACCAGCCAATTAGGGCTGATTATTTGGAGATTGCTTAACCACCTTAGATGTCAATACTGGAAGTGTCTGCACATTAGGGCCTTGTGTTTGTTCTGCCTTCCCCGTAGATCCATGAGGAGGATTACCCGGCTCGTGTGAATATATATATCATTGTCGGGCATGCTTAGTATTATTACTTAGGTATATGTTGACTTATGGATGAATAATGGAATATGTGTATTGCGACGAATGTAATGATTATGTGTATATAGTACATAAATAAGTATAGATACTTATGTAAGATAATATGTGTGTGGAAAGATAAACCACTCTAAAGATGTCTGTGTATATAAGAGTTAGTGTTGGAATATCTACTGGGGGTGTATGTAGTTGGAGATACTTAATAATGGTTGAAATAATATGTTGATAAATTGTGTGTATATTAGGTATAATGATGCTAGGGCTGGTGGTAAGTCATTCCACTCCAAAGCCAAGAGTCATGGGTTCAAGGCCTCTAGCCTACATGGGTTGGTATTTGTTGGGGGATTATTTATCCTGGGGCTACATCTCCCCTCTCGGACTTACCCGGGGGCCGTTGGGGGCACGAAGGTTTCCCCCCAGTTTACATAGTCTCGGCCGGGCTCTCGCCTTACCCTCCTATGCCGAAGGCTGGGGGAGGGGGTTGGGGATTTTTCTGGGTTGTCAAAAAAAAAGATACTAGGGCTTATGGTTAAAAGTGCATCCTTATTATTTGATCTATATGTTAGTACGTGTGGGCGTGTGCTCGTACATAGGTATGTGCTTACTATATGAATATAGGTGATATACGTACGGTAATAGGGTTATAAATTTTGTTTGGTATTGTTTGCCTTTACGGGATGTTGTGTGTGTACCTCGAGGTATACACGATTAATGTATGTCTTAACTATGTATGGATAAGTAGATGTATTGGTATACTAATTATAAGTAGTAGGATATGGTGTGAATATATATGTTACATGTGCGTGACTATACGGTGAATGCATGTATCAGGGAAAGTATTATTACTATACGTGTGCTGATGTCTGTATTATTATTATGGTCTATAAAGTGATTGAACTAAGCGAGTATTACCTGACTAAATATTAGGTGTGATTGACATATGGTATGTATATGGTTTTATTGGTGGATGTGTATACATTGGGTGGTATTGGTATAAGTATAGCAACAGTGTTACGTATATAGAGTATTCTGAAATGTGTTTTGAGTCTCACTCAAGCTTGAGTGGGTATACTCCAAGTATATTGTTATGTATGTCTGTAGTTGCATATAGCAATGAATGATGTATGTATAGAGATAGGATTGTTTGCGCCTGGTTGCGTTACGCACCTGATGGTGGGTCGCTATGCCAGTATATAGTTATAGGTGTTGGTCTTGTGGTATAGTTATTTACTAAGGACTTATCCGTGTGAACGTATGTGTGATAGCTAAACTAGGTGTGTAGATGTGCTGATTGCATAGTGGTATGATTGGTATATATGAATGAAATGTTAGCGTGTGTGGGTGTAAACCATGCATGGGTAAGCATGTGCTTAGTTATAGGTATTGGTGACTATGGTATATGTGGCGTGCCGCAAACCCAGTTATAGGACCGTATGTGATGTGAATGGATGGTGAAATATTTGGATGCATTTGAATGACTATATATTGTGAAACTATAGTAGTGGTGAATGTATATTAGATATATTAAAACTTGGTTTAAGTAATGATATGGTGTGACTACATGTGTAGATGTGTTTGGTATTGGACGTATACTAGGAAATATTAGGGAGTTGTATACCCATGTTTGTTTGCACATAGGTAGTTATCTATACGTAGAACAACGACTGTATTTGCTAGTGTGAGATTATACTTATATGAGTATCTGAACCATTGTTTTGTGAATAGTAGTTATATAAGGGATGTGTTGCCGTACGAATTGACTGGACAAGACACCGGAACCCAACCCCCAACACAACTAGTGTGTTGCCGTACGAATTGGACCTAGATTGCTAGAAATCCCCATTGACGCATTTCATCGAACACATGCCATGCAACCAAGTCAAATGAAACAACCAAGCATCAATCCTACCCTAACCCGTATTAGGGTTCATCAATACTACTCCATATTGAAAAACATATAAACAAACAACACAAAAGACATACAAACATTCATCATGAAGCAAAACAAATACAACACAAAATAATGGAAAACAAGAGAAAGAAATAGTTATCTTGAGTTTGAACCTTCAATCCAATACAAGATTTATTAACCAAAAACCTAATCTAAACTAATCTAAATCTCACAAGAGAAAGGGGGCAAAAAGCCCTAGAAAAAGTGAAGAACATCCTTTTCAGTCGGCCAACCTCGTGTATTTATAGCCCCACTTCGAAACCCTAATGGTTCGGGTCCAAACCCACAGAAAAACCGCCACCCGATCGGTTGATGAGTCAACCAAGCGGGTGAGAGCTTTGAAGATTTTCAACCAGGTGCTGAGGCGAGCGGGTGGCATGACCGGGTCGTCTTCGAGGAATTGCGGCTACAGGTGAACCGATCGGGTGAGATGTCACCCGATCGGTTGGAATTCAGCCCAATCAGACAGAGAGTTTCGTCGGTTCACCCGATCGCAGAACCGGTCGGGTGAGCTGCCACTCTTCTTTAGTTGCCGTCCGGGTAGGATACGCGTGCATCAACCGATCGGGTGGCTGGTCCACCCGATCGGTTGAGGGCCGAGAAATATCAATCTTCATCGCTTTGACCCTCTGGATCGCGCGTGACTCCTCCCGTTGCTCTGGGGACTCATTATATCTTCTTTTTACGTCCCCAACGCTGGAAATCTCCTGCATTCGCACAAAAACATGAAGAAAGCGAAAAGATACAAAAAACACGAAAGAACAGGTATGAAACGATGGAAATCAACGGAAAATCACAAAGAAGACGTGCGTGAATATATGAAATATAAACGCACGTCACTGATCTAGCGGGCATGGCCCGCTGCCGCACACCTGCTGTGTTCAGCGGGCGCGGCCTACTGGGATAGCAGGCGCGGCCCTCTGGAAACAGCGGGCACGCCTGCTGCTCAGCGGTCCGCCCGCCCCCCAGGTGCTCCCATGTGCCTTGGCGGTCATGCCCACTAAGCTTAGCAGTCGTGCCCGCAACTTAAGTTTATTATGTTTTTTGGAAACCCTTTTGACGGCTACGAAAATTTACTTTTTGCCCATCTTTTGGCAATTGTTTGAGAGGTCAAACGAAGTCGGAATTCGTCACCATTTGTTCCTATGCATTCACCATTCGAAGCCCTTCGAAATGATAGTTTATACCATCTCTAAAGCTCAATGATGAAGGAGAATTAATTTGTTGAAGTTGGCCCTTTGTGAAAGGCTTACTAACTTCAATTAACTAAATTAATTCTCTTTTAATTTTGTATTGTCCCACATTGCTCGTGACGAAAAGATAGGTACCGACTCCCTATATAAATAGGGGTGCACTCTCTTTGTTGAAAAACACACCAAGTCTTCGATCGAGTAGCTCCAAATTTTTGAGCAAGCTCGATCTACGACTTAAACTATTCTTCATCTCTTCTTCCTATTCTCACGACGGGTCCTAGCAAGACTATGAAGGGGGTTTTAGATTCGGATCCAGACGTCTAAGACGCGGGTCTGCTCAAGTGAAACCTTCTATCGCACATGATCGGCTCAGAGGTGGGTGTCGACTTGGGTGGATTAGTTCGAAGGTGCAAGGCGGCTTGGGTGGATCGAGTCAAGGGTGAAAGGGGGCTCGGCTACAAGGAGCGCAAGAAGTTGGTGCGGTACATCTTGCCTGCCCCAGGGCCATGATTCTGGGTATGTTCTTCAAGCTTTTTAGTGTAATTTAATTTTGTCGCAGTAGGATAGATCCCTCTTGCGGTGGGTCCAGCCCACCCCAAGTAGGCATAGATCGGGCTAGGTTCTGGCTCTCTCAGGGCCTAGCTAAAATGTTTAGCTAGCATGTTTTAATTTTCGCTGCATTTTATGCCTCTGTGGTCCGTCCAATTTAGGACGAGCACAGATCTGAGCCCTGAGGGTCCACCAAAACCCTTCAAAAACATCCTCCACGCAACCTATTGGAACTTTCATTGACCGGTCTGCTAATTATAGCACCACTGGCGTTGGTTTCAGCTCTCCCAAACCTAGGTTCAAGAAAACAGAGTAAGGCAGAATATTCACACTAGAACCCAAATCAAGTAAAGCATTTCCAAAGCTCTTAGTTCCAATAGTGCACGGAATAGTAGGAGAACATGGATCTTTATATTTGGGTGGAGTGTTATGTTGAACTATTGCACTTACCTGTTGCGTGAGAAAATCTTTCTTTTTCACATTAAGCGTCCCTTTCACAGTGCATAAATCCTTTAAAAATTTAGCATAGGCAGGCACTTGGTTTATCGCATCAAGCAAGGGAATATTAATTTTTACCTGTTTGAAGATGTCCCTAATTTCTGCCTGATACTTAACTTTTGAAGGTGGTGCTAGCCTCTGTGGCAATGGAGCTGGAGGTGTATATGGTTCAGGCTCCTTTTCTTTGACCTCCTCTTTTTCTAGGCTTTTCTCCTCCTCCTGCAGCTTTTGTGGTACGTGCTCATCCTCTTTCTCCTCAACTGTTTGTTCATGCCTAGGTAGTTCTGGCTTCTCTATTTCTCGTCCGCTATGCAAAGTTGTCACCGCCTTGCATGGTTTTACATTGTCATCTGAAAAAGAAGAGGAATTTATATTATGATTTGCAACAGATTGAGCTGGTAAAGTACCTTTTTTAAAGATGCAGCAATTTTAGAAAAGTTTTCGTTAAGCTGCTGAAATAGCTGCTGAAATTGTTGCTGAAGCTGTTGTTGTTGTTGATTCTGCATCTGCATCATTTGCTGAAGTACGGTAGTGATATCAGTGTTTTGCTCCTTCTTCCCTTGATTGTCGCATGATTTGGATGCTGGTAAGGAGTGGTCGTCTGTTGCATCAGCTGCTATGGTCCACATCTCAAATTTGGGTGATTCTTCCAAGAAGAGGTGAAAGTGTTCGAATTTACCCCTTGATTGGACACCCAATTCACTTCAGTTTGTAGGTTCCTTATGTTCTCTTTCATAGCAGGAATCGGGGGGTAAATAGATGTGTCATGGGTGGGTTGCTCACAAATGGCACAAAACAGTCCAGTTTCGACTGCTTTTGTTGCTCTCAACTCTAGGCCTTCTAACCACTGCGTCAGCAATGCATCCACATGTGCTCTTATTGCATCGTTTGGTTTAATGAGTGCATGCCTCCTTTAGACGGTGGAAGTGGCTCTGATCTGTCAAACTCTGAAGTAGACTCACATCTCCTCGCATGCTCCTCTATGGTCTCCATGTAATCCCATGCCTCCGTAGGAGTTTTCTGAAAGAACTCGTCGTTGCACATCATCCCAGGTATTGCCTAGTTTGCGGCTGCAAGCCGTCGTAAAAGAATCCAATAGCACGACCTTTGTCATTTCCATTGTGTGGGAAGCAATCAGAAGGTCCTTGAATCTCTCATATGCTTGGTCGTACGACTCCCTCTCCTTCTGCGAAAAGGATATGATCTATCGCTTCAAGACATGGGTCCTCTGCAAAGAAAAGAATTTTTTAGAAACTCTGTTTGCAATTGTAACCAAGTAGAGATAGATCTAGGTGGGAAAGAATTAAACCAATGTTTAGCTTCATCTTTCAGCAAGAATGGAAATAGTTTAATATAAACAGAACTAGGGCTAATTTTTCCATCCAACTGTGTTGAGCATACTTCTCCAAAATTTCTTGCATGCAAATAAAGAGTATCATTTTCAATTCCATGGTATTGAATTACACCTGGCTTCAGATTAAAAGTATGAACATCAGCAGACAAACTATACATGAATTAGACACCACCCTAAACGACATATAAATTTCCAATAAAGGTCTTTCTTGTGCAAGTGGTATGATGTGTGTTTCATCGTTATTATTAGCCATATTTTCGGTTCGTACTAATCTATATGAAGCAGGAGATCTATGCCACATAAACTAGCAGGGAAAGATGTTTTTTATATTTTTATGTGTTTTTAGAAGGCGAAAAAATCCTAAACTAAAATATGGAAAGATCTCACCGAATATTCCTCGAAAGAAACTGAAAGTATGAATCACAAATACCGCTGTCCCCGGCAACGACGCCAAAAACTTGACTCATCTCAAAAGATGTGAGTGCTACTCCCAAGTGCAGGAGATCGATCAAGTAGTAAACCTGGAGAGTCAGGTATCGAATCCACAGGACAATCGACCTGTAAACCAAAAGAATCAGTTTCAAAAGATTAATAAAATGATGAAAAACTACCACCTTTCGAATGTGAAATAATTGTGATGATGGTTTTAAGTAAACGAGAAAATAAAACTGAAGCAAGTACGGAGAGTCGATATAGAGAGCCAATAAGAGGAGCATGTGTCGGTTGTGATTTCGTTAAGGGTTTTGTAATCGATAATTTTGAATATCTTTTCTATAACTAAACGTCTCATCTGGCTAGGGCATGAGAACGTCGGAAAGTATGGCGATAAAATGCGTAAACAAGAGTGCCAAAAAGTAATAACGTATAATGTCGATTTCATAAAGAAAGTACGCACAAGTTCCCTCTAGGGTCACGATACGTCCACTCGGATCGTATCACGAATAAGTCTTACTCAGATCATATTCAATTAAGCATGCACACGTCTCCTATTAACATACTTAATTAGATTATACTTAGAAATCGATGAAATACGTGATTAAAACATGCATATAGGGCGGAAAAAAATCAACGATCACATAGCCCTGACTACATCACAACCAACACATGAGGTCACTAGTCATGCATGGAGATGAGAAAACTCAATTTCATTAGCAAATACTTGATCAAAACATCGAAATACATGCTAAATACGTGACATACAAGAGTAAAGTTGAGATTTCTATCACCAAAACTCTTCAAAACGCCTCTAAATTTCTTTTGCAAGACCCTATATTCTCTGTTTCCAAAGCCCAAGAAAATCTCATGAAAATACGCTCTGTAACCCCTCCAATACGCTCATAATACGCTCAAAACTAGTGTACAATACCCTCTGGAATACTAGGGTATTTATAGGGATTTTAAGTCGGTTTGGATGCAAGATTTTCTCTCAAACCCATCTCAAAACCCGCTTGGATCCACTACTGACGTCGGCGCAACTGTAGACCATTGGATAAACGCGGGATCACATCGAAGCTTGACACGTGGCCAGCGGATCGGATCCGCGCTTGCTAGTCGAACCCAGCTTGGGTTGAATAGATACCGTCCAATCTTGAAGCAACGGCATGGATGAAGCCACGTTGCCTCGCTTCTCTTCGTCGCTGAAACCCTGTCGGAGTGAATCCAGGCAGTCGGATCAAAGGATGGACGAGCCAGATGCAGCCACGTCGCCCCGCTGTATATGTGTTTCGAAATTCAAATCGAGCAAATTCACGGCTGTTGGATATGTCGCCTTCTTAGCTTCGTCTCTCCGAGTTCGACTTGGAGATGATCGTCGCCGCTCGTTTGCGGTCGGACCGATGAACTAAGGCCGCGTCGCCCTCGCCGTTGCTCCATTAGATGAAGCAGGAACCCGACAGATGATGCCACGTGTCCCTTGGTTTGGGTCCTCTGCTCCGCTTCGAGGGGGGCTGCTCTCATCCGTTGGATCTCGGATCGACGGCCCCCAGAAGGCCACGTCGCCCGTATCTCCGAGCGTGCGTCTGAGTCGTCGGATCAGAATCCAAAGGCTGATCTGTTGCCACGAGGCCCGTATATCGGCGTATTTTTCTGCGTATTTTTCTCGTATTTCTTCAATTAAATGGTATTCTGCATTCAAAAATTCATAATAATTAGCACAGATCTCAGAAAAATACAAATAAATAGTCGTTGGAATCGTGAGATGTAGATCTTCTCATGAAAAATATAGAAATGGCAGAAATACTCAACATATTGACTCTTTGTGCATAAAATGAGAGTTAGCTCTAATGATTAAGGGTATCCAAAATACAATCTTATTAGAGACCAAATAAGTACCATATATGCACAAAATAGGGTTAAATGAAGGGCTAAATATATAATATTTACCATGAATCATCCAGCCTGATCAATACGGAAAAGACTCAGATTGTCTTCCGTACTCCGGGCCCATTCTTCAACTTCTATATGCCCTTCTCTTCTGGAGAAGCTTTTCGGGTTCAGATCCCAAAATTGTTTGGCTCCCAGTGCAGTTTACGGAGGCGGTGGTGTAGGTTGTACATCTTGCTGTTATTGACCTTACTGAATGAGCCGTTGTTGGATCTCTAACATGCCTTTCATGACTCCCATGAGCTCATGGATGTCGGGAGCTCCGTTCCCTTTGACTCCATTTCCGTTGTGGGTGTTGTGCCCTCATGCCATGCTGCAAACAAATAAAGTAAACTTTTTGTGTACTAATTTGTCTAAACATTCTGGTTAGTAATAATATTTGCACTGTTCCTGAAACGTCTCGTAGGTTGCAAGGGGACCTGCATGGGCCACCACTAAAACTTGTCATGCCCTGCTTTCCATTGACTTGGGAGAGAGAACATGAGCGTGTCTGTATGTGCTTAAAGCAAAGAAAACGTACCTTTTTCTTTCTTCTTTGACTTAAGCACAATAAGCGTTTTGTGTAAATAGCAACCAGGTTCTTGCAACCATAATAATCAGAAGCAACACAAATATTTATAACAACTTTGCCCAGAGTTCAAAAATAAGTACACAAATGAGTTAGGCCTAGAATGGCCGTACATTTATTACATGAGCAAAACACTTGCAATGATAAACAAAGCTAAATAAAATAAGGCAGTAGCATTGGTCTGGTCCTCAGCAGGAAGAATCTCGGCGTCCTCATAACTCCGGTCCGCTGGATCTGTCTCCTGGTTCTGAACCTCGTAGGTAGGGTCCTCGATATACTCTATCTTTGCACCTAACATATATTTCATAGTCCATTGAAATATATGTCAGCGAAAAGCCTCAGCAAGATTTTATGGTAATTGAAATTATAACTTTAGCAACAGAAAATAAATGTCAGACGCAGATATAATAAACAAGTGCATAAAGTAAAGTTGAGCATATTGAATTAATTGGACATGTAATTTACTTTTTAAGGAAGTAAACACATGTTCAAATAGAATATCCTCAATTATTTGCGCTCGTGTAAGTTCATGTCTAAGTAAGTATAATGTTCTTGATACACCCTATCATCAGGGGTTTACCGTGACGCTTCTTGCCATCCCTAACCTGGAAAATGGCCAAGATATTTGCTTCAATTAGTGTAGTATAGAAGTAGTCGTAAGATGTACAAGACATACTTACAGACTCTACTACATGAACCAACCCCACCCACGTGTCTATCTAGTCGTTCGACTAGGTTAAACACATCTGTATTCGATGGTGTTGCATATGAATTTCGAGGGTTGTGTCCTACCCTTTGTACAGTTGAGTTCTTTAGGTTAACATGCAGATAATCAATTGCTCCTACAAATAATAACATCATTTACGCGTCCATTTAATTCCAAAACAGCTAATATAATGATAACATGCAGTTCAACATTCTTAGTTTGACAAGCGTATAAAAAGAACTTAGCATTAGGGTTGCACAAATCTGGTTTGTAATTCAGATACGATAAAAACTTGCCTGGGGATGATGTTGGGTGCACAGACGATTGAAGTGTATGGTACGTTTTATCTGCATCATGGATTTAATATCAGGCTAGCAAACTCTTAACAGTTTATTAATTTCGTTTATAATGTACTGTTTATTTATTATAACACATTCATATTGTTACATTGACTACAAAACATATGTAAACTTACATCAATTTAAAAAAATTCTGTTCAAATGCTAACTTAATTAACGTGTCATTTTAACATGTAGTACACTGTACTGTCACTAACTTCGAAATTTGTATTACCATTAGGTTATACGCGATCAGTGCTAAAACATATTGACCGATAATATCAAAATATAACTAACCTGCTGTTAATCATTTCCTGAACTGAGGTAACACTGGTTGTCATCTTATAATTAGATATATTGCAAGCAGTAGTGACATACATATAGTATATCAACATAAATTTAACCCATGTGTCTAAAGATTTTAAAACAACTAACTACTAACTATCATTGTGATTAATTCTTAACATCTGAGCGGTATATATCTAACCTATTATAATATGTATTAGCATCTAAAAATTTAATGCTAGCATGCACGTGGTCGGAGACACTGCGGGGCTACAGGGATGCGAGGCGTGACTTCGAACAGCCATCGAAAGAGTTTGGAGTCGCTCGGTTTTGGAGAGGGAAGTGGCGGCGCTGGCGAGCTCGGAGGTGATGGGAACGACGAAGGGTGGTCTGTTTGAGTGGTCGAAGAGAGGAGAAATGGTCGCAGAGAGGGGTCGACCGGGTTCGAAGGTGGCACCGGATTTTGGGGTGGGTGGCGGTGGGTTTCGGGGGTACGGCGGTCTGTTTGGGTGAAGTGGAGGGATTGTGCGGTTGGCGAAGCCTTGGAGGTCGCCGGAGTGGGATTTTTTGGGTCGAACGGAGGAGTTCGGAGGGAAGAGCGGCGATGGGTTTCGGGGTGGGATGCAGCGGAGTTGTGATGACGACAAGGCGGTTCGGTGACTGGGTGTTGCAGCGACGGGAGGGGGGAGGTGAAAGCTCGAAGGTGAATGTCTGGGCTCGGAGGTGAATGTGATGGGTTTAATGAAGGAGATGAGAATATGAGGGTACGACCTTGGTTGGCAGTCCGTTGAGATTTCAAGATGATTCGTTGCGATTCGATGATGGCGGAAAATATACATGTGTTCGTTACGAGTATCACGCAGGCGATCATGGGTTAGATGCGATCGTGGGTGAGTTCGGTTATTGGGTTGGGGTTTGTTAACAAGTTAGTTTAAATCTTAACAATTTATTAAAATATTTGATTAGGGGAAAAACATTTAGTCAGGATTTTAGATTAGATAAGATTTGATTAAAATCCCTTAGGATTTATTTAGATACTTGATTAAAATTTAGATTATTATTGGAAAGGAGGTGTAGTTAGAATATTGGGGAATTATTATTTAAGATATTTTAATAGTTATTATAAGATGTATTAAGATTTATTAATAATATAAGGTATGATTGTATTATATATATTAATAGGATTAACATGGTTGGATTATTATGATTTTGCCATTGCGTGTTAATGATGTCCAAAAACGACAAAATTAGTGTCAGCGCGATCGTAAAATCGAGTAGGTCGCAATTACGGTAATGAACCACGCGCACGGGCTACAGTAAGTAAAATCATAATACAAATGATCTCATAATTCAATACATTACGAAAATACGTACAAAATACGTACGGTGAATACCGGTCGTTACACTATCGGAGGATGAAGAGGTAGCCTTGAACGCTAACGCCTTCTTTTTTTGCCTCCGTTGGCCTCATCATGCCTCTAATCTTCAATCGGTTCTCCCTTCTTACTTCGTAAGACATGAGAGTACCGATGAGATTCATCACTGTATTGTTCTTCATGTCATTGACCTCCTCAATGTCAATAGCTCTTCTTTCCCACTTTGAGGTCATTGACATGATTATCTTTCTTTTCTTTCTTGTTGTGTATTAGTTTGTACGAGAGCTTCAAGCTCATTGGTGATGTCAGTGAAACCTTCGTACATCATTGCAATGTTCTCACCTTCCTGCATTTGAAACATGTCGAAGTTTTGTATAGCAACATATAACTTTGACAATTTTACCTTGTTTGTCCCCTCGTGGGTGACAATGAGATGGTTCCATATTATATATGCATCCTTACATGTGCATATCTTCTTCAACTCATCCGGATCCAATGCACAATGAAGAGCGTTCATTGCTTTGGCATTGTTTACCTCGGCGGGCTTCTCAGCGGGAGTCCACATGTCGAAATCTTCTTTAAGGGATTCTACGTAATCTTTATGGAGGGTTTTCCAAAAAGAAGCACTCCTTAGAAACGTCTCCATCTAACACTTCCAATAGCCGAAATTTATGCCATTAAAATGCAAAGGATGAAGCGTTGATTATCCTTCGAATACGGTAGAACACCATCACAATCGTAACTGTTGTACGAAGTAGAAGGAGGAACATTGTTGTTGTTAGATGCCATAGCTATAGTCTAGCTTTGATACTAATTGTAAGGACCCTGAATATGAGGAAAACACTAGAAGAGGGGTTGAATAGTGTTTATAAAAATTAACTAAGAAATTACGCCTACTTAAAATCCTAATCCAACAAAGATGCAGAAATAAGAATTAACAACAATGAACAATGCAAACAATAAGATGTTTTAAGGGCTCGGATTACCAAAGTCAAACCCGACTTGTTCCCGGTAATCCTGCGTCCCTTCCACTAGGATACCTTCGGATACTCAAGTTAGAACCCTAACTTGAAGATTTCTTTAAATTCACTTGTAGCAACCCTACAAGCGTAATCGACCAATAATCTATGTCCTTGAATCCCCCAACTTGGGATCAAGCAAACCACTCTCACAGAACGAGA
Organism: Scilla litardierei; assembly: GCA_030789695.1. Classification (NCBI taxonomy): domain Eukaryota; kingdom Viridiplantae; phylum Streptophyta; class Magnoliopsida; order Asparagales; family Asparagaceae; genus Scilla; species Scilla litardierei. The sequence goes on from CM061133.1 coordinate 161,948,068, forward strand.
GTGAAACAAATATCGAAAGATATGAAATTATAAAATTACAATACTTACAATCACCTCTGCATTGAAGTAGAACTTGAAGGAGCAAAGTGATGTGTGTGTTGATGTCTCTTCCAAGATGAGAGATTAGCACTTGTACAGGTCTTCACCTAAGCTAGTGGTTCAGATATAGTTCTAGATGGAAGACAAGCTAAGATTGGAATTCTAGGGCTTGAAAATGAGGAAGAGAGCTTGAAGATTTGGTTCTAGATGGAAGACAAGCTAAGATTTGAATTCTAGGGCTTGAAATGAGAAAGTGAGATTGAGAGATTGAAGATGAATTCTTGAGTTGCTAAGAGAATGACTAAGTGGCTCTAATGGAACACTAGAAGGCCCTCTTATAGGTTCTCTAAAAGCCTCAAACAAAATACCCAAATCCTCCTTTGAAATCAGTATGGAAAAAGCCAACGGATAGAATTTACATAACAGACAGTCGACTGGTGAAGAAACCATAGTCGACCGCTGTACTATGTCAGAGGGTAGGTGAGAATTCAAAGGTAACTTACCCTGTAAGACCGTCGATTGATGAAGGTTAGATAAGTGCCAAAAACCGACAGGCAACTGACAAACCTTCTACAGGCGTTTGTGTAACAAAGTGCGTAAGTTGACAGAGAGTAAGAATTCTTGGTATGCTAGGACTGGTGACTGATGTGTAATCCACAGGTGCCTGTGCAATGGACAGGCGACTGGGAAACCAACTTCAGTCGTCTGTTGCACAAGTGCTTAACTTGCCAAAATCAATGTTCTGGACAAGTGTTGGACATGCGACTGTAGAAGCATATACGGGCGCATGTACCATGGGCATGTGCCTGTAAATCATTTTTACATCACCTGCCGGTGCTAGTGCGAAAGTTGAAAAAACTTAAGAAGTTTGGGCAAGATAAGACTGAAGACTGACTAACAAGTCACAAGCGCCTAAAACAAGACACACGCTTGTACTTTGTACAACAGTCGTCTGATAAAGTTTAAGAATTGAAAGCCCAAAAATCAAGTCAAAAGTGTGTGCATAACAGACGACTAGAGAACAATCCTCAGGCGTCTGTATTGAGACTTGCACATATATATTGTTCATCAGTCGCCTGTTGAAAGTCCAAAATGTACATATTAGAATAAAATAGGTTGGAAACCTAGGAATTGATATTTAGTTACTTCCTAGGCTAGAATGAGTAAAGTGTGTGAGCTCCAACAATAATCTACTTCAAAACTACATTCTAATCAGAAAGAAAAAAGAATAAAAGGAATTACATTTGATTTAGCTTGTCTTCTCTCTTTTGAATGATCTTGAAGTCTTTGAAGCTCTTGTCTTTATCGTTGATCACCCAATCTTCAACTTTGAGCTTTGATTGATATTCATGGTCATCCATTGCCATTTGATCGTCATCATAAGCTTAGACAATGGATTAACTACAAGGAGGGGATTAGTCACAAGTATTTATGTTTGCTCATTATCAAAACCAAGTAAGGAGAAGTCTAATACTCAACAGAGCCTCTCTCCAACAAATCGGCTGCAAAAACACCAGAATGGGTTGCTGCAATGCAAGCGAAATATAATGCTCTTCGCCTGCAAGAAACATGGGATATTGTTCCTCCCCCTCCCTCAGCCAATGTCATTGGTAGGTGTACCGAATCTAGCGGATTGTCGACGGCTCCATTCCTCGGTACAGAGCTTGGCTTGTAGCTAAGGGCTTCCATCCGAAGGAAGGGGTTGACTATGCTGAGACTTTCATTTCCATGGTGAAATATGGCTCCCTTTGCATGCTCATCACTATTGCTCTCCACTTTGGTTGGCCTATTAGGCAACTAGATGTCTTCAATTTCTTTCTACATGGCAGTATTGATGAAGACCTCTACATGGCACAATCTCAAGGCTTCGAAGATTGCTCTCTCCCACACCATGTCTGCAAGCTTCGAAAAGCCTTATACGGCTTCAAGCAAGCACCTCGACAGTGGTACGGTTGCTTTCCCCAATTCCTCCGAGCTCACAGATTTCTTCTTAGCATTGTCGACTCCTTGCTATTCGTCCGAACTAACGGCGACCAGAAGAAAATCATTCTTCTTTAAGTTAACAACATCCTCATCACGGGCTCTTCCCTCAGTTTTGTCCGACAGTTTATTGGGGAGCTGGCATGAGAACTCGCATTGAAAGATCTCGGTGACCTACTTACTTCTTTGGGCTATAGATCCAACGCGTCTCTCAGGGATGCATTATCCACCAATCCAAATACACAAAGGAACTCCTTCAGAAGGCTGGCCTCTCCAACTGTAAGCGAGCCGAACACCCATCGCTTCAAAGCGACCTCTCAGCAACTTAGATCCTCTTCTCGATGATGGCTCCTACTATCGCAGTTTGGTCGGTGCCCTGCAATATCTTACATTGACCCGAACAGACATAACATTCGCCGTTAATCAGGTGTGTCAATTCCTCCATGCACCGCGTGCTTTCCATATCACTGCTACAACGTGAATCCTTCGCTATCTTCAAGGCACACCAACTCATGGCATTCTTCTTCGTCCAAGCCCTCTTTCACTCGTCGCCTTCTCCGATGCTGATTAGGTTGGAGACCCGACTGATCGACGATCTATTAATGGGTTCTGTGTCTTTCTTGGCGAGAACCTAATCACATGGATCACTAAGAAGCAACAATCCATTACCCACAGCTCGACGGAGTCTGAATACCGGTCTCTTTCTCTTACTGCTAAAGAGATTATCTGGTTGTAACTTCCATGTTTGATCTACATGTTCCTCTCTAAGATAAGCCGCTTATCTGGTGTGATAATAAATCGGCTATCTCCCTATCCTCCAATCCGGTGTTTCACTCCAGAATCAAACACTTCACAGTCGACTACCACTTCATCAGAGAGCAAACTACATTGGACAATATTCAAGTACGACACATCTCCACCGAAGACAACCTGCAGACATCTTTACTAAGAGTCTCCCAACAGATCGTTTTGACCTTCTACGGGCCAAACTGTTCGTCATCTCTGCCAATCAGTTCACGGGGACGTATAAGGAAAGTAGACCAAATCCCATTAAACCCGGGATCACATCAAAAGTATTTATTGCTGATTGTGTCCCGATACAACATATCACATGTTGTAAAGAATATAAGGAAAGTAGACCAAATTCTCTCAAACTCGGGATCACACCAAAAGCATTCATTGCTGATTATGTTCCGATACAACGTACCATATATTGTTAAGAATATAAGGAAAGTAGACTAAATCCCCCAAAGACCGGGATCACATCAATAGCATTCACTGCTGATTGTGTCCCGATACAACGAACCACATATTGTAAAGATCCACGTTTATCAGTTACGAAACAACCAGGATTCATATTGTCCAGTAGATTACTTTTATACCCTTGATGATTTGTCTATTTAAACGCATTAAGAGAAATGAAAATATTTACTTGTTTATTTTCTATCTTTTTCCACAGTCATATAATTTCTTCACCGCACGTGAGGGTTCCTGGGCTAGCGTATCTGGCCGTATTGGTCCAATTAGCTGGAGGCGGTAAGCCTAGAGGCATCTAGGCCGGTCAAGGGTGGTATCACAAGTTATTCTGGTTCTGCTAATCTATGGAATTGGTAGGCTTGGTTTATTTGCAGTTGCCGTTTGGCAGCTTATGCATGATAAGCTGCTTTTGATCTCAACAGTAGATACTATATTTATGATATCTCACTGTTTCTTTAACAATGTGCTGTGATATGGTTTGTATTTGGTTAAGTTATTACTCTTTACAGCCAGACAAGGGCCACTAGGATCCGATTCCAGCTCGAAAGATAACTCATCAAAAATAGCTGACTCACTGCTGATGTTTATAAAATTTATTAGTTCAAAGAAATGGAAAGGAGAGCAATGGTGTCGGATTTCACACATCAGGTGGGATCCGACTCCACACCTGCTGCAGGCTTTCAGATGATTCACTTCCACATCAGCTTGTTTATGCTTAGCTCAAATTGTCAATATCTTTGTTAAGGATATCCAAGGCTACTATTTTATGATCACTTACTATTATATTCTCCTCGACCTATGGAAATGATAGGTGCTGAAATTTCTTTCTGCAGGTTGCCAACTTTTGATCCATTTCCTTAACATTGTTGATAAACATGGCTTTATGAGCTGATGATGACTCTAAATCACATGCTGGTGATTCATTCAACCACTATTGCCTCTGAAAACTGCCCACCAACTTTTTAGGTTGCTTCACACTATAAGAAGCCTACATTGTGTTCTGTTCTAGCCAAGAACATCCCTCAAAGCTAAGAGTCCCAGATAGAAGTCCCAAATAGAAGCTTTAGCAGATTCATCATTTCCAGCTTAAACATGAGGAGCCAAAACGACGGTCAGGTGATCGGAATTCCAGTCACTTCTGTCGGATACACGGCTCAGGTGATGCCTGGAAAACCTGCCCCTGGCGGTCTCAGCAAATACCACTATGGGTGCTCTCTATATAGGCAGAGTAAGTATCCCGATTCGATTTGTTATGATATGTATCAATTGCATTCCAGTCTCAAGGTCTGTTCTTAAAGAGAAACCATTGTGATGTGCAGATAAAAAGGATTCGGTTATTGGTTGGATGTGCAAGATCAGCAAGAGGGCAGATAGCTATGCACAAGGCATTAGAGAGCATGGTATGTTACTTAAAACAATATTATGACTAATATCTGCGTGAGCTACAATAATCAACACTGACATTTTTCTATGGAATTTGTCAGTTACTTTGGTGCCGAAGATATCTGAAACTGTCAAAGGGAAGTTGAGCTTGGGGGCAAGGATTCTTCAAGCTGGAGGAATCGAAAAAGTCTTCAGAAGGTATTTCTCTGTTGTTAAAAGAGAGAAGCTGCTTAAGGCCTGCCAGTGTTATCTGTCAACGACTTCAGGTCCTATTGCCGGGCTTCTCTTCATCTCGACTGAGAAAATTTCGTTTCGGAGCGACAGATCCCTCAGCTTTACTTCTCCTACTGGAGATATGGTCAGAGTTCCTTACAAGGTCTCGATCCCGTTGAGAAAGATAAAGAGAGTCAGCCCCGGTGAGAATGTGAACAAGCCGAACCAGAAGTATATTCAGATTGTAACTGTTGATGACTTCGAGTTCTGGTTCATGGGTTTTGTTAGTTATCAGAGATCTTTCAATTACTTGCAGCATGTGATCTCAGAATCAGAAATGAGCTCGTAGCGATTCAAGGGACTGATCCTAATATAATTCCTAAATATGAGATGAGAAAAAACCTGCGCATTAACAGCTTGTTCTTGTAATTAAGGTAGAAGGGTTAGTCCAGCACCATCCTTTGAACAAAGGATTCTGAGTTTTTGTTCGTATTCCTTTTGTGCAATGAGTTGGTGATGCATTGTATTACATCATGGAATGAAATACTCTATTTTGTGAGCGAAATACCTGTCTTTTTGAGCATTTATCTACTTGAATATATAACAATTCAACAAGCAACAATCGTTCTATACATGAGGATGGAACTGATATGCTTCAATTTATCTTTCTCAGATTCTGATATTTGCTTGGGGTACACGTTCTTGTGCATGCTTGAGGTATTGGTATTTAGTATGCATTCAAGACCGATAATGTATCATTTCTTCGATGATTTTTAGAATGAAACAAAGAATTCCTGGATATTGCAATGAAGCTATCAAAGAATTGATACCATATCTTTTGCTACATACATGATTGAGTCCAAAAATTTCAAGCATTTGATAGATCAATTGTTACAACAATGTTAGGGTATTCGGGTGTTTTTTCATTTGTTTAATATGCAATCATCTGATAAGAGAAAAAAGTTACCTCATATGGTCTGAAATCTAATGAGAGAGTTATGATTCGGTTATTGATTCATATTCATAGCATTAATTATTCGATGCATTTTTCAGAAGGCACCGATAGAAGCTTATGGTCATCATCTGATACAGTCGACTTGGCAAAAACGGGGAAACTTGTGATCATATAACACTATTCACTTCTTTGTGCTCAAAGTGCAGAATGCAATCTTCTCTTTTCCCAATGTTGGAGATTTGGCATGGTTCTCTCGCTTTTTTGTTGTTCAACCATCACTTACAGACAAAATTGTCTCAACGTGACAAGTTCAAATGCTAAAAACTGCAGGGCTATATCAGTGTAGGGAACATCCTGCTTCCATTTACCGAATATGATTGTATTTCGCAGGCACACGTTCTAGAAATTTCCTTGCGGTATTCTAGAATTATCCTCAAAACATCGTCATCTTAGAATAGCACAATGCTGACTATGTGCTTCATCAGATTTTCGTCTGTTAGCATGAAGATTTTAAAAGGCGAAATCATGAATTAAAGAACAAGAGTTAAGGGCAGCTTGCCCTAGTGAGATGCATGTAATGTCGACGCGTAAAAAATGAATCCAACAATCATATTCCCCCAACCTGATATGTATCACTCATCACATATCACACTGTGCTTTTCGAGACTGGAACATGGTGCCAGGATTCTGATATTTTATGCCGCAGAACACAAAAATTGATCAACCCTCTATCTCTCTTGTTTATTCTATCTTATGGCTTTGCAGGCCATACAATACCAAGTTGCTGACAGTTTGAGGGATGCCACTATGAGAGGCTTTCGGCTTGGATTCTGTAGTCTAGTAGATCATCATTTACATATTTCGAATTTATCTGCTCAATTCAAGGAAAACACTAACAACTGGCAAAATTATAGTATACTGCCCTAAGCTTTTTGAAGAAGTTGTTAAAAACATTAGAAGCCCTTTACGTTTTCCTGTGGCCACCCCAAGGTTCCTTTGTTATTAAGGAGCTTAGCCTTTTTCACTGGTTTGCTCCTCTGATAACTTAACCTTTGACGTGGTTTTACGTGATAGAATGCATCCCCCTCAACTCTGTTTGAAGCACAGAGTTGTTCTCCAACAGAAAAGAAAACCAAAAGGATTTAAGAGTTGCTAGCTATGATTAATTATACATGTCCCATATATCAAAGACCGTCATATCACACATCTAATATGGGACCATTCCATTAAAACATGTGGTATTGGCTCCTAAAGATCCAGTAGGTGGTAATAACTAACACACAAAAATCTGTTGCCAAAAGCATGCATATATCCAACAGCATCATGTTAGATGTTAGGAGTGGGTCTCTATGGAGGCTAGAGATACAGAAAACAGAAGATAAGGTGGAAACCTGACATCAAATGGGTCCCCCAACTCTCACTAGGTTTCCCATCTCAGATGACCCATGAACAACTGCCTAACTCAGTGGATCCTTGCAAAATCTTTGTATGACAGTATATCCTGATCCATTTTAATCATATTCAAACTTTGGCATGCTGCAGTTAGCATGTGATTACGATTCAACTGTCTGTTTATTCATCAAGAGTTCAACATAATCTTCCTCCTAACCTCCTTAGTCAACATTTTTCATGCCTTATTAAGCAATCATGTTAGTTTGATAGAATAGAAATTTATCGTTCTTCCATGTTTGAAGTAGACAATTCCACTGTGACTATTCGTTGTGTCAATGTGGATAGAAGAAGTATTATAGTTTTCTGATAATGAAATAACATCAAAATATACCCATTCTCCGTTTTCTGTTGTTTTGTCTGCATTCATGAGAAATAGAAATCTATTTTTCAAAAAAACAACCTCTATGTTTCAGTCTTCCCCAACTAATATGCTGAACTTGGAAATTAAAAACTTCACTTTTTTCAAATTTGTCCTCTAATAGAATACTATCTCAACCATTTTAAGAGTTCCCTTTAGAGCATCTCCAACCGCACGCTAAAACGACAAATTTGGCATCTTTCTCCTCCAACCACACGGCAAAAACGGAAAATTTTTGCCGAATTGCTACATTGGCCCTCCAAATTTGGTGGGCCACTGTAGCAACCTAAATTTCTTTTTTGTGAGTGTAAACGCTAAACGTACACGGATTTATGGCCGCATACACTGCAATTTAGGGTTGAGAGGATATTTTTAAGTGATAGAAATAGCTAATGGTGTGTGTTTAGCTATTATGGAGGGTTGTGTTGGAGTTCATTGCATTTCCCACCCTCCATACAGGGAATATTCTGAGATTCCAACCAAACCCCAAAAATGAAGGGTTTGGTTGGAGATGCTCTTAGGGAGTATGGGAAATGGAGGGAGCTCCAACCCAACACTCCATATGCAAAAAAGTGTAGTTCTTCTCATTTCTCTTCTTTTCTCGATCGGCGGCAACTTCCGTGGCGAGCGACATCTCCGGTAAACTTGTAAACGTCGATTGACGCAAGACCTTTGGATGATCGCCACGCACCGTGATACCGCCTTCCCATCACGCACAAGACGCGTGACTAACTGCTGAAGTCGAGCAACCACCCGCCATTTCTCTCCCCTCCCACAGATTTTGGCGAGACATTGTAGCACATCGCCAATTATCCCAATTTTTTGGCGTGGGGTTGGAGAGAAAAAACGGCCAAAATGATGTTATGGTGGTCGATTGGAGATGCTCTAATTATTCTTAAATTGTTTCCTCCAACTTTTTTTAAATCTCATAGACCATCTCAATTTTTAAACAACATTTTTTAAAAATACTTTTACCTTGTAACAACTTAGATGATTAATTTAGAAAAAGTGAAGTTCATGATAGTTTTCTGTTATTTTCAAAGTTTAAGACATTATTTTGGAAAACGATGAAATATAAAGTTGATTACATGATAATTAGCCAAAATAGCATAACAAGATATGTGCCTATCATACAGTTTCCTACATAGATATAGTTCGCATTGCAAAATTGGCATATAGATGACATTTCACATCTTCTAATCTTTTCAACAGTATGTTCTAAAAAGAAGCAGAGAGTGATAAGTATTTGATTTCATCATGACATACATAAGAAAATCACAATATGCAAGTGATTAATATCGCTTGGAAGAAAAAAACATAACTTGGTCCTTACCTCAGTATACCAACACTTTTTGTGTGACTAAAATAATCAGAAATATTCCTTTAACCTGATACCTATGGATATTCAATAAAAATGTTTGAACATGAATCACATATTATGCATCAGATAACACATTCCTACAATGAAACATGTTGTTGCAAAAAGATCCACAATATAGCAAACCCGACAACTAGCTAGGTAGTGAGGTTACAAAACAACGATCAACACAATAACCAAACAACCTTTGCCCTAAATGGATCTTGTGGGAGCAAAGTGAGCAAAGAAGTCGCCATACAATCAATAAATTCAAGAAAGTAAATTAGGTCAAGATGCTATCCCTGTTTCAGTTGAAGGCTCGACCTACTCCAACATTCCAAGACGATTTCTTTATTCTAATCAAGAGTTACAAGCTTTAGGCTTCTTCTTCAACCCTCAAGTGAGTAATAACTTGGATGAATACACCAAGCCCTCAATTTAAATCTCACGAAGAAAGGTAAAAGAGATGACAAAAAAGACCCAAGAACCGAAGAAATCCCAAAACCATATCTTTCTCTTCTTTGGTTCTTCTCTCTTCTAATCTCTGATAAAAGATTTCTTGAATGCTCAATAACTTACACACACTCAACCGTGACCTAAACATCTCTCAAGCATCCCCTTTATATTGCCCCCAAATAATGCAAACAATCGTGGCAATTAGATTGAGAAAGAGCTCAATCCAATGGTCAGAAATTGGGCCCAGAAAATAACTTTGCCAGACTGCTAGACATCTAGAAGATGTGCTCCAGACATCTAGTCTCCAACCAGACACTTGAGCCAGTTGGCATCCAAACTTTTGAGAGTTGCAAGTAATTACCTCAATTGCCCGCAAGTGTCTGATGGTGCTCAGCCAAGCACATGATTACCCAATGTCTGATACATCATATACTTCAGATGTTTGCGCCAGCTAGTCCAAACGTTTGGAACCATTACTTTAGACGTCTAACAATTGGCCTCTAAGAAGAGTTCTGGAAATACGTCGCCTATCAGACATTTGGATCATAAGCCCCAGGTTTCTGATCCTGAATAGACATTCCAGATTCTTGACTTTGCATCATAAATTACAATACTTTATCCTGCTATAAAATTCAAAAACACCTCCAGCACAACACCAGCAAACTCTACCCTGATCTGAACACCTCGGCCACTGCACAGGTTTCCTCATCATCCTCGAAACCATGCCCTCTGGCGCCACACTTAAAACATCAAACGGATTAAGCTCAAGCAAGTCATGAGCTTGATAGTGGGAACTGGCTAGGTGAACATGTCTGCATGATTTTCTTTTGTCGAAACCTTCTGAAGCTCAATCAGTTGCATTTCCTCTTCCAGAAAGCAATCACGCACCTCAATGTGCTTGGTTCTCGAACTATAGGCTTGATGATTGGCAAGATATATGACGCTTTGACTATCACTAAACACCATTGACAAACTTTACAGCATGCCTAAATCATGTAGCAGACTTCTGAGGTACTTTGCTTCCTTCACAGCTTCCACTATGGCAATCAACTCTTCTTCCATTGTTGACAACGCAACCACTGACTGTAGAAAAAACCTCCATGAGACCACTGCGGTGTCCACATGAACACGTATCTTGTGGTAGATATGTGCCTATCTCTAACGACTGCATAATCCAAGTCACAGAATCCGATAAGTACCATGCCGTCTCCTCTGCCAAAATGCAGATCGACACCAACTATCACATACATATATCGCATAAACCACTTGACAGCCTGCAAATGGTCCTTGCTGTGGTTTGACATGTATCTACTCACAACCCTGCCAACTTGTGCAAGATTTGGATGCATACAAAACATCACGTATATAAGACTTTCGACTGCACTAGTATACTGATGTGTCCATATTTTCCACTATTTTCATATCATCATTTCATTGCATTCCATACCATTTTCGCATCCAAATCACACATTTTACTACGATATCGCGTTTCTGATGTTATATTCACGTTTCATAGTGTTTCATGAGTTTTCAGGGATTTTGGAGCGATTTGGGACCCCCCCGAGTATGGACACATCCGACATGCCCGTGAGCTCATTAGTGAAGCTCTGTAGGAGTTTGTCATACTTTTGGAGCCATTGGAGGAGGAGGAGAGAGAGAGAGAGCAGGAGGAGAGAGAGGAGCTTCAGCAGCTCTGGGAGATGATTTCCCAGACTGCTCGGTCGAGTAGCACATGTGCTTGGACCAAGCAGATGCAATTGGAGAAGGGGAGGCTGATACGATGATCGCTCGGACCGAGCAGTTCATCTGCTTGGTCGAGTAGCATCAAATTTCAAAGCTGAAGCAATTCCAGCGCACGGCCTGAGCAGATCTTCAGCGACCGAGTCAGCCTCTGCTCGGACCGAGCTGAGCTGACTCGGCCCGTGCAGGCAGAGCGAGAATTTTAAAGATTTTGGATTTCCTGTCGTGCTCGGTCGAGCAGTAAAGCTGCTCAGAACGAGCAACCGAACGAGCACCGCATTGCTCGACCGAGTAGCTTACTCGGTCGACAACGCCAAGGCTATTTTTGGAAACGTTTTGATGTGTCTTCTGCGCGATCTGGGCATTGAAGTCTGGCAGCTAGGCGTCGATATGGGGGAGATTCATTTTGAGAATTTTTAAAGAGGTTTTGGAGAGCGAAAATTGTAGAGAATAATTGTTAATACTATTTGGATCAAATTCTATTGAAGCTTGTTGGCTATTTTCTTGCGTTTTTGGAAACTGAGTTTCTCTTGAGATCCGTTATTTGCCCTGTAAGTTTCTGATCTTTATTTTACTGATTGCTATGATGTTTGCGTCTCTAAAATGGTTTTTTTATTCGTGAATATTGCCATGTGTGAGTAGATCTTTTTAGGGCTGATGGGTTAGCCCTAAGATCCTAGGGGAAAGATGTAGATCTGAATCTCTACATTGAATTAGGGGTTTAGGGAAGTATTTTGGTCGATCCTATCGAATCCCCAGATAACCCGTACTGAGATCATGCCCATGGTCTATGGAATTGATGTGCTTAAGGGGTATCTCTGGGATTCGAATAGGGAAATCGATGGATCCAACCAAGGCTTGTGACCATGCCCGGCTCGTGCCTTGAGGGGATCCATCGACGAACTATACCGCCACGTTGACGGCTACCGCCATTGCGTCAATGAGAGCTACCGAAATAGCTCATAATTCTAACCTGCGAGAGTGGTACAAATTGGGAGATTAATCACCTAGCCCTAATGCAACGTAAGGATTCTATTCCAACATCGATCCCTGACGATCTTAGCTGTGATCCCTAATGCCCTAGTCCTTTTTATTGGTAAAACAACAACAACACCCCAATCAACTCCTTCAACCCGATAGCTATCTCACTTCGAGATTTAGAAGTAAACTGAGAACTCATATACACTATCGCCGTCACTGTGGGATTTGATATCATTTATACTACAACTTGACACCGTCCGCATGCAGATTGAGCCCGCAATTGAAACTTAGGGGCCATACCACGCCTGGCGATCGTAACACAGCCAGGTGGAATCTAGGCGTAGGTTTCGAGTGCGTCAAGGTTTTGGTGCCGTTGCCGGGGACAACAATAGTGTTTATCTCAATTTATCTTTATTTTTGAAGTTTGCTAGCACTCTAATCATTTCTCATCTTTCCACCATTTTTATTCTTTCATCTATTTCGGTGCTACTGATGGTATTTGTTTGAGTTTTGTTGGTGCATGAACACTCGCTTCAGGGGATCTACTAGAGAATTATTATTCGATCCCGAGATCGAGAAGACAGCGAGGGCCTTGAGGGCCTCAAGTAGAAGTTCATCTCCCTCCGCTCAAATGGCAGACAACAACAATCCTTCTCCTCCTCGCACCGGGTCCATCAGGAACCATATGAACCCGACGTTTGCCAATAACTCCTCTATTTTTAGACTGCAACTTGCGACAGCGAGCTTCGAGCTGAAAATGGGGCTAGTCAATTTGATGCAGCAGTATCCCTTTCACGGGCATCCACATAAAAACCCCAACCACCACAGTGACACCTTCCTGGCGAAGTGTGATACGTTCAAGGCAAAGGACATTAGCGATGATGCTGTGAAGCTGCGGCTTTTCCCGTTCACTTTGAGGGATAAAGTCTCATATTGGCTCCGGGCCCACCCTCCCAACCATTTCACCACCTGGGAGAAGCTGGCACTTGCCTTCGTAGATAAGTTCTATCTACCCTCGAAGACAGTGCAGATCCGTGGAGCGATCTTAAATTTCAAGCAGCTCCCATAAGAATCACTTTATGAGGCATGTGAGAGGTTTAAGGACCTCCAACATCAGTGTCCTCACCACGGGATTCAGCCATGGGATTTGGTGCAAAGCTTTTACAAGCGGCTTTAATCTAGCACCAAGATGATTATAGATGTTGCGGCATAAGGCACCTTGCTGGATAAGTCTCCTGAAGAGGCTATTGACCTGTTGGAGCATATGGCGGCCAACAATCAACAATGGAGCGAAGAAAGAACTATTGTGACCCGGAATCCCGAGGTCAAAACTGTTGTGTATTGATTTCCCGGATTTGGTTTTGGATGATGAGCAAACATAAATAATGTATACTAACTTATTTGTGAGCGCAGTTATGGAGATCGTCGCCAAAATACCACGTACATCAAAAGCGACATCTCAAGATTTCTTAATACGCATGTTCATGTGCCTGAAGCTTCGTTGAAGCTCAAGGAGCAATATTGAGGTCTAGAAGAATGTAGATTGAGGCTTTGAAGACGGCTCGTAAGGTTTATTTTATAGTCTTCTAGCTTTATAGATTAGAATGTTAAGCCTTGAGTAGGACTTACATTATAAACTGCATTTCGCTCATATCTTAGAGCTAGGATTATCATAGCAGCCATTAGAAACTTTCCCGAAGCCTATCGCTTCTTCCCTCGGCTTCGAGTACATGTTAGTTGGTTCAAGAAGAGTCACCAACCGACTAGATGACGATCTAGTCGGTCAGCAACTCTACATGAACCGACTAGATGCCTTGCTATATTCAGCTCATTCCAGGTTGATCAATTAGTCGGTCAAAGAAGAGTCACCGATCGACTAGATGATGATCTAGTCAGTTAGGAATCCTTCTTGGACCGACTAGTTGAGCTTGCCTCTGTACAGCCTGAGTTACTGTTTCGAGTTAGTCGGTCAAAGAACGTTTGTCGACCGACTAGTTGAGAAACTAGTCGGTCAGCATTTGTTCGTAAACCGACTAATTCATCTTGTAGTCAACCTACTCTATTTCGACTGTTAGTCGGTCAAAGATCATTCACCGACCGACTAGGTGTGGAACTAGTCGGTCGGCAAGTCTTCTTAGACCGACTAGTTGTCGTCTTCTGTACTTCGACCTTTTGGATGTTCAACCGTTAGTCGGTCTACGTTGTATCACCGACCGACTAGTTGATGAACTAGTCGGTCAGTGATCCTTCTTTGACTGACTAGTCTGGTTCAGAATAGAGCCGTTGGGATCTTTTCCAACACGATTTTCCTTGCCTCTATAAATACAAACCTGATTCGTTTGAGGCAAGGTTAGAGGTCCTATTTCCAAGCAATTTCAGACCTAAGAGAAGAGCTCTCCCAAGCTATTTCAATGCTCTCTCTCCCTCACAAGAATCTCTCCCTCAACACCTTGAGCCCTAATTCCTCAAGAGAGATCCTCTCCATTGTGAGCTTCTCAAGCCAAGAGCTGATTCAAGTCACCATACTCCACCCTAGGCTTCCATTGCTGGTCATCTTCTTGAAGCTAGGGTTTGGTGGCATCATCTTCCTCAAAATCCCTCCTTGCCCTAATTTGGTAATATTTACTCAAGGCATAGGATTTTGTAGGTAAGTGTTTATTTCATTTCTTTTCTTTGAATTGTTGTACACTCTCGGTTGTGAGAGTTTGCGTGATCCCGGGTTGTGGGATTCACGGACATCGATTGTAGGTCGATTGCACTTGTGGAGTTTCCGCAAGTGGGTTAGTGGAAATCTTGAGTTAGGGTTTCTAACTCAAGTATCCGGATGGGATCCGGGTGGTTGGGACGTAGGATCACCGGGAACAAGTCGGGGAGACTTGGGTCGATCCGAACCCAGTAACATACTTTGTTTGCATATGTTTTAATTCCTGTTGATGGTTGTTTAATTTCGCATTGTCGTTTGTTCATTGCACAATAGTTAGGAATAACTCTCTTAATTATTTTAAGTACTATTCACCCCCCCTCTAGTACGTGTGCAGTAGCTTAGCAGGGCACTACAATTGGTATCAGAGCCAAGGTTAAAGCTACAAGTTCAAAGCTATGACGAATAACGACTACAACGTCTTCAAGGATCGTCAAGGAGCTTCTTCAGTCTTGGAAGGGCAATCTTCATCTAGGCCTCCCTCCTTCAATGGTACCAATTATGGGTACTGGAAATGCCGAATGGAAACGTTCCTTCGGAGTGCTTCACTTTGGAGAGCCACGATGAATGAGTACGTCGAGCCCTCCGAACAAGATTTCGCAAAGTGGACTCCCGCGGAGGTCTCCGCGGAAGTAAGTAATGCCAAGGCAATGAATTCCTTGCAATGCGCATTGGAGCCCGAGGACTTCAATAAGATATGCACATGTAAGAGTGCATATCAAATATAGAACTCCCTCCTCATCTTACATGAAGGGACGAGTCGGGTAAGAGATTCTAAACTCGTGGTCGTGAATAAAGATTTCGAATTATTTCATATGCTGCAGGGTGAAAAGATGAAAGAGTATTATGCTCGATTCGTCGACATCACAAATGAGTTGGAAGCTCTTGGGAAGACCTACACCCAAAAGGAGAAAGTCTCGAAGATAATCGATGGACTTCCCTCTTGTTGGGAGAAGCGTACCTTCGCCATCGAGGAAGGTAATGACATGAAAACTTATACGGTTACTCAACTAATGGGTACCTTGATGTCATACGAGGTACGCAAGGATAGCAAGCTCACGATGAAAGAAAAGATGAAGTCGTACTTGAAGCAAGACGAGCCTAAGAAATAGGTGATTGCATACAAGGCCGCTCCATCTACCGATGATGAAGATTCGGAAGAAGAAGCGGACGATGAGTTGGACATGGAAGCTTTGGCCAATATGGCAAAGAAGTTCATCCGATTCTTCCGACAAGGTAAGTTGAATCGTAAATCAAAATTTATTTCGACTAATGCTTCTACTCCAGTGTTTTATAAATGCAATAAGCCATGACATATCAAGCCGGATTGTCCTCTCTACAAACATAAGGGGAAGTGGAAGGCTTCCAAGCACGACAAGTCGAGAAAGCACAAGAAAGGACTTGTAGGTACCTTCACCGACTCCGACTCCTCAAGTGGAGAGTCGGACGATGAAAGAGTGGAGAAAGCACACACGTGCTTCATGGAAAAAGAGGATCGTAATGAAGAGACTTCCTCCGATGAAAGCGAGGATGGAAGCGAAGATGAAGGCGAAGAGGTAACCAATGATGAACTTAGATTAGCCAACAAACAACTTTGGAATAAGTTTTCTAATATGGCTACTAAGTGTATGAAGAATAAAAATGAATTAGATAGTCTTAAAACTTCGCCTAAGCCTTGCATTGTCAACAATGACACCGTTGTTGAAGAGTTGAGAAATGAGATTGTAAATCTCAAATCTCAACTTGAGCATGTTCAAATCAAGGATTCGGATGAACATGTGATAGCGGATTTGACGTCTCAAATCTCAACTTTGAGTATTGAGAATAAAAATCTCAAGTCACGTGTTTGTGCACTCGCATCGCAAGTGTCCACTTTGGATGCTTCTTTGCATTCTCTCACCAAGAAGCATGAGAGCACATTAGGCCGAATTCATGAATTCAACAAAGGTAAGGGCAAGTTGGATAATATCCTAAATGGCTTACCTCCGGCCAACCATCACATTGGTTTGGGGTATAAGATGGGAGATTCATCCAAATCGTCCGCCACCTTTGTTAGGCCATCTTCCAATGCTTCTACTAGTGGAAGTAAACACTTCATGGGTAGTTCTTCTACCAATGGTGCTTCTGCTAGGAACACACACCCATTTGGAAAGAAACCCAATTTGGGTGGACCTCCAAATAAGGGTCATGCTTTCATGTATACCATGCCACGTAGGAACACACATCCTACCCCACATGTTAGCACGTATGATGATTTCTATGCTCCACATCCATGAGCACGTGCACACCATGTGAGACACACTCATGCACCTGTTCCTCCACATTCATATGCTCATCCTAATTCTCATATGAATAATTATCATCATGCACCATTGCATCGCATGCCATATGCTTACCCACGACATGCATCACATAGAAATCAACAACGTGAGCATGTTCCCAATAGGATTAGTACTCCCAAGACATACACCATTTGGGGTCCGAAGAACACAAGCACACATAATAAGAATTTGTATGTGCAATCGTTTATAAATGATATTATTTTGAATGATGATTATGTTGGGAAATCACGGTCCTCGTGGACTTGGTTTCCGAAGGGTTAGTTTCCTTTGATCCTTCATTGCTTGGTACCATAAGTTTAATTTCATTTTTATGGGTACCAAAGCAATAGTGGTAAGAATGGGTTACATTTAATTTGAATTTAGTTCACTAAATTTATTGCCTAACCCATAGGATCCAAAAAGATTTTTTGGTTACCAAAATGATTTTCTCTAGGTTAAATCCACCATGAGATACCAACCCTACCAACTCCGTGATTTGCAAGGATTTTCATTCGAATGGAGTTGATGGTGCTTAAGTGATGCACCAAAGTAGGGGGAGCTTAATGTTGTAATTATTTTCATACTTTTGATTCACATTGGTATCCATTGGTAGATTATATTACAATTGGTATCAATTTGCTTCATTTTGTATGCTAGATTAATGTATGCCATTGTCCTATGATGTTCTATCTATTTTTGGCGTAACATTTTTGCATGATACATTTGATATGCACATCGGATTATTTTTGTCTCTGATGTTGATTTCGTCGTTCGACGATTTTATGGATTAAATAGAATTCCTTCTATGGAAACATAGAATTGTTTTCCATACATTCTATTGATTTTGGAGAGTATGTTCCAAAACTCAATAAGTGAAATTGATTTGAGTCTTGATGATTTCGTATTTCGATTTTCAGCTATGGCTTGATGATTTCGTATTTCGATTTTCGCCTATGGTTTGATGATTTCGGTTTTCGATTTTTGCCTATGGCTTGGTGATTTCGTTTTCCGATTTTCGCCGATGGTTTTATGATTTCGGTTTTCGGTTTTCGACTTTGGTCTCTTTGGCACACTTTGCTTTTATTTCGGTATTTTACATTTGATATTTTGCATTGGTGTCATTTTGGACCGTGGTCGTATTCTTCGACTCCCGTGCTTTATTTTTTAGCCATTGCTTTTGTCGTTGATCTCCTCCCGCTCTTTTTGCTAATGCCAAAGGGGGAGAGATATACTAATCACAATGTGCTAATTAATAATTCAAAGGAATTTACCATGAATCTAATTTGGTGTGTTAGATTCAGGGGGAGTGAAGATATAAATAAAAGGATTTAGATCCTATATGTGCAATAATAGGATTCATATTTTATATTTCCCTTGCTGCCTGATGCATATGAATATTATTGAATATGGAACTAACGTGTCATCAATGCAGGGGGAGTAAGTAAACTTCATTTGAATCATTATTATTACTTATTATTTATGTTGGTTTGTCATCACCAAAAAGGGGGAGAATGTTGTGTATTGATTCCTCGGATTTGGTTTTGGATGATAAGCAAACATAAATAATGTATACTAACTTATTTGTGAGCGCAGTTATGGAGATCGTCGCTAAAATACCACGTACATCAAAAGTGACATCTCAAGATTTCTCAATACGCATGTTCATGTGCCTGAAGCTTCGTTGAAGCTCAAGGAGCAATATTGAGGTCTAGAAGAATGTAGATTGAAGCTTTGAAGACGGCTCGTAAGGTTTATTTTATAGTCTTCTAGCTTCATAGATTAGAATGTTAAGCCTTGAGTAGGACTTACATTATAAACTGCATTTCGCTCATATCTTAGAGCTAGGATTATCATAGAAGCAATTAGAAACTTTCCCGAAGCCTATTGCTTCTTCCCTCGGCTTCGAGTGCATGTTAGTTGGTTCAAGAAGAGTCACCAACCGACTAGATGACGATCTAGTCGGTCAGCAACTCTACATGAACCGACTAGATGCCTTGCTATATTCAGCTCATTCCAGGTTGATCAATTAGTCGGTCAAAGAAGAGTCACCGACCGACTAGATGACGATCTAGTCAGTTAGGAATCCTTCTTGGACCGACTAGTTGAGCTTGCCTCTGTACAGCCTGAGTTACTGTTTTGAGTTAGTCGGTCAAAGAACGTTGTCGACTGACTAGTTGAGAAACTAGTCGGTCAGCATTTGTTCTTAAACCGACTAATTCATCTTGTAGTCAACCTACTCTATTTCGACTGTTATTCGGTCAAAGATCATTCACCGACCGACTAGTTGTGGAACTAGTAGGTCGGTAAGTCTTCTTAGACCGACTAGTTGTCATCTCCTGTACTTCAACCTTTTGGCTGTGCAACCGTTAGTCGGTCTACGTTGTATCACCGACCGACTAATTGATGCACTAGTCGGTCAGTGATCCTTCTTTGACCGACTAGTCTGGTTCAGAATAGAGCCGTTGGGATCTTTTCCAACACGATTTTCCTTGCCTCTATAAATACAAACCTGATTCGTTTGAGGCAAGGTTAGAGGTCCTATTTCCAAGCAATTTCAGACCTAAGAGAAGAGCTCTCCCAAGCTATTTCAATGCTCTCTCTCCCTCACAAGAATCTCTCCCTCAACACCTTGAGCCCTAATTCCTCAAGAGAGATCCTCTCCATTGTGAGCTTCTCAAGCCAAGAGCTTGATTCAAGTCACCATACTCCACCCTAGGCTTCCATTGCTGGTCATCTTCTTGAAGCTAGGGTTTGGTGGCATCATCTTCCTCAAAATCCCTCCTTGCCCTAATTTGGTAATATTTACTCAAGGCATAGGATTTTGTAGGTAAGTGTTTATTTCATTTCTTTTCTTTGAATTGTTGTACACTCTCGGTTGTGAGAGTTTGCGTGATCCCGGGTTGTGGGATTCACGGACATCGATTGTAGGTCGATTGCACTTGTGGGGTTTCCGCAAGTGGGTTAGTGGAAATCTTGAGTTAGGGTTTCTAACTCAAGTATCCGGAGGGGATCCAGGTGGTTGGGACGTAGGATCACCGGGAACAAGTCGGGGAGACTTGGGTGGATCCGAACCCAGTAACATACTTTGTTTGTGTATGTTTTAATTCCTGTTGATGGTTGTTTAATTCTGCATTGTCGTTTGTTCATTGCACAATAGTTAGGAATAACTCTCTTAATTATTTTAAGTACTATTCACACCCCCTCTAGTACGTGTGCAGTAGCTTAGCAGGGCACTACAAAAGCTGCTAGCCACCTGGACTCTTACATCGAGACCCTATGCAAACAAGTGGCAAGGATCGAATAGCGCATGGATTCCATCCCGGCATCACCCAGCACATCTTATCATCCTGCAAAGGAGTATGCCGATTGGAGCTATATTCCTAGCGAGGCACACTATGATGGTGCCCAGTTATCTGAATCAATGCAATACGTCCAAGGAGAGGGACAGAATCGGTGGCAGCATCCAGCTGCTAGGAATCACCCGAGGTTTTCTTATGGAAATCCAAGTGGAGGGCTGCAACCTCCACAATTTCAGAGGCCGCTACCCCCTCCTCAGCAGTAACATGTGCACAGCAGGCCAACAGCAGGGTGGATTTAGGCCTGCTGGGCCTTACAAGCAGCCAGGATATCAATTCAACCGGTCGCTCAGCAGGGCTATGTGCCAAACCGGTCGCGGTCAAATCTGGAGGCCACTTTGGAGACCTTTATGAGTGGTCAGGCCCGTTTTAATCAAGACACCTCGACCCAGGTTAAAAGTATAAATTCTTCACTTGGTGAATTGAGGGGTCAAATGTCCCAGCTCTTGAAGAATCAAGGGAGATTTCCCTCACAGCCAGAGACAAAGCCGAGGTCCCAAGCTAATGCTGTGGTTTCTGTTACGACTCGTGGTGGACGGGTGACTGACCCCGTCATGGTCCCGGTATTGAATAAGGAGAAAGTTACTGTTGAAGGAGCCGTTGATGATGGCGATAGAGAAGAGGCCGCTGAAGAGCCTATAATTATTGAGGAGAAGGCGGATACCCCATCCATTATGCCTACTACCACACCGCCTCCCATTGATGTCACAAAGAGTAAAGCTACCCGACCCCCCTCTATACCCACAGGGGCTAGCCCTAGCCAAGATGGAGAGGAAATACTCCAATTTTACAGAGTTATTGAAGGGAATCCAGCTGAACATCCCGTTCATGGATGCTATCATGGATATCCCAATTTACGCCAAATTTTTGAAGGATCTTATCACAGGAAAGAGAAAGCCGGAAGAAATCAAGCTCATGGAGGACTCCACCTCCGTTATCAAAAATCATCTCCCCCGGAAGCTGCTGGATCCATGGAGCTTCACCGTGACGTGCTCCATTAAAGGGATGCCTATCAGCAGAGCTTTGATTGATCTGGGAGTTAGCATCAGTCTGATGCCCCTTTCTTTTTTCAAAAGATTGCAGACTGGAAGTGAGCTAGAGCCGACAAGTATGTCCATCCAACTTGCAGATCATTCTATCACCTACCCGCTGGGTATAACAAGGGATGTCATTCTTCAGATACCCCCAGGGTTATGTTTTCCCGTCGACTTCGTTATCATGGATATGCCCGAGGGAGGGAGCTCCCAACTTATACTCGGACGTCCCTTCATGGCGATGGCCAGTGTTGTGATCGATGTCCAAGAAGGGACCCTCTCTCTCAACATAGAGAATATCGAAGCCGAGTTCCGGCTACAGAAGCCGATGAGAGAGCATGCTCATGTGGAAGGGGCCAGCTATTTGGAGCTTCTTGAAGACGAAGCCATTGAAAATTTCACTTTTGAGGGGGTCATGAAGGACCCAATGAAAATGGGTATCGACGATGACGGCGACCCAACCTACCACAAAACGGTCGCTGCATACATCTGGGTGTTGGATGAGGAACTTATAAATCATTATCTGAACCATGAAGAACCGGGGACCATATGCTACTTAGAGGAGAAGCTTGAAGTAGGCAGATACCAAGTGCCACCGGATTGCACCGTCGGAAAGAACATGCACATCTTCCACGCACACCGAACGAGAACTGATATATTTAAGGGAGTCGAGCTCACGACTAAAAACGAGCACTTATTGGAAGGCAACCCAATTTCTTAGATTTCGGATTTTCTTTTTCAATTTCTTATTTTTATTTCATATTTTAGATATAAAATTATAAAACCACACAAATTTGATGAATTCATCTTTTGTACAGGTTGGACATGTGGGGGCATGCAGATCGACATTATAAACGGAAGGAAGTTGGAGGAGAGTCACCAGACTTGAGGACAAAACAAAGGAAAAAGGAGAAAAAGGAAACACAGGTGACTCGACCGAGCAGCTACACTGCTCAGTCGAGCAGTGCAGGGATAAAAATAGAGAGGACTTCATTGCTCTGGCTGCGCGGCCCACACAGTATTGGCTCAGTCCGAGTAGACATCGACTCGGTCCGAGCAACCTATTACTCGGTCGAGTACGACCGGCTTTTGGATTTGAGGAGAAAACAGCACTCTGTCTACACGGCCCGAATGGCATTGGCAGATCCGAGTTATGAACAGTCCGACCGAGCAGAACACTGCTCGATCGAGCTAGCGAGGGAGTATCTTACAACTTGATTCATTAAAATTTCAGCAAGATTGACTTGGTCGAGCAGCTTCGTTGCTCGGACCGAGTCGTTCTATCTTATCTCATAGGTCCCACCCCAAAACGAGTTGGGGTTTTAAACCCAAACCCGTTTTCAAAATTTACTCTAATCTAAAATTTTTGCCTTAAAAATTACTTTTACCCTCCCCGAGCTCTCTCCCTCACACCTCCCTACTCGGACCCCCCCTCTTCGCCGTCGCCCTCTGCCTGTGCCGCCGTCGCGCCGCCGGTCGCGCCGCCAGTCACGCCGTTGGTCACGCCGCCGGTCACGCCGCCGGTCGCACTGCCCAACTTCGGTCAGACACCCCCGCCTCCTTCTCTTTCTCTCTCTATCTCTCCGCCCCTCCCTCTCTTTCCCCCTCCCCATTCTGAATCGACGGCGTCGTCGACGACGCCACCGCCGCCGACGGCGCCGCCAATCCGACCACCCCAAAAGCCCCCGCCCTTGATGCCTAACCCCCACCCCTCTGCCTTCCGTCTCTCTCTCTCTCTCTCTCTCTCTCTCTCTCTCTCTCTCTCTCTCTCTCTCTCTCTTCCATCGGATCGCAAAAGAACCCCCCTTTCTCCGATCGTCGCTGCCCTAGGGAACGGCCCGAGCACACTAGTGCTCGGTCCATACTTCCTATCCAGTATCACAGCTCGGACAGAGCAGTAGCACTGCTCGGTCGAGCAGCTCAAATTTACCATGTCCCCCATTTTTAATGCCAAATTCTGACGTTTTTATTGTCTCTATTGCAGGTATTCATTGCCTACGTCAGCAGCTGCCGCCTGGACTAGCTTGGGGGATACTTCGGCACTCACATTGCTCACACCCTCGGTATATTCTTCCCTTTATTTATTTTTATACCGTAGCATCACATTACCATCGATACGATGGTTCGCACGCGAGATGCCGCCACCCCCACCCATTCGTGGGAAGAGGCCCACTCCAGGCGCCACTTCCTCCAGACCCCAGCGTCGTGCATGGCTCACCACTAACACCGCCTCCACCATTGCTCCTATACCTACTCCTTCCACACCCATCATGTTCACCACTACCCCTACCACCTCTGCCCCCATTCCCTCCACAGCCACCACCGCCTCTGCATCATCTCCCCCACAACCCGCCCCCACCAGGGATGCCCTGCCTGCACGTCTACGGACCTATGACATCACGTTTCGAGACGACACACACCGAGAGCGCTTTGTTAGGATCTCTCAGCGTCGTTTACTACCTACTTTGTTCAAAGACGTGCCTACCCTGTGCTCCCTTGGACTCCTTCAGGGGGTCCATCACCTCTACCGAGTGATCGGTTTCGACCGCTTTCTCAGTGTACACGCCCCCACCTACATCCACATTACACTCGAGACTCTCAGCTCCCTCGCTCGCACCCCAACGGGTGATGGTATCACCTTTCGGCTCATGGATCACGACTGCACTATTACACATGCCATATCCATGAGTACTTTCACTACCCTGCCATCCTCGAGCCCAAAGCAGCCTTTTCTCCACACTATGATGTGGACACAGTTGATGCTCGAGCCTTTTGGGAGCGTATTTCAGGCCTTCCTCAGTATCGCCTTAGTCGGGTGAAGGCATCGTGCATCGTGCACCCATGCCTTCGTTACGCTTAGAGACACTTAGCCACCACTCTATTCTGCAGGCCTGAGGTCGAGACCATGTCCCAGTACCACCTGCTCACCCATCATCTTCTGGAGCCGTTTCTTCGACCACCACTGTATCCACCGTCTCCACCACAGTCGAGTCTTCGGGGACTGTCTCCACCTCTTGCCCCGAGACTCAGATTTTTCTCTCCACCATTTCCGTGCCAGAGGGAACTGATTTCCAGTCTGCTCCTGACCTCACAGATCTAGAATTTCCAGAGCACGACCCTTCCCCCACTCTTCCTCCTCTCCGTGACCTCATAGCTTCACTTCCTCTCTCTTTAGGTCACCAGATTCCACTTTCCGGCACCACTTCCTCATTATCCGTGGCCATCTTCATGGAGAGCGTCTCGACAACTATCCACACTTCTGTATCGATGACCTCTCTTTCTTCAGTCATTTCTGAGTT
The DNA here is from genome assembly GCA_030789695.1 of Scilla litardierei. Classification (NCBI taxonomy): domain Eukaryota; kingdom Viridiplantae; phylum Streptophyta; class Magnoliopsida; order Asparagales; family Asparagaceae; genus Scilla; species Scilla litardierei. The sequence continues at coordinate 161,972,950 of CM061133.1, forward strand.
ACCCTCAAGCTCACCCTCTCCTACCTTCCATGCTAGGCACCGTGCACCAGCTGCACGGGACCGACTCACGAGAGTGGTGACTCACCGTCACATTCCCCGCCCTCCACCTGACTCACATACCACAGACGGTCGCCTGGCAGCATTAGAGGAGTCGACTTCTCTCCTACAGAGAGATTTGACGACTTTGTATGCTCCACGGCGACACACCACTCGAGAGTCGAGTCGGACTTGGCATCCATCATAGATCTCCTCGGGATCGTGGATCCCCTCCAGTGATCCTTGCACATGCTTCACCACACAGGTCAGACACTGTGACCCCCCTCTGTACCACTCAGTGCTTCACTTTTTCAGGCTTCTGAAGAGCCAGTTTCTTCCACTTCTGAGTTGGACTTCACAGTAGATCCCCTGTATGCCCTGGTGTTATATTTAGTTGATCCCTCCACTACCACCATTGATCTCACCACTGACCCACCTCACGAGTTCTAGCCAGATCCACCCACTGCTCCTGGTCCTCAGCAGAGGGACCCATCACCACCCCCAGAGGGTGGTGCCTCTGCTTGAAGTAGTCCATACCATTTCTTGCCTCCCTCACTTATTTTGTGCCCATCTGTCTGTTCAGGGCCCTGCACTTACATAGCTTGGGGGAGGAGCCACCCATGCATCATATTTCATTCATAATTGCATCATGTCATGTTTCTTATTTTTTTGCACAGTTTTTATTTTATTTCCCAGCCTACCCCACCCCTTTAGCATCATCTCCCGCCTGCTCGCGTTTTCTTAGTGTCACGTCCCGCTTCCCAAAACTATGGAGGCGAAGCGTGACTAAGGCCCGCTTGTGCCGGAGCTGTGAAGCTCGGACCCAATAAGCGTCTGTAGGGGTACCATTTTAAAAGATTCCAGGTTCTTGCATATATAAAATTCGTAACAACAGAAAGTACTGAAAGGAAATGTGTTCATTTTATTCCATCAAGGTATCCAGAAGTACAAGAGTCTAATAAAGGAAGTAATGCCCAGCATGGCAACAACATAGAAAGTAAACTACTGGTGCAAGCACTCAACCTAGGCAGAAAAGTAAACGGTGCTACGCACCCGAACTAGAAAGCAGGAAATACTCTGAACTGCAACGGTGAGGGACCTCTAAGACTGGTCCTCGTCAGGTACGTATTCCGGGTCGACACCGTCTGGCTCCACGTACTCAGGTACGTCCGGCTCGTCCACGTACTTCGGCTCAGCACCTGACGTACAACACCCAAGAGAAAAGGAACTGTATGTCAGGTAAAGTCTACACAGAAATGTTAGACTCTACTGCAAGTGTATTTTAATTTAAAGCCACAGTTTACTGGTTGAATTAACATGCTGATGTTATACATGGCAGTTATAGAAAGTAAACGGAGCAGGAAAAGTAAACACGTCAAGCAGTAGCCGTAGCGTGTGCTACTGACTACAGGACTAACCTATGCGGGACAAGACAAGATGAGACAATACAAGACGCGACAAGACAAGACCCGTGTGACTCGAAGGGTTCACGTCTTACGGTTCGAGGGGGATCAGACCCTCTACCCGTGCGCACGCTCAACCCTACCCAAACACAAGTGCTCAAGACAAGACAATATAGAGCCACTCACTCTGCTAGGTGAGTGCCTCTATCCCCATGGTTGGTAGCGTATCTCTCACTCTGCTAAGTGAGCGACGGACGCCTCGTAGGTGAAAACTGTACTACTGTATAGGACCACTCACTCTGCTAGGTGAGAGCCTCTATCCTCTCGGTCTGCTGGGACACTCACTTTGCTAGTTGGGTGCCGAGCTTCCTGTAGGTGTTCCGTAACAATGATCACCCACTCTGCTAGGTGAGCGTCTTATTGCCCGCAGGCTACGTAAGACACGACGTGCAAGATGTTCATGACATGGTAAGGGCAAAGTTGTTCTAGGGTATCCACACGCACACATACGCAGATGAAACCTATGGTAGCAGTTATTGTTGATTCTAGGGGGTCTACACACACGCACACACAAATAAGTCCTAAGGTATCAGTTGTAGTTGTTGTTTGTGCTTAGACTTCATCGTCAAGTCTGAGCTGTCAAGGGGTGTCCCGGATACTATCATTTCACGTTCGGTTCTCTTTGTTTATGTTTTAACAGTTCTAAGAGTCTATGGACTAAACACGGTCGAAAGTACAAGTGAGTACACTTGCCTGCGGTGGCGAGTGCGTCGTCTGTCCGGAGCGTCCCGTCGAAGCGTCGCATCGGCGATGGTCCGTCTGAAACAGGATCACGACGATGTCAGATCGTGCTTTTTGTCAATCCTATTACGGTTTATTTCTAAATTTGGCGGGACTACCCTAATAGTCAAAAATTCACGTTTTGATGTTTTGTTCAGTCTAGATCGACGTCTATCCTATATGCATAGAAAAATTAGTCCGTTCGTCGATCTTTCCTACGGTGGACAACGTTTTACAGATGCTGAGACAATGTTTTACAGATGCTGTAATTAACTTTAGTTCACGTTGTCAAATTTTAGATTAGGTTTTGATGAACTACAGTGTGGGTTCACTATAAGTAGAGGGATACCAACCTAGTTCGACAATCATGCGTAGATCTATCGTCAGGTTTGGAAGCGGCAACGGGTCATGATGAAAGACGTATTATCTGCGTTATCAGATAAAAACATCAAGCTAAAGGGTTAACTAATAGCAATCAAAATCTAACACCCATTAGTAAGAATAACATGCTGATTTCTATCTTATGTAATTATAACAACTAACCTATATTATATATAGAAAAAATAGTTTAATACTAAGACTAACCTTATGTTATTTAATTACTAAAACAAACACTAGCTTAGCTTATGTACCCTAGGTTATAGAATATACACACACTGTTACGTACCTATCCTACTATTGATATATTGTAATAACAAAATATGAAAATAATTAGTGTATCACTGTTAAGGTATGCTTATAAACTTACACATTTAAAGTCTCCTCGTTGCAGTTAGCTTACGGGTGGGACATGAACGAAGGAGGCCGGCCAGTCAGTTGCTTGGAGGAGGAGAAAGATGGAAGGGCGCAGGTCGCAGGCAGGCAAGGTGGCTGGGCGGTCAAGGGAGGAGGACGGCGGGGGTTGGCCTGGCCTGTGCAGGGAAGGCGGTCGGGCAGGACGTTGTGCTGGCCAGAGACGAGGGCTAGCAACTGTTGTGCATGAGGAGCAGCTGTGCGGGGGCTGTTGGCGGGCGAGAGCTGCTGAGAAGGTGTGGCGCTGGCCGGTGTTGGCCGGAGACGCTGGTTATGTGTTGATGTTGGGCGGCTGTCGCGTGATGGTAGGAGGAGAAGGGCTATAGGCGGCTGACGTTTGATGGTAGAGAGAGCCTAGGTTAAAAATATATATATATGGTTGCTATGCTATGGCTAGAGGCTAGTCTGTAAATTGTTTAGGGTATAGAAAAGACCTAGCACTTGAAGAGGGGGTTTCCTTTTTCTTGTGGCGGCTGGGAGAACAGACCTAGCCCTAGGTTTAATAAAAGAGAGGGGAGTGCGAGAGTTGGGGAAAACGTGTGTGAGAGGGGCCAACGTGTGGGTAGTTAACATGTTTGGATTTTATTTTATTTTAATGTTAAAGGATTACGGCTGGCGATGGGATCTCAAGGGAAAAAAAACAGTTTTGATTTAATAATACTGATAGATTTTAAGTTAGATTTTAAACAAATTGGTTTCATTCCCCCTTTTCTTATATAAACTAGATAGTTTGTTTTAAAGAAAATGAAAGGTTTTTAACTTCAACTAACAGCTCATTAGTTTAGGTTTTTTTAAAAATATATAAATATAAAATGAATTCGTTTGAAAACAAAGCACATAACTTTCAAATGTTAGAACTTTCAAATGTTTATTAACATAAGGTTTTATTAATACAAAAAAATGATTATTATAGCAGATATGTTCATCGACGTCCTAAAATTACAAAGAAGATACCTGGGTGATCGCGCCTCCGAGAGGGTTACGAAAATGGGGTTCGGTCGCGCGTTGAGCTACGGGACGCAATAACAAAAAATCAAACATGGAAACACGCACACGAAACAACAAAGATACGCGCTAAAATACATACGGTCGGAAGTGACCGTTACACTTAGCAGTGAAGACACTGCTAGGTTTAGCTTAGAGGGATGAGCGCTACCGCTTTTTTTATTTTTCTTTTACATTTTCTTCCTTTATTTCCGTTTTTATTTTACCTTTTCACCACTTTTCCACGTCCTTTTATTTTTTCTTATTTTGCATCATAGTTTCTATTTTCACCATGTATGCATCTCTTTTTCTTTCGTTCCCTATTTTCTCAGCCTTTTTCTCTTTATTTGTTAAGGATGTTCCGCATGATGATACATCTCATAGCCTTATTAGTCTTTTACGATGCTCACTTTCGATGACATGCTATTAGGGTAAATTTTAGTTTTACTATCTGTATGAGTGCATTTCTTTTGTTGATCTATCTGATTTAATGCTTGAAATTAATTGAAAATCGAATGCATGAATTAGTATCTAGCATGCACTATGTTGGGTAATGCACCTAGGTTCACGCACCAGTAGAACACTTGGAGTATCTGTTCTTATCTCATTCACTTCTGTTTGCATGCTTGCCGTTAATGTGCTTATTACTGCATGCCTTTTCAGTATTCGCTTAGAGGAATGAAAATATCCATGCTATTTATTGTTGGGGTTTTGGTGGACCCCCAGAGCTCGGATCTGTGTCCGTCCTAAGTCGGACGGACCACAGAGGCACGAATGCGCAGCGGAAAACGGAAATTCAAAAATTTCCAGACTAGCTAAACTATTTAGCTAGGCTCTGGGGAGCCAGAACCCAGCCCGATCTATGCCAACTTGGGGTGGATCTGACCACCCCAAGAGGGATCTACTCTAAAGCGGCTAATTAAATCTACACTATAAATTACTTAAGCACATACCTGGAATCTTGGCCATAGAGCAGGCAAGATGTACCGTACCGTCTTCAGAAGCTCCTCGTAGCTGAGCTGCCTTGACTCGAACCGCCTGAGCCGCCTCGCACCCTCGCACCGATCCGCCCGAGCTGACTTTCGCCTCCGAGCCGATCACATGCGGTAGAAAGTTTCACTTGAGAAGAACCCGCGTATTAGACGTCCGGATCAAGAATCCAAACCCCCTTCGTAGTCTTGCTAGGACTACTCCGGAGAATAGGAAAATAGAGAGAGAATTTAGTCATCGATCAAGCTTGCTCTAAAATTCTGGAGCTACTCGATCGATGGCTTGGTGTGTTTTTAAACGAGGAGAGTGCACCCCTATTTATATAGGGAGTCGGCACTCACTCTCTCGTTACGAGCAATGTGGGACATTCCGCAAGAGGGAGAAAAATCAATTAAGCCAATTTGGCTTAATTTCAAGTTAAAGCGAGCATTTCGTAAAGGCAAACTTTAACTAATTAATTCTCCTTGCACATTAAACTTCAGACACCAAACAAGCTATCAATTTGAAAAGATTCGAATGGTGAACGCGTAGGAACCAATGGCGACGAATTTCGACTTCGTTTGACCCCTCAAACAATTGATCAAAGTTTAGCAATTTGTCAAAATCTGTAGCCATCATTTGGGGTTTTCAAAAAACCCTAAATGACTTAAGTTGCGGGCGCGCCCGCTAAGCTTAGCGGGCGCGCCCGCTAAGCTTAGCGGGCGCGCCCGCCCAAGGAGGCTAAGGCGGGCGGCACGCCCGCTGCTGCAGCGGGGGCTGGCCCGCTGCCACAGCGGGCAGCACCCGCATGCAGCGGGGGCTGGCCCGCTGCCACAGCGGGCAGCACCCGCATGCAGCGGGTGCTGGCCCACTGCAGCCAGCGGGCGGCGTCCGTTTGCCTTGCCTATGGGCTTTTTAGCCCAGTGGGTCTCACCCACTGCTCCTTGGACCGTTTTTGCGTTTCCGGACTCATTTGAGCTCCGATTTGGACACGGTTTGAACCTGTGTTTAGACCGGGACGATCCCGTGATCCAGGTAACCCTTTCCAACAAGTTTTTTCCTACTAAATTTGTCATAACCAATTTACGACACGTTTAATCATAGTTCGCATCAAATGCAACGTTTGTCCCTATTGCTATTGCGACTAACTTTCACAACTTGACTTGTGAATATCATCAAATGATTTTCTCTCAATTAATCTTCCTATTACTAAGACACGAATACTACTATGTGTGAGACCCTACAGCCTGACCTTACTACAGGTTGGGGCTCAGAACCCCTAGACGACGGTCACTACGAGCAGTACCTGTCGTCCCTGTTTCAGAATCATCATAACGTGATCGACCCTTTGACAAAAGTATCATTGGGTTTACATTGGCTGTGTCAGTGATGAACTTCATTAGTCGTAGTCCCTTCGTCAAGACTGTGTTCTTGTTGGCCTAGGGTATGGTTTACTGTCAACTCTATTAGACAACATTGGTCAGTATACGGCGGTCTTTATTGTATACGCGTTGTACTTCTTACAACGCACCCCGGCCGAGGATTAACATAAAGACCGTACTGAGCCTGTAACACTAACTTCCCTTTAACGGAAGTGACGAATCCCATCTTAGTTATCTACTCGCCTCGAGAGCTTCGGGTGCGGCTCAACCTAAGATCTTTCAGTAGGCCTAGCCTCGAAGCTAGATCATAGGTCTAAGTTACACGGTTCGCTCACATGTTCGTATAGATGACTTCAGGTCTTAAGGACCAGCTAACCTATCATCACCCTAGAGTTATTAAAGATAGTTTAGTTAAAGTCAACCATTTAATAACTCTAATTTGGTCGTTCAGTGAACTCATTCTCCAATGAGCACATGTGTCTCGTCTCCGACTTCACCAAGTCGAATGACTATGAGATCATCATTACCCTAAGGTAAGACTAAGACACAATGGTCTATCCGATGTATCGATATCCAGTTCTCGACACATCTATGACCATGAACCGTTTAAGACTTATGTTTATTTATTCGGTTGCTTACTTACTCATAATCGAGATCTCATCTAGATACATAAGGACCTAATAATAAGTCTATGGATATTATCTAAGTATATTAATACGAACGATTTTATTATACTTAGAATAATACGTACCATATACTGTATGTACAAGACGTATATCTGGATAAATTGCCTTATGGGCACATATTCTCCTACATCTCCCACTTGCACTTAGGCTATTTATCTCGATATCTCATACCGTTATAGCATATCAGTCACATTGACATTTATATGACAAACCTAAGAGTGGTTTTACTAACGAGTATCTACAATTAATGGATTAAATAATACATCTCTTGATCGCACATGGTTGATCCTTCGGAAAAAATGATCTGGATCAATTTTTCCTATCTATGTATAACTAACAATTAGCATATAGAATCCAGATGTAGGGTCTAACATTATAATCTATGAGTCAGTCTCAGCTCATTTCACTTTTCTTGTGTCAGTATGTCAAGTACATACATGATACACTGAGTCTCTATATATTCGATTAAATCAAAAAAAATTTGATTCAATGTTCTAAATAGATGATTTTCTTTAAGGTGGAAATCCTTTTTACTTAGTCCAAAAGACCGGAACTAAGTATACGAGCTTGCTCCCACTGACTTTGAGAATTACCTGGTTAAATACTTCAATATTATATCTAAATCATATTTAGATTATATATATACGAAGATATAACCATTAGATAAGTGCTTTAGATGGAATGTACTAGTGTCAGGTTCGGTTTGACGAATGAGTCAAGTCAAGATCGATTTAAGGAATCTTGACATTGGCTCGCTCAATCAAAATGTCCTACACCGTACTTTTCCCTTAAACAACATTTAATATTAACACTTTAATAACAAAATGCGGTTTATTAAGAATTAATCTTAATCTCCGTATAATTGCGATCGCACACAATCAATACGTCCCTGGAACTTATACTTAACTACCAATAGACTATAACATTAAGTTAGCTCAGAAATCAACATTTTCCGAAGCTTTGCATCATCATTCGAGAATTTCGCAACCATCTCAGATAAGCCATAATCATAGAAAATTTAAGCCAATAAAATTTCAACTCAACATCAGACGTAATTTCTGAGACATTCATAAAACAACGGATTCATTAAGATGAACCGTAATTTGTTTATCCAAATAAACTTTGAGTGTAGAACACTGAATCATTGTTTTCAAATTAAAAGAAATGATACAATTTATTTAAACTACAATAGTATCATCTTCTTCTTGATCATGTCTCTTGAAGTCGTTTGAACGGCCCTAGCAGCAACGATTGCTCAATTGCCGACCGTCCTCCGCACTTCACCCAATCTCCGCTTCTCATCAGCCACCTGTATACAATACACAGATGTGTTTTAGTATCTCATACTAAATGATTGGAAATAATTACGTTTTAATGAATTGAATTTGTACCTGAGGTAGAGGCATCTGTATGCCCCTTCTTCTTTTCTGCAAGATAGATCTTACAGTTCCTCTTCCAGTGGCCAATCTTGTGGCAATGGAAGCACTCAGATTTCAACGGGGCCCCTTTAGTCTTTTTCTTCCCTTTCTTTGCCTTCGCAGGTTACGAGACCTACCTCTTCTTACCCTTGCCTTTCGGCTGGTCAAAAGAAGCAGAGCCAACAACCAGTGCAGTCGGCTTCTTCTCAATCTCCTCAAATTGTCTAAGCATATTGAGGAGACCAGGATGATCCGTCTCAAGACTGTTCATTATAAAACCAGTGATAAAAGGCTTAAACTTAGGAGTCAAAGACTTTAGGATAATATCTGTGGACATCTCATTGTCCAAGACAAATCCTAACTGGGCGGCATCCTCCATGTACCCGATCATCTTGATAACATGATCCTGTACGGGCTCCGTCCCCATCTTGGTGCCCCAGAGGTTGCTGGTGGCTTTGAACTTGGCAGCTCGAGATCGCTTGCCGTACAACTCTTGTGCGTTGAGGAGCATGCTTTGAACATCCATATGTTCATGCTTCCTCTGCAACTCGTTGGTCATCGAAGCCAGAGTAAGGCACCTGGCCTTCTCTGGATCCCTCTGGTACAATTTGTAGGCTTCCTTTTCCTCGAAGGTTGAATCTTCTTCGGGCTTATCCGGAGCGTCCTCGAACAGTACGTATCCCATTCCGGCTAGGGAAAGGACCAACTTGATGTTCTTAAGCCAGGTTTTGTAGTTCGTACCATCCAGCACATTCTTCTCAACCATATATCTAAGTCCCGAATCCATTCTGCATTTTATAGATACTTTAGTCAGTATATGGTCTTAGTATAGTTTTAATGGTTTTTATAAAACTATATTCTCCCACTAAATTTATTAAAGCCATAATAATAAACAATTTATTATAAAATAACATTTGTGAGAGAGGGATCCGACTACCCCGAGTCTGACAACCTTGAGTGTATCTCAACAAGTTGTCCGACTCTGCAGTCGGTAGACGAACTCGTCGTCAATCATATTAGCTATGATTCCCTATCGATTTTTACCCCTAGTCATTTGTGATCATGAGTGTGCTCAACCGGATCACAATGGCTAGCCTAGTCGGTCCCTTGTTTTCATGTCTAGCCTGACTTGCCCTGCCGCTCGGTGTAGGCACGACACGTCAGTTTGGGTCAGTACTTAGACTACATTCTTGGTTAGACTTACGCCTATGCTCGAAGGATGAGACAACGGTTTCAGTCAGGTCAAGATGTCAATCAAGAAATCGGTTCCTATAAGATTGACATATCACGGCTTGAGTGTAGCTCAACAACCGTAACATGTTTCTTACAGTTGCCAACTCCTAAAACAAGGAGGGCTACGATTTATCTTGACCAAGATTATTATCGTATTGACTTAGGTATAGTCGATGGACTTACACAGTCATGAATCAACTCCTTCCGGTCCAGCGGACGCGGCCAGGGAATTGACTAAGCCAGGAGCACTTGTTACCCAGTCTAGCTAGGTTGGTCCAGAAACTTAGCCAAGCACATTGACCGACATCATGATCCATTGAAGGAGTTTTCATCAATTCTATGTTTTCCAAACAACTATATGGCTTTTAATTAAGAAGACTAGTTAATCCTTATCAACTAGTGGATCCTAAAATTCGAAATTTTATGGATTGGTTGAACAATTTTTATTAAGTCCTTATCAACTATATGGTCTATTCGTTCAACGTGCTACCCCAATCTGATTAGGATTTTGTAAAACAATTCAACATTTTCAAAATTAGTCTCTTGTGAAAATCATCAATTAAACGATTTATTAGAAATGATTTACAAACAAAGGGACTACCCTAATCCGGTATGAGGTGTTGATGTTGTTTTGTTTTTGTAAAATATAACATGTCACTAGTATATAAAATTTCATCTCATAAAATTTTTAAACATTTAATGGCTAACCTAATAAGGTTCACATGTCCATTAAAAACAAACTAATTTATCAACATAAATAAAGTTTCATTATAAGACATACATGAGTATTTGCAAGTTTAAATTATCTACATAATAAAAACATGCAAATCTAAATTTTAACAATTAAAATTAAAATTAAAAAATTAAAGCCTAAAAATAATTTTATCGCATAAAACTAGGGCGTATAAAATTATCAAAGAATTTTAAACCTAGGCTTTAAAATTTTTAAACCATATTTCTAAAATTAAAATATCACATAAAAGATTTTAGAAACATCTATGTAAAAAGCAAACTAGTTTATGTTTCATCTCATGAAAATAAATTATTTCTATTATTTACATATTTTTAAAACAATTTTAAAACTCCTTTTAAAATCTTCTAGAAATCGTTTTACAAGCTTTCAAACAAAGTTTTTAAAGATTTCTAACTTTTATGTAACTAAAGAAAATTTAAATTTCAAAGAAAATTTTTCTATAAAGTTACATAAACTTTAAATACCCCAAAAAAAATTGTATATCTGATAGAAAAAATTTTGTACGGTATTTAAACATTGGTGACCTATTTAAAATTTATCGCATAAAATAAATAGTCCCAAAATTTCCGTGTTTGTAAAAACAATTTTTAAACACAAAATAATTTTTTAAAACTATTTAAAAAAATAGTTTGTATGTTAAAAAACTTAAGCAATTTTAAAGATTTAAAAAATGCTTAAAAGATCAACATGCATAACCGTGGCTCTGATATCACTGTTGGGGTTTTGTCGGACCCCCAGAGCTCGGATCTGTGTCCGTCCTAAGTCGGACGGACCACAGAGGCACGAATGCGCAACGGAAAATGGAAATTCAAAAATTTCCAGACTAGCTAAACTATTTAGCTAGGCTCTGGGGATCCAGAACCTAGCCCGATCTATGCCAACTTGTGGTGGATCTGACCACCCCAAGAGGGATCTACTCTAAAGCGGCTAATTAAATCTACACTATAAATAACTTAAGCACATACCCGGAATCTTGGCCCTGGAGCAGGCAAGATGTACCGCACCGTCTTCAGAAGCTCCTCGTAGCCGAGTCGCCTTGACTCGAACCGCCTGAGCCGCCTCGCACCCTCGCACCGATCCGCCCGAGCTGACTTTCGCCTCCGAGCCGATCACACGCGGTAGAAAGTTTCACTTGAGAAGAACCCACGTCTTAGACGTCCGGATCAAGAATCCAAACCCCCTTCGTAGTCTTGCTAGGACTACTCCGGAGAACAGGAAGAGAGAGAGAGAATTTAGTCGTCGATCGAGCTTGCTCTAAAATTTTGGAGCTACTCGATCGATGGCTTGGTGTGTTTTTCAACGAGGAGAGTGCACCCCTATTTATATAGGGAGTCGGCACTCACTCTCTCGTTGCGAGCAATGTGAGACATTCCGCAAGAGGGAGAAAAATCAATTAAGCCAATTTGGTTTAATTTCAAGTTAAAGCGAGCATTTCATAAAGGCAAACTTTAACTAATTAATTCTCCTTGCACATTAAACTTCAGACACCAAACAATCTATCAATTCGAAAAGCTTCGAATGGTGAACGCGTAGGAACTGACGTCGACGAATTTCGACTTCGTTTGACCCCTCAAACAATTGCTCAAAGTTTAGCAATTTGTCAAAATCCGTATCCGTCATTTGGGGTTTTCAAAAAACCCTAAATGACTTAAGTTGCGGGCACGCCCGCTAAGCTTAGCGGGCGCGTCCGCCCAAGGAGGCTAAGGTGGGCGGCACGCCTGCTGTGCAGCGGGCATGCGCCCGCTGCAAGCAGTGGCGCTGGCCCGCTGCCGCAGCGGGCAGCGCCCGCATGCAGCGGGCAGCGCCCACATGCAGCGGGCAGCGCCCACATGCAGCGGGCAGCGCCCACATGTAGTGGGCGCTGGCCCGATGTGCAGCGGGCTACGCCCGCTTCTGCAGCAGGTGTGCACCCACTGCAGCTAGCGGGTTGCGCCCGTTTGCCTTGCCTATGGGGTTTTTAGCCCAGTGGGTCTCACCCACTGCTCCTTGTACCGTTTTGCGTTTCCGGACTCATTTGAGCTCCGATTTGGACATGGTTTGAACCTGTGTTTAGACCGGGACGATCCCGTCATCCAGGTAACCCTTTCCAACAAGTTTGTTCCTACTAAATTTTTCGTAACTAATTTACGACACGTTTAATCATAGTTCGCATCAAATGCAACGTTTGTCCTTATTGCTATTGCGACTAACTTTCACAACTTGACTTGTGAATATCATCAAATGATTTTCTCTCAATTAATCTTCCTATTACTAAGACACGAACACTACTCGGTGTGAGACCCTACAGCCTGACCTTACTACATGTTGGGGCTCGGAACCCCTAGACGACGGTCACTACGAGCAGTAGCTGTCGTCCCTGTTTCAGAATCATCATAACGTGATCGACCCTTTGAAAAAAGTATCATTGGGTTTACATTGGCTGTGTCAGTGATGAACTTCATTAGTCGTAGTCCCTTCGTCAAGACTGTGTTCTTGTTGGCCTAGGGTATGGTTTACTGTCAACCCTATTAGACAACATTGGTCAGTATATGGCGGTCTTTATTGTATACGCGTTGTACTTCTTACAATGCACCCCGGCCGAGGATTAACATAAAGACCGTACTGAGCCTGTAACACTAACTTCCCTTTAACAGAAGTGACGAATCCCATCTTAGTCATCTACTCGCCTCGAGAGCTTCGGGTGCAGCTCAACCTAAGATATTTCAGTAGGCCTAGCCTCGAAGCTAGATCATAGGTCTAAGTTACACGGTTCGCTCACAGGTTCGTACAGATGACTTCAGGTCTTATGGACCAGCTAACCTATCATCACCCTAGAGTTATTAAAGACAGTTTAGTTAAAGTCAACCATTTAATAACTCTAATTTGGTCGTTCAGTGAACTCATTCTCCAATGAGCACCTGTGTCTCGTCTCCGACTTCACCAAGTCGAATGACTATGAGATCATCATTACCCTAAGGTAAGACTAAGACACAATGGTCTATCCGATGTGTCGATATACAGTTCTCGACACATCTATGACCATGAACCGTTTAAGACTTATGTTTATTTATTCGATCGCTTACTTACTCATAATCAAGATCTCATCTAGATACATAAGGACCTAACAATAAGTCTATGGATATTATCTAAGTATATTAATACAAACGATTTTATTATACTTAGAATAATATGTACCATATACTGTATGAACAAGACGTATATCTGGATAAATTGCCTTATGGGCACATATTCTCCTACATTTATAAGTTTAATTAGGGTATTATTTTATCAAACCGTTGTGCACCTCTTATGAGTGAACTGAGAGATATATTATTTTCCTCTCCACTTATCTATATATTTCTCTACATACCAGTTGGTTACACCCCACAGATATCTTTACCCCATCCCACTTTCCAAACCCAAAAAGAAAAAGTATAGCTTCTAAATGAAAAGAAAAAAGAAAAGAGAGTCAAAAAAAGATAGAAAAATTGTATATATTCATATGTGAAAAAGAAAAGAAAAAGAAAGAAAATGAATAAATATTGTTTTGTATCCTTTCATTATGAGCTATCACTTATACTGGGAAGAAAAAGAAAATTTTCATATCATATTCCTAGATGCGACGCCTTAAGCTAAGCTTGGAGGGTAAACCAACTGATCACATGAGTGAGCACAACAGTAGAGTGGAGACGGTGCATACCAGGGAGATTTAATAATACCTAAACTTTATGAAATGCTTTAGTTTTTGGAGATTTTTCATGAATCGAAATGAATAATTGAATGGCATGATTTTTTTCTATTCTTTATTGCATGTTGTGTGATTTCTATATGCTCCTTGTGTATCCGTGATTGAAAAGGGCATTGCCAGCTTCTTTATATTAGATTCTAGGGATTGCATGAGATTGATGTGAATTGATGGCGTTATTTCAGTAGGTCCCTATCCTTTGCCTGCATTGCATGCTAGTCATATGTTTGTAAAACTAGAAATTGCCAGTAGCTTGTATGTTTATTATTCAGAGCGTCGTGATCTACTATTTAGGCCAGAGATCTGACTGAACATTCTTAGCACTCTCCACTCACTTCTATTCTCTTCTCTTTTTATTTTATCACTTATTTCCTTTTTGTTTTCTTCACGGCGTACCGATTATTCGTCTTTCTCGAGGACGAGTAAGAGGTAAGCTTGGGGGATTTTGATGTGTCCATATTTTCCACTATTTTCATATCATCATTTCATTGCATTCCATGCCATTTTCGCATCCAAATCCCACATTTTACTACGATATCGTCTGTCTGACATTATATTCGGGACCCCACCCAGGTATGGCCACATCCGACATGCCCGTGAGCTCATTGGTGAAGCCCTGTAGGAGTTTGCCATACTTTTGGAGCCATTGGAGGAGAAGAGAGAGAGCAGGAGGAGAGAGAGGAGCTTCAGCAGCTCTGGGAGATGATTTTCCAGACTGCTCGGTCGAGCAGCACAGGTGCTCAGACCGAGCAGATGCAATTGGGGAAGGGGAGGCTGATACGGTGATCACTCGGACCGAGCAGTTCATCTGCTCGGTCGAGTAGCATCAAATTTCAAAGCTGAAGCAATTCCAGCGCACGGCCCGAGTAGATCTTCAGCGACCGAGTCAGCCTCTGCTCGGACCGAGCTGAGCTGACTCGGCCAGTGCAGGCAGAGCGAGAATTTTAAAGATTTTGGATTTCCTGTCGTGCTCGGTCGAGCAGTGCAGCTGCTCGGACCGAGCAACCAAACGAGCACCGTATTACTCGACCGAGTAGCTTACTCGGTCGACAACGCCAAGGCTATTTTTGGAAATGTTTTGATGCGTCTTCTGCGCGATCTGGGCCCTGATGTCAGGCAGCTGGGCATCGATATGGGGGAGATTCATTTTGAGAATTTTTGAAGAGGTTTTGGAGAGCGAAAATTGTAGAGAATAATTGTTAAGTTTTAGATTAAATTTCTGAATACTATTTGGATCAAATTCTATTGAAGCTTGTTGGCTATTTTCTTGCGTTTTTAGAATCTGAGTTTCTCTTGAGATCTGTTATTCGCCCTGTAAGTTTCTGATCTTTATTTTACCGATTGCTATGATGTTTGCATCTCTAAAAATGGTGTTTTTATTCGTGAATATTGCCATGTGTGAGTAGATCTTTCTAGGGTTGATGGGTTAGCCCTAAGATCCTAGAGGGAAGATATAGATCTGAATCTCTACATTGAATTAGGGGTTTATGGAAGTATTTCGGTCGATCCTACCAAATCCCTAGATAGCCCGTACTGAGATCATGCCCACGGTCTGTGGAATTGATATTCTTAAGGGGTATCTCTGGGATTCGAATAGGAAAATCGGTGGATACAACCAAGGCTTGTGACCATGCCCGGCTCGCGCCTTGAGGGATCCATCGACAAACTATACCGCCACGTTGACGGCTACCGCCATTGCGTCAACGAGAGCTACCGAAATACCTCACAATTCTAACCCACGAGAGTGGTACGAATTGGGAGATTAAACCCCTAACCCTAATGCAACGTAAGGATTCTATTCCAACATCGATCCCCAACGATCTTAGTGGTGATCCCTAATGCCCTAGTCCTTTTTATTAGTAAAACAACAACAACACCCTAATCAACTCCTTCAACCCGATAGCTATCTCACTTCAAGATTTAGAAGTAAACTGAGAACCCATATACACTATCGCCGTCCCTGTGGGATTCGATATCATTTATACTACAACTTGACACCGTCCGCTTGCGGATTGAGCCCGGAATTGAAACCTAGGGGCCATACCATGCCCAACAATCGTGACACCGCTAGGTGGCATCTAGGTGTAGGTTTTGGGTACGTCATATACGACACTTGAGACAACATCTTTTCTTTTCATCGGTGCTAGGTGACTACAATGTCGAAAGCCGAAAAAGAGTTCCAAGGGGTGTAGAAACATGCTTTACACTCAACATCCCATAACGGATGAGAACCTTCTGAACATTCCCTTTCTGACACAACCTCAACTCACTCTTCTTTTTATCCTGGGTAATCTTTTTACCTATGAACTTCTTCGCTAAGCCCAAGTCGTTCATGTCAAAATCTCTACCCAGCTTCAGCATCAACTTCTTAACCTCAGACATGTTACAAGAAGCAATCAACATGTTGTCAACATACTTCAAAAGCTAGACGCACCATCCATCACCTAATGTGCGCACATAAATACACTGATCCTTCATGCTCTGCTCGTATCCAATGCCCAAAATGAAGCTGACAACCCTCTTGTACCTCTGCCTTGGAGTCTGCTTCAGTTCATACAGAGATTGCTTCAATTTTTAGACAAAACTCTCATTGCCCTCGAACACGAAACCCTCCAATTGGTGCATGTAAATTTCTTCAGCCAACTGGCCAAGTGGAAATGCAGTCCTGACATCGAGTTGCTCCAACTCTTTGTCCATTGATGCGACTAGTGCTAGCAAAACTCTAATGTAAGTGTGTCTAACCGTCGTAGAAAAGATTTCATAGTTGTCATCTTCCTTCTGTTGTGCAAATCCCTAAACCATAACGCCATCTTCAATAGAGCTCTCCTTGACCTTGTAGATCCATCTATAACCAATGGCATGCTTGGCTTGCTTAAAGGAACTAAATCCAATGTGTTATTGTGGTGAATTGACTCCAATTCTTCTTCTATGTCACCTTGTCAATTGGCAATCTTACTCGAGCTCATGGATCCACCATAGGACAACGGCTCCTCGTTCTCAATATATAATGCATATGATGACATGTCTGTAATGCCCTACAAGCTACTGCACAAGTACTAGAGGGGGGGTCAATAGTACTTTAAAAATAACAAGGAGTATAATTCCTAATTATAGTGCAAACAACTACCAAATCAATTTGCGGAAGCTTAAATTGAAGACAACAACAAAATTAACAATGCTAACAATAGATGTTACTGGGTTCGGATCCACCCAAGTCTCTCCGACTTGTTCCCGGTGATCCTACGTCCCAACCACCCGGATCCCCTCCGGATACTTGAGTTAGAAACCCTAACTCAAGATTTCCACTATGAAATACTTGTGAAAAACCTCCACAAGTCAAATCATACAAAATGCAATTTGTGACTCCCACAACCCGGGATCACAACCACACTCTCACAACCGAGAGTGAAACTTACAATTCAAATATGAAATGAAATAAGAAAACTTCTTACCGAACAAAATACATATGCCTTGAGTATTGCTTACGAATTAGGGCAAGGATGATTTTGAGGAAGAAGTGGCACCAAACTCTAGCTCCAAGATGTAGATCAGCGATGGAGAGCTTTGGGAATGTTGGTGACCTAGAATCAAGCACTTGGCTTGGAAGGCTTCACACTCAATGAATCTCTCTTTGGAAGTAAGAGTGAGGAGAGATTATTGAATGGAAAGAATGAGCTTTGAATGAGCTTGGAATGATTTCTCTTGATCTCTAAACTTGCAATAATATCAACCTTGGCAGCAATGAATGCAGCCCATCAAGTATATATAGGTTAGAGGAGAGAGAGAAAGAAATTCGAGTCATTAAATGCTCCAACGGCTCTTTTCTGAACCCAACTAGTCGGTCAAAGAACAACCACCGACCGACTAGTTCATCAACTAGTCGGTCGGTCAATTAACACAAACCGACTAATGAGTGAACAGAGAAAAGATCAAAGAACAGACAAAAGGAACTAGTCGGTCCAAGAAGAGTAGCTGACCGACTAGTTTCACAACTAGTCGGTCGGTTACTCAACGTAGACCGACTAACAGATAAAACTGAAGTCTGAGCTAAAATAGACTTAGTCGGTCCAAGAACAAATGTTGACCGACTAATTCACCAACTAGTCGGTCACCAAATGAACATAGACCGACTAACAATAAACAGTAAGTATGGTGAAAATTTGGTATGTACAGTAAACTAAACTAGTCGGTCTAAGAAGGAAAGTTGACCGACTAGTTCATCAACTAGTCGGTCGATCAATGAACACAGACCGACTAATGATAAACAGTAGCATAGGCTCAAATGTGCATGAACAGGGAAAGCTCAACTAGTCGGTCACAAAAGCATCACTGACCGACTAGTTCACAAACTAGTCGGTCGGTGAGTCAACTTAGACCGACTAACTGTAAACAGTAAAGAGCTATGAATTAACTGAGAAGAACTAGTCGGTCCAAGAAGCTTTGCCGACCGACTAGATCACCATCTAGTCGGTCAGTTCTTCTTCTTGAACCAACTAACATGCACAAGAAGTCGCGAATCGAAGCGCGATGCTTCGGGAATGATTGTATGGACTTCTACTAAGATCCTAGAGCTAAGAAATGAGCGTTATGAAGATTTAAATCGTAAGACCTACTCAAGGCTTAACATTCTACGAAAAAAGCTTAAAGACTATAAATAAAACTTGACGGTACCGTCTTCAATAGCTTCAATCGAATCTTCATGACTTCTAAAATGGTCCATAAGCTTCAACGAAGCTTTAGACATACGATCACGTGCTTTGAGAAGTCTTGAGACGTCGTAATTGATATTTGATCACTCCATATTTTACACCTTTTTTCCGCATGTTTTCACGCCATTTCGATTGCTCATATTGCGTTTTCCAAGATTATTCGACAATATTGCGATGCTTTTCACTATTTCTTGTTTTTGTCGGATTTCAGGAAATATGGAGCGATCGGGAGCAAAAAATGAGCTTAAAGGATTTGCACCCACACCGGAGTGTCAACCATGGCCCTTTTGAGGGTTATTCTGCAATGGAAGACGAGTGGAAAAAGAAAGAACGTCGTAGGAGCGACGAGGAAGCGAAAAGATGGAGATTGGGCATTTTCAGCATGCCACTCAGCCGAGTGAAGGAGTCACTCGGCCGAGCATTGAGACCCCGCTCGGCTGGCCAGATCAGACACGCAACAGAGATGTATCAGCGTGCACTCGGCCGAGCATCGCACGCCCACTCGGCCGAGTTCGGAGACTCCGTCCGCCCGAGTGGCACCCAGACGACGGCAAGCCAAAATGTCCAACTCTCTGTAATCCGTCAGTCGACTACGAGCTTCCACTCAGCCGAGTTCCAAAAGCCCCTCGACCGAGTGACATTTGCCACTCGGCCGAGTGATGCCGAGGACATGCAGCGCCCAGATTTTCAGATAGCCTCTCACTCTTTTGAAATCTGCTATCATTTCAGCAAGCAAAGTATTTTTCTCATATTTTTTATGGATAGTAGACTTCATGAAGATTCCAACGCCGCCAAGAACGCGCAAATCAGAGGTCGGATGGAATCTGGAGAATTTCTGCAAGTTGATGCTGCAGTGCTGGAATTTCCACTCGGCCGAGTCACATTTTCCACTCGGCCGAGTGCGGCCTGGGCCCAGATTTTAAGTTGCGGTTTGGGCTATTTTTGGGCACGAATTTGAGGGGTTTTCTAGGGTTTCTTGCTAGGGTTTTGGGGGAGTATTTAAGGGGTTTGTAGCCACCATTAGAGGGGATCCCCATTATGTTTTCTTAGCCCCCATATGTTTTTCTTAGGATTATTTTAGAGGTTAGGCCATGCCCTAGGCCCCCTCTTGGATCTAAAAGCTTGTATTTTGGATTGAAGATCTTCATCAAGCTAAGTATTTTCTTCTTTTTATTTGAATCTTTGTTTTTTCTATCTTTTTGTATGCAAGCAATGATTTCTATTGATTCTCATATCCTTATTGCTATGCTAGAGTAGATTTGTTGTTCTAGGGTTTGGGGATGAACCCTATGGATCTAATTTCATATTTGTGATGAATGAATCTCTAAATTGCTAGAATTACTAGGAGGTTAGGTTGTGATTGATTTACTACGGATAGCTAGGGATTTCCATCGATTTGGGATTTGCAAGAGATTGGATTCAATCGATGGGAAGGCCTAGATATTCGATTTAGATTTACAATTGGATTTCTCTAGATTTGGTTTGCAAGAGATTGGACCAAAGCTAGGATTTTTAATTGTAAATCTATACCAATATTCGTTTGCAAGAGATTGGACGAATACGAACTATCACAACCTAGATCGTGACTCGAGTTTGCATGAGAGTGGGCTCGAGAAGCGATTGGACAATGATGTCGATCCTAATGCTAGTGGCTTAGGCTAGGGTTTGCAAGAGATTGGGCCCTATCCTAGGTTCGTATAGACCGGCAATAGCTCGAGAGCGTGAGCTTGGTTCTCTATTCAGTTACGACTAGTTCACCTCAACGCAAGTCTAGTAATATTGAGATTCACTATTCACAATGACGAATGACGGTCCGTAGTGGGGATTCTCTAGCCCTAGACACTTTTATTATATTGCATTTGAATTGATATTTGACCGATTTCTCTATCTCTGACACCGACATCCATCACCATTGCCATTACATTATACCATAACCATCTCCACCAATAAAACATTCGTAGTCAAACCAACCTAGGATAGATTGGAGCCGACACCACCTCCTCGTGTTCGATACCCGCTCGCCACTTTGCCGTACGCTTGCGGTAAAACTACAATCGTTCTCTGGGTGTATATCCGGGGTTGATCAAGTTTTTGGTCGTGCTTTTGGGTTGCATTTTGGAGCGATCTAGTTTTTGGCGCCGTTGCCGGGGAGGTGTTTTCCGTTGGGTGCCAATTTGTCACAATTAGGTTGATTAGACTACGAAAAAAAACTAACAAAAGGAAATTTTCACCCCCGCCACCATTATTATCATTTCTATATTCTTTTGTGCCACTGATATCTTTTCTCCAGGTATTTATCTTTGTTGATCAGGTGCTATGGATTATACTATGTGGACCACAGATTTTGATCAGAGTGCTCAGATGGGAGATTACTATTTTGATCAGAGTGCTCAGATGGGAGATTACTATTTTGATCAGAGTGCTCAGATGGGAGAATACTATTATGATCAGAGTGCTCAGATGGGAGAATACTTTTTTGAGGAGATGCACTGGCCCGAGCTTGATGAGAGACAAAGGATCTTTTTTGATGAGATGAATGCACACCAGGTGGAAATACAAGCCGGGCTTGATAAGAGCAATCTTCAATTGGAATGTACAAAGAGGGTACTTGAAATGAATGCGCTCATGCTTAAGGTTGCAGGGATTTCCAAAGATATCAGTTCTGCTTCTTTATTTTATGGGCAAGAAACATCGCCAGACTTACTACCAGAGCCAGAATGTGCCGTCGTCGATCCCACTTCCTACGATACATCTATTGCATATGAATAGTGGATGGATGAAGAGGCAGTGAAGGAAGCAGAAACTGAGTCATATGCGCAGCCAGAGGAGGACGCATTTCAGAGATTATTGGATGGCCTCTTAGAGTCAGTGAGGTTCACCGGTTCAGAGAGCATTACAGCAGGTGATGCATTTGAACTACGATTTGCAGATTTTGTTATGAACCGTGTTTCAGCTACATGAACAATTGAGGAGGACATCCATGTCAGTCTTGAGGGGGATAGACTATATTTTCAGATTGCTTGCGGGCATTCCCCTCCACATGATACATCCCCACAAGCTGACACACTTGAGTAGCCAACATCACCATTCCAGAGAGAGCCCACATTGATAGTCGATGAGAAGGTAAAGGAGCACACTGTCGAGCCAGAGCATATTGACGAGGAGGCCTCACATGCGGTGCCTGAGCATGCTTTTGAGGAGGCCTTACTTACAGAGCCAGAGCTTATCATCGAGGAGGTCGTACATCGGGACGAGGACATAGCCATTCATGAGGATCCCGAGCACTATTCTCCTCCATTAGAGCTCCCGCAGCCACCTCATCCTTCCACTGACGTCGAGGACTATCCCACAGAGCTTACTGCTCCCACTCAGGGAGATATTTTTACCCACTCCATTTCTGAATCATGCATTCCATATTATATATATTTTGATTCAGATATTTTTGACACGTCATACCTTTTGCAGCATACATACGATTATGGACCGGAGGTATGCTTGGACGTGTCACAGTTCGACGAGCCTATCGAGGAGGTCCACACCTATGATCTAGATTTACCTGAGCAGCTGAGAGAGGATACCATGGAGACAGCTATCACGGCACGTGAGGATATTGGATTATTTCCAGGGAAGTATCGTCCACCATCATTTATTCCATATATTTCTATAGACGATCCTCTTTGGGATACTTTTATTATGAG
This sequence comes from Scilla litardierei, assembly GCA_030789695.1. NCBI lineage: Eukaryota > Viridiplantae > Streptophyta > Magnoliopsida > Asparagales > Asparagaceae > Scilla > Scilla litardierei. The sequence continues at coordinate 161,995,518 of CM061133.1, forward strand.
GGTGAATTTTTTGCAGCGAACTGATGCATCATATTCTCTGCAGGGTACAGGTGGAGTCCTTGTGGGAATGCTGGAGGATGCATTGCTAGAGTTCGTTGGAGTCCGTGGACACACGCATCTGGCGGAGCCACGGAAAGAGCAGTTGGAGCAGTTGCCTGCACCGGCAAAGATACTGGATCCGCCTTTTGCTATAGGTGATATCAATCCAGTAGTGTAGAAATTTTTATGCTTTGAATAAACACGAATCCTCTCGACAGCGAGAGGACCGTATAGATTTGCTTGAATAAATATCACCTCATATGACGGCAACAAAAATTTTTACACCCCAAACCCATTATATATATTAATTGCCCGCTACATATTTTGATGTGTCACATCCTTTTGCTCACCACATTCGAGCATGTCTTTCAAGTGAAACCTTACTTTCTTATTCGTTTGACTTGATCACGCTTTGCAAAGCCGTGATATTTATGGTCAAGTCATTTGAATAGGATTGTTTGGTATAAGCTTGGGGGAAGGCGCTATCATGCATCATTGTATGTGCATGTAGTTGCATTAGGATTTCATGTCATTCATTTCATCATTTTTCATTCACCCCCCTTATTATTATCGTTGTCCCTCATATTCTTCCATTATGATCACATTGATGACAATGTGAAGTTTAAGCTTGGGGGAGGGCATTTCCATGCCATTTAGATGCATTAGTTGCATTTTTACTTTATTTTAGGATTTTTAAAATTTTTCAAAATTTTTGCATCATCTTTTTGATTTTTCCATCTTATTTTCCTTTTATGTGTGTTCATGCATCATATTGTGTGCTTGTTTTTCTTTTCTTTCCTCTCTTTTATTTTATATCTTTATTTTCTTTTCCTCCTTTCGCTAGATTTGTTCCTTATGATGATGTCTCTTATTGCTTTAGCAACCATCACGATGCTTATTATTCCTTGCCATGCTACTTAGAGTATTTCATAGTCCTACTATCCATGTGCTTGCATATATATTCTTTTGATGATACCTCTATATGAATGCATGATATTAATTGAAGCTGAATGTATGGATTAGTGTTTGGTATGCCTTTGTTGGAAGTGCTCCAAGATTCACGCATCAATTGTATAACGGGAGCATCTGCCTTATTATCTTATTCACCTTCTGTTGCATGCTTGATATGAAAGTACTCTTTACTGCTTGACTTCACTTTTTATTGAGATGATTGAGAATATCCAGGCTTACATATGAGTTTTAGTTGAAGTATTATTTTATTGAACCGTTCGTGCACATCTTAGAGTGAACCGAGTGTTACATTATTTCTTTCTCCACATATATCTTTTTATTCTCTACATGTCACTTGAATTCACCTCCTAAAGCTACTTATATCACATCTATTTCCCAAAAATCCCTACAAAAGAAAAGTTAGCTCCAAAAAGTCCAAAAAGCCAAAAAGGAGCCAAAAACCAAAAATACAAATCAAATAGCTCCTACAAAAATCCAAAAAGAAACGTGAGAAACAAAAAAGTCCAAAAGAAAAAAAATATATTTCTCTATCTCATTATTGGAGCCACAAAATACTTGGGAAAACCAAGGCAAAAATCTCATTTTCCACTATTATATTCATGTGGATGCGACGCCTCAAGCTAAGCTTGGGGGGGTGAATTCATTTGACCATATGAGTGAGTATGACATTAGAGTGGAGACGTGCATGAATGGGAATATTCGATAATGCTTAGACTTTGCAAAATATATTAGATATGGAGATTTTTCATGATTTGAAATAAATATGTGAATGCCATGACTCTTATTCTATTCTCTATTGCATGCTTGGTGTGTATCTTATATGCTTCATTTATAACTTTTGATTGAAAAGTGCATCGCCAACATTTGTATATTAAATCCAATGAAATGCGTGACGTGGATATGAATTGATTGTATGAATTTAGAGAATCCCTTTTGTTGTTCTTAAAAGCATGAAAGTACCATGTTTATGTAAGATACGAAATCCTTATAGCATGCGATTCATATTTTCCAAGTTATCGTGATGTGTAGCTTATGGCTTGAGATTTGAGAGAATAATCTAGCGACCCCTTCCACTTCGTATTCTTTTTCATTTTTTCCTTATTTTTACCCTTCGGGTTCGCCTTCTACTTGTCTTCCTCGAGGACGAGTAAGAGGTAAGCTTGGGGGATTTTGATCACTCCATATTTTACACCTTTTTTCCGCATGTTTTCACGCCATTTCGATTGCTCATATTGCGTTTTCCAAGATTATTCGACAATATTGCGATGCTTTTCACTATTTCTTGTTTTTGTCGGATTTCAGGAAATATGGAGCGATCGGGAGCAAAAAATGAGCTTAAAGGATTTGCACCCACTCCGGAGTGTCAACCATGGCCCTTTTGAGGGTTATTCTGCAATGGAAGACGAGTGGAAAAAGAAAGAACGTCGTAGGAGCGACGAGGAAGCGAAAAGATGGAGATTGGGCATTTTCAGCATGCCACTCGGCCAAGTGAAGGAGTCACTCGGCCGAGCATTGAGATCCCGCTCGGCCGGCCAGATCGGATACGCAACAGAGATGTATCAGCGTGCACTCGGCCGAGCATCGCACGCCCACTCGGCCGAGTTCGGAGACTCCGTCCGCTCGAGTGGCACCCAGACGACGGCAAGCCAAAATGTCCAACTCTCTGTAATCCGTCAGTCGACTACGAGCTTCCACTCGGCTGAGTTCCAAAAGCCCCTCGACCGAGTGACATTTGCCACTCGGCCGAGTGATGCCGAGGACATGCAGCGCCCAGATTTTCAGACAGCCTCTCACTCTTTTGAAATCTGCTATCATTTTAGCAAGCAAAGTATTTTTCTCATATTTTTTATGGATAGTAGACTTCATGAAGATTCCAACGCCACCAAGAACGTGCAAATCGGAGGTCGGATGAAATCTGGAGAATTTCTGCAAGTTGATGCTGCAGTGCTGGAATTTCCACTCGGCCGAGTCACATTTTCCACTCGGCCGAGTGCGGCCTGGGCCCAGATTTTAAGTTGCGGTTTGGGCTGTTTTTGGGCACAAATTTGAGGGGTTTTCTAGGGTTTCTTGCTAGGGTTTTGGGGGAGTATTTAAGGGGTTTGTAGCCACCATTAGAGGGGATCCCCATTATGTTTTCTTAGCCCCCATATGTTTTTCTTAGGATTATTTTAGAGGTTAGGCCATGCCCTAGGCCCCCTCTTGGATCTAAAAGCTTGTATTTTGGATTGAAGATTTTCATCAAGCTAAGTATTTTCTTCTTTTTATTTGAATCTTTGTTTTTTCTATCTTTTGGTATGCAAGCAATGATTTCTATTGATTCTCATATCATTATTGCTATGCTAGAGTAGATTTGTTGTTCTAGGGTTTGGGGATGAACCCTATGGATCTAATTTCATATTTGTGATGAATGAATCTCTAAATTGCTAGAATTGCTAGGAGGTTAGGTTGTGATTGATTTACTACGGATAGCTAGGGATTTCCATCGATTTGGGATTTGCAAGAGATTGGATTCTAATCGATGGGAAGGCCTAGATATTCGATTTAGATTTACAATTGGATTTCTCTAGATTTGGTTTGCAAGAGATTGGACCAAAGCTAGGATTTTTAATTGTAAATCTATACCAATATTCGTTTGCAAGAGATTGGACGAATACGAACTATCACAACCTAGATCGTGACTCGAGTTTGCACGAGAGTGGGCTCGAGAATCGATTGGACAATGATGTCGATTCTAATGCTAGTGGCTTAGGCTAGGGTTTGCAAGAGATTGGGCCCTATCCTAGGTTCGCTATAGACCGGCAATAGCTCGAGAGCGTGAGCTTGGTTCTCTATTCAGTTACGACTAGTTCACCTCAACGCAAGTCTAGTAATATTGAGATTCACTATTCACAATGACGAATGACGGTCCGTAGTGGGGATTCTCTAGCCCTAGACACTTTTATTATATTGCATTTGAATTGATATTTGACCGATTTCTCTATCTCTGACACCGACATCCATCACCATTGCCATTACATTATACCATAACCATCTCCACCAATAAAACATTCGTAGTCAAACCAACCTAGGATAGATTGGAGCCGACACCACCTCCTCGTGTTCGATACCCGCTCGCCACTTTGCCGTGCGCTTGCGGTAAAACTACAATCGTTCTCTGGGTGTATATCCGGGGCCGATCAAGTTTTTGGTCGTGCTTTTGGGTTGCATTTTGGAGCGATCAAGTTTAGTGCTTGGTCATGCTTTTGGGTTACAATCCCCGGCAACGGCGCCAAAAACTTGATCTCTCCGGAATGTAACCCGAAGAACGGTTGTAGTTTTATCGCAAGCGCACGGTATAGCGGCGAGCGGGTTATCGAACACAGGGAGGACGAATGACCGTGCTTGCTCCAATCAACCTGGCTAATTAAGAATAGAAAAGATAGAATTTGCCTTTGGCGATCCTGTCACAATCGTCAGACAAAGTACGAAGATATCAAATCAAATAAAAGACGCCTAGGGAATGGGGAATCCCTGCTACTCACCGCATCTCGTCAATGTGGTTCATTGGTATCAAAATTTCTAGAATAAAATTTTGGATGAACTAGTTGCAACTAAATGTAGAACCTAGCTCACGCTCTCGCGCTGTTGCCGGTCTATAGCTATCCTAGGTTTTGGGTCCAATCTCTTGCAAACCCTAGCCTAGGCAAACTAGAATTAGGATCAACATCATCGTTCAATCGCGCCCCGAGCCCACTCTCGTGCAAACTCGGGCCACGACCTAGGTTGGGATAGTTCCTACCCGTCCAATCTCTTGCAAACGGGTATCGGCATGGAATTGCAACCGGAAACCCTAGTATCGGTCCAATCTCTTGCAAACCGATACTACGGAAATTCGATTCCAACCCAATTCAGATTTCTAGGGTTTCCTATCGAATTGGGGTCCAATCTCTTGCAAATCCCGATCGATATGAACTCCTAGCCATCCGTAGTAAATCGATCCCAAAATAATCCCTAATAGCAACTCTAGCAAAATTTCTACCAATTCATCACAAATCTGAAATTGGGCTCGTAGGGTTCATCCACACGCCCCAAGACGTGGAGACTACTCACAATTCATAGCACAAATACAAAAATAATCAATGAAATTAACAAGAGAATTCATCACAATATTGAGATATGCAATAAAAATAGTATTTTTAGAGGAGAGAGACACAAACCAATAAAGTTCTTCAAATAATCGAACAAAAATCAACTTTTGTCTCCTCTCCCAAATCACAAGAATAAAGCTAAAAAGTTAATCTAAAAAGCTGCAAAAATCTAAGGGAAAAGCTCCCTAAACTAGGGTAAAAACAGGGGTTAAATACCCCCCAAAATCATCCAAAAACTGTGACCAAAATGCCCCGGCGCAGCCTGAAATCCGTAATTTTCGCTACAGGCAGCGCGTCGCACTTGGCTGAGTGACAAAAGTCGCTCGTCCGAGTGAGAAACCCTGTAAATTTCCAGTAAGTCTGGGTCTTCGGGGGTCTTCACTTCGGGAGTCGCTCGGCCGAGTGAGTTGTCGTCACTCGGCCGATGGCTTCGTCGTACTCGGGCGGTCGGCATTTGCCACTCGGCCGAGTGGGTCTTCTGAAGCTCAGGCAGACGAAAAACAGTAAGTTGGCGATTTTTGACATGCGTCGTCTGGGTGCCACTCTGGCGGACGGGATCTCGTCACTCGGCTGATGTGGCTTCCGTCGCTCGGCCGAGTGCACGCATGAAACGTATCCGATCTGGTCGGCCGAGCAGTGTCTCGCTGTCGATCGAGTGAGTCCTTCACTCGGCCGAGTGGGACACCAAAAATGCCCAAACAGCTTGTTTTGGCCTCCTCGTCGCTCCTGCGACGTTCTTTCTTCTTCCGCTCCTCTCCAATAGCAAAATACCCCTCGGGGAGGTCATCGGTGACACTCTGGAGTATGCGTATCTTGAGATCACTCCAAATCGCTCCAAATCACCTGAAATGCGACAGAAACAACAAATCGTGAAAAGCATCACAATATCGTCGATATATCATGAAAAAAACGATTTGGGCGATCTAAATGGCATGCAAACATGCGGGAAAAAGTGTAAAATAAGGAGTGATCAATATTCATATGAATTTGGCGACGATCTCCATAACTGCGCTCACAAAGTGTTTGTTCATATTATATTTATGTTTGTTCATCATCCAAAACCAAATCCGGGGAGTCCAATATCCAACATTCTCCCCCTTTTTAGTGATGACAACCCAACATAAATAATAATCAAAAATAATAATTCAAATGAAATTTACTTACTCCCCCTGCATTGATGACACGTTAATTCCAAATCAAACAAAAATAATACGCATCAAGCAGACGAGTGAAGTATATAAAATGAGAATCGATTATTGAAATATTGAATACCAAAAGTAGGTTATTGAAATATCGGATTTGAAAATCCATTTATATATCTTAACTCCACCTGAATCTAACATATCAAATTAGATTCTTGGAATAGTGCTCTAAATTTTCATTTAGCATATCGTTATTATTATATCTCTCCCCCTTTGGCATAAGCAAAAAGAGCGGGAGGATAACAACGACAACAACAATGGCCTCAAATAAAACGCACGGGAGTCGTAGAATATGACGACGGTTCAAGTGACACCAAAGAGAAAAATACGAAGAGAATCAAGGCGTGTCAATGATACCATAGTCGAAAATCGTAAAACGAAATCATCAAAACTCAAATCAATATTACGGACTGAGTTATGGAATATACTCTCCAATATCAACATTCTTGGTTAATTTAGCGCATGGAAAACAATTCTATGTTTCCATAGAAGAAATTTCTATTAAACCAAGTTATTATCGTCGAGCGATGAAATCAAACATCAGAGACATATATATATATAAAAATTATAAATTTTGCACACTATAATGAAATGTCAACTGCGATGTATATATATATATATAATATGAACCAGAGTACATCACTGACATAGAAAACATCGATCCACCAATCGATGCACAAAAATATATCAACATATCACAGAGATCAGAGTGTCGTACAACAACATCAAAAGACATCCAAATACATCATCAAAAATATCAAAATACATCATCAACAGACATCAAAATGACATCAAAAAGATCCAAAAATACATAGCCACCCAAACTATCCTACCCAACATCTCTCACAACTAGATATGTCGTCCAATGATTATCGGGAGAGGCCTCAAAGGAACTCAAGAGGCAGCGGGAGGATCAGAAGCAACTGCAGGCTCAGCAAGAGCAGAGGTGGTGACTGGATCAGCAGGAACGTCAAGAATATCAGTAGGAGCGACGGCAGAAGTGGCAATCTCTGGAGCAGCAACCGAAGTGGCCTCGGGAGCACCAGTCGGAGTATCCACCGCAGGAGCAGTGGCAACAGGTGTGCTCTCGGGGGCACCAGCAGACGAAGCAGCAACAGCAGCACCGGAAGAGGAAGCACCAGCAGCAGTACCAGAAGGGCCCTCGGGGGCACGAGTGGAAGTACGACAAAGCTCCTCAATGTCCTCCCGGCCAACTCATCCAACTCCTCATCCTCAGAAACAGAAGGAGGAAGCTCAACACCCATCAGACGAGCCATACGGCAGACTACCTCCTCGGTACGAGCCAAGCGAGACTCGTGACGACGAAGTAACCGTACGACATCATCAAGGGTGGCAGAGGGAGCAGCTGAGGCAGAGGCAGGGGCAGAGGCAGACGCTGAAGGTGTCGTCCTCTGAACTTGACGAAGCGTCGCAAGAGATTTCTTGACGGCCGTCGCGTTCAGGGGAGGACCAAGGGGACGCTCATCATCACGAGGCAAGGGGACTCGGAAGTGACGGAACACAAGGGTCAACAAGCAAGGAAATGGGATATGAGCCGATTTAGAGGACTTGCGAATACACTTGAAAAAATCAATCTTATCGAGTATAATGCGAGCCCAATTAATCGAGCTCCCCATGAAGATAGCATATATCAGCTTCAGAAAGGGCTGGGACGGTAGAGATGAGGAGCCGTACTTGGGAAGCAAGCACGACTTCAGAATCAAGTTTAGGACCCATGCATTCGGCTTGAAAGATTTTGAAGGCACGCCAATCATGGCAGGAGGAATCTGATGGAAAATCTCAGAAAGGATGGTCTGATCAAGGGAAGAAATATCATCAACAGAGATATCAGAGGGGAGGAGGCCAGACGAAGAGATACCCAAAATCTCTCTTAAGATTTCTGCCGTGAGGACTATAGGAGTCCCCAAAACAGTCGTCTCAACAGAGTGGGTCTCATCGTACTGACCCCGGATCCTATTGGCGTAGAATAGCTTGACTAATCGAGGGTACGGGTGAGGGTTCGCCTTCGGGTCATATCGAAGATAATCGAGAAGACCCGACGACGAAAGAAGATCAGCTAACCCTAAGAAGTCACTGAACTGGACGAAATGCTCCAGAAGCAGTGGGCAATGTTCGATACGGTTGTAAGCCGCGAGACACATAAGGTCGTCGCGACACAACGAGATATCGACACCGCCCACCGGCATCGGACCCTTTCCCTTAGGCTTACGGGTAGACGTACGAGGGTGGGAGCTAGACTCGGGATGGGTAGGAGGAGTGGGTTCCCTATGAGTCTCAGTCTCGGGGAAATACTCGGTGTCGGAATCCGAAGCACCGGGAGGAGTAGGAGCACGAAAAACTACAGGCTTGGTCTTGGGCTGAGATTTGGCTCGGGGTTTCGCAGTCGCCGTCCTCTTACGCTTAAGAGGAGGCGAAGACGAAGAGGGTTGGGTGGTTTTGGCACGGCGTTTCGGAGGAGTTCTAGTAGGTTGAACAGGTTCTGTAGGGTTTGGTTCTACGTTCATCGGCGTGGGGCTAGATAGAGTGATCGGGATTTGTGTTCGGGCCATAATCTCGGCACGACATGACACAAGTGAGATCAAAGAGGCAACCCTAGCACAACCCTAGGAATTCCGAAACCTTAGAAGCTGAAAACTATAGAGAAAACCTAACCCTAAACAAGGAAATGTACCCTAGATAGGAGAGGGAGGAGAGAGGGTTACCCTAGGTGGAAGAACGGCGGCCGGCGACGGCGGAGATGATCGGAACACGGCCGGAAGTCGAAAGGTCAGCGAGGGGTCGGGGGGTTTTCGAGCTGGAGATAGAAAAGACAACCGACTAAAATGAAAATAAACGGGTTAGATCGAGTATAAGTCGTTCGAAAACGCAAAAGACCAAACAGTCCCTGGCACAACTAGTCGGTCACAGTTCAAGCACTGACCGACTAGATCACGATCTAGTCGGTCGGTCAATGAGCTTGAACCGACTAGTTGCAAACAGTGGCTGAATCCAAGTTTAACTGACAAGAATTAGTCGGTCTGTGTTCATTTACTGACCGACTAGATCTCAATCTAGTCGGTCGGTCACTGAACATGAACCGACTAAAGAGTTAAGGTGGAGTGGAAACTCAAAAAGCTTGAGTTAGTCGGTCTAAGTTCTTCTACTAACCGACTAGATGGGAATCTAGTCGGTTGGTGGTTGAACTGAAACCGACTAAATGAGTCCAAAAGTTGATAATCAAGTTCTCTCCTCAATACACTTGGATGATATATCGCAATACTCTCAATAATCATCTAAACTACCCCATTAAACATCGAAATCTCAAATACGACATTCAAAACATGAATTCGAGCAAAAATTCAAAATATCACATAAATTCCCGAAAAATCCAATAAGTCTAGCATGAATGAAATATTGCGAAATATAGTAGCATGCAAGATTATTGAATGAAACATGAATCCTATATCTCGGATTCACCCATAATCCCCAATTCTCGACGCAACCGCACAAAGGAGTCCTCCTTTAGGGGTTTCGTGAAAATATCGGCGATTTGCTTTTGGGTTTCAACGTACACTAAAATGATGTCCTTTTAGCAACATGATCATCTAAAAAGTGGTGTCGGACATCTATGTGTTTTGAACGGGAATGGTGTACCAGGTTCTTGGAAAGACATATTGCACTTTGGTTGTCAACCATGATAGGGCAAGTATCACAATTTATATCAAAGTCTTTAAGTGTGTGTCTCATCCAAAGAACTTGAGCACACGCGGCACCGGCGGCAATATATTCCGCCTCGGTGGTTGAAAGTGATACGGAATTTTGCTTCTTGGAAAACCAAGAGACAAGGGAATTTCCTATAAAATGGCAAGTGCCACTAGTACTTTTTCTGTCGGATTTGCATCCCGCATAATCGGCATCACTATATGAGATTAACTCATATGTGCTAGATTTCGGATAAAGTAATCCAAAATCTAAAGTGTAACTTAGATAGCGAAAAATACGTTTTACCGCTACTAAGTGAGACTCCTTAGGTTGAGACTGATAACGAGCACATACGCATACGGTGTCACGCCCCGCTTCCCATTCTACCGGGAGCGAGGACGCGAGCGGGTCCGTGATGTGCTTAAAACAAAGAGGAGTACTTTTTTTTCTTCCTCCTTGGTTTAAACACACTAAGCGTCTATGAAATAATATGGCAGGATCTTGCATGCTTATAAGAAATAGTACAGATGACATTATTACAAAACCAAAGCGTCTGAAAGTAAAGTACAACATAGGCCTAGTATGGCCGCAATCAACAAGTACAACAATTACATTATTCAAATATATAAAGTGCAGTCGCGAAGGGGAATGTCTAGTCTTCTGTGGGTAGATACTCCACGTAGCCTTCGAGCTCTGGCTCGGTTCCTGCAGCAAAGACTTCAACGAACTCACTGTCGGTACCTGACGGACATTTCGTAAAAACAACAAAATGAAATGTCCGTCAGCGAGGTATACTCGGCAAGATATTCTCAAAACCAAAATATTAGACATTTAAATTAAAAACTGAAAACACAAGTGATAAGATAAGTAGAAAAGAGTTATAGCAGTGTAAAGCAGTTAAAGCAGTTAAATGTTCGCAACCATTTGTAACCTGCAACAATTTAATAATCTGATAGCAATTGGCGATACTGCTAGCAACTTGCAACAATTCAATATTCAATAGCAATTTTCAAAGCCATCTGTAACCTGTGACAATTTAACATTTGGTAACCGTACTGTAGCAACCTGCAGAAAAGATGTTAGAACAATTAATCAAAAACCAGTCTATCCTAGTGATAAGTCCATGTCCAAGAGTACTAGAGATAACCAACATGCAGCCTGCGACGGGAGCAACTCCGAGGCTTACCCACCGTTCCGATGTGGCAACGGTCAAGGATCTAACCCCCGTAATGTGTTGGAGGTAATTTAGTATGGCGCATCCAGTCATTCTGTAACACTTGTGATCATAGACTACCCCAATCCCGGATCAAGTCTAGTGTCGGTCAAAAGAACGTGTACTATCTGTCTATTATTGAAATTCCATCTTCCATTCTATATTAAAGTTCCATCTTCCATTCAATATTGTTGAAGTTCCATCTTCCATTCAGTCAATTCAATCTCAGTGTCTCAGTAGTCCGTACAACAATTTCACCAAAGTTCACAACTTCACGACTTGATTCAGCAATTAAATGAAAACATAAAAATTCACTTAAATAGATGAAAGAACGGTTACGATATGATTTTAACTAAGAAAATGAGTTTAAATTAGCTTAAAATATTTTCTAAGATTAGTAGTTATTTTTCATGATTTTTAAACAATTTTTAAACAATTTTAAATAGCCAAAAAGCAATTTTAAATCAAGAAATGATTTTTAAAACATATGTTCAAGGAATTGTTTAGAGCAAACTGTACATCAGAATTCTTCAAACAAGGTGTCAAAATGATCGTATTCACTAGTACTATGACATATATTTTTATCGTACATAAGTGTATGTAAAAATAACAGATTACGAATTTTAAAAGGATTTTTAAAACAAGAATTTATCATTACAACATATCTTCAAAGATTTATTCCGGGCAAACCGTACGTCGGAATTCTGTAGACAAGATGTCAAAACGATCGTATTTACAAGTACTGTAACATATATTTTTATCGTACAGCGGTATGTGTAAAAATTGCAAGCTACGAATTTTAAAAGAATTTTAATCTATTTAAGTTTTGCCTTTAAAAATTTACTGTGAGAAATATACTTGCCTGATCGCGACGAAACTAGCGCCAATGGATTCGTTTCGACGTTTCTGATTTTCTGGGACTAGTCACTCATTTTTCTGGCCACTGTATAATTAGTTATGGATTTATAACCTTAAAACCCATTTATTAATTAATAAAAATACGAAAAATACGAAAGTTCGTGATATTTACAAGTTTGCCATTTCGAATTAAACTCACGCTGCCGTCGACAGTTGAGGGGTTCAAGCGGCGAGGGAGCGGCGACTGGCGGCGAGGGCGAGGCGGAGCACGGCGAGCGGCGGCGCTGTCGGAGGCGTCGGGCGGAAGGCACGGCGGAGGGCGGAAGTGGGGGAGAGAGGGGCGGCGGTGGCGGGCTCGGGGCGCTGCTCGGGGGTTCGCCGGCGTTCAGGGCTTCGGCGGACGGCGGGGCGGTCGCGGAGGAGCGGCAGCGGTCGGTGGTTGAGGCCGGAGGGCGGCGGAGGCTCGGAGCAGCGTCGGCGATCAAAGGGGGCGGCGCTGGGGCATTTTCGGGCGGTGGCGAGGCGCTCGTCGGCGACGGGAGGCGGGCACGGTGGGCTGACGACGACGACGAGGCCGGAGGGCGGCGGACTTGGTCGGAGGGCGGGCTTCTGCTGCGGGGAAGTGTGGCGGGCTGTCGGGGTGGTCGAAGACGAGGCGGGAGAGAGGGAGATTAAGTGCGTACGTTGCCTGTGGATGGGTTAGCTGAGTGAGAAAGAGAGTTAGGGCTGTGTGTTTAAATAGGGTTAACAATTATTAGTTTAATAAGGGTGCAATAACTATTTAGTCAAAGGATTTAATGCAAAGGTTAGCTTTAAGACTAACAATAGGAAGCTTTAGACCAAACTCCTAATTAGAACGTGTGAGTTTGCCGACATCAGGGAATTTAAACTAGGTAACTTAGTTAAGTAAAAGTAATTAGCGAAGATCATTAGTAAATCCTTGCAACCAAATTACGATTTTGCCCCTGGGGTTAAACGACTCTGAAAAATTTCGAAAATATAGCCACGGGTTCGTATCGTCACGAGGATCGTGACTACGAGATCTATTTCGTAGTTTGGACTACGAAAATACGTGTTTTGGGCCAAAACGTTTAGGAAGCGGGTTTGCGGGTTCTCTATTGATTTGACTTCGAAAAATTACGAAATTAATGTGGGAGGCTCTAAATGATCTTAGAGTGACACTGTAGAAGTTTAAAATCATTTTGAAAATGTTTACTTAGAAAAATAATTGTTACGGCTATAATGTTAAAATTGAGTTTAAATAATTATAAAAAATCATTTAGGGATTTAGGTTGGTACTCTATACTCTAAAATAGACTATAATTATATTGGTTCCACAAAACATTTTTTATAAATGATTTATAAACTATTTTGATGTTCAACTCCTAATAAACCACTATAAAATATTATTAATTAAGAAAATACGTAGAAAATGGGTATTGCTGAATACGGGTCATCACACTCTACCCACCTTATAAAAATTCTGTCCTCGGAATTTCTCACACTAAAATACATATAATAAAGATACAATGAACTATGATTCAGTGAACAAATATGGATATCTCTCGCGCATCTCATCTTCTCGTTCCCAGGTGGATTCGCCAGGTGAGTCATGTCGCCACATCACTCTAACGAGATTGACTACGCTATTCCTGAGAGTCTTCTGTCGTCGATCCAAAATCTGCACTGGTTGTTGCTCATATGAAAGATCGGGTCGTACTGTGATCTCTGAGTGGTCAACCACATGAGTAGGATCACTAATGTAACGACGCAGCTGTGAGACATGGAATACGTCATGTACTCCTTCCAGTGAAGGTGGTAGGGCCTGGCGGTAAGCTACTTCTCCAACTCGCTCCAGTATATCGAAAGGGCCGATAAATCTCGGACTGAGCTTTCCTCTTCTTCCAAATCTGATTACTCCACGGTTAGGAGATATCTTTAGAAATACATGATCTCCAGGTTGAAACTCTAGATGACGACGCTTCGCATCGGCCCAGTGCTTGTATCGGTCTTGTGCAATGCAAAGTTTGTCTCTGATAGTACGCACCACATCAACAGCTTCTACAATCAGCTCTGGACCCAAAAGTTCTCGGTCGCCAATGTCATCCCAACTTAATGGAGAACGACATTTTCTTCCATAGAGTGCTGCAAATGGGGCCATACCGATACTTGCTTGGTAGCTGTTGTTGTATGAAAACTCCACTAAGTGTAAGTGGTCTTCCCACGAGCCTTTGAAGTCAAGCATACAAGCCCTCAACATATCTTTGAGTATCTGGATGGTGCGCTCTGATTGTCCATCTGTCTGCGGATGATACGCAGTGCTGAAGCTCAGACTGGTACCAAGATTTGATTGCAGACTTTTCCAAAAGTGAGATGTGAATCTCGTGTCTCGATCAGAGACAATGCTCACTGGGACTCCGTGTAATCTCACGATTTCCTGTACGGTCATCGCTCATATTACGACATAAATTAGGAAGAAGTTATAAGGTATAGAAATAATCGTTACCTCTATGTACTTCTTTGCGAGTAATTCAGTCGATTGTCCTACTCGGAATGGTATGAAATGTGCCGACTTGGTTAATCGATCAACGATCACCCAGATGTCATCATTCTGCTTTGTACTCCGAGGTAGTCCAGTGATGAAATCCATGGTGATGTGTTGCCACTTCCACTCGGGAATAGGCAGCGGTTGAAGCAATCCTGCGACGCGATGATGTTCAGTCTTCACTTGCTGACATACCAGGCATTTGGCGACGCTTCGAGCAATGCTTCTCTTCATTCCATGCCACCAAAAATTTAGACGAAGATCCTTGTACATTTTGGTGCCACCAGGATGTACAGAGTATAGGGAACTATGTGCTTCATTCATCAGCTCTTCTCGGATATCGCCTGAAGGCACACAGATTCTGCTGCCATATCTCAAGGATCCGTCTTCATGGATAAGAAAATCCGTTCGAAGACTTGCTTCCACTTGAGTCTTGATCTTTCGTAACTTTGCATCTCCAGCTTGAGCGGCTTTGATACGGTCGATGATGGTAGATTGAATCTGAAGATTCATCAATGAATCTTCAATCCCAGGTAGAATGATTTCAATCTCCATCTCTCGCAGCTCTAGTTGTAGTCTCTTCTGAGCCGTGAGTGTCATAACAGTTGGTAGCCGGCTCAAAGCGTCTGGTACGACGTTAACCTTCCCAGGATGATATTGGAGGTCGATGTCGTAGTCAGCCATGAGTTCCAACCATCTGCGTTGTCTCATGTTTAGCTCCTTCTGCGTGAAGATATACTTCAGACTTTTGTGGTCGGTGAAGATCTTCACTTGCTCGCCCAATAGAAAATGTCTCCAGATCTTCAGAGCAAAAATACCTATGGCTAGCTCCAGATCATGAGTCGGATAGTTCTTCTCATGAGTCTTCAGTTGTCGAGAAGCATACGCCACAACATGACCATGTTGATGTAGCACGCATCCGAGACCTTTGCCAGATGCGTCACAATATACTTCAAATCCCCCAGTTCTGTCTGGTATAGCCAGAACTGGTGCAGTTGTTAGCTTCATCTTCAATCCTTCGAAAGCTTGTTCACAAGCCTCGGACCAAATATACTTGACGTCCTTCCTCGTCAGTCGAGTCATAGGCTCAGCAATCTTGGAGAAGTCCTGGATGAATCGGCGGTAGTAGCCAGCCAATCCAAGAAAACTTCGGATGTCCGAAACTGACCGAGGGGTTGGCCAATTTCTAACAGATGCGACTTTCTCTGGATCAACAGAAATACCATCTCCAGATACCACATGCCCAAGAAAGGCAACGCGGTTAAGCCAAAATTCACATTTGCTGAACTTGGCGTAAAGTCGATGATGACGCAGAGTCTTCAATACGATCCGCAGGTGGTCAGCATGATCTTCCTCGCTTTTTGAATAGACCAGAATGTCATCAATAAAGATCACTACGAATTTATCCAAGAACTCATAAAAGATGAGGTTCATGAGATTCATGAATACCGCTGGCGCATTGGTCACGCCAAAGGGCATAACTGCGAATTCGTAGTGTCCATACTTGGTTCGAAAAGCAGTCTTGGATATGTCGTCCTTCTTGACTTTCACTTGGTGATATCCACTTCGGAGGTCAAGCTTGGAGAAGACTCGAGATCCACCAAGTTGGTCGAAGATGTCGTCGATGCGCGGCAATGGATATTTGTTCTTCACGGTGACCTTGTTCAGCTCTCGGTATTCCACGCACATCCTTCTTGAGCCGTCCTTCTTCTTGACCAATAGGACTGGTGCACCCCAGGGAGATACGCTGGGATGTATCAATCCCTTCTGCAACAGGTCGTCTAATTGGGTACGAAGTTCCTCCAATTCTGCTGGTGCCATACGATAAGGAGCTTTGGAGATAGGCTGAGTATCTGGCATCAGGTCAATGGTGAATTCGAGAGCTCGATCGGGTGGTAATCCTGAAATTTCTTCAGGAAATACGTCGTCGAATTCTCGAACTACACTGGGCTTCTCAGGTTCCGCTAGCATAGAGGCCATCATCATCTTCAGAGGCTTGGCCCGGAATTGAATAGGTCCAAGCGACTGGCTTCCGCTCGAAAATTCGAACATTGGATGGTTGGGAATTTCGAACACTACCTTCTTTTTACGACAATCGATGGTAGCATAAAAAGTTCCTAACCAATCCATTCCGAATACAGCGTCAAAGTTTGGCATGTCGATTACCATGAAGTCAGCGTAGAGCTCGCGACCACATATCACCAAAGGGCATGATCGACAGCCACCGGAAGTCTTCACTACGCCATTCCCGGTGTTGATGTTCCATCGGTTAGAAAGAGGGTCAATAGGAATGGAATGTGTTGTAGCGAACTTAAGGGATAAGAAACAATGGGATGCTCCAGAATCAAAGAGGGATAAGGCTGGTGTAGATGCTACTAAAACGATACCTAAAGTACGATAAGGTATTCTTAGCAGTCTAAAGTAAAGCTATGAGCATCTAGTAAGGTAAGGGAGGATGTCTTAGATGTTACCTGTGATCACTGGTTCAGTCGCCTCGGCATCTTCTGCAGTCATGGTAAAAGCTTGGCGTTTAGGCTGGGCCTGTTGGAAAACCCTCTGCTGTGGCGGTAAGGGTGGTCCACGGGATGTTGATCCAGGAGCTCCAGTAGTAAATGGTTTGTTGATGCGCTGGGGGCAGTCCTTAATAGTGTGCTCCGGTGATCCACATGCCAAGCATTGGTTCAACAGTTGGCGACAGTCCTTCTTGGTATGGCCCGGTCGGTTGCAGTGGAAGCATACCATAGTAGCTCGATTGTTGTTTGGAGGAGTGGCGGTCCGGTTGTTGGCTGGAGCAACAGGCCTGTAGTTGTTGGGAGCAGTAGGCCTCTTGAAGGTAGTAGTCTGCATCGGTCGAAGATTGTTCCTCGGTGGTTCCATCGGGCGCTTTCCTTGGGCTGCTTTACGCTGTTTGTCAAGAGCCTCATGGTTGCGGGCAAACTCCAGTATCTTCTCATAGCTGGTCAGATCAGCCAAGGTCATTGAAGCTTGAATATTGTAATTCAGACCTTGGCGGAACTGGAAGGCATGATTGTCACGACCCGCTTCCCTAAAATGGAGGCGAGACGTGAAAAGGTCCGCACGGGAGTGGAGCGGTGAACCCCCAAACCCGATAAGCGTCAATTTAGTATAAGTAGGTCCCTGTAATTGCAATCGAAACAACAATAATAATAATATGAGACGGAAAAGAAACACCAATCCCAAGGGTTGTCCACAAAATATTCAACATCACAGAAAAGCCACCAGGCTAAAAGAAAGAGTCTAAGGCCCAGAACAAGGCCAAACAAAAGCAACGACATAAATAAGTATAGGTGCCACGCACCGATAACAAAACAACTGTTTAACAAAATTTAAAACACAACGGAGACACTAGGACTGGTCCCCAGTGTCCACGTACTCCCCGTCCAACACGGGCTCAAGCTCAGCGTCCGCAAACACCTCACCCTCAGCGGGCAACTCAGGCTCAAGGTCTAACATGCGTCACCCAAAAGAGAGAGGGGCGCATGTCAGCAAGTCTAAAGGACTTGGGCAAGGAAACTGAAAGTAAGGCAACTAGCAACCTAACAGTTTAGTATGCATGACATGGCAGTTACAACATGAGTGCACAATTTAAAACATGGCAAGACAATTTGTACATGAGAGCAATCATCGGGACAAGACAAGACAAGAGTAGCTACGCTACTATAAATCAATCCACATTGTTTTGCAAGTGTTTACGCCCTTCGCTGAATGGTAAAACATGTCAGACCGATCGGCACTAAACACAATTCACATTTCACGGCTGTTTTGTAGATGTTTACGCCCTTCGCTGAATGGCATAGCATTTCAGTCCGATCGGCACTAAACACTACCCCACCCCAAAGAGTTTACGCCTTACAACTGCAGTTGTTGATCAAGCAGACCCCCAGTTGAATGGCCGCTTAACCCTCACCCCATCCCGCACTAAACAAGCCAGGGTCCCTGTACATGAGCCCAGCTAGTGAGCCAGGGTTGCCCCGCACGGGAGCTTGTTTCTTAATTCACGATTCAATATCGAGTGTTGGGGTTTCCAACTCATTATGCTCGCTTCTGGTCACGAGCCAGGAAACACAAGCATTCGTAGCAAAGCTACGCAATCACAGAAACACTTAAAGAATGCAATGACATGACATTTGATTTGCGTACCGTTAAGGGAAAGTAAACATGACATGGTATTTGTGCAACATGCTAAATGTCGGAACTAGCTTCGTTGTCAAGATAGTTCCCCAATTTGCGCCTAGGCGAGTATCATTTCGTCGCCTAGCCTCTTTTACGCCTACAACATACAAACGGCCTAAAACATTGCCTAAACCCTAAGTGGCAAGTTTCACTTGCCTAGCACCGGAAATGATGACCACTTCGTCACACGGATGCCAATCTACGGGGAAATCGCTGTTTGGGGGGGACCAATCAACAAACAACATGAATTATTATTAGGGTTTCATAAAAATAAATCTAAGTTACAAAAACAACGGTAGATCGATTTCTTACCGAGAGGAGGCGGAAGAAATACTCCGGGGAACCCTAGGACCAGATCTGGAAACGATTGGGAAAGTTTGGAGAAACGAGGGTTTTGGGGGATTTTGGGGATTTGATGGGGTTTGATGGAGATTTGGGGAAGATTAGAAGTAGATAGGGTGAATGGATGGATTGGATGATGATTCTAGGGCTTGGAATGGAGGATTGAAGCTTGGAGGAAGATGGGGGCTTAGAGGGGAAGAAACTAGGGCTTAGGGTCGTGTTGGAGAAGAAGAAAACGAATGGGTAGGGTATTTATAGGTTGAGCTGGCGGCTGCCCAGAAATTGGGGTTTTAACACAGACTAGTCGGTCAAAGAACAACCACTGACCGACTAGTTTGGCAACTAGTCGATCGGTCGACCAACGCAGACCGACTAAGTGTAAACAGTAACTCCTGAACGAAAATAGGATTTAGAGTTAGTCGGTCCATGAACAAGTACTGACCGACTAGTTTAGAAACTAGTCGGTCGATGAACGTTCTTAGACCGACTAAGAGTAAACAGTAACTCAACTAAAATTAAGATGATGTGTTAGTCGGTTCAAGAAGCATTGCCGACCGACTAGTTTGCAACCTAGTCGGTCAACAGCTCTTCTTAGACCGACTAACGATAAACAGTAACTCCTGAGAAAATTTAGAAAGCTCACTAGTCGGTCCAAGAAGGATTTCCGACCGACTGGATCGTCATCTAGTCGGTCGGTGCCCCTTCTTATACCGGCTAATGAGCACCAAAAGTTCCGATACGGAGCGCGAGGCCCCGTGATCGAATCCTAAGACTCCTAGGCTTGATCTAATAGTTAGATATGACCGTTATGAAGCCCGTCACAAACGACGTACTTCGAAATCGACGATCTTAAGGAAGAATCGAGAAAATACGACGAATCGATCGAAAATGAAAGTTACGGAGACGAAAACCACACAAGAGGAGAAAATCCACCAAAACATATATTATATTATAATAAATTCAGATACAAGAAAACCAGTCGTTACATCCTCCCCAACTTAAGAAAAATTCCGTCCTCGGAATTTCCGAATACTCACGAGTCCGGAAACAAAAGTGGGTAGCGCTCTCGCATCTCATCTTCTCTCTCCCAAGTAGACTCTCCCGGCGAACCGTGCCGCCACATCACTCTAACAAGATCGACGACCTTGTTTCGAAGCGACTTCTGACGCCTGTCCAGAATCTGCACCGGATACTGGTCATACGTCAAATCTGAGCGAACGGCGATCTCCGAGAAATCCACGGCATGAGATGGATCGCTAATGTATCGACGAAGCTGCGACACATGGAAAACATTGTGAACTCCTTCCAAAGATGGCGGCAAAGCCAAGCGATACGCTACCTCGCCAACCCTCTCCAAAACATCAAATGGTCCAATGTATCGCGGGCTCAACTTCCCACGCTTCCCAAAACGAATCACACCACGATTCGGGGAAATCTTCAAGAACACATGGTCGCCCGGCTGAAATTCCAAAGGACGACGTTTAGCATCAGCCCAATGCTTAAAACGGTCCTGAGCAATCCTCAACCTCTCCCGAATATTCCTGACGATATCCACGGCCTCCACGATCATCTCAGGTCCCAACAACTCCCGATCACCAACGTCATCCCAACTCAATGGCGATCGACATTTCCTCCCATAAAGAGCGGCGAAAGGCGCCATGCCAATACTCGCCTGGAAGCTTTTGTTGTAGGAAAACTCCACCAAATGCAGATGGTCCTCCCACGAACCCTTGAAATCCAACATGCATGCCCTCAGCATGTCTTCCAAAATCTGAATCGTCCTCTCGGACTGGCCATCCGTTTGCGGATGGTACACCGTGCTGAAACTCAGACGCGTACCCAAGCTCTTCTACAAACTCTGCCAAAACTGAGATGTGAACCTCGTGTCTCTGTCCGACACGATACTCACGGGGACTCCATGAAGTCGCACGATTTCCTCCATATATCTCCTCGCTAGCACCTCCGTGGACTGTCCCACTCGGAACGGAATAAAGTGCGCAGATTTGGTCAACAGATCTACGATCACCCAAATCGCGTCATTCTGCTTCGGACTCCGAGGTAGTCCAGTCACGAAATCCATAGTGATGTGTTGCCACTTCCACTCCGGAATCGGAAGCGGTTGTAGCAACCCGGCCGAACGCTGATGCTCCGCCTTCACTTGCTGGCAAACCAAGCACTTGGCCACACTCCGAGCCACACTCCTCTTCATACCATGCCACCAATAATTCAGACGAAGATCCTGGTACATCTTGGTGCCACCAGGATGCACAGAATACGGCGAACTGTGTGCCTCCACCATCAGCTCCTCTCTGATGTCCCCAGCCGGCACACACAACCTGGCCCCAAACCTCAGCGAGCCATCCTCATGAATCAAAAAGTCAGTCCGTAGACCGGCTTCCACCTGCTCCCGAATCTTCACCAGCTTCGGATCCTCAGCCTGGCTAGCCTTAATCCGATCCACGATCGTCGACTGTACCTGCATGCACATCAACGAAGAAGCCTCCCCTGAAAGAACAATCTCCACGCCAGACTCGCAAAGATCCTGCTGCAATCTCCACTGCGAGGTCAAAATCATCACCGCTGGAAGCCTACTCAGCGCATCAGGAACCACATTCACCTTGCCAGGGTGGTACTGCAAATCAATCTCATAATCCGCCATAAGCTCCAACCATCGACGCTGTCGCATGTTGAGCTCCTTCTGAGTGAAAATATACTTCAAGCTTTTGTGATCGGTGAAAATCTTCACTTTCTCACTCAACAAGAAGTGCCTCCAAATCTTAAGAGCAAAAACAACGGCAGCCAACTCCAAATCATGCGTCGGATAATTCTTCTCATGAACCTTAAGCTGACGAGACGCATACGCCACAACATGCCCGTGCTGATGCAACACACAACCGAGACCTTTGCCAGAAGCATCGCAAAAGATCTCAAATCCACCGCTGCGATCAGGCACCACAAGAATAGGGGCACTCGTCAACCTCTCCTTCAGAATATCAAAAGCACTCTCACAATCACCCGACCAAACATAAGCAACATCCTTCCGCGTCAACCTGGTCATCGGCTCAGCAATACGAGAAAAGTCCTTAATGAACCGACGATAATATCCCGTCAAACCAAGGAAACTCCGAATCTCAGATGCAGACGACGGAACAGGCCACTCCCGGATAGCCCCAATCTTCTCGGGATCCACAGAAATACCATCTCCAGTCACCACATGCCCAAGAAAAGCAACTCGATCCAGCCAAAACTCGCACTTCGAAAACTTAGCATACAAACGATGCTTCCTCAAAATTTCCAACACCGGCCTCAAGTGCGATGCATGCTCTTCCTCCGACTTCGAGTAGATCAGAATGTCTTCGATAAAGATAACGACAAACTTAACCAAAAAGTCGTAGAAAATCAGGTTCATCAGATTCATGAAAACTGCGGGCGCGTTAGTTACGCCGAAAGGCATAACCACAAACTCATAGTGTCCATACTTCGTCCTGAACGCTGTCTTCGGAACATCATCCTTCTTCACCTTCAACTGATGGTAACCACTCCTCAAATCCAGTTTAAAAAACACCCTCGAACTTCCAAGCTGATCAAAAATATCATCAATGCGAGGCAACGGGTATTTATTCTTAATGGTCACCGCATTCAATCCCCGATAGTCCACGCACATGCGACGCGAACCATCCTTCTTCTTAACCAGCAACACCGGTGCTCCCCACGGAGACACACTAGGATTAATATAACCCTTCAGCAACAGCTCATCCAACTGCTTCCGCAACTCTTCCAATTCAGCAGGTGCCATACGATACGGCGCCTTCGAAATCGGCTGCGCACCTGGAACGAGGTCAATAGAAAATTCCAGAGCTCGATCAGGCGGCAATCCAGACATCTCCTCGGGGAAGACGTCGCCAAAATCTCGCACCACAGCTGGCCAATCCAGCTCCATCTGCATAGCTACAGCCTCCACCGGCCTGGCCCGAAATCTGACAGGACCAAGCGAACTGCTACCACGACTGAACTCAAATACTGGATGTCCGGGAATCTCGAACACCACCTTCTTCCTCCTGCAGTCGATCGTAGCATAGAAGCTCGCAAGCCAATCCATCCCAAAGACCGCATCGTAGTTGGTGATGTTGTGGACAATAAAATCAGCATAAAGCTCATGTCCACAAACCACCACAGAGCAAGGACTGCACCCACGATGCACCGTGACTACTCCATTCCCTGTGACGATATTCCAACTCTTGGAGAGAGGGGACGTCGACAAGGAATGCTTCTCCACGAAGCTCTGGGCCAAAATGCACATTGACGCACCTGAGTCAAAGAGGACTCGGGCAGGGAACGTGCAAACCAAAACCACACCTAACAAACAGTCTAATCGATCAAATCTTATTCTAGCAACACCATACACAAGCATTCACATAATTTATCAATCAATTAATTAAGGAAGGAACAATTTAGATCGAAAGTTACCTGCAATGACCTCATCCATGGCAAAAACCTCCTCCTCGGTCATCAGAAATGCATGCCTCCTCGGTCATCAGAAATGCATGCCTCCTCGGCGGAACAGCCTGCCGAAAAGCCTGCCCCTGTGGAACAAGAGCCGCTTCACGTCCAGTAGGAATAGGCGCTCGCTGCTGCAACGGCTGAGCTGCAACAGGAGCCCTCCGCAGCGGACCCGCATGCCGACAATCCCTCGCGACATGGGAGGCATCACCGCAAACCAGACACTGGCCCAAAAACTTCCGGCACTGATCCTTGATATGGCCAGGCTTGTCGCAGAAATGGCAAGACTTCAGAATAGGCCCTCCCGGCCTCTTAAACTGAACAGGCGGGTTCAGCCTGAATCCAGGTCGAACCACAGCTCTCGCCTGCTCCACAGGCCTCCTCACAGCACCAACAACAAACCCCTTCCTCTGGTTCACAAGCAGCTCCTGCCTCTTGGCAGCGACCAAAACCTTCTGATAAGATTCCCGGTCAGAAGAGGTCACAAAGCTCTGGAGCTCTGAAGCAAGCC
This sequence comes from Scilla litardierei, assembly GCA_030789695.1. Classification (NCBI taxonomy): domain Eukaryota; kingdom Viridiplantae; phylum Streptophyta; class Magnoliopsida; order Asparagales; family Asparagaceae; genus Scilla; species Scilla litardierei. The sequence continues at coordinate 162,019,723 of CM061133.1, forward strand.
CCTGCAGAAACCTCTGAGCTCACTCCTCAGCGTCCTGCACCATCTTTGGTGCAAACCGACTAAGCCTCATGAACTCCTGGTGGTACATGTCCACCGACGAGTTCCCCTGCTTCAGGTCGATAAAACACTGCAGCATCTCTTCCTTGGCAGCCTTCGGGAAAAACTCACCATCAAATCTAGCCTTGAAGGTAGCCCAGACGATCGGCTCAACCAACATCTTTTCCTCAGCATCCCACCAATTCCTGGCGTTATCCTTCAGCTGGCGCTTCGCCAAGTCAACCCAACTCACTTCGTTGACCTTGGACATCTTCAGATTGTCCTCAATATTCCTCATCCATTCATCAGCAGCTAGCGGACCTTTGGTTCCATCAAAATACGCCGGACCCAACTCTCTGAACTGCTTCGCCCCGGGCTTAGGGCGAGGGGTCTCCACCACCCGAGCAGCTCGAGTCACCAGAGCATTCTGCACCTGCAGAAGCACACCCTGCTGGACCTGCATCATCTGCAACATCATCCTCATCATCTCCCCATTAGTGGGCTCCCGCTCAGGCTCCTCGTCGTGAGGGGGCGCACCACTACCACCACCTCGGGTGATCCGTCTTCCTGCCATCTAATGACGCAGAAAACGAAACAATTAGACTCATAGCTTAGGGCTCAGGGGTCGAAATTATTTGTTGGACAATCTTATATCATTATCGTTATCCCGATAATCGCAGTTACAGAGGACCTGCATGGGCCACTACTAAAACCTGTCACGACCCGCTTCCCTAAAATGGAGGCGAGACGTGAAAAGGTCCGCACGGGAGTGGAGCGGTGAAGCCCCAAACCCGATAAGCGTCAATTTAGTATAAGCAGGTCCCTGTAATTGCAATCGAAACAACAATAATAATAATATGAGACGGAAAAGAAACACCAATCCCAAGGGTTGTCCACAAAATATTCAACATCACAGAAAAGCCACCAGGCTAAAAGAAAGAGTCTAAGGCCCAGAACAAGGCCAAACAAAAGCAACGACATAAATAAGTATAGGTGCCACGCACCGATAACAAAACAACTGTTTAACAAAATTTAAAACACAACGGAGACACTAGGACTGGTCCCCAGTGTCCACGTACTCCCCGTCCAACACGGGCTCAAGCTCAGCGTCCGCAAACACCTCACCCTCAGCGGGCAACTCAGGCTCAAGGTCTAACATGCGTCACCCAAAAGAGAGAGGGGCACATGTCAGCAAGTCTAAAGGACTTGGGCAAGGAAACTGAAAGTAAGGCAACTAGCAACCTAACAGTTTAGTATGCATGACATGGCAGTTACAACATGAGTGCACAATTTAAAACATGGCAAGACAATTTGTACATGAGAGCAATCATCGGGACAAGACAAGACAAGAGTAGCTACGCTACTATAAATCAATCCACATTGTTTTGCAAGTGTTTACGCCCTTCGCTGAATGGTAAAACATGTCAGACCGATCGGCACTAAACACAATTCACATTTCACGGCTGTTTTGTAGATGTTTACGCCCTTCGCTGAATGACATAGCATTTCAGTCCGATCGGCACTAAACACTACCCCACCCCAAAGAGTTTACGCCTTACAACTGCAGTTGTTGATCAAACAGACCCCCAGTTGAATGGCCGCTTAACCCTCACCCCATCCCGCACTAAACAAGCCAGGGTCCCTGTACATGAGCCCAGCTAGTGAGCCAGGGTTGCCCCGCATGGGAGCTTGTTTCTTAATTCACGATTCAATATCGAGCGTTGGGGTTTCCAACTCATTATGCTCGCTTCTGGTCACGAGCCAGGAAACACAAGCATTCGTAGCAAAGCTACGCAATCACAGAAACACTTAAAGAATGCAATGACATGACATTTGATTTGCGTACCGTTAAGGGAAAGTAAACATGACATGGTATTTGTGCAACATGCTAAATGTCGGAACTAGCTTCGTTGTCAAGCTAGTTCCCCAATTTGCGCCTAGGCGAGTATCATTTCGTCGCCTAGCCTCTTTTACGCCTACAACATACAAACGGCCTAAAACATGGCCTAAACCCTAAGTGGCAAGTTTCACTTGCCTAGCACCGGAAATGATGACCACTTCATCACACGGATGCCAATCTACGGGAAAATCGCTGTTTGGGGGGGGACCAATCAACAAACAACATGAATTATTATTAGGGTTTCATAAAAATAAATCTAAGTTACAAAAACAACGGTAGATCGATTTCTTACCGAGAGGAGGCGGAAGAAATACTCCGGGGAACCCTAGGACCAGATCTGGAAACGATTGGGAAAGTTTGGAGAAACGAGGGTTTTGGGGGATTTTGGGGATTTGATGGGTTTTGATGGAGATTTGGGGAAGATTAGAAGTAGATAGGGTGAATGGATGGATTGGATGATGATTCTAGGGCTTGGAATGGAGGATTGAAGCTTGGAGGAAGATGTGGGCTTAGAGGGGAAGAAACTAGGGCTTAGGGTCGTGTTGGAGAAGAAGAAAACGAATGGGTAGGGTATTTATAGGTTGAGCTGGCGGCTACCCAGAAATTAGGGTTTTAACACAGACTAGTCGGTCAAAGAACAACCACTGACCGACTAGTTTGGCAACTAGTCGGTCGGTCGACCAACGCAGACCGACTAAGTGTAAACAGTAACTCCTGAACGAAAATAGGATTTAGAGTTAGTCGGTCCATGAACAAGTACTGACCGACTAGTTTAGCAACTAGTCGGTCGATGAACGTTCTTAGACCGACTAAGAGTAAACAGTAACTCAACTAAAATTAAGATGATGTGTTAGTCGGTTCAAGAAGCATTGCCGACCGACTAGTTTGCAACCTAGTCGGTCAACAGCTCTTCTTAGACCGACTAACGATAAACAGTAACTCCTGAGAAAATTTAGAAAGCTCACTAGTCGGTCCAAGAAGGATTTCCGACCGACTGGATCGTCATCTAGTCGGTCGGTGCCCCTTCTTATACCGGCTAATGAGCACCAAAAGTTCCGATACGGAGCGCGAGGCCCCGTGATCGAATCCTAAGACTCCTAGGCTTGATCTAATAGTTAGATATGACCGTTATGAAGCCCGGCACAAACGACGTACTTCGAAATCGACGATCCTAAGGAAGAATCGAGAAAATACGACGAATCGATCGAAAATGAAAGTTACGGAGACGAAAACCACACAAGAGGAGAAAATCCACCAAAACATATATTATATTATAATAAATTCAGATACAAGAAAACCAGTCATTACAATGATCTTCCGTATTCTCCACCATGTGAGGAGCGAATTGACTCAGCATAGAGAACTCAGCATCGTATTCATCTACAGTCATTGATTCCTGTTTCAAGTTGACGAAACGTTGTTGAAGTTCCCTTCTTGCTGCTTTAGGGAAAAACTTTGTGTCGAAACGCTCGCGAAATGTGGCCCAGGCAATAGGTCGCATTATACGCTTTTCCTCAGTGTTCCACCAGGTTCGGGCGTAATCAGTCAGTTGGAGCCTGGCTATTTCCACCCATCCTGCCTGGGGGATACGGGCATCGGCCAAATTATCTTCAGTGTTACGTGCCCATTCTTCAGCTTCCAATGGAGTTTCCTTCCCAGAGAACGTTTTAGGACGCATCTCACGGAATTGTTTAACTCCGGCTTCTCCTCGGCGTTCAGTTCTAGGTTCACGCTCGAGGATTTGATGCTGGATGTCCAACATCTCTCTGATGATCCCCATGAAGTCGTTCTCGGTGACGCCGTTGGTGTTCCTGGTGTTGGGTCTACCTGCCATGCTGCAAAACAAACCACAAGGTAAGTTCGGTAATTATATACTAGTTAGATACTTTTATATCAATGACATCCAAACTATTTCTTAAGGTATTCGCATAAGCAAGACCTGCATGGGCCACCACTAAAACCTGTCACGCACCGCTTCCCATTCTACCGGGAGCGAGGATGCGAGCGGGTCCGCGATGTGCTTAAAACAAAGAGGAGTACTTTTTTTTTTCTTCCTCATTGGTTTAAACACACTAAGCGTCTATGAAATAATATGGCAGGATCTTGCATGCTTATAAGAATAGTACAGATGACATTATTACAAAACCAAAGCGTCTGAAAGTAAAGTACAACATAGGCCTAGTATGGCCGCAATCAACAAGTACAACAATTACATTATTCAAATATATAAAGTGCAGTCGCGAAGGGGAATGTCTAGTCTTCTGTGGGTAGATACTCCACGTAGCCTTCGAGCTCTGGCTCGGTTCCTGCAGCAAAGACTTCAACGAACTCACTGTCGGTACCTGACGGACATTTCGTAAAAACAACAAAATGAAATGTCCGTCAGCGAGGTATACTCGGCAAGATATTCTCAAAACCAAAATATTAGACATTTAAATTAAAAACTGAAAACACAAGTGATAAGATAAGTAGAAAAGAGTTATAGCAGTGTAAAGCAGTTAAAGCAGTTAAATGTTCGCAACCATTTGTAACCTGCAACAATTTAATAATCTGATAGCAATTGGCGATACTGCTAGCAACTTGCAACAATTCAATATTCAATAGCAATTTTCAAAGCCATCTGTAACCTGTGACAATTTAACATTTGGTAACCGTACTGTAGCAACCTGCAGAAAAGATGTTAGAACAATTAATCAAAAACCAGTCTATCCTAGTGATAAGTCCATGTCCAAGAGTACTAGAGATAACCAACATGCAGCCTGCGACGGGAGCAACTCCGAGGCTTACCCACCGTTCCGATGTGGCAACGGTCAAGGATCTAACCCCCGTAATGTGTTGGAGGTAATTTAGTATGGCGCATCCAGTCATTCTGTAACACTTGTGATCATAGACTACCCCAATCCCGGATCAAGTCTAGTGTCGGTCAAAAGAACGTGTACTATCTGTCTATTATTGAAATTCCATCTTCCATTCTATATTAAAGTTCCATCTTCCATTCAATATTGTTGAAGTTCCATCTTCCATTCAGTCAATTCAATCTCATTGTCTCAGTAGTCCGTACAACAATTTCACCATAGTTCACAACTTCACGACTTGATTCAGCAATTAAATGAAAACATAAAAATTCACTTAAATAGATGAAAGAACGGTTAAGATATGATTTTAACTAAGAAAATGAGTTTAAATTAGCTTAAAATATTTTCTAAGATTAGTAGTTATTTTTCATGATTTTTAAACAATTTTTAAACAATTTTAAATAGCCAAAAAGCAATTTTAAATCAAGAAATGATTTTTAAAACATATGTTCAAGGAATTGTTTAGAGCAACCCGTACATCAGAATTCTTCAAACAAGGTGTCAAAATGATCGTATTCACTAGTACTATGACATATATTTTTATCGTACATAAGTGTATGTAAAAATAACAGATTACGAATTTTAAAAGGATTTTTAAAACAAGAATTTATCATTACAACATATCTTCAAAGATTTATTCCGGGCAAACCGTACGTCGGAATTCTGTAGACAAGATGTCAAAACGATCGTATGTACAAGTACTGTAACATATATTTTTATCGTACATCGGTATGTGTAAAAATTGCAAGCTACGAATTTTAAAAGAATTTTAATCTATTTAAGTTTTGCCTTTAAAAATTTACTGTGAGAAATATACTTGCCTGATCGCGACGAAACTAGCGCCAATGGATTCGTTTCGACGTTTCTGATTTTCTGGGACTAGTCACTCATTTTTCTGGCCCCTGTATAATTAGTTATGGATTTATAACCTTAAAACCCATTTATTAATTAATAAAAATACAAAAATACGAAAGTTCGTGATATTTACAAGTTTGCCATTTCGAATTAAACTCACGCTGCCGTCGACAGCTGAGGGGTTCAAGCGGCGGGGGAGCGGCGACTGGCGGCGAGGGCGAGGCGGAGCACGGCGAGCGGCGGCGCTGTCGGAGGCGTCGGGCGGAAGGCACGGCGGAGGGCGGAAGCGGGGGAGAGAGGGGCGGCGGTGGTGGGCTCGGGGCGCTGCTCGGGAGTTCGCCGGCGTTCAGGGCTTCGGCGGACAGCGGGGCGGTCGCGGAGGAGCGGCAGCGGTCGGTGGTTGAGGCCGGAGGGCGGCGGAGGCTCGGAGCAGCGTCGACGATCAAAGGGGGCAGCGCTGGGGCGTTTTCGGGCGGTGGCGAGGCGCTCGTCGGTGACGGGAGGCGGGCACGGTGGGCTGACGATGACGACGAGGCCGGAGGGCGGCGGACTTGGTCGGAGGGCAGGCTTCTGCTGCGGGGAAGTGTGGCGGGCTGTCGGGGTGGTCGAAGACGAGGCGGGAGAGAGGGAGATTAAGTGCGTACGTTTCCTGTGGATGGGTTAGCTGAGTGAGAAAGAGAGTTAGGGCTGTGTGTTTAAATAGGGTTAACAATTATTAGTTTAATAAGGGTGCAATAACTATTTAGTCAAAGGATTTAATGCAAAGGTTAGCTTTAAGACTAACAATAGGAAGCTTTAGACCAAACTCCTAATTAGAACGTGTGAGGTTGCCGACATCAGGGAATTTAAACTAGGTAACTTAGTTAAGTAAAAGTAATTAGCGAAGATCATTAGTAAATCCTTGCAACCAAATTACGATTTTGCCCCTGGGGTTAAACGACTCCGAAAAATTACGAAAATATAGCCACTGGTTCGTATCGTCACGAGGATCGTGACTACGAGATCTATTTCGTAGTTTGGACTACGGAAATACGTGTTTTGGGCCAAAACGTTTAGGAAGCGGGTTTGCGGGTTCTCTATTGATTTGACTTCGAAAAATTACGAAATTAATGTGGGAGGCTCTAAATGATCTTAGAGTGACACTGTAGAAGTTTAAAATCATTTTGAAAATGTTTACTTAGAAAAATAATTGTTACGGCTATAATGTTAAAATTGAGTTTAAATAATTATAAAAAATCATTTAGGGATTTAGGTTGGTACTCGTATACTCTAAAATAGGCTATAATTATATTGGTTCCACAAAACATTTTTTTATAAATGATTTATTAACTATTTTGATGTTCAACTCCTAACAAACCACTATAAAATATTATTAATTAAGAAAATACGTAGAAAATGGGTATTGCTGAATACGGGTCATCACATACGACAAACATAATATCGGGCCTACTTGCGGTAAGATAAAGTAAACTACCTATCATACCTCGATATAGACGAATATCTACATCCTTACCGCCCGTATCATTGTCAAGATGCGTAGTCGTGCTCATTGGAGTCTTTTTCCTGGAGGCACTCTCCATTCCAAATCGCTTTAGCAACTCCACCGTATACTTCGTTTGGTGGATGAAGATTGCATCGTCCATTTGGCGAATTTGGAGACCTAAGAAATATTTGAGCTCACCCATGTGGCTCATCTCAAATTGTTCCTTCATAACATTAGAAAACTCTTCGCAAAGAGCAAAGTTAGTAGCACCGAAAATGATATCATCAACATATATTTGAACTAAAATTATATCATTATTCGAATGCTTAACAAAAAGTGTAGAATCGGCTTCTCCCATTTTAAAATTCAAATCCAAAAGAAAATTCTTTAGGCGATCATACCAAGCTCGAGGAGCTTGTCTCAAACCGTAAAGTGCTTTCTTTAATTTAAAAACATGATTTGGAAACTTTTCATTTATGAAACCAGGAGGTTGAGAAACGTAAACTTCCTCAACAACATCTCCATTTAAAAATACACTTTTAACATCCATTTGAAATAATTTAAAATCCTTATGGCATGCAAAAGACAATAATAATCTAATTGATTCTAATCTAGCTACCGGAGCGAACGATTCTTCGGAATCAATACCTTCCTCTTGACGGTAGCCTTGAGCAACTAACCGAGCTTTGTTCCGGACGACGACTTGGTTTTCGTCGGTTTTGTTCTTGAAGATCCACTTTGTCCCTATGACTGTGTGGTTCTTCGATGGCAATGGAACAAGCTCCCAAACTTCATTCCTCTCGAAATGAATGAGTTCCTCCTCCATGGCTAAGATCCAAGCGCTATCTTCGCATGATTCATTAACATTCTTTGGCTCTATCTAGGAGGCAAGGCACAATGAGCGAAGTAGTTCACTTGCGATCTCGTCTTGACACTATCATGGATATTGCCAATGACTTTCTCATGAGGATGATCACGAATGGTATGAAGCCGTTTGGGAATAACTTGGTCACTAGGAACATTCTCAACAACTTCATTAGATGGGTTAGTCTCAATAGAATCAATAGAATCATTAGACTTAGAATTATCAAACGAATCACATAAAACATCCATAGAATCATTATCATTTGAAATTCTAGTTGGAACAAATCCTTCATTAAAAGAGACATGAAGCGACTCCTCGATCGTTGAGGTTCGTTTGTTGAATATCCGGTAGGCTTTGCTACGCGAAGAATATCCAACAAAAATCCCCTCATCGGATCTTGGATCGAATTTGTCCAAACTACCATACATGTTTTTAATAAAAAATTTCGAACCAAAAACACGAAAATGTTTAACTTGAGGCAACCTACCAAAAAACAATTCATAACAAGTTTGTTTAGTGCCGGGCCTCAAAAGTATTCTATTAAACACATAGCAAGCGGTGTGTACCGCTTCCGCCCAAAATTGATGGCCAAGTTGGCTATCATCAAGCATAGTGCGAGCACACTCCACTAGCGTCCTATTCTTTCTCTCAACTACACCATTTTGAGGAGGTGCATGAGGAAAAGAGAAGGTGTGTGTAATACCAATTTCATCACAAAATGTCTCAAAAGACTCATTCTCAAATTCACCTCCATGATCACTACGAATAGTGACAATGGTGGTTCCTAAGAGATTTTGTACTTTCTTAACAAAAATTGTGAAGTTTTCAAAAGCTTCATTTTTATTACATAATGAAAACACCCATGTAAATCTCGAATAATCATCTACGATGACAAGTCCATATCTTGCATTTCCTAAGGAAGCAACTCTAGTTGGCCCAAATAAGTCTAGATGTAATAGCTCTAGTGGCCGTTTAGTAGAAATGCTTTTCTTAGGTTTAAATGAAGATTTAGGAAGCTTGCCACGTTGACAACAATCACAAAAACTTTTCTTTTCAAAAACGAGCTTCGGAAAACCTTTAATGGAATTTAATTTTGAAAGCTTATAAAGTGTTCCAAAGTTCACATGTCCAAAGCGTCGATGCCATACGTGTTGTTCACTTGTGTTGGCAACGAGACATTGTTCATAAGACTTAGGAAGATCCAAAATATAAATATCTTTATGACGAGTGCCGGAAAATAATAATTTATTATTATCTTTTCTTAAAATATGGCACAATCCTTTCGCAAAGCTAACTTTGTAACCTTTGTCACAAAGTTGGCTTATTGAAATAAGATTATGATTTAAACCATTAACTAGATAAACATCACTAATTAAGGGTTTAGATGGGTTACCCACTTTACCAACACCGACAATGGTTCCGCTCTCGTTGCCTCCAAAGACTACCCTGTTCCCATTAGCAATGGGCACCACTCCGGAAAGCAATTGAGCATCGCCCGTCATGTGTTTTGAACACCCGCTATCGAGTATCCAATTCCATTTGGAGCTAAATTTAAATTTGATGCTCCTTTTCTTTTTCTTTTCCTTGAGTACCTAAAGATGGAAAATTTCATATCATGGTACCCAAGGTCATTGGGTCCAAAAGATTAGAACTTTGGAAGCCAAGTCCAATTGGACTTAGACTTCCCCACATAATTTCTACTATGCACAACATCCGAAAAATAAGCATTCATATACACTTGTTTTTCATCCATGCTTGTGTCCTTTAGGCTCCAAATAGTGAAAATCTTGGGAGCCCTCATCCTATTGGGTGCATGCATGCTACGTTGATTTCTACGTGATGCATGTTGTGGATAGGCATAAGGAACATGATGGAATGGTGCACGACGAGAATTATTCATATGATGAGGTGGGTAAACATATGCATGTGGGGGAACACGTGCGTGAGGGTGTCTCATATGGTGTGCACGTGCCCGAGAATGTGTTGCATAAAAATCATCATATGTGTGAGCCGGTAGAGTAGGACGTGTGTTCCTACGTGGCATGGTATTGGTGTACATATAAGCATGCCCCTTCTTTGGAGGACCACCCAAAGTGGGTTTCTTTCCGAAAGAGGGTGTGGACGAGGTGGAAGCACCATTGGTAGAAGAACTACCAATAGAGTGTTTGCTACCACTCGTAGAGTCACCGGAAGTTGGCCTAACAAAAGTAGTGGCCGATTTGGATGGACATCCCATCGTATACCCCAAGCCAATGTGGTGATTGGCCGGAAGTAAGTCACTTAGGATTTTATCCAAATGGTCCTTACCCTTATTGAATTTATTAATTCGGCCTAATGTGTTCTCATATTTCTCTTTGAGAGAACGCATAGAAGTATCCAAGTTGGATACTTGCGATGTGAGCACATAAACACGAGATTTAAGATTCTCATTCTCAATACTCAAAGTTGAGTTTTGAGAAGTTAAATCCGCTATATTATGTTCTTCCGGATCTTCAATGCAAACATGTTCAAGTTTAGATTTGAGATTAACAATCTCATTTCTTAACTCTTCAACAACGGTGTCGTTGTTGGTGATGATAGTCTTAGGCGAGGTTTGAATGCTAGCTAGGTCATCTTTTACTTTAGTATATCTATTTACTAATTTAGTGTATTTAGACCATAATTGAGAGTTAGCATTCCTAAGATCATCCATAGTTACCTCATCGCCTTCGTCGTCACTATCATCGGAAGAGGAGGATCCGTGATCATGCTCCTCTCTTGCCATGAAGCACATGTGTGCTTGCTCCACTTGCTCATCGTCCGACTCTCCGCTTGAGGAATCCTCGGAGTCGGTGAATGTTGCTCCGACAAGTCCCTTCTTGTTTCCTTTCTTGTACTTCTTGGACTTATCGAATTTAGGCGCCTTCCACTTCTCCTTTTGCTTGTTGAGAGGACACTCCGCTTTCATGTGTCCTGGCTTATTGCACTTGAAACACAAAGGAGAGGAAGAGGCGTTAGAAGAACCAAATTTAGCTTTGTTCTTATAGTTACCTTTTCGAAAGAAACGGTTGAACTTCTTGGCCAAGAGAGCCATAGACTCCAAGTCCAACTCGTTTTCCGAGTCTTCATCATCGGTTGATGTGGATGTGGATGGAGCGGCCTTGAAAGCAATGGCCTTCTTCTTTGGCTCGTCTTGCTTTAGGTAGGACTTCATCTTTTCCTGCAATTTTAGCTTGCTATCCTTGCGTACCTCGTATGACATTAAAGTACCCATTAGTTGAACTACTGTGTACTTATTCATATCATTACCTTCCTCGATGGCGAAGGTACGCTTTTCCCAAGAAGAAGGAAGTCCTTCGATAAGCTTCGAACACTTCTCCTTTTGGGTGTAGGATTTGCCGAGAGCCTCCAACTTGTTAATGATGTCGACGAAGCGAGCGTAATACTCCTTCATCTTCTCGTCCTGTTGCATATGAAACATTTCGTAATCTTTGTTAACAACTACGAGTTTAGAGTCTCTTACCCTACTCGTCCCTTCATGTAGAATGAGGAGGGAGTTCCAAATTTGATATGCACTCTTACATGTGCATATATTATTGAAGTCCTCGGGCTCCAATGCGCATTGCAAGGCGTTCATTGCCTTGGCATTGCTTACCTCCGCGTCGACCTCTGCGGTTGTCCATTTCTCAAAGTCTTCTTCTTCGGGCTCGACGTATTCCTTCATCGTGGTCCTCCATAGAGATGCACTCCGGAGGAAAGTTTCCATCCGGCATTTCCAGTACCCGTAGTTGGTACCGTTGAAGAATGGAGGCCTCGTTGAGGAATGTCCTTCCATCACCGAAGATGCTCCTTCACGGTTCCTGAAGATGCCACAGTCGGAAGGTGGACGCACAGTCTTGTTATCGTTGGCAGACATAGCTAAGTATCTGGCTCTGATACCAAATGTAATGCCCTACAAGCTACTGCATAAGTACTAGAGGGGGGTGAATAGTACTTTAAAAATAACAAGGAGTATAATTCCTAATTATAGTGCAAACAACTACCAAATCAATTTGCGGAAGCTTAAATTGAAGACAACAACAAAATTAACAATGCTAACAATAGATGTTACTGGGTTCGGATCCACCCAAGTCTCTCCGACTTGTTCCCGGTGATCCTACGTCCCAACCACCCGGATCCCCTCCGGATACTTGAGTTAGAAACCCTAACTCAAGATTTCCACTGTGAAATACTTGTGAAAAACCTCCACAAGTCAAATCATACAAAATGCAATTTGTGACTCCCACAACCCGGGATCACAACCACACTCTCACAACCGAGAGTGAAACTTACAATTCAAATATGAAATGAAATAAGAAAACTTCTTACCGAACAAAATACATATGCCTTGAGTATTGCTTACGAATTAGGGCAAGGATGGTTTTGAGGAAGAAGTGGCACCAAACCCTAGCTCCAAGATGTAGATCAGCGATGGAGAGCTTTGGGGATGTTGGTGACCTAGAATCAAGCACTTGGCTTGGAAGGCTTCACACTCAATGAATCTCTCTTTGGAAGTAAGAGTGAGGAGAGATTATTGAATGGGAAGAATGAGCTTTGAATGAGCTTGGAATGATTTCTCTTGATCTCTAAACTTGCAATAATATCAGCCTTGGCAGCAATGAATGCAGCCCATCAAGTATATATAGGTTAGAGGAGAGAGAGAGAGAAAGAAATTCGAGTCATTAAATGCTCCAACGGCTCTTTTCTGAACCCAACTAGTCGGTTAAAGAACAACCACCGACCGACTAGTTCATCAACTAGTCGGTCGGTCAATTAACGCAAACCGACTAATGAGTGAACAGAGAAAAGATCAAAGCACAGACAAAAGGAACTAGTCGGTCCAAGAAGAGTAGCTGACCGACTAGTTTCACAACTAGTCGGTCGGTTACTCAACGTAGACCGACTAACAGATAAAACTGAAGTCTGAGCTAAAATAGACTTGGTCGGTCCAAGAACAAATGTTGACCGACTAATTCACCAACTAGTCTGTCACCAAATGAACATAGACCGACTAACAATAAACAGTAAGTATGGTGAAAATTTGGTATGTACAGTAAACTAAACTAGTCGGTCTAAGAAGGAAAGTTGACCGACTAGTTCATCAACTAGTCGGTCGATCAATGAACACAGACCGACTAATGATAAACAGTAGCATATGCTCAAATGTGCATGAACAGGGAAAGCTCAACTAGTTGGTCACAGAAGCATCACTGACCGACTAGTTCACAAACTAGTCGGTCGGTGAGTCAACTTAGACCGACTAACTGTAAACAGTAAAGAGCTATGAATTAACTGAGAAGAACTAGTCAGTCCAAGAAGCTTTGCCGACCGACTAGATCACCATCTAGTTGGTCAGTTCTTCTTCTTGAACCAACTAACATGCACAAGAAGTCGCGAATCGAAGCGCGATGCTTCGGGAAGGATTGTTTGGACTTCTACTAAGATCCTAGAGCTAAGATATGAGCGTTATGAAGATTTAAATCGTAAGACCTACTCAAGGCTTAACATTCTACGAAAGAAGCTTAAAGACTATAAATAAAACTTGACGATACCGTCTTCAATAGCTTCAATCGAATCTTCATGACTTCTAAAATGGTCCATAAGCTTCAACGAAGCTTTAGACATACGATCACGTGCTTTGAGAAGTCTTGAGACGTCGTAATTGATATTCATATGAATTTGGCGACGATCTCCATAACTGCGCTCACAAAGTGTTAGTTCATGTTATATTTATGTTTGTTCATCATCCAAAACCAAATCCGGGGAGTCCAATATCCAACAATGTCGTCAAAGGATAATACCGTGTTGTCCAAAACACCTAATCTCTTGTGTGCCTTCTTGGTCCTCTTAGACCTTCGCACTCATCTGCTTGAAAATCATCACATACCTGAGCCTGCACGGGTGTCGGCACTTGTTCATATACTTGGCCCTCATCATGTCCTACAATTGGATATTAACCATAGGCTTCTTGCCTGGTCCCTACGAAGTGGGATCGAATGCGCAACCATCTCTAGTTCAGGCTCCATGGGGTGTCTCTTCATCCTCCGATCAAGTCTATTTCGCATTACGCATCACAGACTCATCAGAAGAGACATGTCGGCTCAAGAATACCTTGCAGACATTGGATCTTACAAGCGATACCTCTTCACACCATCACCATACCCAAAAATATGCACTTTACCTTCGGTTCCAACTTGTCCCCCAATCACGAGCATAAATAGTGCAACCAACAATGTGAAGGTATGAATATTTGCCTATCTTCTCACTTCACTTTTCCTCAGGAATTTGGTAATCAATTATCGTCGATGGAACACGGTTCACAATATGTATAGCGGTCATGATAATCTCACCCCAAAATTCATTTTCTAATCCAGATGAGTGCTTTAAGCAACACACTATCTCCAACAATATCTTGTTTACTCTCTTTGCCATCCCATTCGATTGTGGATCACTGATTGGCCCAGAATTAACTCTGAAATGATATCGTTTTACCGCAAGTGCACGGTATAGTGGCAAGCGGGCATCGAACACGGGAAAACGGTGCTATACTACCTATCTAATCCTAGGTTGAGTTAGACTTGCAGATTTATTGGTGAATATGGATTATGGAGTGTCGTGATGGGGATGGATGCGAAAGTCTTGTCACTCAACATCACAAACAAGGAACTCCACAAAGAAAGGAATAAAAGACTAGAGCATTATGATTCATCGTTAGGATTGTCGGATGTCGATGCTCGGTTAAGACTCTTATGTTGCATTGGTTTTATAAGGATTGTCACATCCAAGATGTGGAATTCATGGGTCTAAACATCATGAATCTAACGTATCGCATTAACCCTGCGCTCGTGACAGGCGCACACGATACGTGCATTAAGAATCGACAATATTCATGCCACTCTCATGGACAAAATGATCTCAGCTCATGCCACCCTCGTGGGTTAAAGTTTCGATGTATTTTGGTGGCTCTCATTGACGCAATGGAGGTAGCCATCAATTAGTAATATAGTTCATCGGTGGATCCCATCAAGACACGAGCCGTGCATGGTCACGAGTCCCAATTGAATCCACTAACTCCTCAATTAAGCCTATAGGATACTCCTTAAGCAAATCGATTACACCGATCGTAGGCACGATCTCTGTACAAGTTCTCTTACAAACTTGGCAAGATCAACTAAAATACGTCCCTTTTACACCAACGCACCTAAAAATCCTAACTTTGCATCTAAATCCTAAAATCCAAGGGCTAATCCATTAGCCCTAGATAGAACTACTCATGGATCATACCAATAGATATAAGAACGATAGAAAACTTCATTACATGCATCAAAGAGATATTCAATAAGGAATCGTTAAGAAGAACTAAATTAGAATTAAAGAGAACAAAAATACTTATCTTGATACAAGGGAGTGGCCTAAGGCATAGCCTAACTTCAAAAGAAAGTCTCCACAAACTCGAAAGAAAATAAGATTCAACTCCCCTCTAATGACGGCTACAGTTCCTATATATAGTCCCCTCAAAACCCTAGCAAATAACCTAAGAAACCCTCTGAAATTCGTGACCAAAATTAATTCTGGCCGCAACTTAAGTTCTAGGCTCTAGTGTGCTCGGCCGAGTAGCCCCCCTACTCGGTCGAGCTACAGTAGGACAAGACTTCCTCCAAAACGCTGCTCTGTCTGGTTGCTGCTCGGGTCGAGTAGGTATGCTGCATGGTCGAGTAGCCGGTCGAGGAGCCTTGCTGCTCGGGTCGAGTACAGATTTCAGCACTGCAGAGTCAACGAGCAGAAATTTCCAAGATTTCATCCAACCTCTGATTGACGCGTTCTTGGCGGTGTTGGAACTGTCATGAAGTCTACTATTCACAAAAAATATGTGAAAAATAATTTGCCAACTGGAATGATAGCAGATCTCAAAAGAGTAAGAGAATGTTTACACACGTAGATGCCAATATGAACATTGTATTGTGTAATGAACATATAAAGTCAGGGACAAGTATTCGGGTTCTGCTAATCTAGTTTTTGAAGAATGCAAGTTATCTCATTCCTTTCTATTTCTGTCTATATATATAATAATTTATTCTGGTTCGGCTAATCTATGGAATTGGCAGCATATGCATGATAAGCTGCTTTTGATCTCAACTCAACAGTAGATAATATATTCCTGATATCCCTCGCTTTTTCTTTAACAATGTGCTGGGATATGGTTTGTATTTGGTTAAGTTATTGCTCTTTACAGCCAGACAATGTCCACTAAATAGCTGACTCATTGCTGCTGTTCATAAAATTTATTAGGTCAAAGAAATGGAAATGAGAGCAATGGTGTTTGATTTTACACATCAGGTGGGGTCCGACTCCACACCAGCTGCATGCTTTAAGATGATTCACTCCCACATCAGCTTGTCTATGCTTAGCTCAAATTGTCAATATCTTTGTTAATAATATCCAAGGATACTATTTCATGATCACTTACTAGTATATTCTCCTCAACCAATGGAAACGCTAGGTGCTGAAATTTCTTTCCGCAGGCTGCCAACTTTTTCTCCATTTCCTTAACATTGTTGATAACAAATGGCTTTATGAGCTGATGATGACTCTAAATCACATGCTGGTGATTCATTCAACCACTATTGCCTCTCAAAACTGCCCACCAACTTTTTAGGTTGCTTCACACTATAAGAAGCCTACATTATGTTCTGTTCTAGCCAAGAACATCCCTCAAAGCTAACCGTCCCAAATAGAATTCCCAAATAGAAGCTTTAGCAGATTCATCAATTCCAGCTTAAACATGAGGAGCCAAAACGAAGGCCATGTGATCGGAATTCCAGTCGCTTCTGTCGGGTATGCGGCTCAGGAGATGCCTGGAAAACCTGCCCCTGGCGGTCTCAGCAAATACCACTATGGGTGCTCTCTATATAGACAGAGTAAGTATCCCGATTCGATTTGTCATAATATGTATCAATTGCATTCCAGTCTCAAGGTCTGTTCTTAAAGAGAAACCATTGTGATGTGCAGATAAAAAGGACTCGGTTATTGATTGGATGAGCAAGATGAGCAAGAAGGCAGATAGCTATGCACAGGGCATTAGAGAGCATGGTATGTTAATTTAAAAACAATATTATGACTAATATCTGTATGAGCTACAATAATCAACACTGACATTTTCTATGGAACCTATCAGTTTCTTTGGCACCGAAGATATCTGAAACTGTCAAAGGGAAGTTGAGCTTGGGGGCACGGATTCTTCAAGCTGGAGGAATCGAAAAAGTCTTCAGAAGGTATTTCTCCGTCGGAAAAAGAGAGAAGCTGCTGAAGGCCTGCCAGTGTTATCTGTCAACGACTTCCGGTCCTATTGCCGGGATTCTCTTCATCTCGACTGAGAAAATTGCGTTTCGGAGCGACAGATCCCTCAGATTTACTTCTCCTACTGGAGATATGGTCAGAGTTCCTTACAAGGTCTCGATCCCTTTGAGAAATATAAAGAGAGTCAGCCCCAGTGAGAATGTGAACAAACCGAACCAGAAGTATATTCAGATTGTTACTGTTGATGATTTCGAGTTCTGGTTCATGGGTTTTGTTAGTTATCAGAGATCTTTCAATTACTTGCAGCAGGTGATCTCAGAATCAGAAATGAGCTCGTAGCTATTCAAGGGACTGATCCTAAGAGTTCCTAAATATGAGAGGAGTTAAAAAAAACCTGCACATTAATAGCTTGTTATTGTAATTAAGATAGAAGGGTTAGTCCGGCACCATCCTTGGAACAAAGGATTCTGAGTTTTTGTTCGTAGTCCTTTTGTGCAATGAGTTGGTGAAGCATTGTATTACATCATGGAATGAATTACTCTATTCCATGAACGAAATCCCTCTCTTTTTGAGCATTTATCTACTTGAATATATAACAATTCAACAAGCAACAATCGTTCTATACATGAGGATGGAATTGATATGCTTCAATTTATCTTTCTCAGATTCTGATATTTGCTTGGGGTACAGGTTCTTGTGCATGCTTGAGGTATTGGTATTTAGAATGCATACAAGACCGATAATGCATCATTTCTTCCAAGATTCTTAGAATGAAATCAAGATTCCCTGGATATTGCAATGAAGCTATCAAAGAATCGATAACATATCTTTCGCTACATACATGCTTGAGTTAAAAAAATTCGAGCATTCGATGGATCAATGGTTACAACAGTGTTTCGCTACATATATGCTCATGTCCATCGTATACAGTTAACATAGACTTGCAAAAACGGGGATAAATTGTGCTCCTAAAACTCTATTCACTTGTTTGGGCTCAGAGGATATTCTGTTTTTCCAATGTTGGAAATGTGGCAGGTTTCTCCCACTTTTTTGTTGTTAAAGGTTCACTTCCCGACAAAATTGTCTCAACTTGACAAGTTCAAATGCTAAAAATTGCTATATCAGTGTAGGGAACATTCTGCTTTCATTTACCGAATATGATTGTTTTTCCCCGCATGCACACATTCTAGAAATTTCCTTTCGGTATTCAAGAAATCTACTCCAAACTTTGGCATGTTAGAATAGGACAATGCTGACTCTGTCCTTCATCAGATTTTCGTCTGTTAGCATGAATATTTTAAAAGGCGAAGATGAGTTAAGGACTACTCCCACAAGAGACATGGGCGGCAAAATGAATCCAACAAGCATATTCCCCCAACCTGATACGTTTCACTCATTACAGGTTTCTGATATGTTATGCCGCAGAACACCAAAATTGATCAGCCAGCTCTCTCTCTAGTTTAGTCTCTCCTATGGCTCTGCATGTAATAAAATAACAGCAGATGCGGACAGTGCGAAGGATGCAACTATGATAGGCTTTCGGCTTGGATTCTGTAGTAGTCTAGTAGATCATCATTTATATATTTCTAATATATCTGTTCAATTCAAGGAAAACACTAA
Organism: Scilla litardierei; assembly: GCA_030789695.1. Lineage (NCBI taxonomy): Eukaryota > Viridiplantae > Streptophyta > Magnoliopsida > Asparagales > Asparagaceae > Scilla > Scilla litardierei. The sequence goes on from CM061133.1 coordinate 162,038,652, forward strand.
CAACTGGCAAAATTTGAGTATACTGCCCTAAGCTTTTTTAAAAAGTAGTTGTTAAAGACATTAGAAGCACTTTATGTTTTCATGTGGCCACCCAAAAGTTCCTTTGTTGTTAAGGAGCTTAGCCTTCTTTATATGGGACCATTGCAAGAAAACATGTGGTAATTCAGCCTAAAAGATCAAGTAGGTGGTAATAACTAACAAAAAAAACTGCTGCCAAAAGCATGCATGCAACAGCATCATGTTAGATGATGGGAGTGGGTCTCTGATGGAGGCTAGAGATACCGAGAACAGAAGATAAGGAAGCAATAATGTACCATATCCTATCTTGAGGTGGAAACCTGACATCAAATGGGTCCCAACTAACACTTGATCTCCCATCTCAGATGACCCATGAACTCCCTAACACAGTGTATCCTAGCAAAATTTGTGTAGGGAAAGTATATCCTGATCCATTTTAATCATATTCGAACTTTGGCATTCCAGTAAATCTGTCGGTTCCCGTGCATCTTCCCAACACCTAGGCTAGGTACACAATGGCGCACAAAATGGTCCCAAGACCGAATTCCACCGAGGCGTCACCTAGGCATAAAACCAAATACCTCACGGAAACTAGAGAGAGTCATCACCAACTACCAACTCCATCAACGATCTTGTGATAGACAATGCATGCACACGAACATAATACGAAATAAAGAAAGCAACACAAAAGAGACACGGAGATTTACACTGGTTCGTGCGAACAACCTACATACAACATCCAATACACCCGGTTCCACTAATGATCAAGCAAGGCATACACCGACCCCTTCTTCTTCTTCTTCCTCTGCCACAATGAGAGAGTAGATCCAAGCAACAAGACCTAACCCTAGATCTCTCACCAAGCTCATGCACACTCTCAACCAAGTGAGAATTATTGATAACAAAACTTCTACAACATGTAGAGCTTCTCAAGGAACCAATCCCACATCTAGTGAGATCACTCCTTGGTAATATAGCTCCAAATTAGGAAAGCTATCCAAGGGACTCAAGATCTACAAGCTAGAGGATGAAGCAAGACCCCATGAATCTCACACAAGAAGACGCTCCCTAGCTTTCTTTCCCTCCAATTTCAGATCTAGACATCTCTGGTTTCCGCTCAAAAAAATGGCATCAGCTCAAATGGAAAACACCCACTGCCCTCTCTTTCAAGCTCTTTTTCCAGCTCTCGGCTCTTTGGCAAAAAACAAGTAGCATCCATGCTGTCGATTGCAAAGGAAAACAAAACCTATGGGCTACCAAACATCCTTTAAGTCCCAACAACCTACATAGTGTTTGGACCCAATAATACTGTGCAAACACATGGATTTTTCAGCACTCATTAAAAACAACACTCTACCCTGCTGATAAATCCATATACTCTCTTCAGCACGGTTCCAGCCCCAGCTTGCGCTCCATCGTGTATGAACTCACCTTGCCTTGACCATCAGACATGTGAACCTCCATCATGTGCATCGGAAATCATGCCCTCTGCAGTCTCAATCATTCGACATAGATGCCAAGCTCAGAAGACGTCTGAGCCTAGCATCACATATATCTGCCTCGTCCATCACCATATATGTAATGCAGTCATCTGTCTATGAGGATAACCCTGCGAGCTTGGACTCCATGAAAAAAATCAAATGACACTGTGCCAGCGTCCAATGAGCCCTCTGTCGATCAATGAATATCCATATCATCATCCCATGGGTCCGCGAGCAACTCATGCTCGCCATGGCCATCATCTGGAAGAAACACACCGTCATCCCCGCTGCTTTGCCGACTGATCCTAGCTGGGTCATATCGATACGCCGTCCATATCCGCACTGTCTGCTGATGTCTGTCATCAAGACTTGTCGTCCACCGGCTTTATGCCTCAGTTGAATGTGTCGACGACTCAAAACATGAATGCGTACACACAAGTGCCAAACTGTCCACCGCACCAACATCTAGCCTATGAAGATCGTCCTCACATGCTATGCCCTGTGATGAACTTGCTGAAGGTGAGAGATGAGCGCACACTGAAGAGGCTACACTTAGCTCTGCCTCCTCCCTATATCGAGCGAGAACGCACTCGATATGTGGCCTCGTAACTCTCAGCTCTATGTCCCAAGTGGCAGCTCCACTTGGGACCACCATCGCAGTCTCTACACTACCGTGGGAGTCTCCATGCTCCACCACACTATCATATTTCCTGCTTCTCTGCATCTCCACTTGTCTGGCCTCTGAAGTATCATAAGATGTGCCTGATAAATTATCCCTACCCAAACGAGAGCCATTTTGCATGTGCTCATACTGTGAAAACTGCTCTACCATGCACATCGAATGCTCTACCCTGGTGTCAAGCTCCTCAGAAGAACTCTCTAGCAAGAAGCTGAAGCAACATACCTCAACACGCTGGTCCTCCTCTGAAACAACCAACTCATGCATGCTGGAAATGTGAGAGACCTCCGTCTCCTCATACACTACAACCTCTGGCATCGGCACGGAAACCAGTTGCCATACTCATCCGTAGATCGACGGCTCTACCTCGAAGCTAACGCTCAACACCTCAGCATGCTGGATCTTCTCAAGAGCACCCAAAACGTGCATGCTGGAACTGTGAAAGACCTCTGTCTCCTCACACACTGCAACTGACTGTATAGATATGATGAACGAATGCAACACCTCCTTGTAGATCGATGTCATCTGCCCCTCCAACTGAACTAACCCTGGAGCTAGATCGTGAGATGCTAGCTGATCACTGACACTGACCACATCGGATGAACACTGCACCATGTCCATCTACACATGTGTCTGATCGTCTGCTTGAGTCTGAATCTGCACCACGTCATCCTCTCTACGGACCGAGCTATCCTCTGTTCTCTGTAAACCGTCAAAAGTCTCTCCACCCTAAGCACTACAGACTCGTCAATCATGATGTGTCATCTGATAATCACCACGCGGATACTAGGACACCATAACATGTACTCTCTCGTACCTCCATCAACCTATCCGACTAGGAAACAATCTTGCATGCACTGTCCTACATCGTCATCGTCCCTCTCGTGTGGCCATACAGGACATCCAAACGTATGCAAGTGCGAGAAGTCAACGACTCTGCATGTCCATAACTCCTCGAAAATATAACTACCTTGGCTAGTTATGATGATCAGTTGATGAGATATGCCCTAGTAGCAAGGGTCTCCGTGCATAATTCCCTAGGAAGGCCAGATGGTCTCAATAACCCCCTGTGTCTGTCCTACCAACATACTGATCATGCTGTCTGCTATGCCACCGTGAGGGTCTCCATCAGAAATGGTGTAATGGCACGCGATCCCCTCTGACTTGCAAACATCCCGTATCTCTATGTCGTTGGTACGGATCTCTTCTATGGGTCTACCCATCCGCCTCTCGACTATGCTCCTCTATAGCCACACCTTCTCATGGATCTCCTCTCGAGATCCCATGAGAGTAATCATGACTCTTCTCAAGAAGTCATCTCTGAAGGCCACGAAGTACCTCGCGTCTTTCAGGGAAGGAACTGGACATGGACCCCTTACGCCGACGTAGACACACTCTAGGGGCTCCCTGCTATGTCTGACAGCTATGCCAAACTGCACTTGCCTCGACCGCTCTACACCACAGTCACTGCAAGACTCAAGCTGACGATCACCTCCGAACATATTACTCCTCTGGAGAATGTCAAGGCTCTTCTCATCAGTATGCCCCAATCTGAGATGCCACCATCTCGCTGGATCTCTACTCTCGGACTCATGTGATCTACCAGTCTCGCCAACTACCGTGTGCCCATCGAGCACATACAAGTGGCCACGCTTCTTCCCCCTCATGACAAACATGCATCCTCAGGAAATACTTAGTCTATACTCCTCGGTTACTACCTTGTAGCCTATCTCGGTCAAAGCTCCTATGGATATCAAGCCATTACGAAGATCATGAACATGTCTGACGCCATCAAACACACAGACAATTCCACGGACGATGCCATCGTGCATCCTGACTCTGACCATACCACTCCCAACTTGCTCGCACTGCATACCATTCCCCACGAAAATCTGCTCTCCAATGCATGGAATGTACGAGTCGAACGCACTCCGATCTGGAGTCATATAGAAGAACACCCCAAGTCCAATAGCCACAAGCATTGTGCTTCTTCCACGTAGTATGCCCCAAACACCGAGTAATCATCCTCGTCAGAAAACATCCCATCTCATGCTCCAACATGAGTCGAACTTTGAGCAACCTCTTCGACAACGCCAATCGATGTCCTTGCTTTCAACGGCGGTTCAATCCCTCTTCCAATGCCCTCTTTCCTTACATAGAAATCATTTGTTGTCATCGCAGCCCCTTCACTTGGACCGCTGATGCCGTCGTCGATTCCGACTCTTGGAACGGCCCGTCTTAGATCTTGAAGTGGGTCTACCCTCTTGGCGACCTCGGATGACAGTTTGTACCTCATAACCATCGATGTCACTTAACACCAGACTCTGAAAATCCTCCGTATGCAATGCGAACTTCACCTCATCCAACGTGAGTGAATCTCAGCCATTCAACATCGAGCCTACAAACTTGGAATACACCGGAGCAAGAGAACACAATAGTGCCATGGCATGTTGCTCGTCCTCTATCACACTCCCCAATTCCCGTAGGTCCATTACTATACGGTCCATCTCACCAACATGGTTCCATTAGGAGGTTTCCCTTTTCATCCTGTGAGTATAGAAGCGTTGCCACAATTGCAACCTTCGTCTAATTGGTGTCTTAGTCGAGTATCGAGATTCAAGCATCTCCATAGGTCGCTCACGACCTCAATATCGCCAAATTGCCTAAGGATTGCATCCTCCAAGGATTGCAATATCTCACCGAGGGCTTAATAAGCTTCATCATACGCTTATCATACGTCGTTGCCTTACATGTCATGTCCATATCACATACGACACGGTAAACTCCCTGATGCTTCAATAAAGCCACCATCTTTTGTCGCCATGGGCCATAGTTATCCCAACCATTTAGACTATTTACTACATATGAACACCCAGTTGTCTCCTCACATAAGCAAGATGCCATCGCGACACTACACTTCTTCACAAACCGGAAGCTCTGATACCCCTTGTTGGTTTCCCGGTATACCTCTCCAATACCTAGGCTAGGTACACAATAGCGCACAGAACGGTTACAAGCCTGAATTCCACCGAGGCGTCACCTATACATAAAACCAAACACCTCACAGGCACAAGAGAGAGTTGTTACCAACTACCAACTCTCTCGACGATCTTGCGATAGATAATGAAAGCACACAAATATAATACGAAAGTAAGAGCAATACAAAAGAGACGAAGATTTACCCTGGTTCAGTTGCAAACAACCAACATCCAGTATCCAATGCACCTGGTTCCACTAATGATCAATCAAGACAAACACTGACCACATCTTCTTCTTCTTCCTCCGCCACATTGAGAGAATAGCTTCAAGCAACAAGACCTAACCCAAGATCTCTCATCAAGCTCACACATACTCTCAACCAAGTGGGAATCCTTAATAACAAAACTTTTACAACATGTAGAGCTTCTCAAGGGACTAATGTCACGCCCTGCTTCCCAAAAATACGGAGGCGAAGCGTGACTAAGGCCCGCTTAGGCCAGAGCTGAGGAGCTCAGACCCAATAAGCGTCTGTAGGGGTACCATTTTAAAAATTTCAGGTTCTTGATTTAATAGAGTTCGAAACAACAGAAAGTACAGAAAGGAAGTTGCATTCATTAAATTAGAGATATAATATCCAATGAGTACAAAGTCTAAAAAGTAGCCTAAGCATGGCAACGAAATATTTAAAAACAAACTAAAAACAGTAACCTCTGAAAGTGATGACTAAAAAGACCTCTAGGTCTGGTCCTCGTCGGGCACGTACTCTGGGTCGACGTCCTCGGCTCCTCGTACTCTAGTGAGCCTGTCTCGTCCACGAACTCTGGCTGAGCACCTGACGTACATCACCCCAAAAGAAAGGAACTGTACGTCAGGTAAAGTCTACAAGAAGGGTTAGACTTTACTGCAAGTGCACCGAACTTTAAACAATGGTTTACTGGTTGATTAGCATGCTAAGGTTTTATTACACAACAGTTTACTTGTGAATTAGCATGCTGTGATTATAACAGAGTAACACAACAGGAAGTAACGCAGCAGGAAAGTAAAACGGGACAGGTAGTAGTCGTAGCGTGTGTTACCGACTACGGGACTATCTTAAAGGTGTCAAGACAAGACGGAACTAGACAAGACAAGACAGGACATGACACGACTGATAGGACTAGTAAAACACGAAGGGTTCATGCCTTACGGTTCGAGGGGGATCAGACCCTCTCACCGTGCGCACGCTCAACCCTACCCCAAACCCCAGAACTCAGGACAGGAAGCACGGAGATCACTTTCGCAAGGAAATCACCTGAAACGCCCGTAGGATTTTTGTATCACGGAGATCACTTCCGCTCGGGAAGCATCTGAAACTCCCGAAGGCTTTTTGTATCACGGAGATCACTTCCGCTCAGGAAGCATCTGAAACGCCCGAAGGCTTTTTGTATCACGGAGATCACTTCCGCTTGGGAAGCATCTGAAACGCCCGAAGGCTTTTTGTATCACGGAGATCACTTCCGCTCGGGAAGCATCTGAAACGCCTGAAGGCTTTTTGTATCACGGAGATCACTTCCGCTCGGGAAGCATCTGAAACGCCCGAAGGCTTTTTGTATCACGGAGATCACTTCCGCTCGGGAAGCATCTAAAATGCCCGAAGGCTTTTGTGTAACAGTGACATGACATGACAAGTGTTGGAAAGGTTATTCTAGGGTGTCCACACGCACGCACGCACAAGATAATCCTACGGTGTCAAAGTAGTTGTTTGTCGGGCTTAGACTTTGTCGTCAAGTCTAAGTCGTCAGGGCGACCCGGACACTATCATTTCACGTCCGGCTCTATACACTCACAGTCTAACAGTTCTAACAATTTAAGACCAAAACGCGGTCAAAACACAAGTGGGTACACTTGCCTGCAGTGGCGAGTGTGTCGTCCGTTCGAGGCATCTTGTCCAGGCGTCGCATCCGCGGTAGTCCGTCTGAACAATGTCACGGCAACGATGTCAGGTCGCGTTTTTAGTAAATCCTATTTAGGTTCATTTCTAGGTTGTCGGGACTACCCTAATCGTCAAGTCACAATTTTGATGTTTTGCCCTATTCGACGATTCTATCCTATGTGCACAGTCAAAAAGTTCATTCGTCGATATTCTAGATTTGCACAACGTTTTAAAAGAGCGAAAAGTAAATTTAATTCCAATTTGTCGATTTTTAGTTTAGGGTTCGATTCGCTACGGTGGGGGTTTCTACGAGTTAGGGGAAACCAACATGTATGATGATTAACAATGAATCTGGCGTCGGGTCTGGAAATAGTGGCGGTGCTCGTGTCCCCTACTGCGGGTAGCGTAGTGGAGATCGTCTCGGGGTCGCCTCAGGATTGTAACGGCTGCGGATAGCGCAGCCGAGATGTCACGGCTACGGGTACGGCGTCAAGATTGCTTCGGTTGCGGGTAGCGCAACGAAACGTCTCAGGAAATGGTAACGGATCACGATGCCGGAAGATCGTGAGCCCTGCGGTGTCTTCGTTATCTCGACTGCGGGTAGCGTAGTGACACCTGTCCGGGTAGCGGACGAAGTGTGGGTAGCGAGCACGATCAGTCTGACGGCAAAACAGCGAGCTACGGGGCGTAACAGCGACGATAACCCGTTGAAATGCCAGTCCAAGGGCCGATCGGTCGCATGAAGGTGCATTATATCTGTTGATGGTTCATGGGTGTACAGGTGGTAGTAACGAAGGGTGTGACATTATCTGCACTTGGATTTACCATCTAAGCTGCAAGACTTCTGGCTAATAAAATCATAATAGAGAGAGAGAGAGAGAGAGAGAGAGAGAGAGAGAGAGAGAGAGATATATATATATATATATATATATATATATATATATATAAAATTATAAGTATGTACTGAAATTTAACTTAGCAATATAAAACCAATATGAAAACTAACTTACTGACAACTACCCTAATACTAAGGTTTCTAACTTTAAGCCAATTAATGCTTACAACATATATACAAGTACATAAACAAAGAATGCACTGTTCATTTATTAATTCTAGATACATGCATAACTACACACTGTTTATATAGGGTAGTATATATAAGATAACGTATGACCATATGGCATGATAATTATATAAGCTAGCATACTGCATAATTACAAGCATATAACTAATGATACAGTGGTCCTATATGCTCACGTATATGACTCACAGTTAATATGTTGAAGTCGACTTGCACATGCAGGGACGAAACGGTAGCGCGGTTTGGACGGCGTCGAACGGCGGTGCGCTGTCGAGTGGGCGACTCCCGGCGGCCAGGAGCGCGGGCGGTTGCTGCGGCAACACACACGCACAACGCGTGATTTCATGGCAAGAAACGGCGGAAACAGCGGGTACACGGTGGCCTGAGGGGATCCCCGACGGCAGCGGGGCCAAGGGGAGTCCACGGTCACCAGAGGGGAGAGTGCTTTGCCGGAGAGCGCAAGGGGTCGGGGGTTTGTTTGTGTGGGGTTGCACGAGAGAGAGGTGGTGCGAAGTTCGCGAGAGGGGGAGGGGAAAACTCGATGGTCTGTGGGTGATGGAGTTTGGGGTTTCATGTTTAGAGAGAAGCGACGGCTGAAAAATAATGAAACCTAGCATCCTATATATTAGAATAGGGGAAGAGGTCTCCACGTGAGATGAGAATTTTGGGGAGATAGTGGGCCGCGTGGGGAGAGGGTGTGAAAAAGTCTAAAACGTTTTTTTTGGTTAAACATAAGAAATATTAGGCTCCACCCAAAGTAATAAGCTAAGCCCCCTTTTTTGTAATTATTAACTAGCAGCATGATTTCAAAAGCCCACTACGTTAGCATTTGGCACTTGGCATAACACCCTCTCTTTTTTATAGTTCCGAAATTTGCAATTCAAAAAAATATTAAAAAGTATTTATTAATTAATACTGATATTATTATGGATTGGCCCCCCGACCTCCCAAAAATTTAAAGAAGATACCGGGATGATCGCGCCTCCAAGAGGATTATGAATACGGGGTTCGGTCATGCGTCTGAGCTACGAACAACTGTAATAAAAATCAAATACCCAAAAACGCACACGAAACACAGCCACGCACGAAAACACGCACGGTCGGAAAGTGACCGTTACATTCTACCCACCTTAGGAATGATTCCGCCCTCGGAATCTCTTATACTAATAATAATAATATCTATATATCCTTATACCCGCAACTCCCATATTTCACATAGAGGTCGCTAATCCTACAACTTCAACTAGCGCTCCACAGCAATTCACCATTACTCGTCTTTTCACTGGATGATGCTACGACTAAAATCCTATCTTAACACTTAACTATAGACCCATCACTGCAGTTCCAATTTCCAACTCCAAGTTCTCATAAAAATAATAATCATCTTCTGATACCATACCACTCCACTAAACATCGTCGTTCCAAAACATCCTTAAATTTCCCAATCTCTTTCCAACATTAATCAATCGCTAAAAAAATATGTTCTAGCCAATCACCAATCCAAGATGAACATTTGTCTATCTCACCACACCTTTCGCAAATCAACAATCGCCGTGTCCTCAACACATTCTTGTAATAACTTCCCATAAATTTATCCACCAAATAATTGAACTATCAAAATCACATCTCCTCCTACTTATTATAATTATTTTTCAACCAATATTAAATCCGACAACCTAATCATCCATTTATCTCAACACGCCGTGTTACTCCCAATGTCTTCTCACGTCAACTCAACAATCAATTCTCGATGCTAATAAAAGCTCTACTCAATCTCATGATCACCCTAACTCCTACCATACTCCGTAGCCATCCCTATCTACCATTCGTCTAAGCCTCTAATCTGATAAGTTCTCATCTTCACGCATATAATCTCATTCAACCAGAATTCTCCATTGAGTCCGCCACACTTCGGTTTTATAAATAAGTCTTGGACATCCCATTCTTTCATCCGAAAAAAATCTATTCCAATATCCTATTGTTCCAAAATCGGTTAATCATTGCTATAACAAATCTCATTTCTCCCTGAGCCTACCCGCAAGCAAAATCCTATAACAATAATAGCTAGTCCCCAAAACTATAACACCCATAACATAACATTTCTAAATGGAGAGAGAGAGAAGAGAAAGGGAAACTTAAAACCAGTGACACATTTTTAAAACATTTGGAAAAATGTGTGGAGTCGTGGTAATGGATGAGAAGGATAATTGATTTGTGATCTTGTGAGCTAATTTCAAAAACTTTAAAGGTTTGGTTTAAAAGAAAAACAAAGTTTTGATCCAATCACATGCAGTCAAAGTTAAACTATTCTATAATCGCGAAAAAACTATGTCTAAGGAAATTGCCTGCTATGACCCTATTCATATACGTATGAATACCGTCATTCAGACAACTTCAATCTTCACATGGTTAACACTGAGCACACATTCAAGACACAAGGGCAATCATCAGGATCCTAACGATGACACACTCATACAGGTCTACACACTCTACCTATGCTCATGCACTATGACGACATCACCTACCAAAGGGCCTATTCCTAAACTGAAGACAGCATGGACAACTACAAGGACTAATGTCTTGATAATAGAAGGAAAGAAAACTAGATCAAAAGCGAAACGAAAAAAAAGATCGGAAAGAACGAGTTCAAATAAAACGGGGTAAGGAGATAGTTGGTTGTATGAGACAAAGTATTTCTCAGAATAACTAGGTAGATGAAGGAGATTTACGTGTAAAATATGATATCGTATACTTTATACTTATAAAAATATGTAGAGAAAAGCGAGCAGATGGTAAAATTATTACAATGTGGAGAAGGAGATAAGGTAGGGTGAGGTAGCGGTTGCTTTGCAAATGAAAGTAAGTTAAACAAAGATTCTTGAAGTATGAACACGATGAACATAGAGATGTTTATACATATACAAGAAGACATTTAAAGTTCTCTTTGGTTTAGAAAATATTTTAAAATTAAGTACTGTAAGTGGTTAGAAATAATTTTTGTAGTTTAGAAAAGTAATATATATATACTGGATTATAGAATTTGATAATAAGGTTTAAAACCGAAATACGAAAGATACCGATTTGAAAATAGGCACGAGATAGTAAAATAATTTTACGACCAAGGAGGTTTTAAAATCAGTGAAAGGATTTTAACTCAACCGAAAAAAACAAGAAATTTTAAAATATATAATATAGGGGTTTTCGAAGAAATTTAGCTGCGCGATAAACTTATTAATAAATTTCGAAAATACTTTTAGAGGAAGCAGAATTGGTCAAGGAAGGGATTCGAAGGATCGACTATAATTGTCAGGAAATGATCATGTGAATCGGGAGACAGGAAAATGATCGCTTGAAGGATATGTGTAGGGTACGAACAGTGAAGAGCTACGATGGAACATTACGGTCGATAACACGAAAATGGTAATGATTAGGAAGACGCTAGAAGTCATGGATTCTATTTATCGGGTCGCCTAAAGATCAGGAGAGCTCGGCACTAAGATTTTCTAATGAGCTAGACTGTAACCAGGATCTAATGGGAAGGTTCCTAAGAGATTTAAGGTTAGTTCTGTTGGGCCCGAAGTCGGTGGGCCCGAGCGAAAGACTAAAAGAAGGGCTCTAGAAATCTAACACAGCCAGAGCCAAGTGAGGGCTACTCAGGTATCCTAAGACTAGGATGACTAATTCTTAACCAAGGTGTCTGACTATCAAACTGGGACGTCTACCTAAGTCTTCCTACCATCTAAGACAAGGAAACCTAACTTAGACTCGTAGATGTTAAACTAGATATTAAATGAATGCGGTACTCTCATTGTTCCGAACTTTTGCATGACCTGTATGGGCCACCACTAAAACCTGTCACGCCCTGCTTCCCAAAAATACGGAGGCGAAGTGTGACTAAGGCCCGCTTAGGCCAGAGCTGAGGAGCTCGGACCCAATAAGCGTCTGTAGGGGTACCATTTTAAAAATTTCAGGTCTTGCATTAATAGAGTTCGAAACAACAGAAAGTACAGAAAGGAAGTTGCATTCATTAAATTAGAGAAATAATATCCTACGAGTACAAAGTCTAAAAAGTAGCCTAAGCATGGCAACGAAATATTTAAAAACAAACTAAAAGCAGTAACCTCTGAAAGTGACGACTAAAAAGACCTCTAGGTCTGGTCCTCGTCGGGCACGTACTCTGGGTCGACGTCCTTGGCTCCTCGTACTCTAGTGAGCCTGTCTCGTCCACGAACTCTGGCTGAGCACCTGACGTACAGCACCCCAAAAGAAAGGAACTGTACGTCAGGTAAAGTCTACAAGAAGGGTTAGACTTTACTGCAAGTGCACCGAACTTTAAACAATGGTTTACTGGTTGATTAGCATGCTGAGGTTTTATTACACAACAGTTTACTGGTTAATTAGCATGCTGTGGTTATAACAGAGTAACACAACAGGAAGTAACGTAGCATGAAAGTAAAACGGGACAGGTAGTAGTCGTAGCGTGTGCTACCGACTACGGGACTATCTTAAAGGTGTCAGGACAATACGAAACTAGACAAGACTAGACATGACACGACACGACTGACAGGACTAGTAAAACACGTAGGGTTCACGCCTTACGGTTCGAGGGGGATCAGACCCTCTCACCGTGCGCACGCTCAACCTTACCCCAAACCCCAGAACTCAGGACAGGAAGCACAGAGATCACTTTCGCAAGGAAAGCACCTGAAACGCCCGTAGGCTTTTTGTATCACGGAGATCACTTCCGCTCGGGAAGCATCTGAGACGCCCGAAGGCTTTTTGTATCACGGAGATCACTTCCGCTCGGGAAGCATTTGAAACGCCCGAAGGCTTTTTGTATCACGGAGATCACTTCCGCTCGGGAAGCATCTGAAACGCCCGAAGGCTTTTTGTATCACGGAGATCACTTCCGCTCGGGAAGCATCTGAAACGCCCGAATGCTTTTTGTATCACGGAGATCACTTCCGCTCGGGAAGCATCTGAAACGCCCGAAGGCTTTTGTGTAACAGTGACATGACATGACAAGTGTTGGAAAGGTTATTCTAGGGTGTCCACACGCACGCACACACAAGATAATCCTACGGTGTCAAAGTAGTTGTTTGTCGGGCTTAGACTTTGTCGTCAAGTCTAAGTCGTCAGGGCGACCCGGACGCTATCATTTCACGTCCAGCTCTATACACTCACAGTCTAACAGTTCTAACAATTTAAGACCAAAACGCGGTCAAAACGCAAGTGGGTACACTTGCTTGCAGTGGCGAGTGTGTCGTCCGTCCGAGGCGTCGCGTCCAGGCGTCGCGTCCGCGGTAGTCCGTCTGAAACAGTGTCACGGCGACGATGTCAGGTCGCGTTTTTAGTAAATCCTATTTAGGTTCATTTCTAGGTTGTCGGGACTACCCTAATCGTCAAGTCACAATTTTGATGTTTTGCCCTATTCGACGATTCTATCCTATGTGCACAGTCAAAAAGTTCATTCGTCGATATTCTAGATTTGCACAACGTTTTAAAAGAGCGAAAAGTAAATTTAATTCCAATTTGTCGATTTTTAGTTTAGGGTTCGATTCGCTACGGTGGGGGTTTCTACGTGTTAGGGGAAACCAACCTGTATGATGATTAACCGTGAATCTGGCGTCGGGTCTGGAAATAGTGGCGGTGCTCGTGTCCCCGACTGCGGGTAGCGTAGTTGAGGTCGTCTCGGGGTCGCCTCAGGATTGTAACGGCTACGGGTAGCGCAGCCGAGATGTCACGGCTACGGGTACGGCGTCAAGATTGCTTCGGTTGCGGGTAGCGCAACGAAACGTCTCAAGCAATGGTAACGGATCACGATGCCAAAAGATCGTGAGCCCTGCGGCGTCTTCGTTATCTCGACTACGGGTAGCGTAGTAAGACCTGTCCGGGTAGCGGACGAAGTGTGGGTAGCGAGCACGATCAGTCTGACGGTAAAACAGCGAGCTACGGGGCGTAACAGCGACGATAACCCGTTGAAATGCCAGTCCAAGGGCCGATCGGTCGCATGAAGGTGCATTATATCTGTTGATGGTTCATGGGTGTACATGTGGTAGTAACGAAGGGCGTGACATTATATGCACTTGGATTTACCATCTAAGCTGCAAGACTTCTGGCTAATAAAATCATAATAGAGAGAGAGAGAGAGAGAGAGAGAGAGAGAGAGATAGATATATATATATATATATATATATATATATAATTATAAGTATGTACTGAAATTTAACTTAGCAATATAAAACCAATATGAAAACTAACTTACTGACAACTACCCTAATACTAAGGTTTCTAACTTTAAGCCAATTAATGCTTACAGCATATATTCAAGTACATAAACCAAGAATGCACTGTTCATTTATTAATTCTAGGTACATTCATAACTACACACTGTTTATATAGGGTAGTATATATAAGATAACGTATGACCATATGGCATGATAATTATATAAGCTAGCTTACTGCATAATTACAAGCGTATAACTAATGATACAGTGGTCCTATATGCTCACGTATATGACTCACAGTTAATATGTTGAAGTCGACTTGCACATGCAGGGACGAAACGGTAGCGCGGTTTGGACGGCGTCGAACGGCGGTGCGCTGTCGAGTGGGCGACTCCCGGCGGCCAGGAGCGTGGGCGGCTGCTGCGGCAACACACACGCACAGCGCGTGATTTCCTGGCAAGAAACAGCAGAAACAGCGGGTACACGGTGGCCTGAGGGGATCCCCGACGGCAGCGGGGCCAAGGGGAGTCGACGGTCACCGGAGGGGAGAGTGCTTTGCCGGAGAGCGCAAGGGGTCGGGGGTTTGTTTGTGTGGGGTTGCACGAGAGAGAGGTGGTGCGAAGTTCGCGAGAGGGGGAGGGGAAAACTCGATGGTCTGTGGGTGATGGAGTTTGGGGTTTCATGTTTAGAGAGAAGCGACGGCTGAAAAATAATGAAACCTAGCATCCTATATATTAGAATATGGGAAGAGGTCTCCACGTGAGATGAGAATTTTGGGGAGATAGTGGGCCGCGTGGGGAGAGGGTGTGAAAAAGTCTAAAACGTTTTTTTTGTTAAACATAAGAAATATTAGGCTCCACCCAAAGTAATAAGCTAAGCCCCCTTTTTTTGTAATTATTAACTAGCAGCATGATTTCAAAAGCCCACTACGTTAGCATTTGGCACTTGGAATAACACCCTCTCTTTTTTATAGTTCCGAAATTTGCAATTCAAAAAAAATATTAAAAAGTATTTATTAATTAATACTGATATTATTATGGATTGGCCCCCCGACCTCCCAAAAATTTAAAGAAGATATCGGGATGATCGTGCCTCCAAGAGGATTATGAATACGAGGTTCGGTCATGCGTCTGAGCTACGAACAACCGTAATAAAAATCAAATACCTAAAAACGCACACGAAACACAGCTACGCACGAAAACACGCACGGTCGGAAAGTGACCGTTACAACTAATCCCACATCTACCTAGATCACTTCTTGGTAATATAGCTCCAAACTAAGAAAGCTACCCAAGGGACTCAGGATCTACAAGCTAGAGGAAGAAGCAAGACACTCACTGTAAGGGCCGCTTTCCGACCGTTCGTATTTTCTACGTGCACGTACTTTTTCGTGCACGTATTTTATTTGGCTCCTTTCTTGGTTTTGGTATATACGATGTGATATGTCGTTGTGACTGTATAGAAGTATAGAATTTTATAGTAATTTTTGGGAACGTTATTCACGGCTCGTTTTCTCGCAAAACAGCTTTGAATGGAAGGGCGTTTTGGTCTTTTGGCCTCAATACTCGGTTCCTGATTTTACGATAATTTTTGATAGGTGTAGCATGTGATCGGACCCTGTAGCCACATACTTCTCGTCTCCACGATCGTCCCGATATTTTCGGATAATTTTTCCGATGCATGTAGTGGAAGATATCCCCTAATCAATTCTCAACCGTTGATTAGCCTCTAATCAACATTCAAATTCAAATCTTAACCCAATCTTGGGAGAATCTCATACGTATCGTGAATGGGATTGCTGCCACTATTCCCACCTAGTTTTTCCCTACTTTGTACACCCCCTCACTCACCCTCTCTCCTAGTCATCACCCAACTTATACCCCATTTCCACAAGCAATAGCAAACTTCATCTATTTTAACAACTTCCAACCTCAACCCCTATTTTTCACGCATGAACCCATTGGGCCGCCCCTTGCTTCTCCTCCAGCTGCCGACGGCCGCCCTTAGCCTCCCACCTCCGACCACCAGGCCCTCCTCCTTCTTCTCCTCCCTCTCCTCCTCCCAAAGAGCCTCAAAACTCCATGAAAACCCCACAAAAGACAGCCACGCACAGATCTGTGCGCCCGTCGGAAAAACGGCCGCCGCCGCCACTCCGGCCACCCCCTCCGGCAAACTCCACCACCGTCAAAATCTCCTTTGACCCCCTAATCATCTCCAACTCCCCTTACCCTCTTTCCTCATCTCTACCTCCTCGAAACATCTTCGAACTCAACGTAAAGACAGTTTTACAGATCTGCGCCACCGCCGGGAAAACTCGTGCCCACCGGCCATCTGGCCACCTACGATGACCACCCTACTGCCGTTGGATTCCTATCGAAATCCCCTACCAACTGCAATTTCCCTTACACTCATAGCCCACTTGTAGCTCCGTGAAACCTCGTCGGAACACGCCGTATCGGCTGTTTTTCACAGATCTGGAAGCTGAACTTCGACGCCCGCGCACGATCACCTCCGAGCACCCCCGGCGACAACTCCACTGCCGTTGGCTTCGTCTTGAAGTCCTTTACCTTTTGCAACTTCCCATTTTCTCTGTTCGTCGCTGGAATTCCGCTGAGACGCGCGACAACGGACGTTGCGCAAATCTGTCCTCTCTGGCTTCTCACGGCCACCCACCGCCGTACGCTCACGCTGTCGGCCATCCACCGGGCCGAGCATCTTCCTCTGGTCCTACTTCATCTACCGACAGCCCCCTTGGACTCTCAGAGTTCACATGCGTTTCCGCACACACGTACTTTTAGCCAACATCGCCGTTATCGTGAAGATCCGTTGCGCTACTCACAACGGGAGGAGAATCACTGTTAGCTCGCTGATTTTGCGCCACCACCCCGCTGTCCAGAGGTACCTCACTATGCTACCCGTGGCCGAGAAGTTCTAGACGACGCCGACATATCGCCATTCAGACCCGACTTCCGCTTGTTGGATGTCATCACGAGGTTGGTTTCCCTAACGAGTAGTAAAAGCCACACCATAGCTAATCAAACCCTAAACTAAAATTTGACAACTTGAACTAAATTTACTTTCAGCATCTGTAAAACGCTGCCCCTTGTAGGAAAGATCGACAATCGGACAACTTTTCTGTGCACATAGGGTAGAAGTCGATCTAGATCAAACAGAACATCAAAACGTGACTTTTGACTGTTAGGGTAGTCCCAACAATTTAGAAACAAACCCTAATAGGATTTGTTGAAAACACGACCTGACACCGTCACCGTGACCCTGTTTTAGACGGACTACCGCAGACGAGACGCTTGGACGGGACGCTCCGGACGGATGACACGCTCGCCACCGCAGGCAAGTGTACTCACTTGCACTTTTGGCCATGCCTAGGCCTTAGACTGCTAGAACTATTAAACTGTGAACAAAGAGAACCGGACATGAAATGATAGCGTCTGGGACACCCCTTGACGGCTTAGACTTGACGATGAAGTCTAAGCTCAACAACAACTTTTGACACCGTAGGGTTATCTTGTGTGTGCGTGCGTGTGGACCCCCTAGAAGAAACATCCCTGTCTTGTCACGTCGTGTCTTGTTTTGCACAGCCTGTGGGCATTAGGGCACTCACCAGTGAGTGGGTGATCCCTTGTACGGATACACAGCCTGTGGACAATAGGGCACTCTCCAAGCTAGAGAGAGTGATCCCTTGTACGGATACACAGCCTACGGGCAATAGGGCACTCACAAGTGAGTGGGTGATCTCTTGTACGGATACATAGCCTGCAAGCAATAGGGTACTCACCAAGCTAGAGTGAGTGATCCCTTGTACGGACTTGTCTTGTGCACTTGGGTTGGGGTAGGGTTTGTTGAGGATTGGACTCCCCGGATTTGGTTTTGGATGATGAGCAAACATAAATAAATCATGAACTAACAGTTTGTGAGCGCAGTTATGGAGATCGTCGCCAAAATACCACGTACAACAAAAGCGACGTCTCAAGACTTCTCAATATGCGTGATCGTGTGCCTGGAGCTTCGTTGAAGCTCAAGGAGCAATATTGAAGTCAAAAGGAATGAAGATTGAAGCTTTGAAGATGGCTCGTAAGGTTTATTTTATAGTCTTCTAGCTTCATAGATTAGAATGTTAAGCCTTGAGTAGGACTTACCTTATAACCTTCATTTCGCTCATATCTTAGAGCTAGGATTATCATAGAAGCCATTAGAAACTTTCCCGAAGCCTATCGCTCTTTCCCTCGGCTTCGAGTGCATGTTAGTTGGTTCATGAAGGGTCACCAACCGACTAGATGACGATCTAGTCGGTCAGTAACTCTACTTGAACCGACTAGTTTGCCTTCTCTAATTCAGCTCTTTCTATGACTACAGTTAGTCGGTCAAAGAAGAGTCACCGACCGACTAGATGACGATTTAGTCGGTCAGGAGTCCTTCTTAGACCGACTAGTTGTGTATAGTCATTTCCAGCCTGAGCTACTGTTTCGAGTTAGTCGGTCAAAGAACGTTTACCGACCGACTAGTTGAGAAACTAGTCGGTCAGAATTTGTTCTTAAACCGACTAAGTCAACTTGAAGTCAGCCTATTCTATTTCGACGTTAGTCGGTCAAAGAACATTCACCGACCGACTAGTTGTGAAACTAGTCGGTCGGCAAGTCTTCTTAGACCGACTAGTTGTCTTTGCCTGGAACTTCACCTTTTGGTTGTTCAACCGTTAGTCGGTCTACGTTGTATCACCGACCGACTAGTTGATGAACTAGTCGGTCAGTGATCCTTCTTTGACCGACTAGTCTGGTTCAGAAAAGAGCCGTTGGGATCTTTTTGAACTCGTTTTTCCTTGCCCCTATAAATAGAATCCTGATTCATTTCTTGAAGTGGTTAAGCAACATATTGGAGATATTTTCAGATCAAAAGAGAAGAGCAATCAACTCTATTTCCAAGCTCTCTCTTCTCACAAGGATCTCTCCCTCAAGTTCTTGAGTCCTAAATCCTCAAGAGAGATTCTCTCCATTGTGAGCCATTCAAGCTAGAAGCTTGATTCTAGGTCACCATCTCCACCCTAGGCTTCCATTGCTGGTCATCTTCTTGAAGCTAGGGTTTGGTGACTCTTCCTCCATCAAAATCCTCTTTGCCCTAATTTGGTAAGAAATCTCAAGGCATAGGTATTTTGTTGGTAAGCATTTCATTTCAGTTATATTTGAATTGTATACTCTCGGTTGTGAGAGGTTTTGCGTGATCCCGGGTTGTGGGAGTCACGGTCATCGATTGTAGGTCGATTGCACTTGTGAGGTTTTCGCAAGTGTTCATATTGGAAATCTTGAGTTGGGGTTTCTAACTCAAGTATCCGGAAGGGATCCGGGTGGTTGGGACGTAGGATCACCGGGAACAAGTCGGGGAGACTTGGGTGATCCGAACCCATTAAACCATTTGTTTGCGTTTGCATTTATTCTTGTTGATCGTTGTTATTCCGCATTGTTGTTTGTTAATTGCACGATAATTAGGAATAACTCTCCCTATTATTTAAAAGTACTATTCACCCCCCCTCTAGTACATGTGCAGTAGCTTCCCAGGGCACTACAATTGGTATCAGAGCCAAGTTCAAAGCTACATATAGCCAAAGTTGAGAGCTATGACGAACAACGACTACAACGTCTTCAAGAACCGCGATGGAGCTTCTTCAGTTATGGAAGGACTATCCTCCGTCAGGCCTTCACACTTCAACGGTACCAACTACGGGTACTGGAAATGCCGGATGCAAATTTTCCTCCGGAGCGCTTCACTATGGAGAGCCACTATGACGGAGTATGTCGAGCCTTCCGAAGAAGATTTCGCGAAGTGGACTCCCGCGGAGGTCGCCGCGGAAGTAGCCAATGCCAAGGCAATGAATGCCTTGAATTGTGCGTTGGAGCCCGAGGACTTCAACAAGATATGCACATGTAAGAGTGCATATCAAATATGGAACCAACTCCTCATATTGCACGAAGGATCGAGTACGGTAAAAGATTCTAAACTCATCGTTGCTAATAAAGAATTTGAGTTGTTTCACATGGAGCAGGGCGAAACCATGAAGGAATATTACGCTCGCTTTGTGGATATATCAAACGACTTGGAAGCTCTTGGGAAGGTCTATACCCAAAAGGAGAAAGTCGCGAAGATTATCGACGGTCTTCCATCATGTTGGGAAAAGCGTACCTTCGCCATCGAGGAAGGTAATGACATGAATAAATATACCGTCGTACAACTAATGGGTACCTTGTTGTCTTACGAGGTACGCAAGGATAGTAAGATCCGAATGAAGGAAAAGATGAAAGCGTACTTGAAGCAAGATGAGCCAAAGAAAAAGGCGATTGCCTTCAAGGCCGCTCCATCTACCGATGATGAAGAATCGGAAGACGAATTGGACATGGAATCCATTGCCCGTATGGCAAGGAAGTTCGATCGATTCCTCCGAGAAGGTATATCTTTGAATAAATCTAAAGTTAGTTCAACTAATGCTTCTACTCCCGTGTGTTATAAATGCAACAAGCCAGGACACATCAAACCGGATTGTCCTCTCTACAAACACAAGGAGAAGGGGAAAGCATCTAAGTACGACAAGTCGAGAAAGCACAAGAAAGGGCTTGTTGGCACATTCACCGACTCCGAAGAGGATTCCTCAAGTGGAGAGTCGGATGATGGAAGAGTGGAGAAAGCAAAACTTTGCTTCATGGCTAATGAGGCAAAAGATCGAAAGTCCTCCTTCGATGAAAGCGAGGATGAAAGCGAGGATGGTAGCGAGGATGAAAGCAGAGAACCTACTATTGATGAAATGAGGTTAGCAAACCAAGAAATTTGGTCTAAATTTACTAAATTAGTAGATAGATATAATAAGACCAAAGATGAACTTGTTAGCCTCCAAACCTCTCCTAAGTCTACCATCACCAACAATGACACCATTGTTGAGACACTTGCCAATGAGAAAGCAAGTTTGCTTACTCATAATGGCTTGTTGAGAAATGAGGTGAAGTCCCTCAAATCTCAACTTGAGCATGTTCTTGTTGAGGATTCGGATGAACATATGATAGCGGATTTGACGTCTCAAAACTCAACTTTGAGTATTGAGAATAAGAATCTCAAATCACGTGTTTATGCACTCACATCGCAAGTATCCACGTTGGATGCTTCTTTGCATTCTCTCAAAGAGAAGTATGAGTGCACGTTAGGCCGTATCAATGATTTCAATAGAGGTAAGGGCCATTTGGATAATATCCTAAATGACTTACTTCCGGCCAAACACCACATTGGCTTGGGGTATAAGATGGGTGACTCATCCAAATCGCCTACCACCTTTGTTAGGCCGACATCCGATGCCTCGACGAGTGGGAGCAAACACCCCATTGGTAGTTCTCCTACCAATAGTGCTTCCACTTCGTACACACCCCCGATTGGAAAGAAACCCACTTTGGGTAGACCTCCAAAGAGGGGTCATGCATTTTTGTACTCACATACCATACCACGTAGGAACACACATCCTACTCCACCGGTGCATGCAAATATTAATGATGATTTTTATGCTCCGCACCCACGAGCACGTGCTAACACTCATATGAGACACCCACATGCACGTAATCATGCTCATGCACATTCTAATGCTTATGTTCAAACATCTCATCCACATGTGCATGCCTACTCTCATAATCATCCTCATGCATACACACCTCATGCTTATCCACGTATGTATGCTACACCTCATCATGGACCTCATGCTCATCATAATGCTATTGCTAGATCTCATGCTCCACATAGAAATCAACCTTTTGTGCATGCAACCACTAGGAAGAGGATTCCCAAAATGTACACTATTTGGGGTCCCAAGAACACTAGCGATGATGCTATGAATGTTTATGTGCAATCCTATATTAGTGATGTTATTTTGAATGATGATTATGTTGGAAAGTCAAGTTCCTCTTGGACTTGGTTTCCGAAGGGTTAGTTCCTTTAACCCTTCAATGCTTGGTACCATGAGTTTATGATCATATTATGGGTACCAAGGCATATTGTTTATAAAATTGATTTTGATTATATTAATTTATGGCTTACAATAATTTTTATTTCGTACTTCAAATTTGTTGTCTAACCCATTGGATCCAAAAGGATTTTTGGATACCAAAATGAAGTTTTCTAGGTTCAATCCATGAGGGTTGAATGCATGCTTGGTTAGAATCTATTTCTTTACATTGGTATCATTTTGTTTCTCCTAGCATGATAGAATTGTGAATGCCATAAATGCTTTGAAATTCTTATCTATTTTTGGCATGACTTGTTTTTTAAAAGTTATTATGATGATTTTCGTATTACTTTTATCACCTTGTCACTTCTCATCGCACACTTCACTTAGTTTTGATGTGCTCTTACTTTATGTTCATTTTCGATCGATATTGTGACATTTGATATTCTATGATGTGCACCACTCTTCTGATGGTTCATTTCTTTGTGCACATTTTATGTATGTCTCTGATATTGATTTCGTCGCTCGATGATTTATTTTGATTCAATAGCTTTAGTTGTATGAAAACATAGAATTGTTTTCCATGCACTAAAATAGCTATAAATGTTGATATTGGAGAATAAATTCCTTTCATCAATAAGTGAATTTACATTTGATATTTTGATGATTTTAATTTTTCGATTTTCGACTATGGTCTCATTGACACGCTTTGTTTTTATTCGAATTTTATTTTGGTGTCATATGAAACGTGGTCGTATTCTTAGACTCCCATGCTTAATGAATTATTTGGACATGATTTATTGTCATTGGCTTCCTCCCGTTCTTTTTGGATTATGCCAAAGGGGGAGAGATATAATAATGGCATAATAATGGCATGTGCTAAATGATAATTTACCATGAATCTAATTTGATATGTTAGATTCAGGGGGAGTTAAGATATAAAAATGGATTATATATCCTAAATCTCAAATATTGGATTCGCATTTTTACTTTCCTCGTCTGCTTGATGTATGTGCTTATTATTTCATATGGAACTAATGTGTCATCAATGCAGGGGGAGTAAGTATATTTCATTTAGTTCATTATTTTTGATTATTATTTATGTTGGTTTGTCATCACCAAAAAGGGGGATAATGTTGAGGATTGGACTCCCCGGATTTGGTTTTGTATGATGAGCAAACATAAATAAATCATGAACTAACAGTTTGTGAGCGCAGTTATGGAGATCGTCGCCAAAATACCACGTACAACAAAAGCGACGTCTCAAGACTTCTCAATATGCGTGATCGTGTGCCTGGAGCTTCGTTGAAGCTCAAGGAGCAATATTGAAGTCAAAAGGAATGAAGATTGAAGCTTTGAAGATGGCTCGTAAGGTTTATTTTATAGTCTTCTAGCTTCATAGATTAGAATGTTAAGCCTTGAGTAGGACTTACCTTATAACCTTCATTTCGCTCATATCTTAGAGCTAGGATTATCATAGAAGCCATTAGAAACTTTCCCGAAGCCTATCGCTCTTTCCCTCGGCTTCGAGTGCATGTTAGTTGGTTCATGAAGGGTCACCAACCGACTAGATGACGATCTAGTCGGTCGGCAACTCTACTTGAACCGACTAGTTTGCCTTCTCTAATTCAGCTCTTTCTATGACTACAGTTAGTCGGTCAAAGAAGAGTCACCGACCGACTAGATGACGATTTAGTCGGTCAGGAGTCCTTCTTAGACCGACTAGTTGTGTATAGTCATTTCCAGCCTGAGCTACTATTTCGAGTTAGTCGGTCAAAGAACGTTTACCGACCGACTAGTTGAGAAACTAGTCGGTCAGAATTTGTTCTTAAACCGACTAAGTCAACTTGAAGTCAGCCTATTCTATTTCGACGTTAGTCGGTCAAAGAACATTCACCGACCGACTAGTTGTGAAACTAGTCGGTCGGCAAGTCTTCTTAGACCGACTAGTTGTCTTTGCCTGGAACTTCACCTTTTGGCTGTTCAACCGTTAGTCGGTCTACGTTGTATCACCGACCGACTAGTTGATGAACTAGTCGGTCAGTGATCCTTCTTTGACCGACTAGTCTGGTTCAGAAAAGAGCCGTTGGGATCTTTTTGAACTTGTTTTTCCTTGCCCCTATAAATAGAATCCTGATTCATTTCTTGAAGGGGTTAAGCAACATATTGGAGATATTTTCAGATCAAAAGAGAAGAGCAATCAACTCTATTTCCAAGCTCTCTCTTCTCACAAGAATCTCTCCATCAAGTTCTTGAGTCCTAAATCCTCAAGAGAGATTCTCTCCATTGTGAGCCATTCAAGCTAGAAGCTTGATTCTAGGTCACCATCTCCACCCTAGGCTTCCATTGCTGGTCATCTTCTTGAAGCTAGGGTTTGGTGACTCTTCCTCCATCAAAATCCTCTTTGCCCTAATTTGGTAAGAAATCTCAAGGCATAGGTATTTTGTTGGTAAGCATTTCATTTCAGTTATATTTGAATTGTATACTCTCGGTTGTGAGAGGTTTTGCGTGATCCCGGGTTGTGGGAGTCACGGTCATCGATTGTAGGTCGATTGCACTTGTGAGGTTTTCGCAAGTGTTCATATTGGAAATCTTGAGTTAGGGTTTCTAACTCAAGTATCCGGAAGGGATCCGGGTGGTTGGGACGTAGGATCGCCGGGAACAAGTCGGGGAGACTTGGGTGGATCCGAACCCATTAAACCATTTGTTTGCATTTGCATTTATTCTTGTTGATCGTTGTTATTCCACATTGTTGTTTGTTAATTACACGATAATTAGGAATAACTCTCCCTATTATTTAAAAGTACTATTCACCCCCCTCTAGTACATGTGCAGTAGCTTCCCAGGGCACTACAGGGTTGAGCGTGCGCACGGGGAGAGGGTCTGATCCCCCTCGAACCGTAAGGCGTGAACACTTCGAGTCACACATGTCCTGTCTTGTCTTGTCCTGTCCTGTCTTGCTTGTCTTGTCACATCTTGTCACGACCCGTTTAGGTTAGTCCCATAGTCGGTAGCACACGCTACGACTACTTCTTGCTACGCTTTACTTTCCTGCTGCGTTTACTTCCTTTTGATACTTTGTTATAACCTCAACATGCTAATCAACAAGTAAACTGTTGTTTAATAGTTCGGTACACTTGTAGTAGAGTCTAACCCTTTTTGTAGACTTTACCTGACGTACAGTTCCTCTCTTTTGGGTGCTGTACGTCAGGTGTTGAGCCAGAGTATGTGGACGAGTCGGACACACCGGAGTACGTGGAGCCAGAGGATGTCGACCCGGAGGACATACCTGACGAGGACCAGACTTAGACGTTTCCCACCGTTGCGGACTTCCAGAGGTTACTACTTTTTAGTCTGGGTGAATAGCACCACTTTACTCTCTGCCTATGTTGGGTGCTTCGCACTATTAGTTTCATCCAAGAGCCATGGCCCCCCATGGAGTATTGCTTCACAGTCCTCCTCTTTTTCAAACCAGAAATAGAAGAAGCCATTTTCTTTACTGAATATTTGCACCCCGCCTTTAGTCCACCAAAGCCTCTCAGCCCAGGCCTTAATTTGCCCATAGAACAGGATATCTCCCAAAACATATCCCACTAGAGAATTCTTCCATCTAGCAACCCCCACCTCTAATTGGTTATTGGAGATACGAACCTTAGCAATGCCATTGTTAACTCCCAAAGGGGGAATATGCAACATCACAAGGGGATCAGCATATGTACGCCTCGATGAACAAATATCAACCCAAGATTTTTTACCTACATAAGGATTGATACGAATCGGCACATAAGGCCGAACGGGCAATTTCTCGAACACTTGGTGCGCAGGTTGATCCACAGATTTATCACCGTTAACATGGTGCTTGGGGGGCCTTGAAGGTTGCACTGTTCATCTTGTTCCCAGCTGCAAATGAGAAGCCACGACCTCCCTGGCGCCCTTGACCGAAATCCCTAGGAGGAGGGAGAAGTTGGTTCCTGGCCGCTCTCCGCTTCGCAAAAGTCACCGTTGTCCACCCTCCATCCGAGCTAGATGCTGTCAAGATGTTCTTCCCTTTGTCTTTGATGGTGGCAGGATCCGTCTGAAGTAGATCTCCCCTGCGATCTCCTTGGTTGCCCACTGACTTCATCTCAGGAAATCGATTGATCTCGACCTGAGAAATCGAATGTAGTCCATTGTACCCAGCACCAGAGCTAGAAGCAGCCGTGATATCATTCTCTTTGGCTTTGATGGAGGTAGGATCCGACTGAATGCCGCTGTCTCCAGTATCGCCCCCGTGAGAAACGGAGCTCATACCTAGAACTTATATATATATATATATATATATATATATATATATATATATATATATATATATATATATACATACATACACACATATGTACATACACACATATGTACATACACACATATGTACATACACACATATGTACATACATATATATATATATACATACATATATATATATATATACTAGTCATAACCCGTGCCCGCGGGCACGGTTCATTTAAGATTTTCTCACGTGAAATCTTTGTTACCCAAAAAATTATTTCCACAGCCAAAATTAAAAAGAACAACAAATTAGCGTAAAAATATTTAGCGGCATGGGCGTCTTCGGCGTAGGCGCCTTCGTTGTGGAACAACAAATTCAGCGCAGACGCCTTCGACACAGAACAACAAATTCGGTGTGGACACCTTCGATGCGGAAAAACAAATTCGGCGTGGACGCCTTCGGGGCGGAACTACAAATTCGGCGCTGGCACCTTCGACACAGAACAACAATGTCGGCGTGGGCACCTTCGGCGTGGAACAACAATTTCGGCATAGAACAATTTCTACGCAGACGCCTTTGGCGCGAAACAAAAATTTCTGTGTAGAACAACAATTTCGACGTGGGCGCCTTCGGCACGAAACAAAAAATTAGTGTAAAAAAATTTAACCCGTGCCCGTGGGCACGGTTCATTTAAGATTTTCCCATGCGAAATCTTTGTTAAGCAAAAAAATATTTCCCCCTCTAAAATTTAAACGAACAAAATTATAGCTTCGGCGTGGACCCATGCACACGCGCTTTCGGCGCCAGCGCCTAAAATCTTTGTTCTCCCCAAAAATAATTTCCCCCTCCAAAATTTAAACGAACAAAAATTTAGCTTCGTCGCGGACGCCTTCGGTGCGGACCCGGGTGCGGGCACCTTCGGCCTCTTTCTTTTTAATCACATAAATAAATCTATAGGAAATCTCCAGCCATACTAAACAACAAAATTATTGGCTGAAACAAAGAGTTAAGAATAACACCATATTTCAATGATAATTAACTGGTATCCAATATTCCATTGTAACATCCTTGACATTTATTGTCATTATTACCCACAACATGAGGCGTCGTCGTCGCGGGAAGCCGAACTTCAATATATTTAACAGATCTAAAAATACGACATCCCAAATTTAAATTAAATTTAGATAATGCATTTGGCATCCCAAATTTGTATATAAAAAAATTCGGGTACGGTTTAAATACATATTTAACCAAGAAGGAAATTTCCTCCATGCGTAACCGATACCCATTTTACTCCTTCCTAAAAATGACTCGAACTTTGTTTAGTATGAGCACTGTTTGGTCCATTGTGTTTGTGTATGTAGCATGCATGCCAATAGAAAACAATTAGTGCAAAGACCATTGCGGGGTTTATCACTGACAATCTTATTGTTAATACCAATAAAATACTCAAGTACCATATTCAAATTTTCCTCCACTGTTAGAATCGACCACCTGCCATGCACACCTGCATACATGCAAGTGCACATCACAACAGAAAAATGGATCATAGCAATACATACAGCTTTAAAACAACTCTAATAGCATCACATATATATCTTTACAACAATCTGCTGTAAAAACAAACTGGCTAGTTTACACTCAGTACAACATAATTTCAATTGAGTTGAAGCCGGTTGTGCCATTATATTGGCACTTCTTCATAAAACAATCATGTTCTCATCAATGAAACATGTTGACCAGCACCTACTCCTTCCCATTACCCTTAAAATCACATGAATAACTAACAACCTTATTCCAAACCTTGGCCCTACAGAATGATAAACATATAATACGTACATCCTCACAACCAAATAGAAGTTGCAGCCAAACTAATCATTTATGAACCTTTAAGGAAAGACCAACAAAACTTCTCAAAATGAACATAACACTATAGACATTATAATAATCACACACACATATACATTAATCAAATGAAACAAAATAACCTAGACAAATTAGGCTACTATTAAGATTAGCATTAATTAACATAAAAGGTCTCTATCTTCTGTCTAGTGCTCTTATGAGAAAACTCTCCCCAGGGCTTCTTGATAAATCTTTGTAGTGGGAGTCTCTCGAAGCATTTAGCTGAATGATTATAGCATCCCTGAGTTTGGAGAAGTACTTAGACATTACTTGGATTGTGAGGGCAGTGTAAGATGCTACAGCCACTACACCAGTAACTGCTTCAAACGTTGATACCATCGCGTGCATTTGAGAAAAATACTGCTTGTACCTCCTCTCAAGCTGAAAAGAGAGAAATTTTGATGTTAAAACTTCTCTAGCTTGCCTTCAAGCTAAAAACTTCCAAGTTCTGGTAGTGTTGCTTCAATAATTTCGCAACTTGCTTAAACATGTCAAATTCAAAAGGCAACATAATTGCTACAAACATGGCAGATTCAAACATGGCAGATTCAAAAAATGAACATGGCAGTTCAAAAAGCTACAAAATTGAAAATATATCAATAACACAAACATAGCAATTCAGAAAGCATCAAACATAGACATCAAAGTGAGTGCATGAAAAGATAGCAATAACACAAACATAGCAATTCATGTAGTTATTAAAACCGAGAAACTTATATACACAAAAGCTTAAAGAAGGACCACCATTATATATGTGAAAGTGAATAAATAGCCGAAGTTAAAAAAATAAAAATAAAAAATGCTATTCAGAAGACGGAACAGAATTCGTAAAATAAGAAAAAGAAAACCACCAGCATATAATGATTACACAGAAATGATTATAGCACCACATAAGTAAATTAGCAAAGTGAAACGAATCACAAACTATATGATAACTTAGAAAGAAAATCTGAAATTACAAACGCTAAGAAAATTATAACAGAAAACTTTACAATTTAAATAGACATATATCCAACTAAAACCTACCATTATAAATATAAGACACTAAGTGATTGATCTGGGTTACTTGAATTCACTTGCAAGTCTGGATTTTTTTGATTGATTAGTTACTTTATAAAAAATATGATTTTTTTTGATTATTTGCATAACTTAATTGGTCGCAAAGTTAAGATCATGAACCATTTGGTTCATTTAACTGTACACATCCTGCATTAATGGAGATGTGAAGCCCTTTCTGTTCCGCTTAAATTAATTGAAAGAGAGATGAATCATTAGATGAGAGAATTATATCAACAAACACATGCACATGAACTGTTGTTTTGGATTTGGGGGGGTGATTGTTTGAAAATATGACCGCATAAGAATTTAAAGTCATAGTAATGAAGCCAGAAAACAATTATGGCGATGGATTGATCAAGAGATCAAATATCACCAAAAGCTTTAGCCTTCGATATGTGGCATATGAAAACATAGCCGTAAAGAAATCATATTACAAGCTGGCAGTCATTACTGAGCCATATGTCAGGTTAGCACTGAGAAGTTCAATTATTGCATATACCGGAAGCACCCATATTTAATGAAGAATAACATGAAAGGATACATTTGTATGCTATTTTGTGTTCATTATCATAGGGCAATGTGTTCCAAAAATCAAGTTTGCAGATTAATAACAGAAAGTCTTTATGCAAAACCTTAATTCGGCTACATAATTTAATTTCCAATACGAAAATTTCGAACCCAACCCTATTCAAGCCCTGGCTTGCATGGTAGAAATTCGCGGGGACGGTGTGGAGCCCTCAGATATCCAAATTTAAGTATACCACATTGCAAACATTAAGAATGAAGGAAGAATATCAGACATAATATAGAAAAAATTGGATTTTAGTAAGGAAAACAAATAGATGAAAGGTATAAAAATATTTTTACGTGTCACTGATAGTTTTGCAATTTTGTTTTTTCTTCTCTATCTTTTAATTGTGGAAGCAAATTAAAAATTAATGAAGCATTATCTGAATATTTTCTTTTTCTTGCAATTTTCAGTTCTCGATTTGATTTCCCTTTTCACATCACAAAATTCTTTTTCCCATTTTTACGGGGCTTGACTTTTTTTGTGAAATATAAATATGCTTTCATTGGATCATTGGATTTTAATGAAGGATAGTAATCCAATTAAACCAGAAAGAGAGAGAATATTGACTCTTTTGTGAAAATCCAATTAAACCACCAGCTTTAAATTTTTTGTGAAATTTAATCGTATTAGACTTCATTGGATCATTGGACTTCAAAATTAGTTTTTCTCTACAGTCTTCCATCACATCCTTAATCCCTTTCTGTTCAGCTTAATACTATCTATATTCATAAATTATAATGTAATTATTCTTGATAAGATTCAGATCTTACAACTTGCTGCTAGATTTTGTCTGTTTAACATGATTTAGGCATTGCTTCATCATTCGACTTGATCTCCCCTCTTCCTACAGATTATTGTTTCCTCACTGTTAATAGTTCCCTGTTTCTGTTCTGAGGCCCCTCAGAATTCACCTAATAAACTTTACTTAAAGGTCACCTGCCCTTTTCCATAGTGTTAGTTATGGGATGAAAATTCTTTCGATGTCATCATGGATGATAATCTGTTTGGATTGCATCTGTGTTTCAAAGTTTGTAGAAAACCCTTTGGGTTATAATCCAAAGAGTTCGTTTGGATGTTGTAATTACTTTATCATGTATAATTGATCTTTAGACATGAAATTACCTTTGTAACTTGAAAACATTTCCATATATTTTGGGAGTTCGACTATGAACGAATTCGGGATCTGTCAGAACTTGTTATGTGTACATGCACTCAACATTTATATATTTGGCATGATTAGTTTTCAGTTCCATGTTTGGCATGATTCAGAATGGTGTAGATATCTGAAATCATATCTCCACATTTTAGTTATTGCAATAAATAAAAAACATCTTAACAACTGTTTGGCATGCAGTCAGAGTTAACATCATATTTGAATCAAACACCAAACAGAGTTAACACCACATTTGAATCTCTGGTTCATATCCTGAAATGTATTTGATTAACTCTGTTACAGAGCCTGATGTTTTCTTGCTACCTGTTGAAGCTACCTTGCTTCAAAGCATTTTGCTGAAAAAATGCGACAAAAGGCTTGAAACCTGTAAATATGTATTTATGGTCTCAAACAATCAAGAACAACATTCCTTTTTGTGTTTGGGTGGATTATGAACTATTACTTTCTACTTTTATGTCCGAAAGTTAATTTCTAAGTTCGAATCCATGTCAAGATTTATATTGTTCACATCACACCATATTCCAGTACCTCTTGTATAATGCTTATCATTTCATATATATCTTTAGGTAGTTAATTCAATTCACTACTGTTGCTAACCAATTCACTAATGTTGCTAACCAATCGAACTTTCTATTACAGAAATGACGTCCATCCAATTATTCCCAGCCACCAACACGGACAATTTAGCAGCTTAGTTTTGTATTAAGGCCCGCCATGTTAATAATCAAATATATAAATTCCACCAATTGCAATAAATAAAAAAATAATTACAGGAATTAAAATAAAATAACTACAAAAAAATTGTTGCAGACAAATGTTTGGCATGATTAGTTATTGCAATAAATTGTTGTACATATCTGAAATCTGAAGATGGAACTGATTAGTTTTGGCATATTTGGCATTTATATATGATTGGTGTAGTTTTGGGATTTATATATTCAAAATGGTGTAGTTAACACCACATTTATATATTTGGCATGATTAGTTTTCAGTTCCATGTTTGGCATGATTCAGAATGGTGTAGATATCTGAAATCATATCTCCATATTTTAGTTATTGCAATAAATAAAAACATCTTAACAAATGTTTGGCATGCAGACAGAGTTAACATCATATTTGAATCAAACACCAAACAGAGTTAACACCACATTTGAATCTCTGTTTCATATCCTGAAATGTATTTGATTAACTCTGATTCATATCCTAATATGATTTCAGATAACATAGTATCTGAAATGTGGTTGCATCAGGATATGGTTTGCCAAACAGTTGCCAAAGAAATTACCTGAAATTAGGATAGGACACCATATTTGTGGTCTTTTGAATCAAACACATTTTATAAAGAATTTATTAAACTGAGAAATTTTTTCCTTTGATTTTGTGGATATATATATTAAACTTAACTTAGACTGAAGATTTCACGGATAAGTTGAATTTCCTTTGAATCAAACACATTTTATAAACCGAGAATCTATATTAAACTGAGACTATATTTAAAGAAAATTCTCTGAATCACCTAGTAACCTGAAATTGAAGATATCACCGAGAATATATTCAAACTGAGAATCTATATTAAACTGAGAATATATTCAAAGAATTTCTTTATAAACTGAGAATAAATTCAAAGGAAATTCACCTTATCCGTGTATATTAAACTGAGAATATAATTCTTTGGATCACCTACTAACATGAAATTGAAGGTTTCACTGAGAATATATTCAAGAGAATATATTAAACTGCGAATATAATCAAAGAGAATTCTTTATAAACTGAGAATATATTAAAGAGCAAATTCAAAGAAATTCACCTTATCCGTGAAATCTTCAGTTTCAGGTTAAAAAAAACTCAAAGGAAGAAATAACAATGCATCTATAAGACCTGATTGAACCTGATTGAATGCAAGAAGAGAGGTGAATAACATGAGAAAACAGAAAATAAACTGAGAATAAGAAACTGAGAATAATAAGAAGAGAATTGCATCACATATGCTCCAGCTGCACTGTAAATAAATCCACAACTTGAATCACTTCTACTGGTCCAGAACACCGATATGAAATAGCATGATACTCTTAACAGGTTGACAAAACTGAAACGTGCAAGGAGAACAATATGAATAAAAAATGATCAGATGAAAAGAGGAAGCCGCATGCAAGAGTTGATTCCCAATCATCCATAGCAAAGGGAGGGGGCAGAAATTGGGTAATAAAAAGTATCTAATGTTAAATAGATCCGTGGCATGAACTTATGCAAAATGAAATAAAAATTGAGAAAAAATGTACGAAAAATTGAGTAATGGAGATTACCAGCTGGATTCATAGTTGCAAATTAATCTTTGCTGACCATTCAAATATATCTGAATAAGCGTGATCGCCACCCAACTCTTTGTTTTAAAACATTCAGGTTTATAGACAACTCTTTGTTTTAAAACATTCAGGTTTATAAATTTAGATTTGTAGATAACTCTATAATCATTTAGGTTTATAAATTAAAACATGCAGGTTATAAATTATGTTTCGGCAAGGTTTACTATATAAGCACAACATTCAGGTTATAATTTCAGGGCAATGAAGTCTTAGCATGAAAACAAACGATAGCAGTGTATAATACTAAAATTGAGGTAAATTTAGATCTTAATCTTGATACCACCAGTGTTATTTCTTACCATGAAACAAACGATAGCAGTGGATAATACTAAAATTGAAGAACTATCAGAAAACAAATTGTATACACAAAATTATGACATTAACAATTTCTTCCACGACATAATAAGCAAACTAACTATTCTGATATATCAATATATCATTCTTTCATAAACACTATACATTATAAATAATCACATGATTACCACTCAAATATCATTATTCTAATAACCAACATGCCAAGAACTGAACTTCAAGAATTTCCCAAAAGAGTATTACAAAAATAGCATCAAGATTAGATTTCGTATCAATATACAGATTAAATTGAACCTAAATATTATTTACCTTTCTCAATGAAGCATAATAGTCACTAATGAAGCATAATTGTCACTAATAAGATAGGGTGCCACATAAACACCAAGAACTTAAGAATTTTTATCTCATGCACAAACATAAACATAAACATAAACCAGGCACCAGATCATGAAAAATCTGAAAATTGCTATTTTTAAGGAGAGAAAAAAAAGAAAAAGAATAAAAAGAGAATCGCATGCTTCTCTTCGTGCCTGTTTTAGCCGAAGATGGAGAGCCTCTCCTAAGCAGCCTCACTTATGAGCCCCTTTCTCGTGCATCTAAGAATATTCTCCTACAAAAATCACCAAAAAATTAAGAAAAAAAGATGGATCCAAAGAATTGTACACTGCTAACTTCAGAAACACATATCACGCTAACATCTTCTGTGATTTCTTCTGAAATATAAACATCAACAACAATCAGACAAACAAACTACTCCGCAGACATCCAATACACAAATCAAAAACTACAAAAACCATCAAAAGAGAAATCTGATTGCATGTTGCAGCATGCTCCTGAATGAGCCATGCCAACTAAGTGTAAGAAAATGGCTGCAAATATAAAAAGGTAAAATAGTTCATTCGAGCATATTATCAAAACACCAAAACTGTTCTAAAAGCTACTTAAAACTCAATTATTTTAAAAAATAGGTTGCGACATAACTGTTCTAATAGCCTTCATTTTGTGGAAGGAACTTTTCTAATCATTGAATATATGAATGCATCATAACACAACACGCAATGGAATTTCATATCTGCATTTTTTCAAGGATCATCAAAACCACAGTTCATATAAGATTGTCTCTGATTCTTTAGAAGTCTTGAAATCAAATTGAACCTATAATTAAAATTAAAAACAACTACTGATGGATATTGTCATGAGAATAAATTCGGGTTGTTCATATGACATTCATACCAATTTTTCTTGTATGTTCTCTTTCCAGTCAGAACAATGTTCAATATAAATTGCAACTGCGCAATGCCAGCGTATTTTAGCTCCCTACCGACTTCAGCCCTTATCTTTGAGTTGTTCATCCTCTGGCCCAAAAAATAATCAGTTCCTGCAGATAGACGCTGTTTTAAAGAAACTCTATCAAATAATTGAGGAACATGGTAGGGAATCATACCTATAAAACATTGGCATTCCTTACTAATTTTTCTACTTCGTTTTACACAGTCCATTAATTCTTGCCTGCATATTAAAAAGAAAGTACTGATATTAGAATTTGTGACTAAAGAAATTCATTCCTAATATTTTTGGTCACAACATGAA
Source organism: Scilla litardierei (assembly GCA_030789695.1). Classification (NCBI taxonomy): domain Eukaryota; kingdom Viridiplantae; phylum Streptophyta; class Magnoliopsida; order Asparagales; family Asparagaceae; genus Scilla; species Scilla litardierei. Next base: position 162,074,258 of record CM061133.1, read on the forward strand.
GTTTCATCCACCACTGGTAATGATAATTTATAGACAACATGAACCTTGGATATACACATAATTTCCAAAACCACATGAGAAAATAGATCTAGAGAGGATGGTTGTCACAACCTATAAATGTCTGACCATGGTACCTCTTCATAATTGCAATTGCAAGTGATGTAGAGTATTCCTTATTTGCGATATAATCCAATAAGTAGATGTACAATTGACATGAACATACTACCAGTTTAATACACTAATATTCAAGTTTTTCTAGAATTGCTAGGATGGAAAGAATATTGCTTTCAAATAGAAAGCTGAAGAACCACGGTTAATAAAATTCCTTCCAATTGTGAACAAAAAAATACTTTTCTACAGATCCCTCAAGAATACCCTATCACCGAACAATATAACAACGAAAGACAACCAAGTGTCAATATAACCATTAAAGAAAATGCTAAACACATGGAAATATTACAATAGAAACTTATTGAGAAATTGTGTCTTCTAACAGAGAAAGGGAATATGCAGACACTTGCAAAAATAAAAGAGAGATGTATAGATACACATGTATGTATTTATGTGCATAAATGTTTTGATTATTCAGATATGGTATGTACCAACTTCATGAGCTGCCATCAAGATTGCAAGTCAACATCATTTGGCATAATCTTATAATGCCAACATAGGAAAAAGAAAAGGAAGATTCCTTACCGATACTTGAGACTTCCAAGAGAAGGTAACATGATGTCATTCTTGCTGAGTTAAATTGGCAACTTCCAGATTCAGTGGCACTATTCCCAAAACAAAGTATATAATAAAGTAAGCTGGTTAAAATCAAAATTGATTGGATGAACTAATTTTGTAAAATCAAGAGGCAGCATCCTTCTAATTAAAAAATTTCTCACCTTGCTAAGTTTTAACTTCTACACTTCAATCTAGAAATAATACTCGAAGGACTTCAATTGGCAGATAACCATTGAACACCATGTATGTCTTTCAGTTATATCCAGACAAATTTATACACTGCTCTAGGATTAGACCCGCATCTGACATATTCATTACAAAGTTCTGACAATCATTCATTAGTTATTAAGATGAACTAACTTTAGTTGTGCATGTAACTCTGTTATAAGGAAAAAAAGCATATTATTAACAATCTTAAAAGCAACTATAGAAGAGCATGATTAGAAAGTTTCAAGGACGAAGAAAAGTTTTGCTCTCTTAGATTAAAGAGACCAATCTTTTTTCCGACGTGTTATGCAATGAAATGCAACTATTATGCACATCCATCAAGGAAAGTCGGAGATTCCTCGAATTCACTGAATGCATGCAACCGATCGAGGATCTTGCCCATAGGTGTAGAGGTCACCTACACACACACACACAATCAACAACAAAAATTTAAGCAAAATGAAAATGAAAGTCAAATGAAAGGAAATATGCAACTTACAATCAAAATGACGTGTGATGTTGGAATGGATGAACATGATAAAAGAAAAAAAAGCATCATGCGATCTTAATCTGTCCATCTCATCTCGGGAAAATATAAAGATGCAATAGGAGAATGAGATTTTCTGCAGGGGAGAAGCAAGATTCACCGCCTTAATTAAATTTACTGCTTTAATTGAACCCATTGTAGTGTTCTGCTTCTTGCGCTATTTCGTCTGCAAACTCATCGGGCCTCTTTATGCCCTGGAATATTTCGACTTCATTAAAAGCAAAGAAAACAAATATCAAGGCTGTGAAATTAAAATATCTCATTAACATCATTACTTTTGGAGATTTCATTAAAGACTAATTATGAGTTCTTCATCAAAGAATCATCAATAACTCCAACAGTGGAAGTTCCCCACTAAAACAAACTAAATTTCTCACTAATCATGACCAAATGAAATTCATAACCAAGAAGTGCAATCAAGACCAACTCAAAACAAAGAAGTGAAAACATTGCAAACATTGTAAAGCTCAAAGACCACCTCTAAGAATTCGACTGGCAAAGCGCCCCTAGTTATTACATTAGGAAGGGGATGATGTTCTCTGAAATTCGTGAGAAATAGCAATCCTCACATGTTTTATATAGCCTAGCACTAATTTTGGGTTGGGAAGTTATGTAGATCTGTCAAAACTCCAGCTAAACTCCCACATCAACCGAGTCTAACATGCAAACACTGCCTTTTATTTTGAATGATCAGTAATATATGCAATGTTCCATTTGCAATCTGATATGGAACCAGTTGAATCACCCTTAGTGTTTCATCCTCAATGTATATCGGTCTGCAGTGATCTTATATATGAAATGCAGTCAAGATTTTGATGTCAACAAGTTCAATTGAATAACAAACAATGCTCAATTTACCTCCATCCATGCTCCTTAAAAAGTTCTAGCTCTCTACAGATGATTTACAGAGCAATCGGCATCATTAAGAAACAGAGCCTACATCACAAAGCATAATGTCATTATCAATTGAAACTGTCTCATTCATCAAATTCTCAATTTTCCCATTTATCCATCCTGGTATTATTTGTCTAACTAATTTTCAAGCAAAACCTATTTTTTTGTTACCACGAAATGAGCTTCCAGCAGAGTTACTTCACAAATTGATTAGAATGGCACTAACAACTGAAGAAGAACTGAAGCTTCGATTATATAGCGAACCTTCCCAGCTTGGCCCTGCAGAACAGTTTATAAGAACTGTAGTGGACCCATCCGCACTCTACAAAATCGGCACTCATCCACAATATGCAAAATCCCAATCCAAAAATTATACCCATATCACAATTGATCACCAATAAAAAACAACCGACGATGAGATCAAAACCTGGAGATTCAATTGGAAAGGAGATCAAGTAATTCATTTTCCTCAATGAGATCTAAATTAAAAATCAAACCTTTTTGGTGTTCTTCCGATCAATGGCACCTCTTCAGATCAACTGTGGACTTCAACTTCTTCAGGTCCGAATCAATGGAGAGTGTCCGTTGCCGAAGCCTTCAGATCGATGGCGCCTCTTTCCCTCCAGATCAGCGCGTTCCCTTCAGATCGATGTCCGTTGCCGTGCGTATTTTCCTCGTTCCATTCAGATCCGTGCGGGTTTTAAGGAGGAGGGGGCCGAGAGAGAGAGAGAGAGAGAGAGAGAGAGAGAGAGAGAGAGAGAGAGAGAGAGAGAGAGAGAGAGAGAGAGAGAGATCATCGGATTTTGGGGAGGAGGGGGCCGAGAGAGAGAGAGAGAGAGAGAGAGAGAGAGAGAGAGAGAGAGAGAGAGAGAGAGAGAGAGAGAGAGATCAGCGGGTTTTGGGGAGGAGGGGGTCGAGAGAGGGGGGGGGTCCCCCAAAGTCAGCAGCCTATTTCTCCCCCTAAGTTCAGTTTTCAAATACAAATTTCAAACTTAATAATTTTCAAGCCAAATCAAAGGTTTCCCCCCCAAGTTTCCCTCCAAAACTAATCCAATTTCTCTTATCTAATATCTCTTATCCAAAAACTCATGATAACATCTCTCATTTTATACCCCCAAATACAATTCCAACCCTTATCCAATTTCTCTTATCCAAAAACTCATGATAACATCACTCATTTATATACCCCAAATACAATTCAAACTCTTATCCAATATCTCTTATACAATATCTCTTATCCAAAAACCCATGATAACATCCCTGTTTTATAATATAGATAGATAGATAGATAGATATATATATATATATATATATATATATATATATATATATATATATATATATATATATATATATATATATGGCAATCTTCGGGTGCCAAAAATCCCGTGCGAAAGCCGTGCGAAAACTTTTTTTTTATTTTTTTGAAATTTTTTTTTTCAAAAATTTTTTTTTAATGTTTAATCCATACAATTATATACCCCAGGGAAAATAATGGGTGAACCCGTTGGGCATTAGAGCACCCATCCACCCGTTACAAATTTAACGGTCTCAAAACGTGCGAATTTGATGAAATGGCTTGATCGAAGGCCAAATGACATTATTTCTCAACCATTATTTTTTGAGGGGGGTATAACAACATATAATGAGGGTGGAAAAAAGAATTTTTGAAAAAAAAAATTTCAAAAAAAAGATAAAAACATTTTCGCACGGTGCGAAATGTTCTCATTTGATAATTTTCCTATATATATATATATATATATATATATATATATATATATATATATATATATATATATATATATATATATATATATATATATATATATATATATATATATATATATATATTATAAAACAGGGATGTTATCATGGGTTTTTGGATAAGAGATTTTGGATAAGAGATTTTGGTTATGTGTATTGTTGTATTGTATAAGAGATTTTGGTTAAGAGATAATGGATAAGAGATATTGGATAAGATATGTTGGTTATGTGTAATTGGGTGTGTTGTTTATATAGATTTTGTATATGGGGTATGAGAAATTGAGATATGAGATATTGATAAGAAATCAAATCATTATGAATTTTAAATTTTGAAATCAAAATTTCCATCAGTCTGAGAAATTGAGGGACTTATGGGAGGGAAACACCTTTGATCACATCATATTTGAGAGGGAAACAAATTTGATCACATCACAGGTTCCGCTGTATTTGAAGCTTGCACTGAAGAGAATTTTTCGCGGCAAGAGCAAGAAGAGCAAGTGAGACTACCTCCTCCACATCATCTTCTACCTCCAACTCAACAACGAAGAACAGAAAGAAGAGCACGCTCATCTACCTCCTCACCACCACAGAAAGAAGAGCAAGGGAGAGCAAGAAGAGAAAGAGCATCAAGAAGAGCACCCTCATCTTCTACCTGTACATCGGTGAGCTCTTCCTCTTCTCCTCAATTTTTTCCTTTTAATTTATTTCACCCACTTCTCCACAATCCCATTGCAGCACTTTGAGCTTCATTACGGCCTCAGTGACTCAACCCTTGGTGAGCTTGGTGAGTTTGAGAGCTTCATCACTTCCTCTGCACCTCAACCCTTGGTGAGTTGCCAGTTTCAAGTCACGTTGTTGTTCTTTTGAAATGAGCTTGAGGCAGCTTTGTTTGAATAATATTGCAAGTTGAATAAAATTGCAAGTTGAATAATGAGGGGTTTTCAAGGCAGCTTTGTTTAAACCAACTGAAAAATGAGGTTTTTTTCTATATTGCAAGTTGAATAATAATTCAGTGAGAATATTTAAAATATTTTGTCAATGTTGATATGGTATTTGATGATATGCTCAAGATATGTGAGAATACAATAAATTTTTTCATTGTCCATGTTTTTTTATTTAATTCATTTTTTGAACTGAAATTTCTGAGATTGGTATTTTTTGATTGGTTGTCAATTTTTGAAATATTAAATATCATTTTTGCATGACACTGAAATGCAACATGAATTGAAGGCTATAGTTTAGTGAAATTTTAATATCTCTCACCTCATTATAATGAATACTAAATGAGCATTTCATCTATATCTCCTCTCAAAATATCTCTCAACTTAAGTTTGAAAACCTTGATATGATTTTAGTTATAGGATTATCTGACTTAATTAAGTTTGAAAACCTCAGATTATTGATGTGTAGAGATTATTGATGTACTGAAATCTTTGAGTCTTTGTTGAAAATCATGTTTTTTCATTTTGCACACTTTGCAATTGCAAAATCTTATTCCAGTGTTGCACAATCTTATTCCAGTGTTCATCAACTGTTTAGGATTTTGCACTATCACTCAATATTAACTCAATATTCCAGTGTTCATCAACTGTTTGAACTATGTGTACTTTGTGGATTTTGTACTGGGTGAGTACATTATATCCTAATAATGCTAGGGAGTATATTTGTAGATATCCCAAACTGATTTCTCCATGTTTTTTTTGCAAACTGAAATGAGCAAATGAATTCATTTAACTTTATATGAACTCAAGATGCTTATATCCTGATCTTGATATAAACTTTATATGAACTTCAATTCAGTTTTTTTATTAACCCAATCAGGATATCAATTAGCTATCCCAAACTGATTTCTCCATGTTTTTTTTTGCAAACTGAAATGAGCAACTGATATTAAATGAATGTTCCAAACTGCCATTCAAGTTGGAAAATTCAAGCTGCTTATATCAAAAATTCATATCCAATTTGCACTATCACTCAATATGAACTCAAGATGCTGAGAAATTGTTAATATAAACCAGTTTTGTTAATATCCTGTTTGGGATAGCAACTAAGCTTGAGAGTGCAAAAAACTGAGCTTGAGAGTGCAAATTACCTTATGAAATATCCAATTTGTAGATATCCCAAACATGATTTTCATTTGATAACATAAAGTAAGATACTGAATTCAATTTCTCAGATATCTACAAATTCAATTTACAAATTCAATTTTGAGTGCAAATTTTTTTCAGTACAAATTTTGTAAATTTACAAATTCAATTTACAAACTTTGAGTTTTGTAAATTTACAAATTCGATTTACAAATTTACAAATTTGTACTCAAACTCAGTAATTGAATTTACAAATTTACAAATTTGAGTACAAATTCAATTTACAAACTTGAGTACAAATTTGAGTACAAATTGAATTTACAAATTGAATTTACAAATTTTTACTCAAATTGAATTTACACATTGAATTTACAAACTTTGAATTTGTAAATGTGTAAATTTGTAAATTTGTAAATTTTTGAGTCCAAATTTTGAGTTTTGTAAATTTGCATCAATAAATTTATAAATTGAATTTTGAGTTCAGTATCTACAAATTCAATTTGCACTCAATTTTGAGTAAACATGTTTGGGAATACTGAATTCAAATTGATACTGAATTCAATTTCTCAGATACTGAATTTATCATTTACAAATTGATACATGATTTTCAAAGAACTAAGATACTGAATTCATTTACTTTATTATGAGCAATTGTTAATATAAACTGGTTTTCAATTGAGCTTGCAAATTGTTAATATAAATAGGTTTTTTTGACACTCCCAATTTGGCTATGGGATATCTACATTTGGATATGGATAGCAATTGGATAGCAATTTGGATATGGGATATGGGATATCCCAAACCAAAGACCCAATTTGGATATGGGATATCCTAAACTGAATTCATATCTACAAACAGGATATGGGATATCTACAAGTTTGGGATATCCTGTTTGGGATATGGGATAGCAATTGTTAATACAAATTAGATATCCAATTAATTTTGCAAGTTTGGGATAGCAACTGGTTTTTTTTTCATAAGTTAAATGAGCTCAGTTTTGTCAATATATCAATTTGCACTCTAAAGCTCAGTTTTTTGCCTGTTGGTTTTATCCATTACATCAAGTGAATGTGTGTTGGATATCTCAGTTTTTTTTCATTTCTGATGTTCTGTGAATAATGAATAACTCTGTTAATGATATATTTGCATTTGGCATCAAATATTATTGCTAGCCATTTTGCATTTTGAATATGTTCACATAAGAAATGGCTATCCATCAAACATTTGGCATCAAATATTATTGATTCTTTTTTGAATCAATAATATCAATCAAATAACTCTGTGAATCAAATATCAAACATTTGGCATTCACAGAACTTCATTGTTCCATAATTTATATCTCATATATTTGGCTATCAATCAATCCAATATCAAGTTCCAATATCAAGTTCTGTGAATGCATTTTTGAATCAATTATGAGTTGATATCCTGTGAATGAGTGAATGAGTGAATGATAACATTTGATATAACTCTGTGAATGATTATCTTTGAATGAGTGAAAATTTTCCATATGCGTTAAATTATTCAATTCACATATATTGATTCACATATATGCATTCACAAATCTAATATTTGAGTACTCAATTCACATATTTGCATTTGATATTTGAGTGATATTTGAGTACTCATATATGTTAAATATTACATTTGATATATATTAAATATCCCAGATATATGTGCATTTGATGCCACATAATATTTGAATGTGCTATAACCCAAATATCAAATGCAATTATGTGGCATCAAATTCTGTGATATTTGGGTATCCTGGATATATGTGCTGTAATGCAAATATTATATATCATAATATTTGCTACAGAAGTTCTGTGATATATGTTAAATATCCCAGATCATTCACATATTTGCATATATTAGGTTTGTGAATGCCAATATTATGATATATATATTTGATGCCATATATGTTAAATATGTGAATTGAGTGATATTTGAATTGATATATGTTAAATTTGAGTACTCAATTCACATGACATGCCATAATATTTGAGTGATCTTTGAGTACTCAATTCACATATTTGCATTTGATATATGTTAAATATTCAGATCATTCACATATCATTCACATATATGATATCCCAGATCATTCAAAAATCTGTGAATATGTTAAATATGGGAATATTTAACAGCAAATGTTATTCCCATATCATTCACAAGCTTGATGTACTGAAATCCTATGTTATTCACATATATGATTTCAGTTCATCAAGCTTCCTAACTGAGATATCCTGATTGGGTATCAAATTTTTTGTTTGAAAGGTGATTGATATTTCAGGATCAAAAGGTGAATGATATTTGTAAATGAGTTCAAAGTGAATGATATATATGTCTACATACATATCCTGATAGCAAGGAGATCAGGATTTGGCAAGCACCCTCCATTCAACTTTGACCTTTGAAACCCATGATATCACATATCCTATCCTGAAACTTCTATTTCTCAAGCACTCCAATTTGCATATGCTTTGACTATCCTGAATATTAGATATGCTGATTACATTGTATATAGAATTTTGCATATGTAATTCAAGATATGTTTGCATGTAATTCAAACATATCTTGAATTTGGTTATGCTGATTACATTGTATATAGAATTTGGTTATGTGTAATTTACACATGCCAACAAAATTACATATGCTGATTACATTGGAATGACATTTGTGAAAATTGGAATGACATATCCTGAATATTAGATATGCATGTATGAAAATTGGAATGACATTTGTGATAACTGCAATGGAATGACATATGTGATTTGCATACACATATCAACATATCTTGAATCTCATTATATAACTCAGAAATGGATAGGGTGTGTTGTTTGTGTAATTGGGTGTGTTGTTTGGGTAATGGATTGTTGTTTTGTGTAATTGGGTAATGGATTATATAACTCAGGACAATGAGATAATGTTTTGTGTAATTGGGTGTGTTGTTTGTAGAAATGGGTAATGAGATATTGGATAATGTTATCCAATCTAAAAAAATTACATATCCTGTAATTATAAGGATATGTCCTGTTAATAACCCAACACTATCAGGATGTATGACAATGTTTAAGTACTCAGAATGTATGAAAATTTTATATATGCTATCAGGATATGTCCTGTGATAGTCTTGATAATTACATATGCTATCAGAATGAGATAATTTTTTAAATTTAAATGTATTTAGAATCTTGATATTAACAGGACAATGAGATAATTTTGTTGGTTTTTACAATCTTTATACTTACATATGCTGAAAACTAATATTCTTAAGGATGTAAAAATTGGTTGTATAAGGTTGCAAAATTATCTTGATTCAAGTTTTCATCCATGCTGAAATCAAGATTCAAAATTGCTGACATGCTGAAATCACATATGTCATTCCATTAGATATGAGATAATGCAAATCAAGATAACTTGAAATTTGATTAGATTGGTTGTATATGAGCCATTTAATTTGATTAGATTGCAACTGAATAACAGGACAATGTTTGAATTTGATTAGTTTGATTATTTCATACATTTTGAGAAATTGATTTCTCAAGTTATTTTGAACTTAATAACAGGACAATTGCATTTCTTTTGAATCATGGAAGTTTGCAACTGAATAACAGGACAAGCTTGAGAAATTGGTAAGTTTTTTTGAACTGAGAATTTTGCCACTGTGAATCATGTGAATCAATTCCATGATTTAATATGAAATTTCTCAAGTTTTGTTGGCAATTGGCAATTCCATGTTTTTTTGAACTGAAATTTGAGTGATATTGAGAATGATTTAATATTGAGTGATATTTGAGTGATATTTGTTTCCCTCCCATACGTATTTTTTCTAATAGGTTTGAGTGATATTTCTTGATATAAAATTCCTGAGTGATATTTTTGAGTGACTTGAGCAATTTAATATCTCAATTCACACATCCATTCACACAAATTTAAATGAAAATGCTATTTATCTCAAGAGCACTGAGTGACTTGAGTGCTTATTTTTTTGATTTTTTTGATTGGTTATCCACTCACATTGATAATTTGCATTCAAAGATTTAAATTGATTTTTTTGATTGGTGCTCAAGGAATATGATTCCAATGAAAATCATTTTTACTCAAGGAAAAAATCATTTTTGCTTTTGCCATCAAGCAAAAAATCATTCAGATATCCAATTTGATCTGCTTGATTTTGTGGAATTTTGATAGCCAATCATTCAGATAGCCAATTCATTGGAATTTTTGGCTTGATTTGCTATCTGAATGATTGACCATCAAAATTGGCTTGATCAAGGATTGTCAATCATTCAGATAGCCATAAATTGGAATTTTTTGGCTATAGCCAAAAATTGGAATTCAGATATCCAAAAATTTGATCATATAGGACAGCATTCACTCATAGGACAGCATTCACTTATATGGATCAATGATTGTCAATCATGAATGATTAAGGATTGTCAATCATTCAGATAGCCAAAAATTCAGATAGCAAATCAAGCAAAATTGGCTATCTGAATGATAGCCAATGATTGGCCATCAAGCAAAAAATCCTTGATCAAACCAATCATTCAGATAGCCAATCTGAATGAATTGGCAATCTGAATCATTAAGATAGCCAATTTTGATGGTCAAGCAAAAAATCAAGCAAAAAATCCTTGATCAAACCAGTCCATGCAAAAATATGATTCCAATGAAAATCATTTTTGCTTTTGCCAGTCCATGAATTAGATAGCAAAAATATGAGTCCATTAGATAGCAAACTTTTCCTTTTTTCAGTCCTGTGGCTAAATGATTATCAATGGACTCATTTACTTTTTTAGCTAAATGAAAACAAATCACAGTCACTCATACTTTTGTCCTGTGTCTAACTGATTTCATTTCACACTATACTTTTGTCCTGTGGCTAAAAATTTAAGATTGGACTAAGATTGGCAACATTCAACATAGACTTTTGAAATTTTAGTCCCTGAAATTCAAATATACAAATTTTAGTCCCTGAAATTTAAATATACAAATTTTTTTGCATTTGTTTCCTTTTATATATAGACTCTGAAATTTTTGTCTATGAAGTTGATATATGAATGTCTAAGCTCTACGCTCTGAAATTAAAATAGTTGAAAGTCTATGTTGAAAGATAAACCCAAGTGGGAAGCTCTGCATATGAAGTTGCAATGAAATTTATAATATCATTCTAATATCTTTCAACATAGACTTTTGTATATGTTTTTAATATCATTCATATACCAACATTCATATACCAACATTCACCTTTTGTATATGTTTTTTGAATTTTGTCAATTTTCCTGCTTGCTATTGATAATATCATGGATTTTGCAAGTTTGCTACTTGAAGCATCACATGTATTGCACTGAAATACATGCACTGATACTACAAAATTGCACATGTATTTACATGAAGAATCAATAACACTTACATGTGTTTGGTTTAAATATTTGCAGGACAAATTAATCATGGCTGTGCTTTGAAACTTTTGCACCAATCAATAGCATTTACTGCAACTTTTGCAAAAATCTGAAGAACACACCACTTTGCTTGAACATACATCAAGCTTGCAAGCCAAGGTATTATTGAAAATACATCAAGCTTTGCTCTTGATTAATTTGCAGGACACTGTTTTGTCTTATTGATTAATTTTGCAGCTTTAAAAAGTCAAATTTATCTCTATTCATTTTTAGATTTTTAGAATACTGGAATGTAATCAGGATATCCTGATATAACAATGCATTCAAATTTTGTTTTTTATCTATATCTTGCTGCACATTCAGAGATTGGTGTTTTTTATTTGTTTTTTATTGGTTTTTTTCCATCCTTATATACAAGAATGTATACCTGATAGTGTAGCATATGTAATTTTTAGTGGTTTTTAGAATATTGGAATGTATTCAAGATTGTAACATCCTTATATATCTCATTTAGATCAAGTTCAAGTTTCAAACTGAAATGATATTCTCAAACTGAAATGAAAATTTCAAACCAATGACAAATTTTTGTGCTTATTTTTCAAACTATTTTGACTGAATATTTTCAAAGAAATTAGAAACATATTCAATTTTGAAACTTGAAAGAATTTCATTTCAGTCAAAAGACTTAAATTTTGCCTGAACTTGAAAATGAGTATTGCCAACATGAATATTGAATATTGCACCTTGCATTTTGAAATTGAATTTTGTCTCATCTTATTTGAATTCAAAATTTCAAATTTTCATTCTAAATTTAAATTGCAACTGCCAATCCAAATAAAAATGCCTATTGCACCTTGAATTTTGTGTGTTTTGTTTTTTGCATTTCACCATATGCTTATGAGAATGCTGTTTAAAAATTATCAGGCAAGTTGATATTTTTGAATCGAGTATTCCATGAAATATTCCTTGAAATATTTTTGAATCAAATTGAGTATTCCATGAAATATTTTTGAATCAATTTCATTTTTTATTACTGTAAAATATATGTGACTGAATTTGATATTCACATATTCATCATTCTCTTCATCATTTTTTAACTCAATTTTGAAGTGGGATATGCTAAAGTTCAAGTAACTGGATCCTAGCAATATCCTGGGATATGAACACTTGAGTTCAAGATTAGGATATGTGAATTGAATTGAATTGGGATAGCAATATCCTGTCAAGTAACAATTTTGAATATGTGAATTGAATTGGGATTTTGTATATGAATTGGAATTTTGAATATCAATTTGAATTGTTATATGATATATTCTCAATTTGAATTTTGAATTTGAATTTTAGTTACTTGGACTGGGTAAGCTAAAGTTCAAGTAAATTGGATACATGATATCCTAGAGTTCAAAATAGAGTTCATATCCTGGGTATGCACTCAAGATAATTCTCAATTTTCAAGTAACCTCAACTTTCAAAATTTAATGTTAATTCTCAAATCAAATCAAATCAAATCCTGGGTATGCACTCAAGATTAACCCATTCTCAATTTGAACTCAAGTTCATATCCCAGGACAAGTTCAATTTTGTTATGTTCATACATGATAATTCATATCCCGGTACAGATAACATAACACTCATGAACTGTATGAAAGAGATACAACTTTAAAATCAAGATTGAACTGAAGTTCAATTTTCAAGTTATACTCAAAATTAAATCAACTTCATATCCTGGGATACAGATAATTCTCTATTTCATGTTAAGTTCAAAATAGAGTTCATATCCTGGGTATGCACTCAAGATTGAGATCAACTGAGTTCAAAATTTGCATTTTGAATCAAGTATGTTCACCAAGTGAGTTGTTCACATTACCAAGTGAATATTCTGTTTTCTATTTACATTATATAGGAATTGAAGTCATGATGTATCAAAATATCAAAATACATCAGGATATGTATTTGATATGTCAATAAAAAAATACACTGAAAGTTTTAAGATAAACCAATTCATGGCAATTGCATTAGAATGAAACTTGACTGAAAGTGCAACTGCTATAAACCAAATCAAAAACTTGACTATTGGCATTGTTTTTCTCAGTTTATATTGGCATTGTCCAGGATTCAAAAATGGATATTGGCATTAATATCAGTTTATTCATTATTCTCAGTTAATGAATATTGGCATTATTTGGGGTTAGTCCAGTTTATATTCTCAGATTGTGTATGAGATTTCTGTAATTTATATTGGCATAGTCTAGGATTAATATTGGCATATTCTAGATTTTTGTGATTTTTCTTAAGTTAGCTATATCACATAAATATTGGCATAGTCCAGGATTCAAAAATGATTTTGATTAATATTGGCAGATTTATGTTGTGTATAATGCCAATATACACAAATCTCATGCACAAATCAGATTTATGTTGTGGGTATTGGCATTATACACAAATCTCATATATATGCAATGCTAAACTTGATATCCTGTTAATTATGTTGTGAGTTTGATATTTTGATACCATTCAAAGTGTCCTGAGGATCATAGAAGCAATGCTAGAATGCAAAAATTCTCAAGTGATCCTAATCAAATATTCAGATATATGTGTCCTGAGGATTGAGATAATTCAGATATATTCAAAAATTCTCAGGACACATAGAAGTAGCAAAAATTCAAAGATTCTAATGAATGTGTAATTTTTTAATGCTAAACTTGATATCATGTTAATTTTGTATTATCATGTACCCAATTGAATTTCAAAATGTTAATTTCAAAAATGAAGAGCTTGATTATGTAAATGGGAGTATTTTAATTGAACATACCATATTCTCAAAATGAACATCTAATATACGCTAATAATGTATTTTAATTGTAATTAGTTTGGGCTTAATTTGGATAGGGCTTTAGCTCAACGCAGTAGGATAGAACGAGAACGTGAACAAGAACAACGTAACATATCTCACGCTCTGCCTTCTGACGGTGTACTTGATATACCTCACATAACACCAGCCATGACAACTTCTCCGGTTGAACAAGAAGATGATGTCTCGGCCTCGCGTAACGATATGATTTTCGGACAAGTTCCTGGACCATCTGTCAGGTCATTATCAACCCGACTGTACATAAAACCTTTTCACCAAGCCATGTATTTTAGTAGTGTTTATTTTTGTGTTTAAATTTGGATAGGGCTTTAGCTCAACGCAAAAGGAGAGAACGAGAACATGAACAACGAAACATATCTCACGCTCTGCCTTCTGACGGTGTCCTTGATATACCTCACATAACACCAGCCGTGACAACTTCTCCGGTTGAACAAGAAGATGCTGTCTCGGCCTCGCGTAATGCTATGATTTCCGGGCAAGTTCCTGGACCATCTGTCAGGTAATTATCAACCTGACTGTACATAAAACCTTTTCACCGAGCCATGTATTTTAGTAGTGTTTATTTTTGTGTTTAAATTTGTATAGGGCTTTAGCTCAACGCAAAAGGAGAGAACGAGAACAAGAAGAACGAAACATATCTCACGATCTGCCTTCTGACGGTGTCCTTGATATACCTCACATAACACCAGCCGTGACAACTTCTCCGGTTGAACAAGAACATGCTGTGTCGGCCTCGCGTAACGATATGATTTCTGGGGAAGTTCTTGGACCATCTGTCAGGTCATTATCAACCCGACTGTACATAAAACCTTTTCACCGAGCCATGTATTTTAGTAGTGTTTATTTTTCTGTTTAAATTTGTATAGGGCTTTAGCTCAACGCAAAAGGAGAGAACGAGAACAGGAACAACGAAACATATCTCACGCTCTGCCTTCTGACGGTGTCCTTGATATACATCACATAACACCAGCCGTGACAACTTCTCCGGTTGAACAAGAAGATGATGTCTCGGCCTCGCGTAACGATATGATTTCTGGGCAAGTTCCTGGACCATCTGTCAGGTCATTATCAACCCGACTGTACATTAAACCTTTTCACCAAGCCATGTATTGTAGTTGTGTTTATTTTTCTGTTTAAATTTGTATAGGGCTTTAGCTCAACGCAAAAGGAGAGAACGAGAACAGGAACAACGAAACATATCTCATGCTCTGCCTTCTGACGGTGTCCTTGATATACCTCACATAACAGCAGCCGTGACAACTTCTCCGGTTGAACAAGAAGATGCTGTCTCGGCCTCGCGTAACGATATGATCTCCGGGCAAGTTCCAGGACCATCTGTCAGGTCATTATCAACCCGACTGTACATAAAACCTTTTCACCAAGCCATGTATTTTAGTTGTGTTTATTTTTCTGTTTAAATTTGGATAGGGCTTTAGCTCAACGCAAAAGGAGAGAACGAGAACAAATACAAGCAAGCACATCTCGATATATGACTCCTACCAGTGTACTCGACATGCCTCAAAGCACATATGCAGTACCAACTTCTCCCGTTGAACATGTAGATGAGGTCTCAACCTCGCACAACGCTACGATATGTGCTGAAGATGATGAACCATATGCCAGGTTATTATTCATAAGAGCTCCTCTGCTTTAATGTAAATTAATTTTATTTAATTATTATGGTTTTATTTTGGCTAGGTGTTTAGCTCAATGTCAAAGGAGAGAACGAGAAAAAGCTCAACGAAACATATCTCGATATATGACTCCTATCTGTATACCTCAAATAACACCTGGATTAACAACTTCTCCAGTTGAACAAGAAGACGCTGGCTCATCCTCGATCTTCCGAAGTCGGTCAACTCAGCATGGCTCTGGTCCACCAACTCTGGTTGATTTTGGTCGGCACCATCTTGGATTAATGAACATTCCATGCCCTCATTGTTCAGCCTTACACTGGTTGGATGAACAGTTGTCGAAGTCAACTTTGAGAACACATCTTTTTGGAACATGTTGTTTGCAAGGAAAAGTAAAATTGCCGAAACTTAATGAACCCCCTCCATCACTTAGAGAATTATATGATGGTGACAGTGAGGCATCAAAATCATTTCGAATGTATACTCGGGAGTATAATGCAGCTAATGCATTTACCAGCCTTGGTGTGACAATGGATCAAAGATTGATTGCTGGCAGGGGCCCGAACATATTTACAATTCATGGAGAATTACGCCATCGAACAGGATCACTTCTGCCTCAACCGGATCAAACAGCAAGTTATTGTCAACTTTACATATATGATCCGGATTCTGCTATGGAGTTCCGAAGTAATAGAAATCCACATTTGAGCAAGGATGTCTTACAAATTATTCAAAATTGTTTATCGGGCATAAATCCATTCATCAAACTATATTGTCAAGCGTATTCTGTTTTATCTCAAGCAGATTCATGTGGTCATGATCTTCCTGTATATCTGCATTACAATTCAAACAAGGATCGTCGCCGTTATAACCTCCCAACCGTAGATGAGATTGCGGTTATTTTACCTGGCGATGGCTATCGACCTTCCGGGATGCGAGATATAGTTTTACATCTTCGAGGAAATCATCAATTAATGCAAATCAATGAGACTCATCCTGCATACTTACCATTACACTACGTCTTATTATTTCCTGATGGTCAGCTTGGATGGGAACCTGAGTTGAAGCAGTGGGATCCAGTTCAAAACATAGCATCAAGTAGACGCCTGACCATGTGTGAGTTTTATAGCTACCGTCTGTTTGAAAGACAGAACGAGTATTCTTCAATTTTGAGAGCGGGAAAGTTATTCCAGGAGTTCATAGTTGATGCTTGGGCAGCAATTGAGCAACATCGTTTGACATTCATCAAACTTAATCAACGAAAACTCCGCTCAGAGCTCTATCAGGGTCTTGCAGATATCGATGCATATGCCAGATGCGACCAAATTGGACAGCGCATGATACTTCCTTCATCTTTCACTGGCAGTGCACGTCACATGTTTGAAATATTTCAAGACTCGATGGCTATCACACGTTATAACCAGCACCCGGATATTTTTCTTACCATGACCGCAAATCCAAAGTGGCCAGAAATTACTTCGGCTCTACTGCCCAATCAAAAGGCTACCGACCGTCCAGATTTAGTCGCACGTGTATTTGAGTTAAAAAGAAAGGCTTTGATGAAGGAGATTGATGGCAATAATGTATTTGGAAAGAAAGTAGCACATGTATTTACAATTGAATTTCAGAAACGGGGTCTTCCACATATGCATGCTCTTTTCTTTCTTCGTGGACCCGATAAGATTCATACATGTGATCAAGTGGATAGAATTGTATGTGCTGAATTTCCTGATCCTGCTCAAGATCCTGCATTATTCGATACTGTGTCAAAATGTATGGTACATGGACCATGTGGTGCTCGGAATCCAAATGCCTCATGCATGGAAAATGGTAACTGTACTAAGAAATACCCTCGAAATTATGCAGAAGCAACAACCTTGGATCGTGATGGATATCCTATTTACCGTCGTCGTAGTAATGGGCATCTATATACTGTAAGGGGGCATCAGGTTGATAACCGAGATGTTGTGCCGCACAACAGGTATCTCTCAAGGCGCTTTAACTGCCACATTAATGTCGAAGTTTGTGCCGGGGTAAGATGTGTGAAGTACATTCATAAGTATATTTATAAAGGTCATGATCGGACCACAATGGTATTGGGCGCAGTAAATGAGATCCAACAATACCTTGATGCAAGATATATTGGACCACCTGAGGCTGCCTGGCGAATATTCGAGCATCCTTTGCATCAAGAGATTCCGTCAGTTCAAAGATTGATACTTCATTTACCAGGGCAACACCGTGTTATTTTTGATCCAGATGAAGATGTAGATGCAATAAGGTCTAGGGCTGAAAATGATAAGACAACTTTGACTGAATTTTTTACATGTTGCGCTTTACATGAGTCTGCGCATGATCTCACATATCAAGAATTTCCCCAAAAGTTTGTGTGGCATTCGTCAACAAAGGTCTGGACTCCAAGACAATCTGGATATGCCATTGGCAGAATGTATTTTGCCTCCCCTAATTCTGGTGAGAGATTTTATCTACGGTTGCTACTAACAGTTGTTAAAGGGCCAACATCGTGGGAAAATTTACGCACATTCAATTCGATTGAGTACCCTACATTCAAAGCAACATGTATTGCAAGAGGTCTTCTTGAAGATGATTCCGAGTGGAGACAATGTCTTGCCGAGGCTTCAATTATGAAAACAGGATATCAACTACGAAGACTGTTTTGTATTATTCTTATCGAATGTGTGCCGATCGACCCCCTTGCATTATGGAATGAATTTTCAATGCACATTTGCGATGATCTTCCACATAAATTGCAAACTTTATTTGCAATTTCTACCCCAACTCAGGGCCAACTTGAAGATTATGGATTATTCCTTATCAATGAATTGCTTGAGGAGTACGGTAAGTGTCTATCCGACTTTCCACCAATGCCACTTTCTGCTGGAGATTGGAATGAAATTGTTGGCAATAGATTGTTGCATGAACATCAGGAACTTATAAATAAAGCGAAACAATTGGATGCACAAAAAGACATTGATTGCCTCAATGATGCACAACGCAATGCTTATTCAGCAATTACTTCATCAGTATTTGAAAATAAAGGTACTACATTCTTCTTGAGCGGTGGTGCTGGAACTGGAAAGACTTTTTTGTACAATGCAATAGCAACAATGTTGCGTAGTCTTGGAAATATAGTTATCACCGTCGCGTCTTCCGGTATTGCATCATTGCTACTTAGCGGAGGTCGGACTGCACATTCCACATTTCGTATCCCGTTAGATGTGCATGATACTTCAATTTGTAATTTTAGCAAGCAATCCATGCAAGCTCAATTGTTCAGAAAAGCAAAACTTATAATATGGGATGAAGTACCTATGCAACATCGGCACTGTGTTGAGGCAGTGGATCGATCGTTACAAGATATGTATGATAACCCCAGAGCATTTGGTGGTATTACTGTTGTTCTTGGTGGGGATTTCCGACAAATCTTGCCCGTCATACCAAAGGGGGTTCGAGAAGAAATTGTTGGTGCCTCATTGAGACGATCTGTATTATGGTGCTCTGTACAAGTTTTGATCTTGGATCAAAATATGCGGTTAAATAACTCATCGGTTGAGAATGCAAATTTTGCAAAATTTATTTTGGAGGTATTTTATTTCATGACTAATTTAATTTTACTTACTATTTTTATCTTAGCCATTCCTTCACTAAAATTATATCTATATGTATTAGGTTGGGACAAATCCTACAGAAGTGGTAGAACTTCCTTCTAACATATTCAGGTGCAAGGTTTTAAACGAGTTAATACTTCGAATTTATCCGCAGCTTGATATTGAGGGTGTCGTGACTCCGGCATACCTTACTGAACGAATAATTCTTTCTGCACGGAATGATGATGTTACTTTTATAAATGCTGCTGCATTAAACATTTTTCCGGGACAGAAGATTACGTATCAAGCTGCAGACAGTTTTTCTGAAAATGATGAAACCGATCCAACCATTATGAATAGATATCCAACTGAGTACATAAACTCTTTGGATCCTCCTGGGTTGCCACAATTTACACTTGAGCTTAAGGTTGGTTGTCCTATTATTTTATTACGAAATATTGCACCAAAAGACGGGCTCTGCAATGGCACTCGATTGATGGTTGTCAGATGTGCATCACGTGTCATTGAAGCTTAAATTTTAAATGGGGATAAAGCCGGTTGTTTTGTGTTTATTCCAAGAATATCTTTGTCACCATCGGCTACAGAATTACCTTTTCATATGACAAGAAGGCAGTTTCCTGTCCGTGTGACATATGCTATGACGATTAATAAAGCCCAAGGACAATCTGTAAAATTCGTTGGAGTTGATTTGCGGACCCCAGTTTTCAGTCATGGACATCTTTATGTTGCACTTTCAAGGTGCACATCTTTTGATCGTGTATGTGTCCTTCTTCAGCCCAACATAAATAACACAGTAAACATCGTTTACCCAGAAGTTCTGCTATGATTTCCAATGTATGATAAAAATTGTATGTAAGTTTTTTAACTCTCTTTCTTTACATTGTTTTATTTATATTATTTGTTTAAATGATGTTTTAAAAAATTATTATCGATTGTTGTCTAACATGCAGGTATAGCATTATCATACGTTACCAAGCTTTAAAATGTGGACCCACATTACCATATATGGCAGGGTAAGAAATTTTTTCCTTTACTACATTTCATTGCATGACTTAATTGTTTTCGGTATGCATTGTTTGATAAAATATTGGTTTGTATTTTTATATAGATAGATGATGATGCAGATTTGGCAAAAACTGTAAGTTTCTTATCATAATTCTACATTATATTTTTAATATACTATGTTTGCATTAACATTTTTCTTCTCACAGGTTCTGTTACTTCAAAACAATCACATAAATGTCAGGCTACGGGGTTATATCGGATTTTGTTTTGATAAGGTATGCATACCGTTACAAACATTCCCATTTTGAAATTAAAAATTAGTGACTGTTTATTATTATTATTATTATTTCCAGCAAATTGCTAAAAGAACTTTACAAGCAACGGCGACGAGTCACATTGAAGACAAAGCAATCTTCTTTTCCGAGGTAATATAAAAATCTTAGATTTTGTTTTTCAAAATATCCTCTTCATTGACCATCCAAATACCTTTTTTGTTATAGAAGTGGAAGATGGTTCTTGCCGAGCTTGCTTGGTTCCAGAAAGCACGACATCCACCACTCCAACGAAAAAAGGTAAATAAATGTATAATTTTAAAATTTTCCATATTTTCAAATATATATTAATTTTTCTAGGAATTTTATGTTCTTAATTTATCTAGGTTATTGCTCATCCCATTAACTCTCCACTTTGGATTGAGCTTGACACGTCATCTTTTTATAATGTGATGATGAAAAGGTTTTCTGCTTAAACACGATGAAGGTAATAAAAGTGAGTTGTACAAAGTAATTAGATATTTCTTCGTTTCTAATTTTTCTATTCTAAGCTATGATTTTATTTTTAATTTTCAGGACACACGGCCCTAGCTTCAGATGTAAATTTTGTTGGTTTTAAATGCCGGTGTGAGAGATGGTGTTTTTGAAATTGGACTGCATGGTTGTTCAATCCAAAATGTATTTTTGTGTATATTTGTTCATAGTTAAGGGTTTTTTCTTTTGGCATATAGTTTAGGTTGTGTGATATTATTATAAGTCGAATTAATACCATTTCTTTTGGACTACTGAATAGGTTGCTTGGAGAAAACATTGGGGTGTGCTTTTTACCATGTGAACAAGTCAATAGCTTCCCCTTTAGTTTTGGATTTTAACAACAGTTTAGATAATCAAATATTCTTCAAATTGGCAAATTTTTGCAAAATTTGTGTCGGTGCTCAAATGAAAAAAGCATATCTCTTTCATTGCCCCACTTCTCCTTCTACTACAGTTTAATATTGCCATTTTCGTGTACTTAAGGTGCTAAGTCTCATTCATCCAACCATAATCTGTGGCTTGCTTAATTAACAACCACATCTGTGAACAGTTGTCAACAACCACACATGAGTGATTTGAACTAATACTGTGAGATCACCACTGATGGAATATTCATTCCTTTTCATGAGTGATAATTCCTCTAAATTTGTTTGATCGTTCCTGGGAGAATTGTAAAGATTAGTCCAAGAGATCTGCATCAAATATTCCTGTATTTATCTCAATCACTTGGACTAATATTTACACTTTGATTTTAGCTGCATCAGAATATTCTTATGTGACATCTGTTAGTGTAAGTAGGTAATGGAATTGGTCCTGTCAAAGGTGTTTGACCTCAAACATGAAGAACATATGCAATTGGCGTAAACTGGTGACAACCCTGGATTGTTTAAACGACATGAGCTTAAGCCGTGAAGAGAATTTCACCTGCCCGCTGCATGATAATGTACAAAGTCTGATGTCTCACCAACTGGTGTGTTATGTTGTAACCTTGCCCCTCATCTTAAATTGTTTGCAGCAATATTTGTTTGTTAGCTTTGAAAAATACAGATTTGAAGAAGGTTAAGAAGGGGAAGTGGTTTTTTGTATCAATTAACTTATGCATATAATGCATTACAATTTGAAGATGCCATGTCCAATTTGTTGTTATTACAGTTACGAGTAATACAAGTGTTGTCTAGAACAAAATATTTTACAGATTCATTTACAGATTTTGATAGCTATTCCCAATGATGAATAGATGGGAAATTTGCTTCTTTTTTGGAATCTAAACCAACTATGTTTTGCAGTTGAGTTTTGAAGTGGATTTGTTGGCTTCCCTTCATCTAAAGTCTTATCACCTCATATCTTTGTTAACATGTCAATGACACATGCTCATACTAACATTTGAGATATAATGATTCAGGTCATATTTGTTACTCTAAACATATCCATATAACAAATATTCTTATTTGTTACTGGGTATGATATAACAAATATTCTTATCTTATTTGTTACTGAAGTAACTCTTTTTTGTTGCTGGGTATGATATACCAAATATTCTTATTATAGATATGAATACGTTTAGACAAGCAGTTCAAATATGTTTAGAGTTACTTATATGAATATGTTTAGAGTAACTTATTTGTTAACAGTTTCATAATTCATATTTGTTAACAGTTCATATAAGTTTCAAATACGTTTAGAGTAATTTAGAGTAACACTGAAGTTCAACATGTAACAAGTTCATATTTGTTTCATAAATGCCAGTCTCACTTGAAAATTCATTAATCATATGTCATGGATACTCATATATATCCAGTAACAAGTTTCATATCAACATTTCATTAACAGCTCATATTTCTCAATGTGTGTGTCAGATTAGAACATTTCATGGGAAACATTTTCAATTGAGTATCCTGGACAGAATTTTGCCAACTTAATGTGTATGTAAACTCAGTGTGTGTGTGTGTGAGTGTGTGTGAGAACATTGCCAGAATGTGTGTGAACATTTGAGATAGCTGTTAGTGTGTGTGTGTGTGTGAACATTGCCAGAATGTGTGTGAACATTAAATGGGCAACATCCATCTCAAATGTTTCATTAATTGGGCAACAGCCATCCCAAATTTTACAAACAGCTGCAGATGTGTGTGTGTGTGTGTGAACGTTGCCAGAATGTGTGTAAACTCAATGTTTCATTGCCAGAATGTTTCCCATGAAATTTACACACACACCCTAATGAAAATGTTCACACACTTTGCCAGAATTTTCATTTGAGTATTCAACATAACCTGCTAATGAAAAGTTTCCACACATTTCATGAGGTTGGCAGCTTGATAACAGGGGAGGGTTGTTGTAGCATTTCATTTTCAACAGTGTGCATTTTCAAGAGTTTGCATTTTGGATTCAACATTTACCATTTTGGATTCAACTTGAAACCATCATATCCACTTTGCATGCTATTAACTACACTGTGTTTTTGCACCCAACTAGCTTACAGCATACGTTGGCAGGCATTTTGCAAGGGGGATATACACATGGAGGACTTGCGAGCTGAGAGCTTAAGACAGAGCTGCTAATTCTAGCACTATTCATGCTGACTTGGAAGATCATTGAGAAGCTATTGATAATATTCATCAAGAGGATGTTGACTTAGGTAGGCCTGTGAGCATGGGAACTCTTAAGTTTGCCTAATGATGTTGATTCATCAAGCTGTATTTTATTTTGTTCTTGGTACATGTAAATATTTTTTCCATGTTGAGTTTATTGATGCACTTCTGTATTTTCAATAATTGTTAAATTATTTTCAGTGTTGCATGTGTCAATATATCTAATGGCAAAAGAATTTGGTTCTTAACAATTTGTTTATTCAATACTGATGTTTGTTTAGGGAATGGTTCGGAGTGTTTTGTTCTACTGACATGGAAGACCAAGAGCATGTTAATATGGGTAGTCCTGTAAGCATGGGAGCTCTTTAGTTTGCCTAATGTGGTGGATTCTATCTGGGTGTGGCTTCACAGAGCTTGGCCTATAGATATGGTGGAGATTATTATCCTGGCTAATGGCTAAAGTGCTGCTTTTGTGATTTTGTTTTGTTGGGCTTGAAGTTGGTTTAAACTCTCTATATTTTGACTGACATTATTCTGTACTTCTGTCGCTGTGAGTTGGGTTTTGTTTTTATTTTTTGATGTATATAGTGGGTTTCTCTCTGATTGTACCAGTAGATATATTAAAGTTTTTTTTATGATGTGTCAGGCCTTCATAGTTGAGGGCGTGATGTAAACCAACTATTATTGATATAAATGAGACTGGAGACTAATGTTTGAAACCCCAACTTTTCCATTGAAAAAGCATTTCCCCATTGTAACCAACCTTGAACCGAGTTGACATGATGTTCAGAGCACTCAGGTGGAAGCGACATATGAAAGGCAATTTGATAGAAGTACTGGCAATTGGCGTCGAGGTCAAGTTGATGACCAAGACAAAGGAGCTGAGGAGATTTGCAAGTGAAAATTGTGCAGCTACATAATGGATTAGTAACAATTGGGGATTTCTTTGCATAAAGCGTGTCAGCATGGCTTAGTTGGAAAATAGTGCTGAAGGCAGAGCAATTTGCCTAGCGTTTTTGGTGGAACTGAAATTTTGATTTGGATTTTTAATTTTATTTTAAGAAGGTCATCCACTCAGTTGACTCAAAAAATAATAACATCACCTCTCTCTCTCTCTCTCTCTCTCTGTGTGTGTGTGTGTGTGTGTGTGTCATCACTCTCTCCATCAATCATCAGGAGCAAGGACAGATGAAGAAGGCGGCAAAAATATAAGAAAAATAAGAAAAGGTTGGAAGCGAAGACATTGCGTTCATCACTATCTTTAATCCTCCTGTCAATGCTCTCACTCCTCTTAGTTCAGTGACTTTTGATCAGTTTATCAATCAATACCCTCTTTATCTGATCAAGAGACGAAGAATCGATTGCTTTGAATTAATTTATATTGATGTAACAATGATCTTATTTTGTGGGTGTTGATACATCTTAATCTCCTTCTCATTGAGCACTTCCAAGAGAGATTTGGCAAATAACTAAAAGAAAACACCCTCGATTAAGACTAATAAAAGTTTAATACAGCAAGTGCATGATAAAATGAAAAAATTATTGCACATAGGATAAAAGAGTGGATATAAAGATGGTTGATATTGAATCTTGAGGAATTGATGGGTAGGATGAGAGTTTACGAAAAATTTTGGAGCACTAAAATTGGAGAGAATTAAATCTATATAGAACTAAATTTTGGGGAGCACTAAATCATATGGAACTAAATCTGTACGAAAAATGAGAGATGTTATCACGAGAAGGGGGCCAGCGCTGAAGCGGCCAGGGCCTTCGGCGCCTTTGGCACCGCTAATTTGTTGTTCTGCCCGAAGGCGCCGGAGTCGAAATTATCGTTCCGTGCCAAATTTGTTGTTCGGTGTCAAAAGCGCATGCACCGAATTTGTTGTTCCGCACCAAAGGCACCTACGCCGAATGCTCCTGCGTTGCTAAATATTTTTACGCTAATTTGTTGTTCCATGGAACAAAGATTTCGTGGGAGAAAATCTTAACTGAACCGTGCCCGTGGACACAGGTTATGACTACCTTTTCGTCGTCGGTATTGCGTCTGGGAGACGACTGTCCCCGTCATTCTTTCACCCTTGAGTCAGTTGTCCTGGCATTTTGGGTGTTTTGTAAATTTTTGTTCAACTGAACGGCCTGCGTCAGCTAAATTTTCTTCCGCTAATTCGTTGTTTCATGCTGAAGGCGGGTGCCCGCTAAATTTTTTTCCGCTACTTTGTAGTTTCGTGACGAAGGCGCCCACAACGAATTTGTTGTTTTGCGTCTAAGACGCTCGTGTCAAATTTGTTGTTCCGCGCCGCTAAATATTTCTATGCTAATTTGTTGTTCTTTTAAATTTTGGCTGCGGAAATAATTTTTTGGGATCAAAAATTTCGCGGGAGAAAATCTTAACTGAACCGTGCCCGCGGGCACGGGGTATGACTAGTATATATATATATATATAAGATTAAGATTACATGGGTACAAAATACAGCCATAACACCATGTATATCCACACAAAAAGAGATCAACATACATACATCATCACATACATCAAAACACAAGCACTCAACCCTACAAAAAATATAGTACTAATGGTGAGTGTCCATATCAGCAGTAGCAGAGGAGGAGGCCAAAACAATCTGGAACTCCTGAGTCTCTGGATCAACCGAGGAGTCCTCTAGAGGAGGAGGATGAGCAACAACATCCTGAGGAGCAACAATCTCGGTGATGATAGGCGGAGGAGGCTGACGAGGCTGAGGTGGTACAAAGCGTCTGAGGTGTTCAGTGAAAGGAATTCCCTGATGCTGGAATGACAGAAATAACAGCTCATAGAGACCAGAAATCCTCTCGTCCAAAGGGTCATGAGAAGGTGCAACTTAGGAAGAGGGGTGCTCAGCAGGAGGAACAGTGGAAGACGAAGGAGCAGATGTGGGTTCCTCTTCTTAGAGGCTGACTGCAGAGCCGAAGAGGACTTCAACTTCGCAGAAGCATCTAGGAGAGGACTAAAAGGCAAGGGGTCGAAAGGGGTCAAATCAATACCAAAATGACGAAAAACATGGGTAAGGATACCACCATAAGGGATATGAGTGGAGGCAGAAGTAAACTCGACCTTGTCCATCCAATCAAGGAGGACACCAGCCCAATTTACTACCATACCCGAGAAGATAGCATAAATGTATCTAAGGATCTCTTGAGAAGGCTGGTCCGAAGAGCCATACTTCGGCAGGATGTTGGACTATACCACTCGATGAACATCCCAACCCCTAGCTGAGAAAATGGAGGCTCGGATACCAGAAGAGAGAACAGAGGGGATCACACGAAACATGTCCTGAAGGACCGTATGATCAAGAGCACTAACGTCTGAAAGACAAATGTCAGCAGGAAGAGAACCTGTAGAAGGGATCCTAAGAATGGTCCCTAAAAGAGTGGGATCAAGACGGATGTGGGTCCTCTGAACCCTGGTGTCTACCACTCCTGTGTTAGCATATTCACCGTGAATGCGGGTTGCATAGAATAATTTGACCAGAAAAGGATAAGCACGTGGAGAGTCGATATGGGAGAATCGAAAAAGATCACTCAAATGGGTAGATGAGAGAATCTCAGATAGTCTCTCGACCGTGAATGCCTGATAAACAATAAATCGTTCACGACAGAGACGGATCCCTAGCATGGAGTGAAACTTTGCCAGGCAAGAGTCGTCTCGGCAGATAGGAACTAAGGATTCAGCAGGAGGCACATCACTATGTTCTGAAGGAAAGGCGAAATTAGACTCAGAATGTGTAGGTGAAGCCTCAGCGCAAGGCTCATTGATGCGAACACTAACAGACTTGCACGGACGCTTCACGACCCTCAGCGTAAGGCTCATTAATGCGAACACTAACAGACTTGCACGGACGCTTCACGATGGGCTCAGCTTCAGACGAGGAAGTAGCAGACGAAGGGGAATAACCACTCGAAGAAGAATGAGAGGAAGGATCAGGGTTCTTGGTGTGGGCTTTGTGGGATCGTTTGGTTTTGACAATGGTTGGCTTGGATATCCTAGTACGTTTAGGAGCAACAGCTTTTCCATTGTTCTTGGGTGCCATTGAGCAATCAACCGATAGAAACGAAAGAACAAAGCCGTACAATAAAAATCGATGCGAGAGAGAGATGTATACCTAATCGGTGATTAACGATCAATAGGGAGACAATCGACTCAGAAATCAAAAGAACGAAGGAGATAGGCTTTGAATCGGCATGAAATCGACGGAGGAGTAATCGACGGTGGAGTTCAAAGGAGGAAGACGAGGGAGATTTCAGTCAGATGAGAGAGAAATCGTTTGATCGAATAAATGGTTCTCGATGATATAAAGAGGGGTCAAATGAATCTGGGCCGTTGGATCGAAAACCCGACGGCTCAGATCAAATTAATCGAAACGCCAAAATAGTTGACGGTCGACTGAAGAACATTTGTCAGTCGACTAGGAAATTAAGTAAAGATAGGAATGTGTAGACAGAAAGTCGACTGTAGGGTCAATCACAGTCGCCTGTAGTCGACTGTATTTTACTCATAAGTCGACTGACTAAGAAACACATATTCGATGATAAAAACAGAGACTTCTGAAAGTATGTACAGGCGCCTGATGACCAAACTGCAGTCGCCTGTCGATCAGACAGTCGACTATAAAATATTCATTAGTCGACTGTGCGAAAGATACAGTTTGTTGTAGATAAAAGTGAGTTGGATAGTCGACTATCGATGGAATGACAGTCGTCTGTCTTGGTGCAGAAATGCATAATGAGGTTAAAAACTAGAGGATAGATACAACTCACCCTAGGACCTATATTCTAACATAAATCTAATCATGAAATCAATATTAAAATATAATAGATTAACACACAAATCTCTTAAAACAATCTAAAAACTAACGAAATCATCAAAATCTCAATTACAACTCTTAAAGCCAATATATATGAGAAACATATAAATTATCAAATGAAGAGAAATATCATGGTGAAATGAGTCCAAAAGTGCAAAATTTCTAAAAACGTCTCTCTGAAATTTTAATGGACTCCACTGAGTAGCTACCCTACTCGGTTGAGCTACAGTAGGAGTCCAAAAGTGCTAAAAAGGCGTTCTGGAAGCTTAATAGACTCAACCGAGTAGCTACCCTACTCGGTCGAGCGACAGTGGGAGCAAGAAGAGCTGAAAATCACTGCTCTGTTTTAATTCAGCTCGACCAAGCTGAGTAAGTAGCTCGATCGAGTAGCTGGGCGCTACTTGGTGTTCGAATTTCAATTCATTTTCCAAATTTTTGTACTCGACCGAGCAGTTATCGCTGCTCGATCGAGCAGCGGCTAAATGGAGAGGGGCCCACATCCTAAACCGAGCCAAACTCGGCTTACTTAAACCCCAATCCCACTCGACCCAAACCCTAATATTAATCATCCCAGTGCCCGAGCTCCCCCCTTTTGCCCAAACAGCCGTCGCTCGTTCCGATCACTTCGACCGGAGTACCACTGCACCTACCACCCGAGCGCCGCCCTCCACCCAGCTCGGTCCGACCCACCTCTCTTCCACACCCCTCATCTTCCTCTCTCTCTGTCACGCCCCGCTTCCCTAAAATGGAGGCGAGACGTGAAAAGGTCCGCACGAGAGTGGAGCTGTGAAGCCCCAAACCCGATAAGCGTCAATAAAACATAAGCAGGTCCCTGTAACTACAAACGAAACAACAATAATAACACAAGGAGAGACAGAAATAAAATCTCAAATCCCATAAAAGGTCCAGCATGAAAATTAAGTTCAACATCCAGAAAAGCCACCAGGCTAAAAGAAAGAGTCTAAAGGCCCAGAACAAGGCCAACAAAAGGAACAACGTAACCAAGTATAGGTGCTACGCACCGACAACAAAACAGCAGTCTAAACAAAAAGGGGAAGCTCAACGAAGACACTAGGACTGGTCCCCAGTGTCCACGTACTCCTCGCCAAACACAGGCTCGGGCTCGGCATCAGCAAACACCTCGTCCTCTACAATGTACTCAGGCTCAGGATCAAACATGTGTCACCCAAAAGAGTAAAGGGGCACATGTCAGCAAGTCTAAAAGACTTGGGCAAGGAAACTGAAAGTAAGGCAAACTAACAACCTAGCAGTTATAGTATGCATGACATGGCAGTTATAACATGAGTGCACAAGTAAGACATGGTGAACATTAAGTACAAGAGAACAATTTATCAGGACAAGTCAAGAGTAGCCAAGCTACTAACAATCTCAATCTTTTCACTAGCCACGTTTCAAGTTGTTTGTAGATGTTTACGCCTTACAGCTGAACGGTTTGGCATTCACGGTGATTGGCCGCTTAACACTACCCGAGAACCCAGAGTTTACGCCTTACCACTGCAGTTGCTGATCGGGCAGACTCCCAGTTGATTGGCCGCATAACTCTTACCCCAATACCCACATGTAGACGAGCCAGGGTCCCTGCATACGAGCTCAGTAAATGAGCCAGGGTTGCCCCGCATAAGAGCTCGTTTCCTGGATCACAGCCAGGAGCGTAATCAATTTGGCATAGGGGTGCACCTAGCCTCAATCATTTCACAAGATGTAGCGGAGCTACGCAATCACGGGAACACTTAAAGAATGCAATGACATGACAATTAGTTTGCGTACCGTTAATGGAAATTAAACATGACATGGTAGTTGTGCAATATGATAAATGTCGGATCTAGCTTCGTTGTCAAGCTAGTTCCTAAATTTGCGCCTAGGCGAGTATCATTTCGTCACCTAGTCTCTTTTACGCCTACAACAAGCAAATGGCCTAAGACATGGCCCAAAACCCTAAGTGGCAAGTTTCACTTGCCTAGCACCGAGGATGACGATCACGAAGGTTCGTCTCACAGACGCTAATCTACGGGAAAGTTGCTGTTATGGAGAAACAATCATCAAAACAACATTCATTTCATTAGGGTTTCACAAAAACACAAATGGGTTAAGAGAACATTAAGAAATCGATTTATTACCGTATAGGAAGCGGAAGAATGATGCCGAGCAAGCACGGCAACAGAAGAAACGCTCCGGGGAACCTAAGGTCAGATCTGGAATGGTTGGGGAAAATCTAGAGAAATGGGGTTTTGGGGATTTTTGGGGGTTGGAGATGGCCTAGGGCATGGTGGTAGACCAAAATGGAGAGGGAAACTCCAAGGGAGGAAGGAATGGTTTGGGGAAATGTTGGAGAGTGGTTTGGGGAAGAAGGAGGCTCAGGAGAATGAAAGAGGGGTGAAAGAAATCGTGGGTGGGGTTTAAATAGAGAGTGCTGGCGGCTGCCCAGAAATTAGGGTTTCGACACTAGTTAGTCGGTCAAAGAACAACCACTGACCGACTAGTTTGGGAATTAGTCGGTCGGTTGACCAACCCAGACCGACTAAGTCCAAACAGTAACTCCTGTAAAAAAATAGGATTTAGATTTAGTCGGTCAAAGAACAACTACTGACCGACTAGTTCATCATCTAGTCGGTCGATGAACGTTCTTAGACCGACTAAGAATGAATAGTACTTGGTGTCAAAAATGATCATAGAGCTAGTCGGTTAAAGAAGGATTGCCGACCGACTAGTTTGCAACCTAGTCGGTCGACCAATGTTCTTAGACCGACTAACGATAAATAGTAACTCCTGAGAAATTAATAAAGCCCACTAGTCGGTCCATGAAGGTTTACCGACCGACTAAATCGTCATCTAGTCGGTCGGTTCCCCTTCTTACACCGGCTAACGTGCACCAAAAGTTCCGAAATGGAGCGCGAAGCTCCAGGATCGATTCCTAAGACTCCTAGGCTTGATCTAACAATAAGATATGACCGATATGAAGCCCGTCACGAATGACTAACTCTGAAATCGACGATCAACGGAAGAAGCTAGGAAAACGTGACGAAACGATCGAAAATGAAAGCTACGGAGACGAAAACCACGCATAAGGAGAAAATCCACCAAAACATATAATATAATATAGCTAATCCAAATACATGAAAACCAGTCGTTACATCCTCCCCAACTTAAGAAAAATTCCATCCTCGGAATTTCCCAACACTCACGTGTCCGGGAACAAAAGTGGGAAACGCTCTCGCATCTCATCCTCATTCTCCCAAGTAGACTCTCCAGGCGAGCCGTGTCGCCACATCACCCTCACAAGATTGACAACCTTGTTCCGAAGTGACTTCTGACGCCTGTCCAGAATCTATACTGGCTACTGGTCATACGTCATATTGGGGCGAACGGTAATCTCTGAGAAATCCACAGCATGAGATGGATCGCTAATGTATCGACGAAGCTGCGACACATGGAAAACATTGTGAACTCCCTCCAAAGATGGCGGCAAGGCTAAGCGGTAGGCTACCTCGCCAACTTTCTCCAGAATGTCAAACGGTCCAATGTATTGCGGGCTCAACTTCCCTCGCTTCCCAAAGCGAATCACACCACGATTCGGGGAAATCCTCAGAAACACTTGGTTGCCCGACTGAAACTCCAAAGGACGACGTTTAGCATCCTCCCAATGCTTAAAACGGTCCTGAGCAATCCTCAACCTCTCCCGAATGTTCCTGACAACATCCACGACCTCCACGATCATCTCAGGTCCCAACAGCTCCTGATCTCCAATGTCATCCCAACTCAAAGGCGATCGACATTTCCTCCCATAAAGAGCGGCAAAAGGTGCCATGCCAATACTCGCCTGGAAGCTGTTGTTGTAAGAAAACTCCACCAGATGTAGATGGTCCTCCCACGAACCCTTGAAATCCAACATGCACGCCCTCAGCATGTCCTCTAAGATCTGAATCGTCCTCTCGGATTGGCCATCCTTCTGCGGATGGTACGCCGTGCTGAAACTCAGACACGTACCCAAACTCTTCTGCAAACTCTGCCAGAACTGAGATATGAACCTTGTGTCTCTGTTCGACACGATACTCACGGGGACTCCGTGAAGTCGTACGACCTCCTGCACGATTCACGTTACATCACTATCCAAACTAGGAAAAGGAAATAAAAACGGAGAGTAAAAGAATTTACCTCCATATATCTCCTCGCTAGCGCCTCAGTGGACTGTCCCACTCGGAATGGAATAAAGTGCACAGATTTGGTCAATCTATCTACGATCACCCAAATTGTGTCATTCTGCTTCGGACTCTGAGGTAATCCAGTCACGAAATCCATAGTGATGTGTTGCCATTTACACTCCGGAATCGGAAGCGGTTATAGCAACCCGGCCGTACGCTGATGCTCCGCCTTTACTTGCTGGCAAACCAAACACTTGGCTACACTCCGAGCCACACTCCTCTTCATGCCATGCCACCAATAGTTCAGACGAAGATCCTTGTACATCTTGGTCCCACCAGGATGCACAGAATACGGCGAACTGTGTGCATCCACCATCAACTCCTCTCTAATATCCTCAGCTGGCACACACAACCTGGCTCCAAACCTCAGCGAGCCATCCTCATGAATCAAAAATTCAGTCCGCAGACTGGCTTCCACCTACTCCCGAATCTTCACCAGCTTCGGATCCTTAGCCTGGCCAGCCTTGATCCGATCCACAATCGTTGACTGTATCTGCATACACATCAACGAAGAAACCTCCATAGGAAGAACAATCTCCACACCAGACTCGCAAAAATCCTGCTGCAAACTCCACTGCAAAGTCAAAATCATCACCGCTGGAAGCCTACTCAGCACATCAGGAACCACATTCACCTTGCCAGGGTGATACTGTAAATCAATCTCATAATCCGCCATGAGCTCCAACCATCGACGCTGTCGTATGTTGAGCTCCTTCTGAGTAAAAATAAACTTCAAGCTTTTGTGATCGGTGAAAATCTTCACTTTCTCACTCAGCAGGAAGTGCCTACAAATCTTAAGAGCAAACACAATAGCAGCCAACTCCAAATCATGCGTCGGGTAATTCTTCTCATGAACCTTGAGCTGACGAGAAGCATAAGCCACAACATGCCCGTACTGATGCAACACACAACCGAGACCCTTGCCAGAAGCATCACAAAAGATCTCAAATCCACCGCTGCGATCAGGCACAACAAGAATAGGGGCAGTCGTCAACCTCTCCCTCAGAACGCCAAAGGCATTCTCACAATCACCCGACCAAACAAAAGGTACATCCTTCTGCGTCAATCTGGTCATCGGCTCGGCAATACAGGAAAGTCCTTAATGAAACGCCGATAGTAACCAGCAAGTCCAAGGAAACTCCGAATCTCAGACACTGACTGCGGAACAGGCCACTCTCTGATGGCCCTGATCTTCTCGGGATCCACTGAGATACCATCTCCAGTCACCACATGCCCGAGGAAAGCAACTCTGTCCAGCCAAAACTCGCACTTCGAAAACTTAGCAAACAACCGATGCTTCCTCAAAATCTCCAATACCGTCCTCAAGTGCGAGGCATGCTCCTCCTCCGACTTTGAATAGATAAGAATGTCGTTAATAAAGAAAACGACAAACTTATCCAAAAAGTCGTAGAAAATCAGGTTCATCAGATTCATGAAAACTGCGGGTCCATTGGTTACACCGAAAGGCATAACCACAAACTCGTAGTGTCCATACTTCGTCCTGAACGCTGTCTTCAGAACATCTCCCTTCTTCACCTTCAACTGATGGTAACCACTCCTCTAATCCAATTTAGAAAACACCCTCGAACCTCTAAGCTGATCAAAAATATCATCGATGCGAGGCAACGGGTATTTATTCTTGATGGTCACCGCATTCAACTCCCGATCGTCCACACACATGCGACGCGAACCATCCTTCTTCTTCACCAGCAGCACCGGTGCTCCCCACGGAGACACACTAGGGTTGATATAACCCTTCTGCAAAATCTCATCCAACTGCTTCCGCAATTCCTCCAACTCAGCGGGTGCCATATGATACGGCGTCTTCGAAATCGGCTGCGCTCCCGGAACAAGATCAATAGAAAATTCTAGAGCTCGATCAGGTGGCAAACCAGACATCTTCTCAGGGAAGACGTCATCAAAATTCCGCACAACTGCTGGCCTCTCCAGCTCCATCTGCATAGCCATAATCTCCACCGGCCTGGCCCGAAACCTGACAGGACCAAGCGAGCTGCTACCATGAATGAACTCAAATACTGGATGTCCGGGAATCTTGGACACCACCTTCTTCCTCCGACATTCGATCGTAGCATAAAAGCTCACAAGCCAATCCATCTCAAGGACCGCATCATAGTTGATGATGTCGTGGACAATGAAATCAGCATAAAGCTCATGTCCATAGACCACCAACGAGCAAGAATTGCAACCAAGATGCACCGAGACCACGTCATTCCCTGTAACGATATTCCAACTCTTGGGAAGAGGGGACGTCGACAAGGAATGCTTCTCCACGAAGCTCCGAGAAATAATGCACATCGATGCACCAGAGTCAAAGAGGACTCGTGTAGGAAATGTGCACACCAAAACCACACCTAACAAGAAATTAACAATCAAACCCTAGTCTAGCAAACAATCATGTTCAAGCAAACAACACAATCTAACAATCAAAACCAGCTAGGAAAGTAACAGCTAGATTGAGGATTACCTGCGATAACCTCATCCACAGCATCACTCTTCACAGCGGTCATCAGAAAAGCCTGCCTCCTCGGCGGAATAGCCTGCTGAAAAGCCTGCCTCTGTGGAACAAGAGCTGCTCCACATCCAGCAGGAACAGATGCTCGCTGCTGCAACGACTGTGCTGCAACAGGTGCCCTCCGTAGCTGATTCGCATGCCGACAATCATTCGCGACATAAGAAGCATCACCACAAACTAAACACTGGCCCAGAAACTTCCTACACTGATCCTTGATGTGGCCAGGCTTGCCGCAGAAATGGCAAGTCTTCTGAATAGGCCCTCCTGGCCTCTTCAACTGAGCTGACTGATTAGGCTTGAAACCAGGCCTAAACACCGCCCTGGCCTGCTCCATAGGCCTCTTCCCAGCACCAGAAACATGTCCTCTCCTCTGACTCAGGTTCAGCTCCTGCCTCCTCGTAGCGACCAAAACCTTCTGATAAGAGTCCAGATCAGAAGAAGACACAAAACTCTGGAGCTCCAAAGCAAGTCCCTGCAGGAACCTCTGAGCCCTTTCATCAGCATCCTGCACCATCTTCTGTGCGAACCGACTCAGCCTAGTGAACTCTTGGTGGTACAGGTCCACCGTCAAGCTCCCTTGCTTCAGATCAATAAAGTGCTGCAGCATCTCCTTCCTAGCAGCCTTCGGAAAGAACTCCTCATCAAACCTGGACTTAAAGGTAGCCCAAGCTATCGGCTCCACCAGCATCTTCTCTTCCGCATCCCACCAGTTCCGAGCATTATCATTGAGTTGCCTCTTCGCCAAATCAACCCATCCAGCTGGGGTGATCTTGGCCATCTTCAAGTTATCCTCTATGTTCCGAATCTACTCATCGGCGCTAGAGGACCCTCGGACCAATCAAAATATGCGGGGCCCAGCTCCTGAAATTGCTTCGCTCCCGGCTCGGAGCGAGGGGCATCCTGGATTGCCCGACCAGCTCGAGCAACAGGAGCATTCTGGACTTGCAGGAGCACGCCCTGCTGCACCTGCATCATCTGAAGCATCATCCGCATAATCTCTCCATTGGTGGGTTCCCGCTCAGGCACCTCGTCATGAGGGGGCGCACCACTACCTCCACCACGGGTGAATCGCCTTCCTGCCATCTAATGACACAGAAAACGAAGCAGATTAGACTCATAGCTTATGACTCGAACATTGAACTTAGTTTATTGGACATTCTAATATTATTATCATCATTCCGATAATCGCAGTTACAGAAGGGGACCTGCATGGGCCACCAACAAAACTTGTCACGCCCCGCTTCCCTAAAATGGAGGCGAGACATGAAAAGGTCCGCACGAGAGTGGAGCTGTGAAGCCCCAAACCCGATAAGCGTCAATAAAACATAAGCAGGTCCCTGTAACTGACGTGCGTTTATATTTCATATATTTGAGCACGTTTTCTTCCGTGTTTCTCCGTATTTTCCGCCGTCTTTTATTCGGTTTCTCGTGTTTTCTTGTATTTTCTTGTTTTCTTTCACTTTTCCATGTTTTTTGTATATTTGCAGGAATTTACAGCATTTGGGACATAAAACAACGATATTCTGAGTCCCCGGAGCAACGGGAGGAGTCACACGTGATCCAGGGGGTCAAACGACCAAGATTGCCACTTTTCAGCCACCACCCGATCGGTTAGACACAGCCAACCGATCGGGTGATGCATGCGTGTCCGACACAGACTGAAGCTGGAGCGAAGCGCAAGGTCAACCGATCGGTTCGCCAACCGGTTCATCCCAACAGAGTTCTCGGGAAAATGGAGCTGAATTCCAACCGATCGGGTGGCCTTCACCCGATCGGTTCATCTGTAGCCGATTCCTCCGAAGGACGACTCGATCATGCCACCCGATCTCCTCTGCACCCGGTTGATGCTCCCGAAGGCGACGGCTGAAGCAACAAGCCGCTCACCTGATCGGTTGACATTTCAACCGATCGGGTGGCCTTTTCGTCCCCTTTCGTGCACCGCTGCTAATTCATTGAAGATCTGCTATCATTCCAGAAGGATTTTGGGTGATCTCTTATTTTTCTAGCTTTGGCATCGTTGTTAGCTTTCCAACGATAGGTCGCATGCCCAAATCCGATTTTTCTAGATTTTTCTGGAATTTTCTGAGCGCAGCTATGTGCTGAAACTGGCTGCAGTCTGGAATTTCATTTCACCCGATCGGTTGACTTGTCAACCGACCGGGTGAGATCTGTTTCTGCGAATCTGAGCTCTCTGTTTATTCCACCCGATCGGGTGAGTTTCCACCCGATCGGGTGGGCCTTTTTTGACAGTTCTGAACCCGACCCAAGAGGGTTTTTGAGGGGTTTATAAATAGAGGTTGGGGGCACGACTTAGAGGGATCCTCCTCTAGTTTTTATGGCTTTTTCAGCCCCTTTGTTGGGAGGCTTAGGGTAGATTAGATTAGGTCTTTGCTCAATAAATCTTGTACCGGATTGTTGGATTCGAATCAAGATAAGTATTTTTCTTCTCTTATTTTCTATTGTATTGTGTTGTTTTCATTTTGCTCTATGGTGAATGTTTGTATATTATTTGTTTTGCTTGTTTCTTTGTTTCTCACCATGGAGTAGTGTTGATGAACCCTAATACGGGTTAGGATAGGATTGATGCTTGGTTGTTTCATTTGACTTGGTTGCATGGCATATGTTCGATGAAATGTGTCAATGGGGATTTCTAGTAATCTGAGTCCAATTCGTATGGCAACACACTAGATGTGTTGGGGATTGGGGTCCGGTGCTTGTCCAGTCAAGATTCGCTTCGATGTATTGCTAGAAATCACATTCGACCTATTTGGCCATTAGGGTTACGCGGGGGTGTTTCATTGTCATCGGCGGGAGAAAGACCGCCTTTGACCGTCGGGCCAAGGGGGAATAAACTTAGCGGTTGACTCCCTAGCCATAGCTCACGCCCCCAGCGTAGGCATCGAGTCGTAGCACGTGGGAGCAGCTTGGACGAAGTGTTGGGAGATATCATTATGGCCTTAATGCTCCCGGTTGCGGAAGGTGTTAATGGACATGTGAATGCCCACCGTCCAGAACCGGGTAGGCCTAGCGTGCTTGGCACCGACCGGAATATCAGGCCATGGACGCTAGGTAACACCTTTTGGGGCAATGTCTCACCCTGGGTCAAGTCAAATGCCAAGTGTCATGAGTGCTCTAGCCCGTGTTAGCGGGGATTCATTTCGTGTCTCTTTCATTTCTTTCCCTTATTCCTACACTTCCACCCATATCATCCACGTAGCTAGCACGCGACCTAGGCGAGGCTAGTAGCCATTCAAGCCATCCACCTCCCTGAGTTCGATAAACCCGCACCCTACACTAACCGTGCACTTGCGGTAAAATGACACCGCGCCCATACCGTAAACGGGGCGCCGGTCAAGTTTTTGGCGCTGTTGCCGGGGAGGCGTTCGGTTTGATATTAGCTTAGCTTGGGTTCGTTAGACTACGCATAAAAACACAAAAAAAAATTCTTTTTAAAAAAAAATATATATTCAATAACCAGGAAATTTTCCCCCCACCATTTTATTATCTTTTTGTTATTTTCTTGTACTATTGACGCTCCTCTCTAGTTTTCTTATTTTTGTTGTCCAGGTATCTTTGGTGTAACCATGTTGAGATCAAATTTTGATGCTCAGATGGGAGGATACGATCCTTATTCAGTTGTGGTTTGTGAGACTTGTGGGATGGTTGGGCACATGTATTATGATTGCCCATTTACGCTTGAGAGCCTCCCCCTACC
Organism: Scilla litardierei; assembly: GCA_030789695.1. NCBI lineage: Eukaryota > Viridiplantae > Streptophyta > Magnoliopsida > Asparagales > Asparagaceae > Scilla > Scilla litardierei. The sequence goes on from CM061133.1 coordinate 162,113,731, forward strand.
CCAAGGCCAAACATTTTCCCACAACCTTAGCCCAAACACCTCCCATCCATTTCCTCAACCTTATACCCCTCCACAAACACAAGAAGAATCAAGCCTCGTGTCTCTCCTTCAAAGTGCCATGTTTAACCAAGGCCAAACATTACAAAACTTGATGGTACCAATTATCGAGCCTACACCAAGGAGAGTGGATGAAGGAGAGGATATACCCACTTTCATGGTTGAGACTACCATGCCGTCGGCCACCATAGACACATCTCTAGCAGATACCCCATTTTTCCATCACTACCACTTGGATGACGAATCATTTTTTGATGATGATAGTGAGGATGTGGAGATTTATCTAGGATCTGTGGGAGAGATTTCTTGTCTTGATTTGGATACCCCACATGAGTCCTATGAGAGCACTGAGGAGTTTACAGAGATTATGCATACCGGCGAGGAGGATGTGCGTGAGGACGAGGACACCAGGACCACATATGAGGGGTCCACTCCACATCCACCTCCACAGCCATCTCTGTCACATCTTCCTCCTTCGTCGGTGGTCAACCATGAGGATGTCATTCAGGACATCGGGCAGATGGAGGAGCATGAGCATATCGTCGAGGAGGATGTGCATAAGGGCTTGGATACGATCGTCCACTTCATGGAGCCCGAGCCACATCTACCTCTACCGTCACGCTCCACTTATTCTGCGGCTGAGCATCTACTTGAGCATATTGCCCCTATTCAGGGAGATTTTCATACTCACTCTCACTCCACATTTGAGTCTCGCTTTTCACATCCTATTTCTTTAGACTCATATATATTTGACACACCATATCTCTCGCAGGACACATGATCTACTTCCCTTGAGGTATGCTGCGGTGTGTCACCACCTGGAGAACCACTTCTCATGGAGAGCGAGGATTTGGTCGTCACTAGTACAGAGGATAGCGACCCATTCTCAGGGAGTATTCGTCACCCGTTTACTATTCTCCCATCTTATGTTGATGATTATCTCTGGGATACATTTATTTTGGGAAATAATTTCTTGCCATGGGCTAATGCACCTCGTCCTTTGCAGGTCACAGGTGGATACCTACTAATGATGCTTGGAGGTGCATTGCTGGGGTCCATTGGCACACGTGGCACAGCGCTTCTGGCGGAGCCACAGAAGGAGCAGTTAGAGCAGCTACCTGCCCCACTTCAGATCTTGGATCCGCCTATGCTCAGGTGTATCCTAATCCAGTAGTGTAAAAATTTACAGCTTTCTAGTTTAGATTTGAATAATCTCGTTTCCTCTCATTAGTGAGGGGAGCGTATCTAGGATTTGCTTTTGCATCATAATAACCCATCATGTCGTGCCCTTCTATCATTTCACCCCCATCCTCTTCCGAGGAGAACGAGCAGACTGTCTCTCCTGCATTCTGATTTCTTTCTTTTCCGATTTTCCCCTATCATATTTCTGCATCACATTGATCATATCATTTTGCTAGCATTGTCATGTTCAGCTTGGGGGAAATCGACTTTTGTGTGCATGTTTTCGTCTGTCGTTGTCGTGTGTTTGTGTCTTTGAGTCCTTCGTTGCGTTTTATATCTTTTATTTTGTATGTTTCTTTCTCTTTATTTTCCAGTTTCGTTCGCGTGTTATTCGTGTTTTTCTTTTTTTATGTCCGTGCACCCCCCCATTTTCATTGCCCTCCCGTATTCACTACTATTGCATTGAGGACAATGCAAGTTTCAGCTTGGGGGATGTCACGCCCCGCTTCCCTAAAATGGAGGCGAGACGTGAAAAGGTCCGCACGAGAGTGGAGCTGTGAAGCCCCAAACCCGATAAGCGTCAATAAAACATAAGCAGGTCCCTGTAACCACAACGGAATAACAATAATAACACAAAGAGAGACTGAAATAAAATCTCACATCTCATAAATTGTCCAACATGAAAATAAGTCCAACATCCAGAAAAGCCACCAGGCTAAAGGAAAGAGTTTAAAGGCCCAGAACAAGGCCAACAAAAGCAACGACATAACAAAGTATAGGTGCTACGCACCGACAACAAAACAACTGTCTAACAAAAGTAAAACACAACGAAGACACTAGGACTGGTCCCCAGTGTCCACGTACTCCCCGTCAAACACAGGCTCGGGCTCGGCGTCAGCAAACACCTCGTCCTCAACAAGGTACTCAGGCTCAGAATCTAACATGTGTCACCCAAAAGAGTAAAGGGGCACATGTCAGCAAGTCTAAAAGACTTGGGCAAGGAAACTGAAAGTAAGGCAACTAGCAACCTAGCAGTTTTAGTATGCATGACATGGCAGTTATAACATGAGTGCACAAATTTGACATGGTGAACAGTAAGTACAAGAGAACAAGTATCGGGACAAGACAAGAGTAGCCAAGCTACTAACATTCTCAATCAATTCACATTGTTATATAGGTGTTTACGCCCTTCAGCTGAATGGTTCATCATTCACACCGATCGGCACTAAACACAAATCACGTTTCACTATTGTTTGTAGATGTTTACGCCATTCAGCTGAATGGTTCATCATTCACACCGATCGGCACCAAACACTACCCCACCCCAGAGTTTACACCTTACAACTGCAGTTGTTGATCAAACAGACCCCCAGTTGCCTGGCCGCTTAACCCTTACCCCATCCCGCACTAAAAAAGCCAGGGTGAGCCCAGCAAGTGAGCCAGGGTTGCCCCGCATGGGAGCTTGTTTCTTAGTCAACAATTCAATATCGAGCGTTGGGGTTAGCAACTCATTATGCTCGCTTCTGGTCATGAGCCAGGAAACACAAGTATTGTATCGATGCTACGCAATCACGGGATCACATGAAGAATGCTATGACATGACAAGTAATTTGCGTACCGTTAATGGAAAGTAAACATGACATGGTAATTGTGCAACATGCTAAATGTCAGGACTAGCTTCGTTGTCAAGCTAGTTCTCCAATTTGCGCCTAGGCGAGTATCATTTCGTCGCCTAGCCTCTTTTACGCCTACAACAAGCAAATGGCCTAAAACATGGCCTAAAACCCTAAGTGGAAAGTTTCACTTGCCTAGCACCGGGGATGACGATCAACCTCGTCTCTCAGATGCTAATCTACGGGGAAATCGCTGTTATGGGGAAACGAACATCAAACAATATGAAATTTTATTAGGGTTTCATAAAAATATAAATAGGTTATGAAAACAACGGTAGATCGATTTCTTACCGAGAGGAGGCGGAAGAAACACTCCGGAGAACCCTAGGATCAGATCTGGGAAAGATTGGAGAAGTTTGGAGAATTAGGGTTTTGGGGGATTTTCGGGATTTGATGGAGATTTGGGGAAGAAGAGAGGTGGAAAGAGTGGATGGAGGGTTTAGATGATGGATCTAGGGCTTGGAATGAAGGAATGAAGCTTGGAGGAAGATGGGGGCTCAATGGGGGAGATTTTAGGGTTTTAGGTCAAGTGGGGGAAGATGAAGTCGTTTGGGTTGGGTATAAATAGGCTAGGCTGGCGGCTGCCCAGAAATTAGGGTTTTTACACAGGTTAGTCGGTCAAAGAGCAACCACTGACCGACTAGTTTGGCAACTAGTCGGTCGGTCGACCAACGCAGACCGACTAAGTGTAAACAGTAACTCCTGAACGAAAATAGGTTTTAGAATTAGTCGGTCCATGAACAAATACTGACCGACTAGTTTAGCATCTAGTCGGTCGATGAACGTTCTTAGACCGACTAAGCATGAACAGTATAGATACCAAAAATAAGTTGAAGAGTTAGTCGGTTCAAGAAGCATTGCCGACCGACTAGTTTGCAACCTAGTCGGTCAACCAACCTTCTTAGACCGACTAACGATAAACAGTAACTTCTAAGAAATTTAGAAAGCTAACTAGTCGGTCCAAGAAGGATTACCGACCGACTGGATCGTCATCTAGTCGGTCGGTGCCCCTTCTTACACCGGCTAACGAGCACCAAAAGTTCCGATACGGAGCGCGGGGCCCCGGGATCGATTCCTAAGACTCCTAGGCTTGATCTATTAGTAAGATACGACCGTTATGAAGTCCGTCACGAATGACATACCTCGAAATCGACAATCCTAAGGAAGAAACGAGAAAATACGACGAATCGATCGAAATGAAAGCTACGGAGACGAAAACCACACAAGAGGGGAAAATCCACCAAAACATATATTATATTATAATAAATCCAGATACATGAAAAGCAGTCGTTACATCCTCCCCAACTTATGGAAAATTCCGTCCTCGGAATTTCCAAATACTCACGAGTCCGGAAACAAAAGCGGGAAACGCTCTCGCATCTCATCCTCATTCTCCCAAGTAGACTCTCCAGGTGAGCCGTGTCGCCACATCACCCTCACAAGGTTGACAACCTTGTTCCGAAGAGATTTCTGACGCCTGTCCAGAATCTGCACTGGATACTGGTCATACGTCAAATCTGGGCGAACGGTAATCTCCGAAAAATCCACCGCATGAGACGGATCGCTAATGTATCGACGAAGCTGCGACACATGGAAAACATTGTGAACTCCTTCCAAAGATGGCGGCAAGGCCAAGCGATAAGCTACCTCACCAACCCTCTCCAAAATGTCAAACGGTCCAATGTATCGCGGGCTCAACTTTCCTCGCTTCCTGAAACGAATCACACCGCGATTCGGGGAAATCTTCAAGAACACGTGGTCGCCCGGCTGAAACTCCAAAGGACGACGTTTAGCATCCGCCCAATGCTTAAAACGGTCCTGAGCAATCCTCAACCTCTCCCGAATATTCCTGACGATCTCCACGGCCTCCATGATCATCTCAGGTCCCAACAACTTCCGATCACCAACGTCATCCCAACTCAATGGCGATCGACATTTCCTCCCATAAAGAGCGGCGAAAGGCGCCATGCCAATACTCGCCTGGAAGCTGTTGTTGTAAGAGAACTCCACCACGTGTAGATGGTCCTCCCACGAACCCTTGAAATCCAACATGCACGCCCTCAGCATGTCTTCCAAAATCTGAATCGTCCTCTCGGACTGGCCATCCGTCTGCGGATGGTACGCCGTGCTGAAACTCAGACGCGTACCCAAGCTCTTCTGCAAACTCTGCCAGAATTGAGATGTGAACCTCGTGTCTCTGTCGGACATGATACTCATGGGGACTCCATGAAGTCGCACGACTTCCTCCATATATCTCCTTGCCAGCGCCTCAGTGGACTGTCCCACTCGGAATGGAATAAAGTGCACAGATTTGGTCAATCGATCTACGATCACCCAAATCGCGTCATTCTGCTTCGGACTCCGAGGTAGTCCAATCACGAAATCCATAGTGATGTGCTGCCACTTCCACTCCGGAATCGGAAGCGGTTGTAGCAACCCGGCCGAACGCTGATGCTCCGCCTTCACTTGCTGGCAAAGCAAGCACTTGGCTACACTCCGAGCCACGCTTCTCTTCATACCATGCCACCAATAATTCAGACGAAGATCCTGGTACATCTTGGTGCCACCAGGATGCACAGAATACGGCGAACTGTGTGCCTCCACCATCAACTCCTCTCGAATATCCCCAGCCGACACACACAACCTGGCTCCAAACCTCAGCGAGCCATCCTCATGAATTCAAAAGTCAGTCCGCAGACCGGCTTCCACCTGCTCCCGAATCTTCACCAGCCTCGGATCCCTAGCCTGGCCAGCCTTAATCCGGTCCACGATCGTCGACTGTACCTGCATGTACATCAACGAAGAAACCTCCCCAGGAAGGACAATCTCAACACCAGACTCGCAAAAATCCTGCTGCAATCTCCACTGCGAGGTCAACATCATCACCGCGGGAAGCCTACTCAAAGCATCAGGGACCACATTCACCTTGCCAGGGTGAAACTGCAAATCAATCTCATAATCTACCATAAGCTCCAACCATCGACGCTGTCGCATGTTGAGCTCCTTCTGAGTGAAAATATACTTCAAGCTTTTGTGATCGGTGAAAATCTTCACTTTCTCACTCAGCAAGAAGTGCCTCCAAATCTTAAGAGCAAACACAACGGCAGCCAACTCCAAATCATGCGTCGGGTAATTCTTCTCATGAACCTTAAGCTGACGAGACGCATACGCCACAACATGCCCGTGCTGATGCAGCACGCAACCGAGACCCTTGCCAGAATCATCGCAAAAGATCTCAAATCCACCGCTGCGATCAGGCACAACAAGAATAGGGGCGGTCGTCAACCTCTCCTTCAGAATACCAAAAGCACTCTCACAATCACCCGACCAAACAAAAGCAACATCCTTCCGCGTCAACCTGGTCATCGGCTCAGCAATACGAGAAAAGTCCTTAATGAATCGCCGATAATAACCAGCAAGTCCAAGGAAACTCCGAATCTCAGACGCAGACGACGGAACAGGCCACTCCCTGATAGCCCTAATCTTCTCGGGATCCACTGAAATTCCATCTCCAGTCACCACATGCCCCAGAAAAGCAACTCGATCCAGCCAAAACTCGCACTTCGAAAACTTAGCATACAAACGATGCTTCCTCAAAATCTCCAACACCGTCCTTAAGTGCGAGGCAACGGGTATTTATTCTTAATGGTCACCGCATTCAACGCCCGATAGTCCACGCACATGCGACGCGAACCATCCTTCTTCTTCACCAGCAACACCGGTGCCCCCCACGGAGACACACTAGGATTAATATAACCCTTCTGCAAAAGCTCATCCAACTGCTTCCGCAACTCCTCCAATTCAGCGGGTGCCATGCGATACGACGCCTTCGAAATCGGCTGCGCACCTGGAACAAGATCAATAGAAAATTCCAGAGCCCGATCAGGTGGCAAACCAGACATCTCCTCGGGGAAGACGTCGCCAAAATCACGCACCACAGCTGGCCACTCCAGCTCCATCTGCATAGCCACAACCTCCACCGGCCTGGCCCGAAACCTGACAGGACCCAGCGAACTGCTACCACGACTGAACTCAAACACTGGATGCCCGGGAATCTCGAACACCACCTTCTTCCGTCGACAGTCGATCGTAGCATAGAAGCTCGCAAGCCAATCCATCCCAAGAACTGCATCATAGTTGATGATGTCGTGGACAATGAAATCAGCGAAAAGCTCATGTCCACAGACCACCAACGAGCAAGAATTGCAACCATGATGCACCGAGACCACGCCATTCCCTGTAACGATATTCCAACTCTTGGGAAGAGGGGACGTCGACAAGGAATGCCTCTCCACGAAGCTCCGAGAAATAATGCACATCGATGCACCAGAGTCAAAGAGGACCCGTGCAGGAAATGTGCACACCAAAATCACACCTAACAAGCAATTAACAATCAAATTCTAGTCTAGCAAACAACCATGTTCAAGCAAACAACACAATCTAACAATCAAAACCAGCTAGGAAAGTAATAGCTAGATTGAGGATTACCTGCAATAACCTCATCCACAGCCTCGCTCTCCACAGCGGTCATCTGAAAAGCCTGCCTCCTCGGCGGAACAGCCTGCTGAAAAGCCTGCCTCTGTGGAACAAGAGCTGCTCCATGACCAGCAGGAACAGACGCTCGCTGCTGCAACGGCTGAGCTGCAACAGGAGCCCTCCGCAGCGGACCCGCATGCTGACAATTCCTCGCGACATGGGAAGCATCACCACAAACCAAACACTGGCCCAGAAACTTCCGACACTGATCCTTGATGTGGCCAGGCTTGCCGCAGAAATGGCAAGTCTTCAGAATAGGCCCTCCTGGCCTCTTAAACTGAGCTGGCTGATTAGGCATGAATCCAGGTCTAACCACAGCTCTCGCCTGTTCCACAGGCCTCTTCCCAGCGCCAACCAAAGATCCCTTCCTCTGGTTCACGAGCAGCTCCTGCCTCTTAGCTGCTACCAAAACCCTCTGATAAGATTCCCGGTCAGAGGAGGTCACAAAACTCTGGAGCTCCGAAGCAAGCCCTTGCAGGAACCTCTGAGCTCTCTCCTCAGCGTCCTGCACCATCTTCGGTGCAAACCGACTCAGCCTCATGAACTCCTGGTGATACTGGTCCACCGACGAGCTCCCTTGCTTCAAATCGATAAAACGCTGCAGCATCTCTTCCCTGGCAGCTTTCGGGAAGAACTCACCCTCATATCTGGACTTAAAGGTAGCCCAGACGATCGGCTCCACCAACATCTTCTCTTCCGCATCCCACCAATTCCGAGCATTATCCTTAAGTTGCCTCTTTGCCAAATCAACCCATCCAGCCGGGGTGATCTTGGCCATCTTCAGATTGTCCTCGATGTTCCGAATCCACTCATCGGCAGCTAGAGGACCCTCGAACCATCAAAATACGCGAGACCCAGCTCCCGAAATTGCTTCGCTCCTGGCTCAGAGCGAGGGGCATCCGGAAGAGCCTGGGCAGCTCGAGCAAGTGGAGCATTATAGACTTGCAGAAGCACGCCCTGCTGCACTTACATCATCTGGAGCATCATCTGCATCATCTCACCGCTGGTGGGTTCTCGCTCAGGCTCCTCATCATGAGGGAGCGCACCGCTGCCCCCACCACGGGTGAAACGCCTTCCTGCCATCTAGTGACACAGAAAACGAATCAGATTAGACTCATAGCTTATGACTCGGACGTCGAATTTAGTTTATTGGACATCTAATATTATTATCGCTATTCCAAAGATCGCAGTTACAGAAGGACCTGCATGGGCCACCAACAAAACCTGTCACGCCCCGCTTCCCTAAAATGGAGGCGAGACGTGAAAAGGTCCGCACGAGAGTGGAGCTGTGAAGCCCCAAACCCGATAAGCGTCAATAAAACATAAGCAGGTCCCTGTAACCACAACGGAATAACAATAATAACACAAAGAGAGACTGAAATAAAATCTCACATCTCATAAATTGTCCAACATGAAAATAAGTCCAACATCCAGAAAAGCCACCAGGCTAAAGGAAAGAGTCTAAAGGCCCAGAACAAGGCCAACAAAAGCAACGACATAACAAAGTATAGGTGCTACGTACCGACAACAAAACAACTGTCTAACAAAAGTAAAACACAACGAAGACACTAGTACTGGTCCCCAGTGTCCACGTACTCCCCGTCAAACACAGGCTCGGGCTCGGCGTCAACAAACACCTCGTCCTCAACAAGGTACTCAGGCTCAGAATCTAACATGTGTCACCCAAAAGAGTAAAGGGGCACATGTCAGCAAGTCTAAAAGACTTGGGCAAGGAAACTGAAAGTAAGGCAACTAGCAACCTAGCAGTTTTAGTATGCATGACATGGCAGTTATAACATGAGTGCACAAATTTGACATGGTGAACAGTAAGTACAAGAGAACAAGTATCGGGACAAGACAAGAGTAGCCAAGCTGCTAACATTCTCAATCAATTCACATTGTTATGTAGGTGTTTACGCCCTTCAGCTGAATGGTTTATCATTCACACCGATCGGCACTAAACACAAATCACGTTTCACTATTGTTTGTAGATGTTTACGCCATTCAGCTGAATGGTTCATCATTCACACCGATCGGCACCAAACACTACCCCACCCCAGAGTTTACGCCTTACAACTGCAGTTGTTGATCAAACAGACCCCCAGTTGCCTGGCCGCTTAACCCTTACCCCATCCCGCACTAAACAAGCCAGGGTGAGCCCAGCAAGTGAGCCAGGGTTGCCCCGCACGGGAGCTTGTTTCTTAGTCAAAAATTCAATATCGAGCGTTGGGGTTAGCAACTCATTATGCTCGCTTCTGGTCACGAGCCAGGAAACACAAGTATTGTAGCGATGCTACGCAATCACGGGATCACATGAAGAATGCTATGACATGACAAGAATTTGCGTACCGTTAATGGAAAGTAAACATGACATGGTAATTGTGCAACATGCTAAATGTCGGGACTAGCTTCGTTGTCAAGCTAGTTCTCCAATTTGCGCCTAGGCGAGTATCATTTCGTCGCCTAGCCTCTTTTACGCCTACAACAAGCAAATGGCCTAAAACATGGCCTAAAACCCTAAGTGGAAAGTTTCACTTGCCTAGCACCGGGGATGACGATCAACCTCGTCTCTCGGATGCTAATCTACGGGGAAATCGCTGTTATGGGGAAACGAACATCAAACAACATGAAATTCTATTAGGGTTTCATAAAAATATAAATAGGTTATGAAAACAACGGTAGATCGATTTCTTACCGAGAGGAGGCGGAAGAAACACTCCGGAGAACCCTAGGATCAGATCTGGGAAAGATTGGAGAAGTTTGGAGAATTAGGGGTTTGGGGGATTTTGGGGATTTGATGGAGATTTGGGGAAGAAGAGAGGTAGAAAGAGTGGATGGAGGGTTTAGATGATGGATCTAGGGCTTGGCATGAAGGAATGAAGCTTGGAGGAAGATGGGGGCTCAATGGGGGAGATTTTAGGGTTTTAGGTCGAGTGGGGGAAGATGAAGTCGTTTGGGTTGGGTATAAATAGGCTAGGCTGGCGGCTGCCCAGAAATTAGGGTTTTTACACAGGTTAGTCGGTCAAAGAGCAACCACTGACCGACTAGTTTGGCAACTAGTCGGTCGGTCGACCAACACAGACCGACTAAGTGTAAACAGTAACTCCTGAACGAAAATAGCTTTTAGAATTAGTCGGTCCATGAACAAATACTGACCGACTAGTTTAGCATCTAGTCGGTCGATGAACGTTCTTAGACCGACTAAGCATGAACAGTATAGATACCAAAAATAAGTTGAAGAGTTAGTCGGTTCAAGAAGCATTGCCGACCGACTAGTTTGCAACCTAGTCGGTCAACCAACCTTCTTAGACCGACTAACGATAAACAGTAACTTCTAAGAAATTTAGAAAGCTAACTAGTCGGTCCAAGAAGGATTGCCGACTGACTGGATCGTCATCTAGTCGGTCGGTGCCCCTTCTTACACCGGCTAACGAGCACCAAAAGTTTCGATACGGAGCGCGGGGCCCCGGGATCGATTCCTAAGACTCCTAGGCTTGATCTATTAGTAAGATACGACCGTTATGAAGTCCGTCACGAATGACATACCTCGAAATCGACAATCCTAAGGAAGAAACGAGAAAATACGACGAATCGATCGAAATGAAAGCTACGGAGACGAAAACCACACAAGAGGGGAAAATCCACCAAAACATATATTATATTATAATAAATCCAGATACATGAAAAGCAGTCGTTACAGGGGAGTCGCACTTCGTGCGTCATTTGTCACTTTTTCTTCGTTATTTGAGTCGTTTTTCTCCATGTTTTTCTTTTTCTTTTTCTTTTCTTCTTTTTATCTCTTTCTCCTAGAGATGAACCCTATGATGAATTGCCACGAAAATCACACGCACACCTTGCACGGCTTCGATAATCACATTCACTAACCCTAGGATATCGAGTCCTCTTGCATTTCATGCATCGCGGGTCCACTTAGCTTTTTGTGAGTCGTGTGTCGTGACTAGCTTATTATGTGCTTCTACTTTGTGATGTTATTTTATATACCCATCCTTGGTTGACCCCTAGATTATCATGCTTCGATTTGAATATGCGGTATTTTCTTCTACTATCTGCTTCTATATGCATGCTATATTTATATCGTATATTTCAATTCGCATGTGTCGGGATTCCACAAACAAGGACTAGGATAACCATTTAGCCTATGCTCTGATTAGCGAGAAATATCTCCTTTGCCTAAGTGTTTAGAATCCGATTTCATTTTTATTTTACTTGGTGCAAATCCCCTCGTCGTGTACCGTTCTCCCACTTGGGAGAGTACACATGTGTATAGCCAAAAAACCCAAAATTCCAAAAAAAGAGAAAAGAAAAGAAAAACCCCAAAAGAAATGAAGAGAAAAAAAATATGTATATCCAAAAGGCAAAAAAAAATACAAATACCCAAAATCCAAAAAAAATCCAGTGTGAATATTTTCCTACTTGCCGAGAATAAAGGGAAGGCGAGAGTTTGCACCGAGTGTTCTACTCCACATCTTCTCAACCTCCATCGTTTTCGAAAACACTTGGCATAGGGACCTTCTAGCGATTACCTAGGCTATAGTGTTGTGATTTCCTAGTCCCTAGCTGTGGAGTCCCCGATGCATGATACGCTTCTATTCTTATACTCTTCTCATGCATGCTTGAGCTAATATTCACCGCAATTTCAAATTGAATTGATATTTGGGTCTTTCTTTGGGTATGTGTATATGGAGCTTTATTGCACATCGTAGATAGTGACATCGTCTACTAACACACGACTGCACTCACTTGCGCTTCACCGCGTGGGCCCACGACACTTGTCTGGACTCGTATTCCTTGGTTTAGTGATTTGATTTGGCGTTTTCTTGCTTGGTGTGTCGTTTTTGATTTTGTTGGCCCTGACAAGCGATCTAGGATATAGAGTTTTCTTTTTCTCTCTTTCTCTCTATTTTCTCCCTCCGAGCTCCAACTCTCACTCGTCTTCCTCGAGGATGAGGAAGAGTTCAGCTTGGGGGATTTTGACGTGCGTTTATATTTCATATATTTGCGCACGTTTTCTTCTGTGTTTCTCCGTATTTTCCGCCGTATTTTATTCGTTTTCTCGTGTTTTCTTGTATTTTCTTGTTTTCTTTCACTTTTCCATGTTTTTTTGTATATTTGCAGGAATTTACAGCATTTGGGACATAAAACGACGATATTCTGAGTCCCCGGAGCAATGGGAGGAGTCACACGTGATCCAGGGGGTCAAACGACCAAGATTGCCACTTTTCAGCCCCCACCCGATCGGTTGGACACAGCCAACCGATCGGGTGATGCATGCGTGTCCGACCGGGACTGAAGCTGGAGCGAAGCGCAAGGTCAACCGATCGGTTCGCCGACCGGTTCATCCCAACAGAGTTCTCGGGAAAATGGAGCTGAATTCCAACCGATCGGGTGACCTTCACCCGATCGGTTCATCTGTAGCCGATTCCTCCGAAGGACGACTCGATCATGCCACCCGCTCTCCTCTGCACCCGGTTGATGCTCCCGAAGGCGACGGCTGAAGCAACAAGCCGCTCACCTGATCGGTTGACATTTCAACCGATCGGGTGGCCTTTTCGTCCCCTTTCGTGCACCGCTGCTCATTCATTGAAGATCTGCTATCACTCTAGAAGGATTTTGGGTGATCTCTTATTTTTCTAGCGTCGGCATCGTTGTTAGCTTTCCAACGATTGGTCTCAAGCTCAAATCCGATTTTTCTAGATTTTTCTGGAATTTTCTGAGCGCAGCTATGTGCTGAAATTGGCTGCAGTCTGGAATTTCATTTCACCCGATCGGTTGACTTGTCAACCGACCGGGTGAGATCTGTTTCTGTGAATCTGAGCTCTCTGTTTATTCCACCCGATCGGGTGAGTTTCCACCCGATCGGGTGAGTTTCCACCCGATCGGGTGGGCCTTTTTTGACAGTTCTGAACCCGACCCAAGAGGGGTTTTGAGGGGTTTATAAATAGAGGTTGGGGGCACGACTTAGAGGGATCCTCCTCTAGTTTTTAGGGCTTTTTCAGCCCCTTTGTTGGGAGGCTTAGGGTAGATTAGATTAGGTCTTTGCTCAATAAATCTTGTACCAGATTGTTGGATTCGAATCAAGATAAGTATTTTTCTTCTCTCATTTTCTATTGTATTGTGTTGTTTTCATTTTGCTCAATGGTGAATGTTTGTATATTATTTGTTTTGCTTGTTTTTATGTTTCTCACCATGGTGTAGTGTTGATGAACCCTAATACGGGTTAGGGTAGGATTGATGCTTGGTTGTTTCATTTGACTTGGTTGCATGGCATATGTTCGATGAAATGTGTCAATGGGGATTTCTAGCAATCTGAGTCCAATTCATATGGCAACACACTAGATGTGTTGGGGATTGGGGTCCGGTGCTTGTCCAGTCAAGATCCGCTTCGATGTATTGCTAGAAATCACATTCGACCTATTTGGACATTAGGGTTACGCGGGGGTGTTTCATTGTCATCGGCGGGAGAAAGACCGCCTTTGACCGTCGGGCCAAGGGGGAATAAACTTGGCGGTTGACTCCCTAGCCATAGCTCACGCCCCCAGCATAGACATCGAGTCCTAGCACGTGGGAGCGGCTTGGACGAAGTGTTGGGAGATATCATTGTGGCCTTAATGCTCCCGGTTGCGGAAGGTGTTAATGGACATGTGAATGCCCACCGTCCAGAACCGGGTAGGCCTAGCATGCTTGGCACCGACCGGAATATCGGGCCATGGACGCTAGGTACCACCTTTTGGGGCAATGTCTCACCCTGGGTCAAGTCAAATGCCAAGTGTCATGAGTGCTCTAGCCCGTGTTAGCGGGGATTCATTTCGTGTCTTTTTCATTTCTTTCCTTTATTCCTACACTTCCACACATATCATCCACGTAGCTAGCACGCGACCTAGGCGAGGCTAGTAGCCATTCAAGCCATCCACCTCCCTGAGTTCGATAAACCCGCACCCTACACTAACCGTGCACTTGCGGTAAAACGACACCGCGCCCATATCGTAAACGGGGCTCCGGTCAGTAAGCACAAACGGAACAACAATAATAACACAAGGAGAGACAGAAATAAAATCGCAAATATCATAAAAGGTCCAGAATGAAAATTAAGTTCAACATCCAGAAAAGCCACCAGGCTAAAAAAAAGAGTCTAAAGGCCCAGACCAAGGCCAACAAAAGGAACAACGTAACCAAGTATAGGTGCTACGCACCGACAACAAAACAGCAGTCTAAACAAAAAGAGAAAGCTCAACGAAGACACTAGGACTGGTCCCCAGTGTCCACGTACTCCTCGCCAAACACAGGCTCGAGCTCGGCGTCAGCAAACACCTCGTCCTCTACAATGTACTCAGGCTCAGGATCTAACATGTGTCACCCAAAAGAGTAAAGGGGCACATGTCAGCAAGTCTAAAAGACTTGGGCAAGGAAACTGAAAGTAAGGCAAACTAACAACCTAGCAGTTATAGTATGCATGACATGGCAGTTATAACATGAGTGCACAAGTAAGACATGGTGAACATTAAGTACAAGAGAACAATTTATCAGGACAAGTCAAGAGTAGCCAAGCTACTAACAATCTCAATCTTTTCACTAGCCACGTTTCAAGTTGTTTGTAGATGTTTACGCCTTACAGCTGAACGGTTTGGCATTCACGGTGATTGGCCGCTTAACACTACCCGAGAACTCAGAGTTTACGCCTTACCACTGCAGTTGCTGATCGGGCAGACTCCCAGTTGATTGGCCGCATAACTCTTACCCCAATACCCACTTGTAGACGAGCCAGGGTCCCTGCACACGAGCTCAGTAAATGAGCCAGGGTTGCCCCGCATAAGAGCTCGTTTCCTGGATCACAGCCAGGAGCGTATTCCATTTGGCATAGGGGTGCACCTAGCCTCAATCATTTCACAAGATGTAGCGGAGCTACGCAATCACGGGAACACTTAAAGAATGCAATGACATGACAATTAGTTTGCGTACCGTTAATGGAAATTAAACATGACATGGTAGTTGTGCAACATGATAAATGTCGGATCTAGCTTCGTTGTCAAGCTAGTTCCTAAATTTGCGCCTAGACTAGTATCATTTCTTCGCCTAGTCTCTTTTACGCCTACAACAAGCAAATGGCCTAAGACATGGCCCAAAACCCTAAGTGGCAAGTTTCACTTGCCTAGCACCGAGGTAGACGATCACGAAGGTTCTTCTCACGGACGCTTATCTACGGGAAAGTCGCTGTTATGGAGAAACAATCATCAAAACAACATTCATTTCATTAGGGTTTCAAAAAAACACAAATGGGTTAAGAGAACATTAAGAGATCGATTTATTACCGTATAAGAAGCGGAAGAATGATGCCGAGCAAGCACGGCAACGGAAGAAACGCTCCGGGGAACCCACGGTTCAGATTTGGAATGGATGGGGAAAATCTGGAGAAATGGGGTTTTGGGGATTTTTGGGGGTTGGAGATGGCCTAGGGCATGGTGGTAGACCAAAATGGAGAGGGAAACTCCAAGGGAGGAAGGAATGGCTTGGGGAAATGTTGGAGAGTGGTTTGGGGAAGAAGGAGGCTCAGGAGAATGAAAGAGGGGTGAAAGAAATCATGGGTGGGGTTTAAATAGAGAGTGCTGGCGGCTGCCCAGAAATTAGGGTTTCGACACTAGTTAGTCAGTCAAAGAACAACCACTGACCGACTAGTTTGGGAACTAGTCGGTCGGTTGACCAACGCAGACCGACTAAGTCCAAACAGTAACTCCTATACAAAAATAGGATTTAGATTTAGTCGGTCAAAGAACAACTACTGACCGACTAGTTCGTCATCTAGTCGGTCGATGAACGTTCTTAGACCGACTAAGAATGAATAGTACTTGGTGTCAAAAATGATCATAGAGCTAGTCGGTTAAAGAACGATTACTGACCGACTAGTTTGCAACCTAGTCGATCGACCAATGTTCTTAGACCGACTAACGATAAACAGTAACTCCTGAGAAATTAATAAAGCCCACTAGTCGGTCCATGAAGGTTTGCCGACCGACTAAATCGTCATCTAGTCGGTCGGTTCCCCTTCTTACACCGGCTAACATGTACCAAAAGTTCCGAAATGGAGCGCGAAGCTCCGGGATCGATTCCTAAGACTCCTAGGCATGATCTAACAATAAGATATGACCGATATGAAGCCCGTCACGAATGACTTACTCCGAAATCGACGATCAACGAAAGAAGCTAGGAAAACGCAACGAAACGATCGAAAATGAAAGCTACGGAGACGAAAACCACGCATAAGGAGAAAATCCACCAAAACATATAATATAACATAGCTAATCCAAATACATGAAAACCAGTCGTTACACTCTCTCCCCCCCAGATATCTCCCTCTCCCATTTCTCCTCAATTCGAACCATATTCCGAATATTTCCTATTTTAGAACCCCCAACCCCTATTTAATATCTTAATTACCTACAAATATCATATTCAATATTCATTACAGGTACCATTGGAGCTCTTCTAGGAGAAGCTAGGGTTCGGGATAGCTTAAGGGATTTTCGGCTTCGAGGCATCGCATGCATACTCCCATATTCACTTTCGCCGCGAATCTCGATATTGGTGAACCCCTTCCACTTTCATTTTATATTACCGTATATTGTGTTATCGTAGCTTAGTGATGCTCCCAAAACCAACACTTAAACCCCACCTAGCAAAAGCACCAATGTTGAGGGCAAGATGTATCCCAATCAGAACCTAACGCAAGCGTACAGTGTCATGTAATAATATAAAAGATATCGATCCCACAGGGAGGTAATTGACGTTATTATCTTGGGTGATTTCTTGATCTTAGAATAAAGCTAGCATTCGGTTTCAGAAGATTGTTTGCTGGAAGATTGTAATCAACAATAAAAGACTAGGGCATTAAGACACACCACTAGAATCGTCGGATGCCAAAGCTAAGATAGGAATCTTACGTTGCATTGGCTTTATTAGGGAATGTCACATCTGATATGTAGAACTCATGACTCTAAGCGTGTCACGACCTACTTCCTAAATATGGAAGGCGAGACGTGAAAAGGTCCGCTCAGACTTGGAGCTGTGAAGCTGTAGTATGATAAGGGTCTGGTAATTTAATCCATTAGCAGTTTCTTTGCATTACGACGAAACAACAACAATAATAAAAGAAAAGCAGACATAAAATATCCACTGAACAACATCCAGATTTTATTCCAACAATCAGAGTTATAGTCATAAAGGAGTACAAATAGTCTGAAAGAAAAAGGCCTAAGCATGGTCGAAACATAAAATAGAGAGTGATAAGGTGCTACACACCGATAACCTAACAGCAACTACTAAAAGCAAACAACAACTAAAGAGAAGTCTCCAGACGAGACTAGGACTGGTCACCAGTGTCCTCCCACTCTGCCTCTACAGGAACCTCAAACTCAACGTCTGTGTACTGATTGTCCTCGGCAAAGAGAAGAGGGCACATGTCAGCAAAAGTCTCCCAAAGGTAAACAGAGGACTTTTGTGCAAGGAACATATATAGTAATGCAACTAGCAGTTTTAACATGATGATATGGCATGGCATTTAAAGAATGCAGCAATTAAAATGACATGATGGTAACAAAGCATGCACGTCATAGCAGAAACTTCGAAACACTATTTCACGAATTCACGAACACTAATTTATCACTTCGTGCTCAGGTTTTTCGCCTTTTGGCTGAAGTGGCAATACAGGCACACTTCTACGTTCAAGTGATCGTTTAACCCAACCCCTCCACGTGTATATGGACTGGCGTCCATCTTCTGGATCACGAGCCAGGAAGTGTTTTTGGCATAGGGTTGTACCTGACATGCAGGTGCCTAGCCTTTGTAATTAACAATTTATTATATCATGTGCTACACAATCATGTTAGTGCAAGTTGATGCATGAAATGACATGGCAAGATGCATGAGAATGAAAATAGACAGTCATAACTGCGTACAGATAATTTAAAAGTAAACTTGACATGTGGAATGAAATGATAGCATAGTAAGGGTGTCGGATCTAGCCTTGTTGTCAAGCTAGATCAAAAAGGCGTCTAGGCGACTATCATTTCATCGCCTAGTCTCTTTTACGCTATTTCACAAATTGGCCTAAAACATGGCCTAAACAAACACTGGCAAGTATCACTTGCCTGAAAACAATCACGATGTGATCTCCGTTCAACAAGTCCAAGATCTACCTATGTGCTCAGTCCAATCCAGCCTACTGTCCCAATTATTAATCTTGATTAGTGAGTTATTCAAAGCAGTAAAGTTACAATTTTTAGTCTTGATTAGCATGCGATGTCGGGTTCCTACGGTTCGAGATTTACCCTTAGCACGATGCGAGAGCTACACTGATGTCGGGTAGCGACACCAGTGGTTGAATTAATAGAAGCGAGCAACGATCTAAATGTATGGCAATGATCAGCAAGCAACGAACGACGATCAGCTATGTAGCGGCAAGATCCCCGAACACGACACGAGGGGAAGAGGACAGCCAACGTCTGGACATTGGCGGCAGGTTCTACGGTGTCGAAAAGTCACGGACAGCAAACAACAAATTGATGTGAGGCTGCATGGAGGAAAGCACCTCCAAGAGGGGGTCTGGGCGATGCTGGAACGCAGCTGCGGCGGCAGGAAGTCTGGACGCACGGGGGACAGTCGCGTGAGGGTCGAACCACGCAGGAAGCATGCGTTGGGGGCTGCAAGGGGTGCTGTGGCCGTGCGAGGGGACAGGTAGCACTGCTGCTGGCCTAGGGGATGCCTGAAAGGTGGCTGACGGTAGGGGGAGCGCCGACGACGGCTCTGGTGGCTGGCCGTGAGATATGGGGCTGGGGGCAGTTTTTGTGGGGTTTTTTAGGGTTTATGCGGGGTTTTAGGGAGGAGGAGGAAGGGGGCTGTCGAGGGAGGTGGCCAGAGGAGGTGGCCGGCAACGGGGGGCCGGAGGGATGGCCGATGATGAGCAAGGTGACTATGCGGGGCTTTTTGCGGCGGCTGGGTGAGTCCGAAAACCCTAAGCTGCGTTTTGAGTTTAAAAGCTAGAAGAAATGCTATATAGGAATGAAAAAGAGGAACTTTAGGGTTTGGGAGGAGAGAGAGATATATATATATGGGTATAGATTAGTTTAAGATAGGGTGGTGAATAGCCTAGATTGAATTGGATGTGATACGTATTAGATTTCATTTGATTTTGGGAGGGGTAGACTTAGGGTGACTTATAGTTAGGAAGGATTTCCTGTGATACGTATAAAGCCTATAGTTTTAATTAGGTTATTTGAATTTTAAATTAATTAGGGTTAGTATATTAGAAAGTGATTAGGGGAAAAAGTGGGTCTAGCGGTGTCCGATAATTATAAGAAAAATACCGGAACGACCGTGTCGACGAGAGGGTCGAGACTAAGATGATTGGTCACGGGCTTGGGTAATGGAAAACGAAACTAAAAATAAAATGATCAAACGATGAAGGTAAGAGTTACGACACCCCTGCAAACAAAGTTGTTTTGTGGGAGAATGAGCCTTGAAATGATGTTCATGAAAAATCCCACAAATAAGTACTCTTTTAGTGGGTCACAACAACATATCACATCGCACGTTTGGGATATAAGAAGAGGCAACTAAAAATACACGTACGAAAGGAAAGTACACGGATGAAAACGTACGGACAAAAAGCGACCGTGACATCCTACCCCCTAGAATAAAGTCCCTCCTCGGACTTTAAAAATATATATAGCCATTTTAGTAACTACCCCAGTCATATCACACTATATTTCAACCCATGTATAGTTAATACAAGTGCTTATATATGCACTAGGTAGTCAAACATTAATACTACAAACATGTATATATATGCACATTCTATACTTTTGTCCATCATAGACAGTCAAATTCAGACACGTACTTCAATCATTCATATAGTCACGCACCTCACTTATATAACTATCACTCATTTATCACATAACCGTGGTACAAATACTTACATAAACATAGTTCACACCAGCAAATACAATCGTAATACTTCATATATAGATAACTACCTATGCACAAAACAAACATGGACATATTACTCCCTTATATCTCCTAGTGTACATCCAACAACAAACATATCAACACAAATAGTCACACCATACAATATTAAATCAGGTTTGCTATATCTAATATACATTCACCCCTACTATAAATACACAAACATATAGTTATTCAAATACACGTAGATACTTTATCATGTATACACATCACATACAATCCTATAACTATATTCAAGACACAACTCACATACCATAGTCGTAATCACCTATAGCTAAGCACAAACTTACCCGTGCATGGTGCACGCCCACACACGCTAACATACCATTCATACATGCCACTCATACCACAATATACTTAGCACATCTACACACCTAGTTAGCTAGCACATATACATTCAAACATGTAAACCTTAGTAAATAACTATACTACAAGACCAACACATATAACTATATAATGGTATAGCCACCCACAACCATGTGCGTAACATAACCAGGAACAACCAAATCTATCACTATACAGACATTATCCATTACTATGTTCATAGAACCATACACAAAACCACAGACAAATATAACAATATACTTAGAGTATACCCACTCAAGCATGAGTGAGACTCAAAGACCCATACCAGAACCAGAATACTTATATATAACACGATATTTATACCTATACCGATGCACCAATCTTATATACATACACCAATGTAATCATGTACACACAATAATATCGATCACACTTTAAATTTAGTCAAGTAACAACCCCATAATGCAATCACTTTACATACTCTAATAATATTACAAACATCAGCACACGTATACAATCATAATACACTATCACATATATGCATACATCGTTTAGTCACATACATATAATATATTTCCACCTTAGCAATTTACATATAATTAGTATTCTACTACATATACCTATTCGTACATAGTTACGACATACAATAATTGTGTATACCTCATGCTATACACGTACACACACAACATCCCGTAAGGCAAGCAATATTAAACCAAATTATAATTCTATTACCATGCGTATATCACACACATCCATACAGCATGTATATGTAGACTAATAACTAAGCACATGCATATCTACGTACGAGCACACGCTCATACGAGCTAACATATAAATCATATAATAGGCATGCACACTAAACTATAAGTACACCCATTATCATTACACCTAACATGCACATGACTTACTAGTATACGATTTCAAGTATTTACAAGTACCTTCAAACTACATACACCACTAGTAGATATTCTAATATACACAGACATCCATAAAGTGGTATAGCTATCCACACATATATTGATACTATCATTCAAACAACTTCACACATATATTACGAATAGCACTGAGTATGAATATATAACACAAGAGACAAACATTAATACACTTAGGGTAGCACACTCATACATGAGTGGTACGCAGGGGTCCACACACTCTACCTATAAACATGCACCACGCCAACATCACAATATAACTAATGAGCCCACCACTAAACCAAGGTTGACCTAGGCAACGACAAGCACTAGTAGAATGACTAAGCAAAAGCGAGGAAACCGAAATCAAATAGCATAACAAAACAAGATCGAGATGATCGGGTTCAGATAAGGCGAGAATAAAGAGAAAGTTTGGTTAGGTGAAACAATATAATTGTGAATATTAATGTAAGGGAAGGAAAGATAGAATAGTATCCTTATAAAATACTATAAAATACTGGAGAATAGTGTGTAAACGTTATAAGTTAAGATACAAAGTAGGGATTAGCCGGAAGAAGTCATTATAGGAAGGAATTAAGATATTCACATGAGTATGATATATATAGATTTGAAAATATTGTAAGATAGTAGTTTTAAAGATTTCGGAGAAAAAATTTGAAATTCAAAAATGCATTTAAGTCAACCAAAGGATAGGTAGTCCAAGCTCATGCTAAATGTTTTCAAAGACTTTAAACTGGGAGAGAAATTCAAAATAGATAATATTGAAATTATTTTTCGAATGCTCAAGATGATAATGGGAAGGATTCAACGATTGATAATGAACGACATGGAGGATCACGTGAATCAAAAACATGGAAGTGAATCAAATATTTAAAACACACGACTGAGAAAACTTAATGAATCTGCTACGCTGGTATTCTATGGTCATTTAGCTCAAGCATGATGATTTGAAAATGGTAGTAATCAGGGGTTCGAATTACCGGGCCGGCTAAAGATTAGGAGAAACTTAGCACTAAGACTCCCCAATGAACTAGACTGCAATAGAAATATCAGGGAAAGGGTCCTTAGAGGATCAAGATTACGTTATGCTGGGTCCGATGATGTACTCAAGCGAACGACTACCGGAAAACTCTTAATGTGGTCAGGGCTGGGTGAGAGGCTACTAAGGTATCATAAGACGGGTACGACTAAATCTTAATAAAGGTACCTGACTATCAAACTAGGATGTCTATCTAAGTCTTTCTATCAAACCTATTCTAGCAAACAAGATCTAATCTAACATGCAAGATCAACTAATGAAAAGTAAGGGCTAGCCTGAGGATTACATGTAAAAACTCAGTCCTCCGCCTCCGCCTCTACCACAGTCATTGTGCAAGCTTGCTTCCTAGGCTGAACGACCTACTGGAAGGCCTGCCTCTGGGGCATAAGAGGCGCTCCACATCCGGCAGCTACAGGTGCTCTCTGCTACTCCAACCGATGCTTTCCAAGGATGCTTAGCACTCGGGCAATCCTTCAATGAATGCATAGCGTCGCCACAAACTAAGCACTGGCCAAGAAACCTCCAGCACTGCCCCTTCACATGACCGACTCTACCGCAGTGATAGCACACCTTTTGACTAAGCCCACCTGGCCCTTTAAACTTCGCAGACTGATTAGGTTTCAACTCAGGCCTAACCAAAGCTCAGGTAATACGTCTCCCAGCTATCTAAGATAAGAGAAACGTTCAGATTAGACTCAATTTATGACTTGAATGTTCCAAATATTTTAATGGATGTTTTTATCATTATTGTCGTTTGAATATTTTTACAGGTGCAAATGGACCTGCATGGGCCACCACTAAAACCTGTCACGACTTGCTTCCTAAGTATGGAAGGCGAGACGTGAAAAGATCCGCTCAGACTTGGAGCTGTGAAGCTGCAGTCTGATAAGCGTCTGGTAATTTAATCCATTAGCAGTTTCTTTGCATTACGACAAAACAACAACAATAATAAAAGAAAAGCAGACATAAAACATTCACTAAAAAACATCCAGATTTTATTCTAACAATCAGAGTTATAGTTATAAAGGAGTACAGAGTCTGAAAGCAAAAGGCCTAAGTATGGTCGAAACATAAAACAGAGAGTGATAAGGTGATACACACCGATAACCTATGTCACGACCCGCTTCCCTAAAATGGAGGCGAGACGTGAAAAGGTCCGCACGGGTGTGGAGCGGTGAAGCCCCAAACCCGATAAGCGTCAATTTAGTATAAGCAGGTCCCTGTAATTGCAATCGTAACAACAATAATAATAATATGAGACGGAAAAGAAACACCAATCCCAAGGGTTGTCCACAAAATATTCAACATCACAGAAAAGCCACCAGGCTAAAAAGAAAGAGTCTAAGGGCCCAGAACAAGGCCAAACAAAAGCAACGACATAAATAAGTATAGGTGCCACGCACCGATAACAAACAACTGTCTAACAAAAGTAAAATACAACGGAGACACTAGGACTGGTCCCCAGTGTCCGCGTACTGCCCGTCCAACACGGGCTCAAGCTCGGCGTCCGCAAACACCTCACCCTCAGCAAGCAACTCAGGCTCGGGGTCTAACATGCGTCACCCAAAAGAGAAAGGGGCACATGTCAGCAAGTCTAAAAGACTTGGGCAAGGAACTGAAAGTAAGGCAACTAGCAACCTAGCAGTTTAGTATGCATGACATGGCAGTTATAACATGAGTGCACAATTTAAAACATGGCAAGACGATTTGCACAAGAGAACAATCATCGGGACAAGACAAGAGTAGCCAAGCTACTATCAATTCAATCAATTCACATTTTGTAGGTGTTTACGCCCTTCGCTGAATGGCATAGCATTTCAGACCGATCGGCACTAAACACTAATCAATTCGCAAGATATGGAGCCTGGGGTCCCTGCACATTGAGCTCATCTAGTGAGCCTAGGGTTGCCCCGCACATTGAGCTCGCATTCTTAGTTCACAATACATTTCGAGCGTTGGGGTTTCCAACTCATTATGCTCGCTTCTGGTCACGAGCCAGGAACACTAGTATGGCGTAGGGAACACCTAGCCGGAACACACAATTCGGGCATTGGCTATCAACCAACACATGGGCCCGCTTCTGGAACACGAGCCAGGAACACAACATTGTAGCGAAGCTACGCAATCACAGCAATACTTAAAGAATGCGAGGTCATGACAATTTATTTGCGTACCGTTAATTGAATTAAACGTGGCAGGCGAAATGCAATGACATGAACATATTCGCGTACCGTTAATTGAAAGTAAACATGACATGGAAGTTGTGCAACATGCTATATGTGTTGGAACTAGCTTCGTTGTCAAGCTAGTTCCCCAATTTGCGCCTAGGCGAGTATCATTTCGTCGCTTAGCCTCTTCTACGCTTATAACAAGAAAATGGCCTAAAACATGGCCTAAACCCTAAGTGGCAAGTTTCACTTGCCTAGCACCGGAAATGATGACCACTTCGTCACACGGATGCCAATCTACGGGGAAATCGCTGTTTGGGGGGGGGACCAATCATCAAACAACATGAAATATTATTAGGGTTTCATAAAATTATACATAAGCTATAAAAACAACGGTAGATCGATTTCTTACCGAGAGAAGGCGGAAGAAATACTCCGGAGAATCCTAGGATCAGATCTGGAGAAGATTGGAGAAGTTTGGGGAAACTAGGGTTTTGGGGATTTTGGGGGTTTTGATGGATTTCAATGGAGATTTGGGGAAGATGAAAGGTGGAATGAGTGATTGGATGGATTGGATGATGGATTTAGGGCTTGGAATGAGGGATTGAAGCTTGGAGGAAGATGGGGGCTTAGAGGGGAAGAAACTAGGGCTTAGGGTCGTGTTGGAGAAGAAGAAAACGAATGGGTAGGGTATTTATAGGTTGAGCTGGCGGCTGCCCAGAAATTAGGGTTTTAACACAGACTAGTCGGTCAAAGAACAACCACTGACCGACTAGTTTGGCAACTAGTCGGTCGGTCGACCAACGCAGACCGACTAAGTGTAAACAGTAACTCCTGAACGAAAATAGGATTTAGAGTTAGTCGGTCCATGAACAAGTACTGACCGACTAGTTTAGCAACTAGTCGGTCGATGAACGTTCTTAGACCGACTAAGAGTAAATAGTAACTCAACTAAAATTAAGATGATGTGTTAGTCGGTTCAAGAAGCATCGCCGACCGACTAGTTTGCAACCTAGTCGGTCAACAGCTCTTCTTAGACCGACTAACGATAAACAGTAACTCCTGAGAAAATTTAGAAAGCTCACTAGTCGGTCCAAGAAGGATTTCCGACCGACTAGATCGTCATCTAGTCGGTCGGTGCCCCTTCTTACACCGGCTAATGAGAACCAAAAGTTCCGATACGGAGCGCGAGGCCCCGTGATCGAATCCTAAGACTCATAGGCTTGATCTAATAGTTAGATACGACCGTTATGAAGCCCGTCACAAACGACGTACTTCGAAATCGACGATCCTAAGGAAGAATCGAGAAAATACGACGAATCGATCGAAAATGAAAGTTACGGAGACGAAAACCACACAAGAGGAGAAAATCCACCAAAACATATATTATATTATAATAAATTTAGATACAAGAAAACCAGTCGTTACAACCTAACAACAACTACTAAAAGCAAACAGCAACTAAAGAGAAGTCACCAAGCGAGACTAGGACTGGTCACATGTGTCCTCCCACTCTGCCTCTGCAGGAACCTCAAACTCAACGTCTGCGTACTGATCATCCTCGGCAACTATCTCTGACTCTAAACCTGACATGTGACACCCAAAGAGAAGAGGGCACATGGCAAAAGTGTCCCAAAGGTAAACTGAGGACTCTTGTGCAAGGAACATATATAGTAATGCAACTAGCAGTTTTAACATGATGATATGGCATGGCATTTAAAGAATGCAACAATTAACATGACATGATGGTAACAAAGCATGCACCTCGTAGCAGAAATTACGAAACACTATTTCACGAATTCACGAACACTAATTTATCACTTCGTGCACAGGGTTTCCGCCTTTTGGCTGAAGTGGCTGTATGTGCACACTTCTACGCTCAAGTGATCGTTTAACCCTACCCCTCCACCTTTATATGGACTGGCACCCATTTTCTGGATCACGAGCCAGGAAGTGTTTCTGGCATATGGTTGTACCTGACATACAGGTGCCTAGCCTTTGCAGTTAACAATTTATTGTAGAGTGTGCTACACAATCATGATTGTAACGACTGGTTTTCATGCATTTGGATTATCTATATTATATATATATGTTTTGGTGGATTTTCTCCTCATGTGTGGTTTTCGTCTCCGTAGCTTTCATTTTCGATCGTTTCGTCGTGATTTTCTAGCTTCTTCCTTAGAATCATTGAGCTTGGAGTAAGTCGCTCATGACGAACTTCAAATCGCTCATATTTAAGAGTTAGAGTGATCCTAGAGGCCGTAGGAATCTTCTCGAAGCTTCGGGCTTCAATTCGGCACTTTTCGTGCACCTTAGTTGGTTTAAGAAGGGGGACCAACCGACTAGATTGAGATCTTGTCGGTCAGGAACTCTAATGGAACCGACTAGTTCATTGAATCAAATGTACAGGAGTTACTGTTTATTTTTAGTCGGTCTAAGAACACCCACCGACCGACTAGATGTGAAACTAGTCGGTCAGAACTTGCTCTCAGACCGACTAGTTCCTTTGATAAATTTCACCTAAGTTACTGTTTATCGTTAGTTGGTCCAAGAACAACCACCGACCGACTAGGTTGCAAACTAGTCGGTCAGCCATTGTTCTTTAACCGACTAATTCTTTGACCATTTTGACAACCTGAGTTACTGTTTGTTTTAGTCGGTAACAGTTGGTCGACCGACCGACTAGTTGTTGAACTAGTCGGTCATCAACCCTTCTTTGACCGACTAACTGCTGTCGTAAACCTAGGGTTTGCCCAGCCGCTGGCTGTGCCTATTTAAACCCCCCAAACATTTTTCTTTCTTCCTTCATTTTCTCCTTAGCCTCCTTCTTCCCCAAATCATCATCCATCTTCCCCTAGCCTTCCTCCTTCATCAAGAGCCCCTCTCCCTCTCCATTTAGGCTGGCCACCTCCTCTAGGCCGTCGGAAAACCCCCAAATATCCCCAAAACCCCATTTCTCCAGATTTTCTCCCCATTTCTAGATCTGAACCCTAGTTCCCCGGATCGTTTCTTCCGTTGCTGTGCTTGCTCGGCATCGATCTTCCGCTTCCTACGGTAGTGTTCGAACCTTTAATATTTTCATCACCCACATTTGATATTTTGAAACCCTAATATAAATGGATGTTGTTTTGATGATTGTTTCTCCATAACAGCGACTTTTCCCGTAGATTAGCGTTTGTGAGACGAACCTTCGTGATCGTCATCCTCGATGCTAGGTAAGTGAAACTTGCCACTTAGGGTTTTGGGCCATGTCTTAGGCCATTTGCTTGTTATAGGCGTAAAAGAGACTAGGCGACGAAATGATACTCGTCTAGGCGCAATTTCAGGAACTAGCTTGACAACGAAGTTAGATCCGTCATTTATCATGTTGCATAAGTACTACCCTGTCACGTTTAATTTTAATTAACGGTACGCGAATTAATTGTCATCCATGCTATCCATGTTGAATGTCGCATTCGTAGCACATGCTACAATACTTGTGTTTCCTGGCTCGTGTTCCAGAAGCGGGCCACGTGTGTTGGTTGATAGACAATGCCCGATCTACTTGTTTCTGGCTAGGCACCTGCGTTGCAGGCATAACCCTACGCCATACGTGTTAAATACACTTCCTGGCTCGTGATCCAGAAGCGAGCATTCTGTGTTCGGGGTAATGCCCTGGCTTGATACATGTGGAGGGGTAGGGATAAGCGGTCACCTGAGCTTACGAGTTGGCCCGATCAGCCACTCTAGCCAGCAGACGAAATCTCTGTGCACAACTTGTTTACTTGACGTGTTTACCTGACGTGATCACTTGACGTGAACCACTTGACTTGTACTTGTCCGTGTTTTTACTTGTAAAACTTGTTATCCACGACATACTTGCTACTTGCTACTTGTACTTCCCTTTACTTGTCACTTCCATATTATACTTGCCATGTTATGCATCATACTATAACTGCTAGGTTGTCAGTGTACTTTCCTTTCAGTTTCCTTACCCAAGTCTTTTAGACTTGCTGACATGTGCCTCTCTACTCTTTTGGGTGACACATGTTAGATCCCGAGCCTGAGAGTGCTGCGGAGGACGTGGTGTTTGCTGACGCTGAGTCAGAACCTACGTTCGTTGAGGAGTACGAGGACACGGGCGATCAGTCGTAGAGGCTGCTTGTGTTCTTCGTTTTAGACTGTTTTTATTGTCGGTGCATAGCACCAATACTCTGTTTATGCTTGTCTTTGTTTGGCCTTGTTCTGGACCTTTAGACTCTTTCCTTTAGCCTGGTGGCTTTTCTGGATGTTGAACTTAATTCTATGTTTGGACATTACTGAGATTTGGGATTTTATTTCTGCATCTCCTTGTGTTATTATCTTGTTCTGCTCTTGGTTACAGGGACCTGCATATGTTTTATTGACGCTTATCAGACGTGTGGCTTCACAGCTCCACGTCTGTGCGGACCTTCTCACATCTCGCCTCCATTTTAGGGAAGCGGGGCGTGACAGGTTTTGTTGGTGGCCCATGCCGGTCCTTTTCTGTAACTGCGAATATCGGAATAATGATAATAATATTAGAATGTCCAATAACTAAGTTTGACATCCGAGTCATAAGCTATGAGTCTAATATGCTTCGTTTTCTGTGTCAGTAGATGGCAGGAAGGCGATTTACCCGTGGCGGTGGTAGTGCGCCCCCTCATGACGAGGAGCCTGAGCGGGAGCCCACCAGTGGGGAGATGATGCGGATGATGCTTCAGATGATGCAGGTGCAGCAGGGCATGCTCCTGCAAGTCTAGAATGCTCCACTTGCTCGAGCTGCTCGGGCAATCCAGGATGCCCCTCGCTCCGAGCCAGGAGCGAAGCAATTTCGGGAGCTGGGTCCTGCTTATTTTGATGGGTCTGAGGGTCCTCTAGCTACCGATGAGTGGATTCGGAACATTGAGGATAATTTGAAGATGGCAAAGATCAGCCCGGCTGGATGGGTTGATTTGGCGAAGAGGCAGCTCAAGGATAATGCTCGAAACTGGTGGGATGCGGAAGAGAAGATGCTGGTGGAGCCGATAGCTTGGGCTACCTTTAAGTCTAGGTTTGACGAGGAGTTCTTTCCGTAGGCTGCTAGGAAGGAGATGCTACAGTGCTTTATTGAGCTGAAGCAAGGGAGCTCGTCGGTGGACCAGTACCACCAAGAGTTCACTAGGTTGAGTCGGTTCGCACCGAAGATGGTGCATGATGCTGATGAGAGGGATCAGAGGTTCCTGCAGGGACTTGCTTTGGAGCTTCAGAGTTTTTTGTCTTCCTCTGATCTAGACTCTTATCAGAAGGTTCTGGTCGCTGCGAGGAGGCAGGAGCTGAACCTGAGCCAGAGGAGGGGACATGTTTCTGGTGCTGGGAAGAGGCCTGTGGAGCAGACCAGGGCTGTGGTCAGGCCGGGGTTCAGGCCCAACCAGCCAGTTCAGTTCAAGAGGCCAGAAGGGCCTATTCAGAAGACTTGCCATTTCTGCGGCAAGATCGGGCATATCAAGGATCAGTGTAGGAGATTTCTGGGCCAGTGTGTTGTCTGTGGAGATCCTACCCATACCATGAAGGATTGTCCGAGGTTGAAGCAGCCTTGGAAGGCACCTGTTGCAGCACAGTCGTTGCAGCAGAGAGCGTCTGTTCCTGCTGGACGTGGAGCAGCTCTTGTTCCACAGAGGCAGGCTTTTCAACAGGCCTTTCCGCTGAGGAGGCAGGCTTTTCTGATGACCGCTGTGGAGAGCGAGGCTGTGGATGAGGTTATCGCAGGTAATCCTCAATCTAGCTGTTACTTTCCTAGCTAGTTTTAATTGTTAGATTATGTTTGGTTGTTTGCATATGATTGGTTGCTAGACTAGGGTTTGATTGTTAAATTGCTTGTTAGGTGTGATTTTGGTGTGCACTTTTCCTGCACGAGTCCTCTTTGACTCTGGTGCATCGATGTGCATTATTTCTCGTAGCTTCGTGGAGAAGCATTCCTTGTCGACGTCCCCTCTTTCCAAGAGTTGGAATATCGTTACAGGGAATGGCGTGGTCTCGGTGCATCGTGGTTGCAATTCTTGCTCGTTGGTGGTCTGTGGATATGAGCTTTACACTGATTTCATTGTCCACGACATCATCAACTATGATGCGGTCCTTGGGATGGATTGGCTTGCGAGCTTCTATGCTACGATCGACTGTCGGAGGAAGAAGGTGGTGTTCGAGATTCCCGGACATCCGGTATTTGAGTTCAGACGAGGTAGCAGTTCGTTTGGTCCTGTCAGATTTCAGGCCAGGCCGGTGTAGATTGCAGCAGGATTTTTGCGAGTCTGGTGTTGAGGTCGTTCTTCCTAGAGAGGCCTCTTCATTGACGACTATGCAGATTCGGTCGATGATTGTGGATCGGATCAAGGATGGCCAGGCTGGAGATCCGAAGCTGGTGAAGATTCGGGGGCAGGTAGAAGCCGGTCTACGGACTGACTTTTTGATTTATGAGGATGGCTCGCTGAGGTTTGGAGCCAGGTTGTGTGTGCCAGATGGGGATATTAGAGAGGAGTTGATGGTGGAGGCACACAGTTCGCCGTATTTTGTGCATCCTGGTGGGACCAAGATGTACAAGGATCTTCGTTTGAACTATTGGTGGCATGGCATGAAGAGGAGCGTGGCTCGGAGTGTAGCCAAGTGCTTGGTTTTCCAGCAAGTGAAGGCGGAGCATCAGCATACGGCAGGGTTGCTACAACCGCTTCCGATTCCGGAGTGGAAATGGCAACACATCACTATGGATTTCGTGACTGGACTACCTCGGAGTCCGAAGCAGAATGACGCGATTTGGGTGATCGTAGATCAATTGACCAAATCCGTGCACTTTATTCCGTTCCGAGTGGGACAGTTCATTGAGGCGCTAGCGAGGAGATACATGGAGGTAAATTCTTTTACTCTCCGTTTCTATATCCTTTTTCCTAGTTTAGATAGTGATGTAACGTGAATCGTGCAGGAGGTCGTACGACTTCATGGAGTCCCCGTGAGTATCGTGTCGGACAGAGACACGAGGTTCACATCTCAGTTCTGGCAGAGTTTGCAGAAGAGTTTGGGTATGCGTCTGAGTTTCAGCACAGCGTACCATCCGTAGACAGATGGCCAGTCCGAGAGGACGATTCAGATCTTGGAGGACATGCTGAGGGCGTGGATGTTGGATTTCAAGGGTTCGTGGGAGGACCATCTGCATCTGGTAGAGTTTTTCTACAACAACAGCTTCCAGGCGAGTATCGGCATGGCGCCTTAGCCGCGCTGTATGGGAGGAAATATCGATCGCCATTGAGTTGGGATGACGTTGGTGATCGGGAGCTGTTGGGACCTGAGATGATTGTGGAGGTCGTGGATGTTGTCAGGAATATTCGGGAGAGGTTGAGGATTGCTCAGGACCGTTTTAAGCATTGGGCGGATGCTAAACGGCGTCCTATGGAGTTTCAGCCAGGCGATCATGTGTTCTTAAAGATTTCCCCGGATCGTGGTGTGATTCACTTTGGGAAGCGAGGGAAGTTGAGCCCGCGATACATTAGACCGTTTGACATTCTGGAGAAAGTTGGCGAGGTAGCCTACCGCTTAGCCTTGCCCCCATCTTAGGAAGGAGTTCAAAATGGTTTCCATGTGTTGCAGCTTCGTCGATACATTAGCGATCCATCTCATGATGTGGATTTCTCAGAGATTATCGTTCGCCCTGATATGACGTATGACCAGCAGCCAGTGCAGATTTTGGACATGCGTCATGTCACGCCCCGCTTCCCATTATACTTGGGAGCGAGGACGTGAGCGGGCCCGCTTGGGCTGGAGCGGTGAAGCCCCAACCCAATAAGCGTCTGTGTATGACTACTTGTCAGGTTCTTGCTTGCGAACAATCGGAACAACAAGATGATGTCATTATTATACTTTAACTTTTCCAGATTACATGTACACAAGGAATTAAAGGCCTAGCATGGCCATTACAACAGTTACAAAGAAATTAAAATACATCTGAAGGAAATACAACAATAAATTTAGCACACTGCGAGGTATCGATCGTCTTCAGCAACGGGTCTCGGACTCCTGGTTCTCTTGGTCCTCCTGTTCAATCTCCAAATGGGCTCTTCGGGAATTCTACTCAAAACCTAACGTATATTTCACAAACAAGGAAATATACGTCAGCGAGGGTCGCTCGGCAAGATTTAAAAACATTAGTAGGAAAAGACCCTCGGCAAGGTTATGATAAGGTTTACAAAGTATGATGTCAACAAGATAGTACATAACAGCATATGGAAACATATGAGCATCAACAATGTGTAATGTGCAAAGCAGTGAGCAGGCGAAGTGTGGTGTGCAAGTATCAAACACAGCAAGATGTAGTGTGTACAGCAAAATTAGTGACAAGCGTAGTGTGTACAGCAAGAGTAGTGACAAGTGTAGTGCATAAGGTAACAAGTGGCATACTTGGTTTTCGTAATGCGCAAAGTAAAGCACGGCATTTGCGATGTACAAAGTAAAACACGATCTGAGCTTAGTTGACAGCTTATACATCCACGATATTAGCAGCAATAACCAAGAGTGCCAACCTGTACTAAATCTAGTGACAAGCCCAGTGTCCGAGGGGGAGGTGACCAGCATCACACCCAAGTCAACGGGAGCTACCCGTGACTCTATACTCACCGACCCGGCCAGGTGTCGGTCAAGTTCACCAATCGAGTGCAATCCAGCTTTTCAACCTCTACTACACTAGACTACCCCACCCAAGTGTCCATAAGTCAAATCGTATTTCAATGTTAGCCGTATGGCTAACATTCCGTAAATGCCCCGCGGGCCCATATCCGTATTGCCCGAAGGCCCAATAGTCCGTATTTGCCCAAAGGCACAGTAGTCCGTAAATTGCCCTAAGGCACAATTTCACATCTCATCAATAGTGCACATTTCGTCGTTTAAAGGGTTACAAGTAATGCGAGTATTTCAAATACTTTATTTCGAAAGCAATAAAAGTAAAGCATCCAACCACGTCAATAGGTTCATTAAGCCTGAGCAACATACTTAAAAGTTGTTATTTGCAATTGTTTGGTAATTTCGGTCACGAGACCGGAGCAATATGGTAAAAAGCGGTGAGCGATAAATATTTGGGCTTTTGAAACTTGTAGAAAATTAATTTACTAAAAAGTAAATACTTGCGTGTTTGAAAGCGGTTGTAGGGACGATATACTTGCAAGAGATAAGTACTTACGCCATCAAAAGTGGTAGGAAAAGCCATATACTTGCATCATTAAAATTAGCAGAAGATAATATACTTGCGCCTTTGAAAATTAGTAGAAGATAAAATACTCGTAAGGGCTAGATACTTGCCTTGAACGATGCGTTTCTGCTGGTTGCCCGCGCGATCGTAAGAGATGTGTGGGTCAATCTGTGAAACCGGGTCCTCATATTAAGTTAAAGTCTTAACTCATTAAAAATATTAAGTTAAAGTCTTAACTCATTAAAAATATTAGAACAATGAACTTATATAATTAAATATCACACATATTACTAACTTATATCAATTATATTTATACAGCTTATATGGCTAACATACATTACTAACTGTGTTACACTAACTTCATACTAACATAAAGGTGTAACTAATGTTATATGTAATAATCTTACTGCTAACTATTATAACTAGCATGTGCAGGTAAAGTTTCTCGTACCTTAACATTTTAGGGTATCCTCGAGTACTGCTAGGGCTAGGTTACAAATAGTTAAGGTGCAGTATATTAAAATGAACTCACGTATTGCTTCTCCCACTCGTGATGGCAGATGGCGGTGCTATCGAAGGCAGGGGAAACGGCGCTGGCAGGCGGTGGCGTGGAGGGCAGTTGGAGAGGCCGGTGCGGGGTGCGTTGAACTCCGACGGTGAGTAGGCGAGGAGGAGAGCTTGAGGGGTGACGCATGTAGGGCGGAGGAGGCTTGAGGGCACGGTCCCCTGAGGCTGAGGTCGATGAGGGGCGCCTGGGCTGCACGTGGAGCGTGAGTTGGCCGGTGGGAGGAGAAGTGACTGACCGGAGGCGGGGTTGGTGGCAGGGAGAACGCCGGTGGGAGGAGATGGGATGCGGACTCGGAGATTTTGGAGGGAAAATTGGAGGGCACAGCATGGTCGGAGGTGATAAAGTTGGTGGCCCTGTTTGGAGACGGAAACAGGGGAGGGGGCCGGAGGTTAAGGGCAGAGCAGCTAACGGCGGGCGGTCGTGGGCACAGGCTGAGGCGACGATGGAAGGCGCTGTCGGGAGACTTCGCCCGCGGGAGATGCGACGTTTCCGGGCAAGGGAAGGTAGTGGCACCGTGCAGATGAGGGAGGAGGCGTTCGCTGCCGGGCGAGGTCGCCGGAGTGGAGCTCGGGGGTTGGAGGCGCCGGCGTGAGGAGGCTAGCGGGGCTCCTCTGTTCCGAACAGAGGAAGGGGCGGAACAGGGGGAGCGAGGGCTGCCGGAGAACGGGGAGGAGACGCCGGAGGCAATGGCGGCGTGTGGTTGTGCTGGGCCAGATGGCGATGCCGCGAGGGAGGGTTGAAGTCGCCGGAGGGGGATCTGGGCGAGGGGCAGGGCGGCGGCTACTGTGATTTGAAGGGAGAACAGTGGCCTAGGGAAAGCTTAGCGTTGCCTTTGGGTAGCTGGGCTTGGTTTGTTTTTGTTATAGGTTTAATACTAATATAGGAATAAGTTCATGCTATATAGAGCAGCTCGAGAGAGTCTAAAGCCTAGGGTCTTAGGTTGTATTAGGAAATGGATTTGGAAATTATTAATTGGGGAAATTTAAAGCTAATTAATCTTAGTTATTGGACTAGCTAAAAAGGAAAGGGTTTAAAATAAGGGATTGAATTTGTTATAAAGGGGTAATTAGGGCTAATCAATATAGGTTTAAAAGAGTTTTATAAAAGGAAAGCTTAATTTGAATTTTAAAATAAGTTTTGAAATTATAAACTAATTATTTGAAGAGAATAATTATACCAAATGATTTGACTATTGTTTAAAATAATAATAATAATAAGTATGAGACAAAATATGAGTGGTGACATGTGCGGGAACAAAACATCTAACAATGGTTACAAAAATATACGGAAGAAATACGGATAATAGTAATGATAAAAACCGGTCGTTACACCCTACCCACCTTAAAGAAAATTCCGTCCTCGGAATTTCTTAAGCTAGGTAAGATCGAAGAAAAACTTGATAGACGAAGGGTCAGAGTAGCAAGGAAGGAAGGAGCAAATAGAGGAAATGAAACTTCTGAATAGAAAAAGTGGTCTAGGATCGAAACAATCAAAACAACACTTAGAATGTAACAGTGCAAGTTAGATGAAATGGTAATAGTAGAAGCGAAAGACTTATCTGAGAAGCGACAAGCAGGGTGAGCGCATGATATGAATCATAAAGTGCGATGATGGGTCAGGGTTCAATGCCATCGTTCGTCACTGGCTCGTCGGCCTCTTCGCTTCCTGCAGCTCCGGATCCTTGTCGAGTGTTACGCCTTCCTGCCATGCTGCAAACAAAGTAAACATTCGTGTACAAGGTTTATCCAGATAGTCTAGTTAATAATGACATCTATATTGTTCCGAATATTTCGCAGAAAGCATGACCTGCATGGGCCACCACTAAAACCTGTCACGCCCCGCTTCCCATTATACTTGGGAGCGAGGACGTGAGCGGGCCCGCTTGGGCTGGAGCGGTGAAGCCCCAACCCAATAAGCGTCTGTGTATGACTACTTGTCAGGTTCTTGCTTGCGAACAATCGGAACAACAAGATGATGTCATTATTATACTTTAACTTTTCCAGATTACATGTACACAAGGAATTAAAGGCCTAGCATGGCCATTACAACAGTTACAAAGAAATTAAAATACATCTGAAGGAAATACACCAATAAATTTAGCACGCTGCGAGGTATCGATCGTCTTCAGCAACGGGTCTCGGACTCCTGGTTCTCTTGGTCCTCCTGTTCAATCTCCAAATGGGCTCTTCGGGAATTCTGCTCAAAACCTAACGTATATTTCACAAACAAGGAAATATACGTCAGCGAGGGTCGCTCGGCAAGATTTAAAAACATTAGTAGGAAAAGACCCTCGGCAAGGTTATGATAAGGTTTACAAAGTATGATGTCAACAAGATAGTACATAACAGCATATGGAAACATATGAGCATCAACAATGTGTAATGTGCAAAGCAGTGAGCAGGCGAAGTATGGTGTGCAAGTATCAAACACAGCAAGATGTAGTGTGTACAGCAAAAGTAGTGACAAGAGTAGTGTGTACGGCAAGAGTAGTGACAAGTGTAGTGCATAAGGTAACAAGTGGCATACATGGTTTTCGTAACGCGCAAAGTAAAGCACGACATTTGCGATGTACAAAGTAAAACACGATCTGAGCTTAGTTGACAGCTTATACATCCACGATATTAGCAGCAATAACCAAGAGTGCCAACCTGTACTAAATCTAGTGACAAGCCCAGTGTCCGAGGGGGAGGTGACCAGCATCACACCCAAGTCAACGGGAGCTACCCGTGACTCTATACTCACCGACCCGGCCAGGTGTCGGTCAAGTTCACCAATCGAGTGCAATCCAGCTTTCCAGCCTCTACTACACTAGACTACCCCACCCAAGTGTCCATAAGTCAAACCGTATTTCAATGTTAGCCGTATGGCTAACATTCCGTAAATGCCCCGCGGGCCCATATCCGTATGGCCCGAAGGCCCAATAGTCCGTATTTGCCCAAAGGCACAGTAGTCCGTAAATTGCCCTAAGGCACAATTTCACATCTCAGCAATAGTGCACATTTCGTCGTTTAAAGGGTTACAAGTAATGCGAGTATTTCAAATACTTTATTTCGAAAGAAATAAAAGTAAAGCATCCAACCACGTCAATAGGTTCATTAAGCCTGAGCAACATACTTAAAAGTTGTTATTTGCAATTGTTTGGTAATTTCGGTGACGAGACCGGAGCAATATGGTAAAAAGCGGTGAGCGATAAATATTTGGGCTTTTGAAACTTGTAGAAAATTAATTTACTAAAAAGTAAATACTTGCGTGTTTGAAAGCGGTTGTAGGGACGATATACTTGCAAGGGATAAGTACTTACGCCATCGAAAGTGGTAGGAAAAGCCATATACTTGCACCATTAAAATTAGCAGAAGATAATATACTTGCGCCTTTGAAAATTAGTAGAAGATAAAATACTCGTAAAGGCTAGATACTTACCTTGAACGATGCGTTTCTGCTGGGTGTCCGCGCGATCGTAAGAGATGTGTGGGTCAATCTGCGAAACCGGGTCCTCATATTAAGTTAAAGTCTTAACTCATTAAAAATATTAAGTTAAATTCTTAACTCATTAAAAATATTAGAACAATGAACTTATATAATTACATATCACACATATTACTAACTTATATCAATTATATTTATACAGCTTATATGGCTAACATGCATTACTAACTGTGTTACACTAACTTCATACTAACATAAAGGTGTAACTAATGTTATATGTAATAATCTTACTGCTAACTATTATAACTAGCATGTGCAGGTAAAGTTTCTCGTACCTTAACATTTTAGGGTATCCTCAAGTACTGCTAGGGCTAGGTTACAAATAGTTAAGGTGCAGTATATTAAAATGAACTCACGTATTGCTTCTCCCACTCGTGATGGCAGATGGCGGCGCTGTCGAAGGCAGGGGGAAACGGCGCTGGCAGGCGGTGGCGTGGAGGGCAGTTGGAGAGGCCGGCGCGGGGTGCGTTGAACTCCAGCGGTGAGCAGGCGAGGAGGAGAGCTTGAGGGGTGACGCATGTAGGGCGGTGGAGGCTTGAGGGCACGGTCCCCTGAGGCTGAGGTCGATGAGGGGCGCCTGGACTGCACGTGGAGCGTGAGTTGGCCGGTGGGAGGAGAAGTGACTGACCGGAGGCGGGGTTGGTGGTAGGGAGAACGCCAGTGGGAGGAGATGGGATGCGGACTCGGAGATTTTGGAGGGAAAATTGGAGGGCACGGCATGGTCGGAGGTGATAAAGTTGGTGGCCCTGTTTGGAGACGGAAACAGGGGAGGGGGCCGGAGGTTAAGGGCAGAGCAGCTAACGGCGGGCGGTCGTGGGCACGGGCTGAGGCGACGATGGAAGGCGCTGTCGGGAGACTTCGCCCGCGGGAGATGCGACGTTTCCGGGCAAGGGAAGGTGGTGGCACCGTGCAGATGAGGGAGGAGGCGTTCGCTGCCGGGCGAGGTCGCCGGAGTGGAGCTCGGGGGTTGGAGGCGCCGGCGTGAGGAGGCTAGCGGGGCTCCTCTGTTCCGAACAGAGGAAAGGGTGGAACAGGGGGAGCGAGGGCTGCCGGAGAACGGGGAGGAGACGCCGGAGGCAATGGCGGCGTGTGGTTGTGCTGGGCCAGATGGCAATGCCGCGAGGGAGGGTTGAAGTCGCCGGAGGGGGATCTGGGCGAGGGGCAGGGCGGCGGCTACTGTGATTTGAAGGGAGAACAGTGGCCTAGGGAAAGCTTAGCGTTGCCTTTGGGTAGCTGGGCTTGGTTTGTTTTTGTTATAGGTTTAATACTAATATAGGAATAAGTTCATGCTATATAGAGCAGCTCGAGAGAGTCTAAAGCCTAGGGTCTTAGGTTGTATTAGGAAATGGATTTGAAAATTATTAATAGGGGAAATTTAAAGCTAATTAATCTTAGTTATTGGACTAGCTAAAAAGGAAAGGGTTTAACATAAGGGACTGAATTTGTTATAAAGGGGTAATTAGGGCTAATCAATATAGGTTTAAAAGGGTTTTATAAAAGGAAAGCTTAAT
The DNA here is from genome assembly GCA_030789695.1 of Scilla litardierei. Taxonomy (NCBI): domain Eukaryota; kingdom Viridiplantae; phylum Streptophyta; class Magnoliopsida; order Asparagales; family Asparagaceae; genus Scilla; species Scilla litardierei. Next base: position 162,153,423 of record CM061133.1, read on the forward strand.
TTGAATTTTAAAATAAGTTTTGAAATTTAATTTTGAAATTATAAACTAATTATTAGAAGAGAATAATTATACCAAATGATTTGACTAATGTTTAAAATAATAATAATAATAAGTATGAGACAAAATATGAGTGGTGACATGTGCGGGAACAAAACATCTAACAATGGTTACAAAAATATACGGAAGAAATACGGATAATAGTAATGATAAAAACCGGTCGTTACACGTCAGAAGTCACTCTGGAACAAGGTTGTCAATCTTGTGAGGGTGATGTGGCGACACGGCTCGCCAGGAGAGTCTACTTGGGAAAATGAGGATGAGATGCGAGAGCGTTTCCCACTTTTGTTTCCGGACACGTGAGTGTTGGGAAATTCCGAGGACGGAATTTTTCTTAAGTTGGGGAGGATGTAACGACTGGTTTTCATGCATTTGGATTATCTATATTATATATATATGTTTTGGTGGATTTTCTCCTCATGTGTGGTTTTCGTCTCCGTAGCTTTCATTTTCGAGCGTTTCATCGTGATTTTCTAGCTTCTTCCTTAGAATCGTTGATCTTGGAGTAAGTCGCTCATGACGAACTTCAAATCGCTCATATTTTAGAGTTAGAGTGATCCTAGATGCCGTAGGAATCTTCCCGAAGCTTCGCGCTTCAATTCGGCACTTTTCGTGCACCTTAGTTGGTTCAAGAAGGGGGACCAACCGACTAGATTGAGATATAGTCGGTCCGAAACTCTACTGGAACCGACTAGTTCATTGAATCAAATGTACAGGAGTTACTGTTTACTTTTAGTCGGTCTAAGAACAGCCACCGATCGACTAGATGTGAAACTAGTCGGTCAGAACTTGCTCTCAGACCGACTAGTTCCTTTGATAAATTTCACCTAAGTTACTGTTTATCGTTAGTCGGTCCAAGAACAACCACCGACCGACTAGGTTGCAAACTAGTCGGTCTGCCATTGTTCTTTAACCGACTAATTCTTTGACCATTTCGACAACCTGAGTTACTGTTTGGTTTTAGTCGGTCACAGTTGGTCGACCGACCGACTAGTTGTTGAACTAGTCGGTCAACAACCCTTCTTTGACCGACTAACTGCTGTCGTAAACCTAGGGTTTGCCCAGCCACCGGCTGTGCCTATTTAAACCCCCCAAACGTTTTTCTTTCTTCCTTCATTTTCTCCTGAGCCTTCTTCTTCACCAAATCATCATCCATCTTCCCCTAGCCTTCCTCCTTCATCAAGGGCCCCTCTCCCTCTCCATTTAGGCCGGCCACCTCCTCTAGGCCGCCGGAAAACCCCCAAAAATCCCCAAAACCCCATTTCTCCAGATTTTTCCCCCATTTAGAGATCTGAACCCTAGTTCCCTGGATCGTTTCTTCCATTGCCGTGCTTGCTCGGCATCGATCTTCTGCTTCCTACGGTAGTGTTCGAACCTTTAATATTTTCATCACCCACATTTGATATTTTGAAACCCTAATATAAATGGATGTTGTTTTGATGATTGTTTCTCCATAACAGCGAATTTTCCCGTAGATTAACGTTTGTGAGACGAACCTTCGTGATCGTCATCCTCGGTGCTAGGCAAGTGAAACTTGCTACTTAGGGTTTTGGGCCATGTCTTAGGCCATTTGCTTATTGTAGGTGTAAAAGAGACTAGGCGACGAAATGATACTCGCCTAGGCGCAATTTCAGGAACTAGCTTGACAACGAAGTTAGATCCATCATTTATCATGTTGCATAAGTACTACCATGTCACGTTTAATTTTAATTAACGGTACGTGAATTAATTGTCATCCATGCTATCCATGTTGAATGTCGCATTCGTAGCACACGCTACAATACTTGTGTTTCCTGGCTTGTGTTCCAGAAGCGGGCCACGTGTGTTGGTTGATAGCCAATGCCCGATCTACTTGTTTTCGGCTAGGCACCTGCATTGCAGGCATAACCCTACGCCATACGTGTTAAATACACTTCCTGGCTCGTGATCCAGAAGCGAGCATTTCATGTTCGGGGTAATGCCCTGGCTTGATACACGTGGAGGGGTAGGGATAAGCGGTCACCTGAGCTTATGAGTTGGCCCGATCAGCCACTCTAGCCAGCAGACGAAATCTCTGTGCACAACTTGTTTACTTGACGTGTTTACCTGACGTGATCACTTGACGTGAACCACTTGACTTGTACTTGTCCGTGTTTTTACTTGTAAAACTTGTTATCCACGACATACTTGCTACTTCCTACTTGTACTTCCCTTTACTTGTCACTTCCATACTATACTTGCCATGTTATGCATCATACTATAACTGCTAGGTTGTTAGTGTCTTTCCTTTCAGTTTCCTTACCCAAGTCTTTTAGACTTGCTGACATGTGCCCCTTTACTCTTTTGGGTGACACATGTTAGATCCTGAGCCTGAGAGTGCTGCGGAGGACGTGGTGTTTGCTGACGCTGAGTCAGAACCTGCGTTCGTTGAGGAGTACGAGGACACAGGCGATCAGTCATAGAGGCTGCTTGTGTTCTTTGTTTTAGACTGTTTTTATTGTCGGTGCATAGCACCAATACTCTGTTTATGCTTGTCTTTGTTTGGCCTTGTTCTGGGCCTTTAGACTCTTTCCTTTAGCCTGGTGGCTTTTCTGGATGTTGAACTTAATTCTATGTTTGGACATTGCTGAGATTTGGGATTTTATTTCTGTATCTCATTGTGTTATTATCTTGTTCTGCTCGTGGTCACAGGGACCTGCATATGTTTTATTGACGCTTATCAGACGTGTGGCTTCACAGCTCCACGTCTGTGCGGACCTTCTCACGTCTCGCCTCCATTTTAGGGAAGCGGGGCGTGACAATGATAGTGCAAGTTGATGCATGAAATGACATAGCAAAATGCATGAGAATGACAATAGGTAATTAAAAGTACGTACAGATAATTTGAAAGTAAACGTGACATGCGGCATGAAATGATAGCATAGTAATGGTGTCGAATCTAGCCTCGTTGTCGAGCTAGATCAAAAAGGCGTCAGGAGACTATCATTTCATCGCATAGTCTCTTTTACGCTATTTCACAAATTGGCCAAAAACATGGCCTAAACAAACACTGGCAAGTATCACTTGCCTGAAAACAATCACGCTGCGATCTCCGTTCAACACGTCCAAGATCTACCTATGTGCTCAGTCAAATCCAGCCTACAATCCCAATTATTAATCTTGATTAGTGAGATATTCAAAGCAGTAAAGTTACAAGTTTTAGTCTTGATTAGCATGCGATGTGTGGGTTCCTACGGTTCGAGATTTACCCTTAGCACGATGCGAGAGATACACTGATATTGGGTAGCGACGTCAAGGGTTGAATTAATAGAAGCGAGCAACGATTTAACTATACGACAGCGATCAGCGAGCAAGGAATGACGATTATCCGGGTAGTGGCACGATCCCCGAACACGACGCGAGGGGAAGAGGACAGCCAATGTATGGACATCGACGGCAGGTTCTACAGTGTTGGGAAGTCATGGACATCGAGCAACGAACTGATGGGATGCCACACGGAGGATAGCAACTCCAAAAGGGGGTATGGGCGACGCCGGAACGTAGCTGCAGCAGTGGGAAGTCTGGATGCACGGGGGACAACCGCGTGAGGGTCGAACTGCACGGGAAGGGCACGTTGATGGCTGGAAGGGGGGGCTGCGATCATGCGAGGGGACAGGCGGCACTACTGCCGGCCTGGGGGGATGCCTGAAAGGCGACCGGCAGCAGGGGAGTGGCCGGTGGCGGCCCAGGTGGCTGGCCGTGAGATATGGGGCTGGGGGCAGTTTTTGTGGGGTTGTTTTTGAGGGTTTGCGCGGGCTTTTATGGAGGAGGAGGGAGGGGGTTGTCGAGGGAGGTGGCCGGATGAGTTGGCCGGCGATAGGGGGCTGGATGGATGGCCGGTGATAAGCAGGGTGACCGTGCGGGGCTTTTTGCGGCGACTGGGTGAGTCCAAAAACCCTCAGCTGTGTTTTGAGTTTAAAAGCTTGAAGAAATGCTATATATGAATGAAAAAGAGTGAACTTATGGGTTTGGGAGGAGAGAGAGATAGAGATATAGGGGTATAAATTAGTTTTAAGATATGGTGGTGAATAGCCTAGATTGAATTGGATGTGATACGTATGATATTTCATTTGATTTTGCTATTTGGGTTTTAAAATGGGGTGCACCCTAGTTGATTGGAGTGAGAAGATGTGATAGGGAGGGGGTAGATTTAGGGTGACCTATAGTTAGGAAGGATTTCATGTGATACATATTAAGCATATAGTTTTAATTAGGTTATTTGAATTTCAAATTAATTAGGTTAGTATATTAGAAAGTGATTCGGGGGAAAAGTGGGTCTAGCGGTGTCCGATAATTATAAGAAAAATAACGGGACGACCGTGTCGACGAGAGGGTCGAGACTAAGATGATCGGTCACAAGAGAAGGTAACAAAAAATGAAACTAAAAATAAAACGATCAAACGATGAAGGTAAGAGTTACGATACCCCTTCAAACAAAGTTGTTTTGTGGGAGAATGAGCCGTGAAATGACCTTCACGAAAAATCCCACAAATAAGTACTCTTTCAGAGGGTCACAACAACATATCACATCACACGTTTGGTATACAAGAAGAGGCAACTAAAAATACGCATACGAAAGAAAAGTACGGGCACGAAAACATACGATCGAAAAGCGACCATGACAAAGCGCCATGAATCTAACGTATCGCATACTATACACTGCTTTCACGATAGGCGCACACGATCTGTGCATTAAGAATCGATAATGTTCATACCATTCTCATGGATAGAATGATCTCAACTCATGCCACTCTCATGGATTAGAGATTCGATGTGTTTTGGTAGCTCTTATTGGCGCAATTATGGTAGCCGTCAATTAGTAATATAGGACGTCGGTGTATCCCGTCAAGGCACGTGAGATCGCCCCGCTCTCGCAATAGGTGGGCCATGCCCTAATTGAACTCACTAACTACCTAATTAAATCCATATGATACTCCTTAAGCTATCGCATCCACCGACCGTGGTCACGATCTCAGTATGAGATCTCCTCCAAATTTGGCTAGATCGACTAAAACACGTCCTTTTTATACTCACACAACCTAAAAATCCTAACTTTACATCTAAATCTTAAGATCCTCGGGCTAATCCATTAGCCCTAGATAGAACTACTCAAGCATCATTGCAAAAGCAATAAAAAATTCAATGGATGCAAAGGAGTTCATCTCGGCAATAGAAAAAATAAAAAACCATAGAAAGTTTAGAGAATCGTACCAATGCATCATAGAGCAATAGCAAACCAAAGAAAATTAAGAGTATAAAGATTCCACGCAATAAAGATTAATAAAAATCCAAGCTTTAGTCTCTACAAATTAGCGACGGCACAAAAATTCTCTAAATATAAAAACTCTAGTTAAAACTAAGGAAAATGCTAAAAGTCTTGTCTCCCTGCAATTAGGGTAAAAATCGTACTTATATACAAAGAGTATGGACCCCACAAAATCTCAGAAAATCTGGGCACTTGCGTCCACCAACTTGACTGGTCGTGTCGCTCTCTACTCGGTCGAGTAGCGGTGCTTGCATAGTCGAGTTGATATAAGGCTACTACTGGCTACTGCTTCTGCTCTGGCTGATATGGGCTACTCGATCGAGTAGCCCCCCTACTCGGTCGAGCTACAGTAGGTCATAACTTCCTCCAAAACATTGCTATGTCTGATGACGACTCATGTCGAGTAGGTGAACTGCTCGGTCAAGCTACAGTGCCTTGGAGAATAGCTCAAAATAGTTGCTCCATTTGATGCAGCTTGGATCGAGCTGGCTGTCTGCTCGGTCGAGTGGGGATGGCTGTTTCCTTGCAAATTCTGCATGTCAGCTCGGCCGAGTAGCTGTTGCTACTCGATCGAGTCGCCTGGGAAACAGATCTGAAGTGTACATCTCTCGCTCTCTTCTCGTCCTCTCCTCAAATCTTCTTCCTTGCCTTGGCGAACTCTCATGGAGCCTTGCCAATGATGTCCCGGACGTACCGAATGTTTCCATGGCTCAAAATAGCTCCAATTGTCTCCAAAACTCCTGAAAATCCATAAACCTATACAAAACTCTAATATGTCGTTGAAGCGTGATAAAGTATGAAAATGTGGATTTTAGAGCCAAATATGACATGCAATGATGTACTAAATAAATGTAAAATATGGACATATCACTTAGCCACAACACTCTCACACGATGCCGCCTAGGTTGCGACCTAGGAAGCCCCCGGCCAAGAAGAGGAAGGCCGTCGACCCTGGCTCCTCTTCTCAGCCATCACGATGTCATCGCCGTTCACCATCACCTGAGGATCCCTTGGATACCTCCACATCCTCACCCTTACCCACACAATCCCCATCCCTCATGCCTCTAGTGATAGAGGCCCCATGCACTTCCACCTCTCCCTTCCCACTACCGCTCCTCCTCCTACACCTGCACATCCACCCCCACCTGTACATCCACCCACACCCACCCTGAGGATGTACGGTATCGTCTTCAGGGATAATGCTCAACGCGAGCATTTCATCGCCATCTCCCACCGTTCAATCATCCCCACCCGTTTCGCATCCGTCTCAACCCTCATTAGCCTTGGCATCCTTCAGGGTGTCCATCGACTATACCAAACCACTAGCTTCGATCACCCCCTCGCCAAGCATGCACCTACCTACACGTGCCTCACCCTCGAGGCGATGAGCTCCATCAAATGAGAGGGTGACGGCATCCATTTTTGATTGCTCGATCGTGACATCGTGGTAACACACGCTATGATCCAAGCACACTTCTGCTTCCCTCCTATCCCCAACCCCATCGGAGCGTACACCCCTGACATGGAGCTTACCTCTTTCGACACTGAGCAGTTCTGGCGTCGCATCACAGGCCTTCGAGGATATAGCCCCAGCGGGGCTAAGTCCTCTTCCATAGCCCACACATACCTCCGCTATGCCCAACGCCACCTCTCCACCACCCTATTATCTAGGCAAGAGGTCGGTACCCTCTCACTAAATGAGCTTGCACATCTTATGGGGATGACATGACTTCTGCACCGCCACCTAGATGGCCAGATCCACCCATTCCTACTCTCTATCACAGCCGTCTGGCTGTGTCACCGCCTTCTCCAGACTGCCACCGCCACGATAGATATCTGTTGTGACAGTGTCTTCACCATTTTCGCCTCCTTGCTCGGCATGGATCTTCCTGTAGGACTAGTGGCACCCACTGGGCCTACCCGACTGACTTTAGATGTGCTTGCTTGCATGCACATCATCAGGTCGCATGGTGAGCTCCACTAGATCTATCTCTTAGGTACCTGTTGTGAGCACCATATGTATCTACCCCGCACTGATCTTACTGCTGTAGCCCCAGTCATGTTTGACTGGGTCATACCTGCCATTTTCCCCATCCCAGCCATCCACGAGCTTGAGCCCCCAGAAGGACCAGTTGCCGCAGAGGACGCCGGTGACTGGGTCCTCAGCTCTGATGAGGACCCCGATATCGCTGCCATTCTAGCCGCCCGGCCCATGAGCACTTCTGTCCCCACAGCTATCAATGCTCCCGTCGTCACCACTTCCATGCCCACCACCACCGTAGTGACTTCCGGGGCAGTCCACACCTCTATCCCCGAGGTCACTACCTCACTTTCTTCTGTGCCTGGACAGGACGAGACGTCTGTTTCTATGGATCACGAGCCTGCTGTTTCCACCATTTCAGAGCCTGTCCCCACCACTGTTGTCCCCACCATTTTTGACGCTGTCAGTACACTATCTGTCACTGTGGACCCCATCACTTTCGATCTTATCACTTCGGCATCCACAACTACACTTGTTGCACTACTTCTGTCCCCGCATCTGCTATCATTCACCACTTCTGTTGCCACGATGACTCACATTCTTGATGATGCTACTGCTTCATACTATGCACCAGATCTCGGACCCATTCCATTCACATCTTCTGCCGAGATCCCCCGAGGCCACCCCCTCCCGATTTTGGTTTTAGGCCTCGTGGTGCACACACCCGAGCCCATTCTGAGAGAGGTGCACCTAGGGATGCACATCCACATCTTGGCTCCTGCCATACTGACGGACGTCTTACTGTGGTGGAGACCGAGGTCGCTACCTTGAGGCGTGCCTTTGACACCCTCGCATGGACGGTTTCCACCTACCAGCATTCAGTAGAGCAGGACCTCATTACCATTATCAATATTCTGAGGGCGTAGCATTCACCACCTATTATACTCGCACCTGCTCCTCCAGCCAGACCCGATCCAGCTCATCCTGTCACACCTACGCCGCTCACTGTACCGCTTTCTAAGGCTTCTACAAGGCATGTTACTCTTTCCGTTGAACCGGATGCGCCTGTTGTTGACCTACCTGTCGACACACACGTCGAGCCTGCACCTTTTGTTCCATCTTCTAGTCCTCGGCAGCGGGACCCATCATAACCTCCAGAGGGTGGTGCCCCGGCTTGATCCCTATATTATTTTTGCTCATGTTCTCCCCTCCCTTTATTTGTGCTCATCTGTCTTTTTAGGGCCTTGATCTTGCATAGCTTGGGGGAGAACCCCATTTTGCTCCACATGCATATACCATCATTGCATCATTCGCATCATCTGTGTGCTTATACATATTATAGGCATTATGACAAGCATATGCATTTTTCTCTTTCTTCTGTATAGTTTCCTTATTTTACATTTATTTCTCATTTTTTCCCACCCACCCTGCCCCAGCACACATTTATGTCTGATATGATTGTAAACTTACTGCTTGACTTCACTATTCATTGAAATGATTGAGAATATCCACGCTTACATATGAGTTTTAGTTGATGTATTATCTTATTGAATCGTTCGTGCACATCTTAGAGTGAACCGAGTGTTATATTATTTCTTTCTCCACATATCTATTTATTTCTTTACATGTCACTTGAGTTCACACCTTGCAGCTACTTATACCATATCTATTCCCAAAAATCCATTACAAAGAAAACTTAGCTCCAAAAAGTCCAAAAAGCCAAAAAGGAGCAAAAAACAAAAATACAAATCAAATAGCTCCTACAAAAATCCAAAAAGAAAGAAAAAAAGAAAAATAGAAAAATAGAGAGAGAAAAGAAAATTTCTCAGTTTCATTACTTGGAGCTACAAAAATTACTTGGGAAAATCAAGGCCAAAAATTCCATTTTCTCATATCCTTCTCCTTTAGATGCGATGCATCAAGCTAAGCTTAGGGGGTGAATTCTTTTGACCATATGAATAAGTACGACATCAGAGTGGAGTTATGCATGAATGGGGATGTTTGTTAATGCTTAAACTTAGAAAAATAACTTAGCTTGGAGATTTCTTATGATTTAACGTGAATATGTGAATGTCATGACTTATATTCCATTCTTTATTGCATGATTGGCATGATTCTTATATGCTTCACTTATAACCTTTGATTGAAAAGTGTATCACCAATATTCGTATATTAGATCATATGAATTGCATGAAGTGGATATGAATTGATTGTATAAATTTAGAGAATCCCTTTCTTTGCTCTTAAAAGATTATAAGTACCGAAATTTTTATAAGATATGAAATCTCTATAGCATGTGTTTCATTTTTTGGAGCATCGTGATATGCACCTTATGGCTTGAGATCTGACCAAATGACCTAGTGCCTCCCTCCAATTTTCATCCTTTTCATATTTGTTATTTTTATTGCCCGGTGAGCCTCCTATTCGTCTTCCTCGAGGACGACTAAGAGGTAAGCTTGGGGGATTTTGATGTGTCCATACTTTCCATACATTTACTGCATCATTTCATATCATATTTGCCATACAAAGTTCAGATTTTTATAAATTACCGTGCTTCTAATGCTATATTCGAGTTTCGTATAGATTTGTGGATTTCAGGAACTTTGAAGCTAATAGGAGCTATTATAGGACACAGACATATCCAAGACGTTCGGAGCATCATTGGCCGGGTTTTATAGGTGTTCGACAATGCAAGGAAGAAGATTGGAGGAGAGGATGAGAAGAGAGCGAGAGTTAAGAGCTCTAGGGGAAATTGGTGTCTGTTTCCCAGCCTACTCGGTCGAGTCGATCAGCACTCGACGAGCTGACACGAAGAAATCACAGCGAGAATGGATACGCCCCACTCGACCGAGTAGACAGCCAGCTCGACTGAGCTGCATCCAAACAGAGCGACTATTCTGAGCCATTCTCCAAGCACTGTAGCTCGACCGAGCAACAAAGCGTACTCGACCGAGCAGGCCATCTACTCGACCCGAGTCGCCACCAAACAGAACAGTGTTTTGAGGAGAGTTTAGGCTTACTATAGCTCGACCGAGTGGAGGGGCTACTCGACCGAGTGGCCCAGATCAGCCTAGAGCCAACGAAGCAGCAAAGCGGAGCCGCATGTCAGCTCGACCGAGCGATGCTGCTACTCGACTGAGTAGGGCGTCACGACCAGATTAGTTAGTGGGCCAAAGTGCCCAGATTTTCTGATTTTTGTGGTGTCCAGACCCCTTGTATTTAAGCAAGATTTTAACCCTTTGTTAAGGGAGAGACTATTTTTCTTAAGTTTAGTTTTAAAAAAGAGAGTTCTTAGCTGTCACTATTTTGTAGAAGACAAAGTTCATATTTTTATTAGTTACTTTTGGTTAGAATCTTGTTCCCTTAATTCTATGCGTGTGCTTATTGATCTACGATGTTTTGGTAACGATCTTCTCTCTTTACATGCTTAATTTAATGTCTTCAATTGTGATGTTGATCTCTATTCTTTATCAAATTTTCAATTGTCAACTCCATGATCCACGAGTAGTCTATTCTTGGGCTAATGGATTAGCCCTAGGATCTTAGGACTTAGATGTAAAGTTAGGATTTTTATGTTGTTTTGGTATAAAAGGGATGTGGTTTGGTTGATCTAGCCAAGTTTGTAGGAGATTCCAAATAGGGTTCGTGATCATGATAGTTGCATGCAATTTGGACGGATATCCTATGAACTTAATTAGTATGTTAGTGAATCCAATTGGGGTTCGTGACCACGACAGTGGCACGCAATTTGACGGAATATACCGACATCCTATATTACTAATTGATGTCTACGATAGTAGCGTCAATGAGAGCCACCAAATCACAGATCGAAACTCTATCCACGATATTGGCGTGAGTAAAGATTGAGAGTAGTTGTAGATCGTAATGCACAGATCATATGTGAGACCATCCATGATGGTAGGGCTAAGCACGTGATACGTTAGATGAGTGGCACGACGACAGTTGGCCATGAGTACATTTTAGATGCGACAATCTCTCCCTAATAAAGCCAATTCAACGTAAGAATTCTAACCTAGCATCGACATCCGACGATCCTAGTGGTGAGTCCTATTGCCCTAGTATTTTTATATTATTGATAATCTTGATAAGAGATATTCTGTGATAACCAATTTGAATACGCCTGCTGACATTGTTCTCAGATTTGGAAAATACCCAAGTTAATTAACATCAGCTCCACGTGGGTTCGACATATATACTTCAAAGCCTGACAACGTGCACTTGCGGTAATTTTTGGGGTTAATTTAGGAACACATCTTGCCATTGGCACTGTTAGCGAGAATTTATCTCTATGTGATTCATGTCATAACTATGTGGGTTTTGAGGTTAATTCTGGCCACAGCATAGGCCCGATGGATTATCGGTCGCTACGATATAGGCTGTTCTAGTGAGCATGCCCGATGGTTCGTTGGCGCCTGGCACTAGATCATTAACCCTCCATTAGGGGCATCAAATCAAAACCCCAATGGGTCATTGGTGGTTATGATTGTGAAGCACTATAATGGAATGAGTTGAATTAGGCTCATCAACAAAACCTAATCCTAGACTAAAATCTTTTTATGATCGATATTTGGGGTGATCCATCATGCTCAATCCATACATTAGGGCTCTACATAGCCCTAGATTAAGGAACTAGTCACTAATCATGATTGCAATGGATGAAATCAATGCAATAATAATCATACTAAGCAAAATAGAGAATGAGCCAAGAATGGCAATCAAAATAATCACAAGTGCAATAGAGATTAAATGCAAGCAATCAATTAGAGCAAGGATTCAAAAGAGAGCCTTACAAAATAAACCATAGAGATTAACCAGCAACAGCTCCAGAAAAACCCTCCAAAAACGCACAAAAATGGTTCAGAATAACAAAAATTTTGTTTCGGTCATTATACAATTTTTCTTATATAGAATACCATGAGCACGTCCGTACTGAAAAGCAGCATGGTCGTGTCAAGCCTAATGACCTAGGTTAAACATGTGCCACCATCGATCCATAGTGCCGCTAATCGGCACGGGAGTGTCAGTTAGCTCCCTGCGACTCCAGCTGCTCCAGTGCCCCAAAGTGACACGACCATGTAATACGTACATGATGTCAGTCTCTATACTGGAATAATTCTTGCATGGCAGTGTAACACGATCGTGCTGCCGAACTGTAACTTCTCCATTCAGTTGTGTTGGAAATTCATAACTCCTCATATGGTTTTGATGGTACAAACATATTATTTTATATGTATTAACTTTATCTTTACAGATATTATAGCACAATCAACCAGCACAATCATCAGGTATACAAATTGCAAGAGGCATCCACTATAAGACGAAGCATATTGAAGATATTTTGTATCATGTAATAAGTGATGTAATCTTTATTTCTTCTCTTGCATATACTTAGAATGTAAAAGCCTTGATGATTATCTCTTAGTCGTTTAGGGTCCATCTTCAAAAAATCAAGTCAAAAGTCAAATTAGTCGACCAATCCCTAGTACTAGTCGACTAATTAAAATAGTAACACAGTCAAAGCTTTAATTATTCGACCAATCCCTAGTGCTAGTCGACTAATTTAAATAGTAAAAAATTTAGAAACTTCTGAAACTTTGCCAGACCCATATTAGATTCTCTAAGATCATTTTTCCACCATTTCCTAAAGTTTCAAATTTTTAGTCGACTAATACTTCCTATTAGTCTACTAATCTTTTTCAAATTCAAATATTTTAATGATTTATCATTTAAATATTATATTTATTAAGTGGAATTAGAACTGTCACTAACGACTAGTTTTAGCAGTTAATAGTCGTTTTATACAGGTTCCTACCGTTTTAGGAAGTTACACCTCTTGAAAAGGCACTTTAACTTCCATTCTATCCAGTCAGCTTTAATTAGTCAACCAATACATAAAATTAGTCGACTAATTTGGACAAAAATGGTTCAGATTTTTTTTGAAAATTTAGGTAGTTGTACAATGGTCATAAACTACCTCTTTGGGCTATAAATAGACCCCTAGACCCCTGCCTACAAATTACGAAAATTTACTCTTTCTCTCTTTTCTTAAGTTCACTTTCTCTCTCTAGAAAGTTAGTGATTTTCAGATTTTCTTAGAGAAACCTCTGCAGAAATTTTTCCTCGATAGAAAGTCCACTCTTCAAGTTTGTTCTACTACAAGTTCCATTCAGAACCTTGGAGATTCAATCACCTTTCTTGCGCAATATTTCCATCAATTATCAAGGCTATATGTGATATTGTTTCATATTCTTTCTTTACTTTATTTGGAGAATCTCTTGTTGAAGAGATTGTACAAGTTTTCAACACGGGGAGTACTGACATCTTTGTATGTTGATTACTTGTTGGGAGCAAGTGTTTTAGTGGATTCAAATCCCTACGAGGTAGAGGACTGGACGTAAGATCACAAGGATCCGAACCAGGATAAAAATATTTATGTTTACGTTTGGAATATTCTAGATTGTGATCTATTATTTTCGCACTCTTATTGCAATTTTTTATTAACTTTTAATTTTGCAATATCATCGTGATTTACACTATTCACCCCCCCTCTAGTGTATTTGGCATGCCAGAAAATCCAACATTTGGTATCAGAGCATCATGCTTAAGATGGCCTACACCTATCCAACGAACACTTCAACGTCTTCATCACAATTTTCAGAAGGCACTCTACTACAAGGCCTCCACTATTCAGTGGTTCCTGTAGAGTATTGGTGTTTCATACCAATCTTATTTTCGATGATGATCACAACATTATGTTGTTGCTAATGAATCTCATGTTTTAGTCTCTCAGTTTATTTCAAGGATATCTTTCTTGGAGACTAATCACTTGGTGTAAGGATGGACATCATGTGAAGAAGGGCCAAAGTTTGGACTCAAAGAGTGCCAAAGCTTGGAGATGTTGGAGAGCTTTCAAGGCATCTAGATTGAAGACTTAGACTCTTAAGAAAGCATTGTAATCCATGTAATTTACTTTATTGCTTTCTCTCTCTTTTGAGTCTAGGGTTGATGTAATGCCTTGCTAGATGGTTTGCTCATTCATGCACATGCATTTAACCATCTTAGTGAACCTTAGGATTATCATAGAATCCAACCCAATAGGTTCACTCTTTCCATCAGTCGCATGTTGAGTGAAACACAACCAACTGGGTAATTTCCAGTCGCCTGTAGATCCTTCTACAGTCGCCTGATATGCACTGGTCCAGTCAACATTTCTATTGACTCAAACTTAAGCTTTACGTACAGTCGTCCGTCGATCGGTTTCCAGTTGCCTGTATAGTTACAGTCACCTAGATATTGGACAACAGTCGCATGTCTAGCGTAAGTGCAATCTCTGCATCTCTCTGTCTTCTCTCCATACTTTACAGTAGTCGACTGATGAAGAATGTATAGTCGACTGACTATTTGACAGTCGACTGTAGTATTAACATCAGTCGCTTGTGCGCAGAATTGGAGAAAGAGTGCGGCTCTCTGTTTCGATCCATCCCCTGCAGCAGTCGTCTGCTGAAGGATTAACAGGCGCATGTCCTGTTTGTCAGTCGACTGTATTGACTTCGTCAGTCGACTGTCCTAGCTCAGATTATAGCCGTTGGATATTTTCTAGCCGTTGATCATTCGACTGTCTTATGATCATCAGTCGACTATTCCTGTCATTTTCACCCAGTTTCTAGCCGTTGCTGATTTGATTATTTGGCTGTTTCTTTGGGGTTTTGGGCTTGATATATGATTCCTATATATATGAGTGTGCTGCCATTCTTGAGAACTCTTGATAACATTTGATAAACTCTTGACTCTATAGAAAATCTCAAGAGATCAATAAGCCACTCTCAAGCTCCCTCATTTCCCTGTTGGATATGGACGACATGAATACACCCATGAGGGGATGTATGAGGGTATACGGACCTCAGATGTCGCGTGCACGAAAGCGTGCGCGAAGGGAACCTTTTCTCGTGTGAAAAGGATCACTCGATAAGTGGAAAAAGTCACTTTTTAAGTGCATAAAGGCACTTGATAAGTGAATGAAGAAGAGGATAAGTAAATGTGCTAATATAGGCTAATAAGCCTATATTTAGTTATTTCCTACAATAACTACCCCTAATGCCTATAAATAGGACCCAAGGGTAAGGCATTTACACTAATCTAACCATGCCATAAGTTTGCATAAGGCAACTTGTGTTCTTCTTCTCCCTTCCATTAAAATCCTCTTCTAAATAGAGATTTAGGCGGTGAAACTCTGCTTCGATCCTCCGTGACGAAGTACCGACCGTTGTGGCGAATCCGAGGGTGAAGTTCAGAGACTACGGTGCCGCGTACGCAAGCGTAAGTCTATGTTATTATTCGATCCTAATGTCGTTGTTTTGACAGGATCTCACATTGGTATCAGGGCCATACGGGTTCGCCCCGGTCTAACCGTCACCCCGGTCTCACCGATGAACGAGGCGTTGTCTCTTTTCCGAATGAGTCTCCTTCCATTATGGATATGGTAGGAACGCATCGTGACGGAGAGAATCGCAATAGTTGTTCTTTTCACGTTAGGGTCTTCTGCCATTACGGATATGGCAGGAACTCTCTGTGACGGGAAGAACTTACCGTTCATATCGCCAAACTCGTGCTCCTCATGGATGCTGAGTCTCCATTCAATTGAGAATGTGAACTCTCTTCAAGTAGAGCGTGAAGTTTGCAGCCTTGAAAACGCGTTCTCTTCATTTTTAGGCCCACGGCCATTGAAGCAAAACCGTTTTCTCGACGAACGGGTGCTTCATCGGAGAAGACGATGGTGGTTATTCTCAATGGAGAGGATGACATTTTTGGTGCATGATCGCCATGGCCATATGGGCTATGGAGGCAATGCATCCCCCCTCCCCATGCGGAGGGGGTTGGCTACGGCCAATAACAACCACGGCCACCCCTCCGGCGGGGTGTGCGGCCAACCCCATGCAAGGGGGTGGCCGGCCATGGCCGGCCATGGCCGGCCCCGGCCAGGGCCTGGCCGGCTTTGGCTGGCCAGGGCCAGGGGATCCTGGCCAGGCCGGCCTCGGCCAGGGCCAGGGGGCCCTGGCCGCAGCCAGGCCAGGGCCAGAGGGCCCTGGCCAGGCCAGGGCCATGGGGCCCTGGCCGCGGCCAGGCCAGGGCCAGGCCGGCCCTGGCCAGGAGCCAGGGCCAGGCCAGGGCCCTGCCAGCCCTGGCAGAGGCCAGGGCCGGTGCCCTGGCCGGCCATGGCAGGGGCCAGGGCCAGGCCGAGGCCTGCCGGCCCTAGCCAAGGCCAGTGCCCGGCCACTGCCGGCCCCGGCCTCAGCCAGTGGCGAGCCCCGGTTGACCCTGTGTTTGCAGGGGAGAGGCTTGCATGAATGGGACATGCATGACCGGCCCATACGGGGCCGACGGCAGTTCTCTGCTGCAAATTCCCTTGCAGAAGGGGAGCGCATGGATCCATATGGGAGCCGGCAACGATGGCTTGCAGAAAAATCCTAAAGGGGGGATCCGGCCTTGGCACGGCTACGGCTCATCCCGGTAATGGCCAGGGATTACCGAATAGTTCGCTAGTATCATAAGGGTACTAGGTTGAAATATATATTTTTTAAAAAATAAGTTTTCAAAAACACTTTTTCTGTTGTGAAGTACTATAAGAGTACTATCGTTTGATAAGTGAGGGGGAAATATTGAAAGTTGTTCTAGATGGTGATTGGAATCGTAGAGACCTTTCCGATTCTAGAGCAACATCTTCAATATTTTTCGAAAGTAACTTATCAAATGTAATAATATCATTCCAAGTGGGATATTCCAAGTGGGAGTGATATCTATGTATAAGAATTTTATGCAATGATTTTTGATCGAACCTTCGGTTTTTGTGTCTTTTGCAGCATTTTAAAGTTAAAATGTCTTCCGCTTCAAAGAACATCGTCACTGAGTTGAACAGAGGTGAAAAACTCAACGGCGATAATTACAAATTATGGTCCATTAAGATACAATATGTTCTTGAGGAGCAAGACGTGCTCGAAACTCTTAAGAACAAAATGATAGAACCTGAGTTGGGCACTACGGCCCAACACAGACGAGACACGGAAGATTTTGATGCTTGGTCTTGGAAGAACAAGATAGCTCGCATTATTTTATTGTCCAGTATGGCCGATGACATAATGCGCATCTTCCGAGAGCATGACCTAGCCATGGACATATGGTCCAAGATTGAGGAGAAGTTTGGTGGCACCTCGGTGTCCAAACTCCGTTCTTTAACTATAAGATTTGATTCATACAAGAAACGCCCAGATCATTCCATGGGGAAACATCTGCGACATATGGCGAATCTAATCTCAGAGTTAAAGGATGCAGGTCATGTGCTCACTGATGAACAACAAATCCAAGCAGTCATGCGTTCCCTACCAAATGGGTGGGACCAAATGAGATGCATCTCACTCATAATGAGAGCATCAAGAACTTCAGCGATGTTTCTAAGTACCTCGAGTTAGAGGAAGAGCGGCTTGCGGCCGCCAAGCCAAGTGCAGAAGTGCACATGGTTGCTAGTTCCTCACACGGGGGAAAGAAACGGAAAAATCGTTCGAAGTCTACTAATGAACGTAATAAGCAACCTGAATCTACCAAGAAACCCAAACATAAGGGTGGACATAAGAAATGGCACAAGAAGAAGGACTTGAAGAAGATCAAGTGTTTTAAGTGCAACAAGTTAGGTCACTATGCTCGTTCATGTACGAGTGGAAGTGACGAGGTAACTTGTAATAATACTAGTTACATATGTGTTTCTAGTTCAATATTTCTTGTGGAATCTAATCCATTTTGGATAATTGATTCAGGTGCCACCGATCACATAGCAAGGGACAGACTGTCCTTCGTGGAGTATCACCAGATACCCCAAGGAACACAGTGGATATATGTAGGAAACATCACACGTATTGAAGTGAAAGGCGTTGGGACTTGCAAGCTCGACTTGGACAACGGCCACACTATCTTACTACATGATGTCCTCTTCACTCCAGATATTCGAAGGAATATTATATCTGTGGTCGTTTTAATGGGTCTTGGTTATAGCTGGTTTTTTCATAATTGTAAAGTGGACTTGTCTTGTAATAATACTCTCATTGGTTCTGGGTATGTATTTAAAGGATTTATTCTATTAAATACAATGTATGATTCCTCATTTAATAATGAAAATTTCCTTGTTGCAAATTCATCAAATTATGAATCAGATGTAATTTGTTGGCATGCAAGGCTTGGTCATATTGGACCAACAAGAATGGATAGACTTGCCAAATGTGGCCTTCTATCCAATGTTTCAAAGGTCGAAATGTCGACGTGCGAACATTGCCATGTAGGGAAATCTTGTCGCAAGCCGTTTGGAACTGGCACAAGGGCCAAGGTTCCATTACAGCTCATCCATTCGAACATAAGTGGTCCGATGAATGTCAAGACAAGAGGCGGGAAGTCCTATTTCATCACTTTTATTGATGACTTCACCCGATTCAGTCATATCTATTTGATATCCCACAAAAGTGAAGCATTAACATGCTTTAAAAACTATATGAGTTTGGTGGAAAATCAATTAGATCGCAAGATTAAGGTCTTGCGAACCGATAGAGGCGGTGAATATCAATCGACAAGTTTTAAGGAACTTTGTGATGAAAAAGGCATAGTTCATCAGGTAACTATGCCTTATACTCCGCAACAAAATGGTGTTGCAGAAAGGAGGAATAAGACTTTAATGGAAATGGTCCGTTCAATGATGGTGCAAGCTAACTTGCCAATCACCTTTTGGGGTGATGCATTATTGACGGCCGCTATCATCTTGAACTGCGTACCCTCGAAATCAGTTAGCTCCACTACTTACGAGTTATGGAACCAAAGGTCTCATGACTTAAACATTTTGAAACCTTAGGGGTGTGCATCCTACGCACATATTTCCTCCCATAAGTATGGCAAACTTGGGCCACGGGGATGGAAATGTATCTTTATACGATACGCAGAAAACTCCAAAGGTTATGTTTTCATTGGTCAGGAAGACAATGGAGGTCTAATTGAATTTGAGTCGATGGATGTCACTTTCTTGGAAAACGAGTTTCCAAGACAGGGCGAGATAAGTCAGGACTTATCTCTATTTGAGATTAATGATCAAGAAGGATTACCTCATTCGAGTGGGAGAATTCTTGGTGAAGACGAAAATACGTTTCAAACTTCACCAATGGATGATACGAATGACGCGAATCCTATTCAATACGGGAATAATGATTCAAGTGGGAGCATTTCTAATGACATTCCAAGTGGGAGTGATATTAGAATTGATCTAAATTCGAGTCAACAAGGACTTGAAGATGTTGAGTATTGGAATTCTCCCTACTTGGTGTTAATGATGAGCAAACATAAATACTTGTGACTAATCCCCTATTTTACAGTTAATCCATTTCCTAAGCATACTATGAAGATCAACTAGCAATGGATGACTCACAAACGTGATTGAAGGCAAATGATATGAATTGGATGATCGTAGATTGATGATTGAAGCTCCGTAAAGACTTCAAGCTCATACGATGGAAAGAAGAGATTATTCGTCAATGTAATTTTTCTTTTATCTCTTCTAGTATGTAGCTTAGAAGTAGAACTTTGATGGAGCACTCACACACATCTACTTTCGGTCATAGGACATCTCTAGACCTTTGTCCTTTGATCTCAATTCAATTCTCTTTTGTTTGTGCTAGGATTGTTTATAAAAGCCGACTGCTTAACAGTTTACAGTCGCCTGTCTCAAAAACAGTCGACTGTGTTTTGTTCTACAGTTGCCTGTTATGCACAGACTATTACAAAACAGTTTTTGGGTCCTCTCTGATTATCTCGCACAGGCTACTGTTAAACGTTTATCAGGTGCATGTCTTAGCGACAGTCGACTGTGAATGGTTCATCAGTCGCCTGTCTCTCCTTGCCCAAACTCTGTTTGATCCGATTTCTACGGCCAGTCGACTTATACTGTATGTACAGTCGACTGTATATTAGATCAGTCGACTGTCTATGTTGTAACAGTCGCCTGTATGTAAGTCTATTCTTTGACTTAGCTCTCTGGAAATTTCTCCTGTCTGTGACAGTCGTCTGTTTAAGGTTATACAGTCGCATGTTCTGATTAACAGTCGACGGTGTTCCTTGCATCAGTCGTCTGTCCTGTATCTTGTGAGATTTCCAGTATTTCATCTAACTTACTCTTCTCTCGGCCAGTCGCCTGTCGAAGTATATACAGTCGACTGTTGGTTTTACAGACGACTGTCTTGGCTTCATCAGTTGACTGTCCATGTGGTAAGTTACCGTTATGAATTCTCACCTACCCTTGCTGACTGTGCAACAGTCGACTGTGGTTTGTTCATCAGTCGACTGTCACGAGTTCAGATTATATCCGTTGAGATTTTTCTCACGGATTTCGATTGGGTTTTTGCCAAAACTGTTTTATAGATTTGAGAAAGCTATAAATAGAGCTTCTACTGTTTCATTGGAAGGTTACTCATTCATTGCAAAATCCTTCAAGCTTTCATTTCCAAAGATCAAAGCTATCAAATCCAAATCCCTAAGTATTTCCCAATCTTGTTCTCTTGCTCTCCAACCTAGAACCAAAGATTGATCTTCTAGGCATTTGGTGCAGTCAAGAGAAAGGGCTTTTCTTCTCTCTTCCAAGAGAGTTCTTCAACCCACATCACACTTCTCCTTCAAGTTCTACTTCAAGGCATAGGTGATTGTAAGTGTTGCTTTCAGATTTCATAACTTCATTATTTGAATTGTGCTCTCGGTTGTGAGAGTGGTTTTTGCTTGCTCCCTGATTATGGGAGTCAAGGACATCAATTGTATTCGATTGCACTTGTAGGGTTGCTACAAGTGGGGTTTAAGGAAACCTCAAGTTAGGGTTCTAACTTGAGTATCCGGTGTTATCCGAGTGGTAGGGACGTAGGATTACCGGGAACAAGTCGGGAGTTGACTTGGGTAATCCGAACCCTTGAAACATAACTGCGTTTTCGTGTGTTTCTCTTTGGGTTGTTTTCTATTCCGCACTATTTGTTGGATTGCATTTTATTTGGCGTAAATTCCTTTTAAATTTGCATAAACACTATTCAACCCCCCTTCTAGTGTTTTCCTCATAGACAGGGTCCTTACAATTGGTATCAAAGTGCAAGGTTTTATCTATGGCATCCAACAACAACAACGTTCCTCCGCCGCCTACGTACAACAATCACATCCGTGATGGAGCGTCCACACTTTTCGAAGGTCAATCTACGATACGTCCTCCACGTTTCAATGGTACTAACTTTGGTTATTGGAAGTGTAGGATGGAGACATTCCTTAGGAGTGCTTCTCTTTGGAGAACTCTCCACAAGGAGTACGTCGAGCCCTCCGAAGTTGATTTCGAGAATTGGACGACTTCCGAAAAGTCCGCCGAAGTCAACAACGCTAAAGCAATGAACGCTCTTCATTGTGCGTTGGACCCAAATGAGTTCAACAAGATATGCACATGTAAGAGTGCATATCAAATTTGGTACCATCTCATCGTTACCCACGAGGGAACGAATAAGGTAAAGCTTTCAAAGTTATATGTTGCTGTGCAAAACTTCGAATTGTTTCGCATGCATGAAAATGAGAGCATTGCGTCGATGTACGGACGCTTTACCGACATCACAAATGAATTTGAAGCCCTTGGCCAAATCTACACCGAACCTGAAAAGGTAAGGAAGATTATCATGGGGATGACCTCCAAATGGGAAAGACGAGCAATCGCCATTGAAGAGGTCAATGACTTGAAGAACTACACCGTGGTGAATCTCATCGGGACTCTTATGTCTTACGAAGTAAGACGGGATAACCGATTGAAGATTCGAGCCATGATGAATCCCTCGGAGGCCAAGGAGAAAGCTTTGGCGTTCAACGCCAATTCGTCATCCTCCGAAAGTGATGAATCCGAGAACGAGATGGATTTGGGTGAAATGGCCCAAATGGCGAAGAAGTTCCAACGCTTCTTCCGCAAAGGTAAATTTCCCTCCAACAAACGTTTTGAATCTACTAATGCTACTTCCTCTGTTTGTTATAAGTGTAATAAGCCAGGGCACATCAAGAGGGATTGCCCGATGCTAAACAACAAAGAAAAGTGGAAGGCACCAAAGTACCACAAGTCCAACAAGAACAAGAAAGACAAGAAGAAAGGACTCGTCGGTACCTTTGATGACTCAAGTGATGACTCATCAAGCGATTCCGATGATGAGAAGGGTGAGAGCGCCCACATGTGCTTCATGGCAATTGAAGACCCACTCTCGGATGAGAGTGATTCCGATACGGATAACACCGAGGTAACAATAGATGAACTTCGCATAGCTAATGAAGAACTATTTGCTAAATACCAATCTTTAATGCTTAGATACTCTAGCTTAAAGAAATCAAAAGTTAGCAAGTCATCCATTCCATGCATTATCAACAATGACACCATTGTTGATACTTTAACTCTTGAGAAAGCAACTTAGCTTCTCAAAATGTCACATTGAGAAATGAGGTGAATTCCCTCAAATCTCAACTAGATTTAACACATCCCATGGATAATAGTGATCTAGTTACACGCCACACACAATTGGGATTAGCGAATGATTCTCTTAAAACCCAAGTGCACGAGCTCAAAGCACGGGTGTCCACCTTGGATACCAACATTTCTTCTTTAAAGGAGAAATATGAGCTCATGTCCTCCTGTATTGTGAAATTCAATAAGGGACAAGGACAATTGGATGAATTGCTTGCAAATCAATTTTCGGCCACACATCGTGTTGGCCTTAGATTTGTTAAAGCGAATGCATCTAATGATCGCACCTCCTATAGTGGTGTTACTATAGATTTTGTGAGGCCTTCCTCCGGTGCATCCACAAGTGGTGTCAAAGACACTATATGTAGCAATCCTACCAAGAATGTCACCACATCACTTTCTCTTCCTTTTGGCAAGAACCCTACTAAGGGTGGAAACCAAAAGCAAGGCCATGCTTATATGTACAGTAATACTCATCCACGTAGAAAACATCCTACTTCACAAGTGGATAATCATGACACATTTTATGCTCCGCACCCACGGACACGTACACAACCACACATGAGAAATACTCATGTACGTGCTCCCACACACCCATATGCTCATACGTATCATTCTTTCATGTATGCTAATTCTCCACATGTCATGCATGATCAATATCCTTCATATAATATGCATGTTCCCAAGAATACATATCATTCAAGAATGTACAATGTATATCCTCCACCTCATATATATGCTAGAAATCATGTTCCTAAGAAGCATGCACCACATAGAAATCCAACTCATATGCATGCAACTAGGAATAGGACTCCCAAGATGTACACTATTTGGGGTCCTAAGAACACTAGTCCAAATGTTAGGAATGTTTATGTTGATTCCTACTTTCATGATGTAATTAGAAATAGTAACTATGTTGGGAAGCGGAAGTCCACTTGGACTTGGCTTCCAAAGGGCTAATCCCCTTGGACCCAACAAACTTGGGTACCATAAGCTTATGGTATATTATATAGGTACCCAAGAGAAAGAAGAAGAGCAATAAATGCCTTATTAGCTCTAAAGGGAAAGGATGGATTCTTGATAGCGGTTGCTCCAAACACATGACGGGAGATCCCTCATTGCTCTCCGAAGTGATTAGCATCAAAGATGGTGCAACAGTCACTTTTGGATGTAATCAAAAGGGAACCATCATTGGAGTAGGTATCGTTGGTAATCCTTCCAAACCCCTAATTACTAATGTTTATCTTGTTAGTGGTTTATGTCACAACCTCATTTCCATAAGTCAACTTTGTGACAAATGTTACAAGGTTAACTTCGGAGAAGGATTGCGTACTATTGTTGATTGTGATTCAAATATTTTATTTTCCGGTATTAGGCATAAAAATATTTATTATTTAAGCTTGCCTAAAACCGTAGAACATTTCTTAGTTGCTAACACAAGTGAACAACTATTATGGCATCGCCGTTTTGGTCATGTTCACTTCAAGCACTTATATAAGTTAGCTAAGCATGATCTAGTCAAAGGTTTTCCTAAGATTGTTTTTAATAAGAAAAACTTTTGTGATTCATGTCAAAGAGGTAAACTAAGTAAATCATCTTTTAAGCTTAAAGAAGGATTACTTCTAAGAGGCCCCTAGAACTTCTACATCTAGATTTGTTTGGGTCAACTAGAACTGCTTCTTTAGGTAATGCTCATTATGGACTAGTTGTCGTTGACGACTTTTCTAGATTTACTTGGGTTTCATTCTTAACTAAGAAGAATGACGCTCATGAAGAGTTTACCAAATTTGCAAAGAAGATTCATAATCTTTTAGGATCCACCATTATCACTATTCGTAGTGATCATGGAGGAGAATTTGAGAATGAGTCTTTTACTAAGTTTTGTGATGACTCAGGGATAACTCATAACTTTTCCTTTCCTCATGCACCACCACAAAATGGTGTTGAAGAAAGAAAGAATAGGACTCTTATTGAGTGTGCTCGCACTATGCTCCATGATAGTCATTTAGGACTACAATTTTGGGCAGAAGCGGTGCACACGGCATGTTATGTACTCAATAGAATCCTAGTGAGACCCCGAACAAACAAAACTTGTTTGGAGTTGTTTTACGATAAAAAGCCTCAAGTGAAATATTTTCGTGTCTTTGGTTCAAAATGTTTTATAAAGAACACCTTTGGTAATTTAGACAAATTTGAGCCAAGATCCGATGAAGGAATTTTTGTTGGATATTCCACACGTAGCAAAGCCTACCGGATATACAACAAAACTTCTTCAACGATTGAGGAATCACTTCACGTATCTTTTTATGAAGATTTTGATTTTCCTCATGTTGTTGATGATAATGTAGATATTCTTTGTGATTCTATTAATAATGTTAAGATTAATGATAATATTGTTGAGACTAACACTTCTAACGTAGTTGTTGAAGTTGTTCCTAGTGATCCAGGTTTACCCAAAGCTTATCCAACCGTTCGCAACAATCCCCATAACCAAATCATTGGAGATATTGGTGTGGGTGTTCGAACGAGATCAAGAATTGAAGAATTCTCCCATTGTGCATTCGTTTCTACCATTGAGCCAAAGAACATTCAAGAAGCTTGTGAGGATAGCTCTTGGATAGTGGCAATGGAAGAAGAACTAGCGCAATTCGAGAGAAATGATGTTTGGGAACTTGTACCTCTTCCAAGTGGTCACCAAGCTATTGGGACCAAATGGATCTTCAAGAACAAGACGGATGAAAACGAGGTAATCACACGGAACAAAGCAATGTTAGTAGCTCAAGGCTATCGGCAAGAGGAAGGTATCGATTTCGAAGAATCCTTTGCCCCCGTAGCTAGATTAGAAGCTATTAGAATGCTTTTATCTTTTGCATCCCATAAGAATTTTAAATTATTTCAAATGGATGTTAAAAGTGTATTCTTAAATGGTTTTGTAAATGAAGAAGTCTATGTTTCTCAACCTCCCGGTTTTATTCATGAGAAATTTCCAAACCATGTTTTCAAACTTAAGAAAGCGTTGTATGGATTGAGACAAGCTCATAGAGCTTGGTATGATCGCCTTAAGACCTTTCTTTTGAATTTAGGTTTTAAAATGGGAGAAGTTGATTCTACACTCTTCATTAAAGATTATGAAAATGACATTCTTTTGATTCAAGTTTATGTAGATGATATTATTTTCGGTTCTACTAACTTTAATCTTTGTCAAGAATTTTCCAAGTCTATGAAGGATGAGTTTGAGATGAGCCACATGGGAGAGCTCACCTACTTCCTTGGATTGCAAATTCGATAAATGGAGAATGGCACTTTCATACATCAGACAAAGTACACAGGGGAGCTTATTAAGCTATTCGGGATGGCATCGTCTTCAAGCAAAAGGACTCCCATGAGTACTACTACTCATCTTCACAAGGATGAAAGCGGAAAAGATGTAGACGTTCGTCTATATCGAGGTATGATCGGTAGCTTACTTTACTTAACCGCTAGTAGGCCCGATATCATGTTTTCCGTATGTATATGTGCTAGATATCAAGCAAGACCTAAGGAGTCACACTTGATTGCGGTTAAACAAATATTTCGTTATCTCAATCAATCCCTAGATTATGGGTTACTTTATCCTAAGTCTAGCACATATGAGTTAATCTCATATAGTGATGCCGACTTTGCCGGATGCAAGTCCGATAGGAAAAGTACTAGTGGCACATGCCATTTCTTAGGAAATTCCGTAGTTTCTTGGTTCTCTAAGAAACAGAATTCGGTGTCATTGTCCACGACTGAAGCGGAATATATTACCGCGGGTCTTGCATATGCACAAGTTCTTTGGATGAGACACACTCTTAGTGACTATGGTGTCAATTGTGATACTTGTCCTATCATGGTTGATAATCAAAGTTCTATTTATCTTTCCAAGAATCCGGTACACCACTCCCGTACCAAACACATAGACATGAGACACCATTTTATAAATGATCATGTAGCTAAGAAGGACATCATCTTAGAGTACATTGAAACCCAAAAACAAATTGCTGATATCTTCACTAAAACTCTTAAAGAAGATACATTTGTGAGGTTGCGTGGAGAATTGGGAATTATGGGTGAATCTGAAATCTAGAAGCTCAATTTTCATGCTATAACTCCTTATTTGAGCTCATATATTTGTGATTGTCTTTCTTCATGTGCTTTATTGTTTTATGAGATTAGAAAGACAATTGTGACTTATTTGATTTCATGAGTTTTCGAAGTTGATTGGAATAATTTATGTTTCAATAGATTTATAATTTTCATAATGATTTTAAGATGTATTTGTGATTAGAGTATAGGTCCTAGGGTGAGTGTTCTTATTCTTTGGAATTCTATCTCACTGTGCATTTTTGGACCAGGACAAAGGACTGTGTTTCTGTTGACAGTCGACTGCCCTACTCTATATCCACCATATGAAATTGATATCTTTCGCACAGCCGAATGTTGACTGTTTTACAGTCGACTGTTAATTTAACATGCTACTGCAATTTAGTCATCAGGCGACTGTACTCTCTGTCGAATTTTTTTTCACAGTATTCTCTGTTTTTCTTGTGATCTGTATTAATTCTCGGCCAGCCGACTGTTGTGTATATGTCAGTCGACTGTCCAACGGACAGGCGACTGCATTATACTTGCCAGTCAACTGCCCATCTCTCTGAGATTTAATTTTATCACTTCATACAGTCAACTGACTTTTGTTCTCCAGTCGACTGTCTCCTGCTGTGTCGGTTCATTTGATTTGATCCGAGCCGTCGATTCTTTGATCCAACGGCTTAGATTGATTTTCCCTAGTTTATATTCAATCGAAGCGATCATTTCCCCTCAACGATTCTCTCTCCTCCGTTTCGTCTGTGCGTTCTTCCCGATCGATTGATGCTCTTTCACCGTCAATCTCACTCCTGTTAGTGCATAAATCTCGAGGAGTCGTTGCCTTTTATTCT
This sequence comes from Scilla litardierei, assembly GCA_030789695.1. Classification (NCBI taxonomy): domain Eukaryota; kingdom Viridiplantae; phylum Streptophyta; class Magnoliopsida; order Asparagales; family Asparagaceae; genus Scilla; species Scilla litardierei. Next base: position 162,181,262 of record CM061133.1, read on the forward strand.
GTCACTCAACGAGGTTAGGTCCCTTCCGTCTACCTTGTGTCTTCTTAGGGTTTGATCATTCTGTTTCTTGCCCTAGCTCCGTGCTCAGCCATGGCTCTTTTCGATCATTTCTTCCCTAATGTCTCACTCGATTTCCTCAATGAGCCTGTTCCTTCACCAAAACCTAATCCGGCTCCCTCTTCGCCTCAATCTTCGGGCGAGCCTCTTCATATCTCTGTCAGTGACCCTATCCCATCCGTGCATGCTGCTGAACCCTCATCTCAGGCTGCTAAGCATCCTTCTCGGTCCACGGACTTCCTACTTCGTCAGTTGGACGCTCGTATCTGTGCTCTTGAAATGCTGTCTGTTTCCCTTGATGAGAAGCTTTCGCTTTTGCTTAAGCTTCAGCTTATCTCGTGTAAGCATCTTTCTTGTCATGTTCCTCCCGAGCTTCGTGACCTGTTTGCTACCTCTGAGAACACTTCTCCTGCTTGTGTTTCTCCTCCTCCTGGCTTCGCGCCAAAACCCCTTGTGTCTCCGACCTCTGTTGTCCAGACTCCACCTCATGTTCCTGTTGGTTCATCTGCTGCTTGTGTTTCGTCTTCCAAGAGGAAGTCTCCAGCTTTTCCTACTCGTCGCTCTGCTCGGATTTTGTTTCGATCTTCCGGCCGTCCGTCGGACCCCTCAGTAATTCAGATCGACTGAGGCTGATGCTGATGCTGTTCTCTTCACTCACCTGAAGACCTTGTTTTTATTTTGTGGGGTCTGTTTCTGCTTAGGTTGAGTGATGATGATATATGTTTTGTCATTGTATGATGGATGATGTTGTATGCGACACTCTTTATATATGTATATTGCTTACTCTATGATGTCGTCATGATGTAGTTATTTTTTGTTGCTCATGATGTATCTTTTTGGGGTGGACATATTGATAACCACCCGATGATATACTCAGCTTCTTTATATATATGATGTTGCATCTTTCTTTTATGTCACACTATGCTATATTGATTAACTTCTGTGTGATGTATGATATATTGTCTCTATGTATGCTTCACTCTTTTTGATGTGTTTTTGAGACAATACAAGAATTTGATATTGGTTAATTCATGCTCTTTCATTGAAGTGATGAATTTGTGAAAATTATTTTCTTTTCGAATATCTAAAATGTTGATATTGGATTTCAATTCCATTACTCACATGTGTTTATGATGAGACTTTATGAGTTTTGATTCGATATATCTTTATACTCCTTGATTGTTGTTAGTTCGTATTTTAGCACTATTATTGTTGTTGTTATTTGCTCCCACCTTTTTGGATAATGCCATAGGGGGAGAGAAATAAACATACAAGATTCATCATGGATGTGCTAAGTATGTTCTAACGCTTGTATCTAAGATTTTCGTTGCCTTAGATTCAGGGGGAGTAAGATTACAATGAATAGGGATTTTTATTTCCTAAGATTTCTTGAATTAAATTCATTCTTATCTCACTTATTTGCTTCAATTGCTATATAGATGCTCTAATATTTGTTGGCTAACTTGATTGGCATCTATGTAGGAGGAGTAAGTTTTCATTACGCACAACTATTTATCTTTTTGTTTATGTTTGTTTGTCATCATCAAAAAGGGGGAGAATGTTGAGTATTGGACTTCTCCCTACTTGGTGTTAATGATGAGCAAACATAAATACTTGTGACTAATCCCCTATTTTGCAGTTAATCCATTTCCTAAGCTTACTATGAAGATCAACTAGAAATGGATGACTCACAAACGTGATTGAAGGCAAATGATATGAATTGGATGATCGTAGATTGATGATTGAAGCTCCGTAAAGACTTCAAGCTCATACGATGGAAAGAAGAGATTATTCGTCAATGTAATTTTTCTTTTATCTCTTCTAGTATGTAGCTTAGAAGTAGAACTTTGATGGAGCACTCACACACATCTACTTTCGGTCATAGGACATCTCTAGACCTTTGTCCTTTGATCTCAATTCAATTCTCTTTTGTTTGAGCTTGGATTGTTTATAACAGCCGACTGCTTAACAGTTTACAGTCGCCTGTCTCAAAAATAGTCGACTGTGTTTTGTTTTACAGTCGCCTGTTATGCACAGACTATTACAATACAGTTTTTGGGTCCTCTCTGATTATCTTGCACAGGCTACTGTTGAACGTTTATCAGGTGCCTGTCTTAGCGACAGTCGACTGTGAATGGTTCATCAGTCGCCTGTCTCTCCTTGCCCAAACTCTGTTTGATCCGATTTCTACGGCCAGTCGACTTATGCTGTATATACAGTCGACTGTATATTAGATCAGTCGACTGTCTATGCTGTAACAGTCGCCTGTCTATAAGTCTATTCTTTGACTTAGCTCTCTGGAAATTTCTCCTGTCTGTGACAGTCGTTTGTTTAAGGTTATACAGTTGCCTGTTCTGATTAATAGTCGACTGTGTTCCTTGCATCAGTCGTCTGTCCTGTATCTTGTGAGATTTCCAGTATTTCATCTAACTTACTCTTCTCTCGGCCAGTCGCCTGTCGAAGTATATACAGTCGCCTGTTGGTTTTGCAGACGACTGTCTTGGCTTCATCAGTCGACTGTCCACGTGGTAAGTTACTGTTAGGAATTCTCACCTACCCTTGCTGACTGTGCAACAGTCGACTGTGGTTTGTTCATCAGTCGACTGTCGCGAGTTCAGATTATATCCGTTGAGATTTTTCTCACGGATTTCGATTGGGTTTTTGCCAAAACTGTTTTGTGGATTTGAGAAAGCTATAAATAGAGCTTCTACTGTTTCATTGGAAGGTTACTCATTCATTGCAAAATCCTTCAAGCTTTCATTTCCAAAGATCAAAGCTTTCAAATCCAAAGCCCTAAGTATTTCCAAATCTTGTTCTCTTGCTCTCCAACCTAGAACCAAAGATTGATCTTCTAGGCATTTGGTGCAATCAAGAGAAAGGGCTTTTCTTCTCTCTTCCAAGAGAGTTCTTCAACACACATCACACTTCTCCTTCAAGTTTTACTTCAAGGCATATGTGATTGTAAGTGTTGCTTTCAGATTTCATAACTTCATTATTTGAATTGTGCTCTCGGTTGTGAGAGTGGTTTTTGCTTGCTCCCTGGTTGTGGGAGTCAAGGACATCGATTGTATTCGATTGCACTTGTAGGGTTGCTACAAGTGGGTTTTAAGGAAACCTCAAGTTAGGGTTCTAACTTGAGTATCCGGTGGTATCTGGGTGGTAGGGACGTAGGATTACCGTGAACAAGTCGGAAGTTGACTTAGGTAATCCGAACCCTTGAAACATAACTGTGTTTGCATGTGTTTCTCTTTGGGTTGTTTTCTATTCCGCACTATTTGTTGGATTGCATTTTATTTGGCGTAAATTCCTTTTAAATTTGCATAAACACTATTCAACCACCCTTCTCGTGTTTTCCCCATAGACAGGGTCCTTACAGAAGAATCTCAAATACGACGTAGTAGTCGTACAAGGTTGGATCCTCTAAGATTTGAGGATGAATTTCCGCAAACCTTTATGACTTTACTACAAGATGATGACGAGCCTGCTACTTTCAAACAGGCCATATCATGCCCTGCAAAAGACAAATGGATGGAAGCGATGAAGGAGGAGTTGGAATCCATGAAAGTTAACCAAGTCTGGGACTTAGTTGACTTACCCATAGGACGTAGAGCTATTGGGAACAAATGGGTTCTCAAGATCAAGCATAAGGCTGATGGCTCTATAGACAGATATAAAGCACGCCTTATCGCGAAAGGTTTTACGCAACAGGAATGGATAGACTACGAAGAGACCTTCTCACCTGTTGTTCATTTTATCTCGATTCGCCTGATTTTGGCTATGGTAGCTTGCTTAGACCTCGAATTACATCAGATGGATGTAAAGACTGCCTTTCTCAATGGAGAATTGGACGAGGAGATCTATATGGAACAACCAACAGGGTTTGTAAAAGAAGGAAACGAAGATAAGGTTTGTAAACATCGTAAGTCCATATATGGTCTTAAACAATCCTCGAGGCAATGGTATATACGATTTCAAGAAGTTGTCTTATCAAATGGTTTTTCCATGCTTGATGAAGATAACTGTGTATATATCAAGAGGATTAAGAGCAAGTACGTTATTATGTCTCTATATTTAGATGACATTTTAATAGCCGGAAATGACAAGGGCTTTGTGATGGATATCAAGGCTTGGCTTTCATCAGTTTTTGAGATGAAAGACATGAGAGAAGCCGCATATATCCTTGGAGTTAAGATTTCAAGGAATCGTTCGAAGAAACTTCTTTCTCTTTAACAAGAGACTTATATAAAGAAGGTTCTAGAACGTTTTAATATGCAGGACTGCAAGTCCATTGATACTCCTATATGCAAATGCGATAATTTATGTCTGAAATCATGTCCAAAGAACCAAAAGGAAAAGGAAATTATGGAAAAAGTTCCATATTCCAGTGCAGTTGGTAGTCTTATGTACGATATGATGTGTACTAGACAGGACATCTGTTTTACCGTTGGAATGGTAAGTCGTTACCAATCCAATCTAGGGCAAGTACACTGGAAAGCGGTTAAGAGGATAATGCGGTATCTTAAAGGAACTACGGACTATGCTTTATGCTATCAAGGAGATGCCTTGAGGCTCAAAGGCTACACTGATGCTGATTGTGCGGATGATCTCGATGAGCGACGATCGACCTCAGGATATGTTTTCTACTCGGATCTGGTGCAATATCCTGGAGTAGCAAGAAACAATCCTGCATCGCACTTTCAACTATGGAAGCCGAGTTTGTAGAATTTAGCATGGCAGTTCAAGAGGCTGTTTGGCTTAGGAAGTCCTTAGACATGCTAATTGATGCGAGTGACTCAGGTGATGTACCAATACACAGTGACAGTCAAGCATCTATAGCCTATGTCAAAGATCCAAAATTCCATTGTAAGACCAAACACATAGATATCCGCTACAAATTTGCAAAATACTATGATAAGACCAAGAAGGTAGACATAAGGTACATATCTACGCATGAGATGATAGCGGATCCGCTTACGAAGGCGATCCCCAGAGATGTGTTTTACAAACACTTATCATCTCAAGGATTGCGTAAGAGCTGAGTTGTACCAATGTAAATTCACATGTCTGTAAAAGATCAAATTTAATAAAAGAATAAGTTCTTTTCAACATTGCATATGAATTTCTTGAAAATGTTTGTGTACATTTTTTTTAAATCTCAGTTGGTTTTCTAGTATGTCAGACAGATTGAGGTTGGCTCTCTCACATGAGCAACCGCCTTTATTATATCAGACGGATAAAATAAAGATGAGACCTGTTTAAAGTCAAAATCATCAGACGGATGATTTAGAGTCATGAATTAAAACAAAATGGGCGTATGAAAGATCTGCATCATATGGATGCTTACAAAAGATCTAATAGGATTCTTAAATCCTAAATGGTCGTATGAAAGATCTGCATCATATGGATGCTTACAAAAGATCTAATAGGATTCTTAAATCCTATCTGTCTTATGCGGGATGTGGGACCAGAAGATTATTTGAGTAGTAAAAGGGACTCAAATTCAGACATTGTGGTGTCTGATCATCATCCTTACAACATCATTAAGACATACGCTCCATGGGAAAGGAGTGATGTTGTAATACGTATCTCATACTACGTATGCATTTGACCATTGGGTTAGAATAGTAATTGTGTTTACTATTATGTGAGACCCAAAGACCACATGGGTCTTAACTCGTTACCCTTATGGACTCTAATTGGTTCCTTTAGATTTGACTGGGTGATTGCTATCTTATCATGTTGCTTATGGACTATGGTCAATTCGGTCCGGCGGGGCATGTTAGAAAAGCAAGTCAAGTCAAGATCGAAAGGATCGCAAGAAGAGGAAGATTAATTTCATATTCACATTTGGACTTTAAAGATTCAAAGCTGGCCAACCAATTGTAATCCAGATGGGATTCAATTGTTGAATATAAAGTACAAGAAATGTGAAGAAATAATCTAGGGTAAAGCATGCGTTGATCTACTCAACTTTGCACCTCGAGGAGTGTTGTGTATCTCTAACAAGTGCACAACAGCGGACTCTATGCACATGACGGTCACACGGCCTATTTCTCGGTATGATAAACAGAAGAGTTAAAGGAAATATGTTTCCTTACAATCCCCTCAAGTGTGAGTGGGAGATGTTGGATATGGACGACATGAATACACCCATGAGGGGATGTATGAGGGTATACGGACCTCAGATGTCGCGTGCACGAAAGCGTGCGTGAAGGGAACCTTTTCTCGTGTGAAAAGGACCACTCGATAAGTGGAAAAAGTCACTTTATAAGTGCATAAAGGCACTTGATAAGTGAATGAAGAAGAGGATAAGTAAATGTGCTAATATTGGCTAATAAGCCTATATTTAGTTATTTCCTACAATAACTATCCCTAAAGCCTATAAATAGGACCCAAGGGTAAGGCATTTACACTAATCTAACCATGCCATAAGTTTGCATAAGGCAACTTGTGTTCTTCTTCTCCCTTCCATTAAAATCCTCTTCTAAATAGAGATTTAGGCGGTGAAACTCTGCTTCGATCCTCCGTGACGAAGTACCGACCGTTGTGGCGAATCCGAGGGTGAAGTTCAGAGAATACGGTGCCGTGTACGCAAGCGTAAGTCTATGTTATTATTCGATCCTAATGTCGTTGTTTTGACAGTGCTGCCATTCTTGAGAACTCTTGACAACATTTGATAAACTCTTGACTCTATAGAAAATCTCAAGAGATCAATAAACCACTCTCAAGCTCCCTCATTTCCCTCTATTGAGCATTCATCTTCCTTCATGCATTGAAGTTCAGCTCAAGGGAAATCATCCAAGTGCTCTCAAGCATATTCCAACACTTGGAGATCATCTTCCATGCCTTGCATTCATTCATGAGTAAGCATCTCAAGGCATATGTAAGAGTATTTACTTTACATAGTGTAATTTGTTTTCCTATTTCTCTTTGTGGGATGAGGGTACTCTCTTTGTGGGAGTTTCTCTCTTTGTGGGAGATTGTCTCTTTGTGTGACTTGGGAATTCTCTTTGTGGGAATTAACTCTATTTGTGGGAGTTCGAGTGTCCTAGTGTAGGGCTAACCCTAATTCTCTAAGTGGGAGTTAGTGATTCTCTGTGTGGGAGTCTTGATCCTTGTGTAGGATTGGTTGGGTCCTTGTGTAGGGCATAAATCCTCTTTGTGTGGTATCTCCTTGTGAGATTTGTATTCACTTCTCTGTGTGAGAATATAGTAAATATTGGTGTGGCTAGATGTACCCAAGTTTGGGGAACCAGTGTAAAACTTTGTGTTTGCGTTTGGATTGATTGTGCCATTTAATTCCTCTTGCATTTATAATTCCGCGTTTGCAAGTTAAATTTTATTTGGTCAATTTTATTGCCATTACACTATTCACCCCCACTCTAGTGTATGTTGTTAGTATTGCAAGGGTTAGACGATCCCTACAATTGGTATCAGAACGAGGTTAAAGCATACTGCAACGATGGCATTCAAAGCCTCTTCCGTGTCTCATGAAGAAGGTTATTCAACTGTTCGACCCCCGCTCTTTAACGGAACCAACTACCCTAGTTGAAAGATAAGAATGATGATCTACATGGAGGGTCAAGACCTATGGGACATCACAGAGGTGCCATTTGAGAAGCCCACTACTCCTGCGGCTTCTAGGACAAAGGCGAAGAAAGACTCAATCAAGTTCAATGCGAGAGCTATGAATGCATTACATTACGCTCTCTCTGCTAGTGAGTTCAACCGCATCTCCATGTGCAAAACAACGAATGCTATTTGGCACACCTTGGAATTTGTCATGAAGGGACAACGAAGGTAAAGAAATCTAAACAAACTGTGTTTAGATCTAAATATGAAATGTTTAAGATGCAGGAAGGAGCAAGCATTTCAGAGATGTTCACAAGGTTCACCGATATTGTGAACGCTTTGCAGGGACTCAGGAAGACGATTTCCCAAGAGGATCGTGTTGAGAAGATCCTTGACTCTCTTACACCTCGTTGGGAGTCAAAGGCCAATGGAATGTTGGAGTCATATGACACGTCCAAATACACCGTTGAGGAGTGCATTGGAAATCTCATGGCGTATGAAGTGAAGCTTCAACACAAGAAGGAGATTCAACCAACGAAGCCCGAGAAGCTAGAGAAGCAAAAGGGGGCTGCATTCTATGCCAAGGAGGAGCCAATCAAGTGGAGGAGGAAATTCCATCGAGAAGCTCCTAACGAAGAAGATGAGCAAGAAGATGCAAGTGGAGAAGAAATTGAGGATCTTACCGAGCAATTCAAAGCTTTCCTCAAATGCAAGCAAGGTAAGTCTTTGTCAAAGTTTGCCTCCAATTCTAACAAGGTTCCTACTTGTTACACTTGCAGTGGAAAAGGTCACTTGTACACCGAATGCCCTTCCAAACCCATCAAAGAAACTTACAAGGGTAAAGAGAAGAAGTATTGGAAAGGAAAGTCCATGTCCAAAAATCACAAGAAGTGACTTGTCGGGACCTTTGATGATTCGAGTGAGGACACTTCTAGTAATGAAGAAGAGGATACAAAGGAGGATGCTCACGCATGCTTTGTAGCCATGGATGGTCCTACACCTATCCCCTCCGGATTAAGCGAAGAAGAGTTGGATGCTTGGCTTGACGCATACAATTCCTATGAGGATTCGCGCCTCACGGCTAAGGAGGAAAAGTCGTCATCAAGCTCTTGCAAGGATGATGATGATGTTGTTGAGATCGAGGAAGAAAAGATATCATATGAGGAGCTCAAGATCAAATTTGACTTGGTCTCCGAAAATGCTAGTAAGTGCATCAACTCTTACAATAGATTAAAAGCAAAATATAAGATTGCTAAGAGTAGAATGCATGAACTAGTTATTGCAAGTGTAGTACATGATGAAAGGCATGTTTATGACACTTGTGAGAGAGACACACTTCTCTCTCAAGTTAAGGAATTGAGCATTTCTAATGAAAATCTCATTGCTCAAAACCTTAGCTTAGATGCTCACATTCAACAACTTACGTTGAAATGTGAAGAGGAATCCCGGAAGCTCATAAGCTTTGTGTATTCTAGGGATTCACTCCACGATTTGTTGGAAAAACAACATCCGGCAAATCATAGAGGAGGTTTGGGTTATATTCAAAATGTGGTTCCCAAACCCACCTCTAATTCTTCTTGTGGTGCAAATTCAAGAAATATTGCTAAAGCACCTAAGAAGAATCACCATGCTTTCTTGTACAACAGTAACACCAACAAGAAGCATGTAGATCACAAGGTGATGAGGAAGAAAGAAGAATCTTCATTTTTTGCTAAGAAGCAAAATCATCATTCTTTGCATGCTAAGAAATTTGTTTCTACACCTAAGCATGCCACATCCTTCCCTCTTGCTAAGGCAAAACATTTGCCTAGGAAATCCTTGAGTTTATGAATTCCCACTAAGACTAGTGTACAAGAGAGAGATAGTTACATCAACTCTCTAGTTAGGGATGTGATCACCTCGTGTGATTACGTTAGGAAATCAAACTCCTCTTGGGTTTGGTTACCTAATGTCTAGGTTCCTCACACATTTGCATATTGCATGGGTATTGTGCTTCTATGTTTATTTTAAGCATACCCACTGATTGTGTGTGTTTCATGATTTTGAAAATATGTTCAAATTTATCTCTTTACATGAAAATGGGGACCTTGGGGTTTATTGACATGCATGCATGATCCATGTGTATGTCAATAGGGGAGTTAATATATTATATGTTTAAATTAATTTAAGACATATTTTAACTCTCATTTCGGAGGTTATTTGAGATTATTATTGATATTTGGTTATTTTGGGTCTCAAACCAAACCTCTTGTTTATTGCCAACTTGTTTCATGTCTCATTGTTTTTGGCAATATCCTTGTGTATCTTTGAAGCTTGATTTTTCCATATCTATTGCTTTGATACATTTTTAAGGCCCATGGCTCCATTAATTAAATGGTATTAGATCCTAGAAGTCAAAAGTTGACCATTTCTATGATCTAGGGGGAGCATGGGATAGTGAATTGAAACCCACTAAATTATTAAATTTGGTATCATACATATCTTTCTTTTCTTGTATATTGTCACATCTTGGTTAAGATGACACATGGGGGATATTTTTGATATCCACCTTTTTGACGATGTCAAGGGGGAGAGATATATGCATTATGTGATCATATCTATAGGGGGAGAGATATATACATATGCATATGGGGAGAGATATCTCTATAGGGCGAGATATATGGGTTTAGATAAACCATTCTTGTTTGCATGTCGTTATTCTTTGCAATTGGTTTATGTAACCCGTGCCTATTATATGTCACCATGTTTTTATTGGTTTATGAGTATTTACCTTTGTGTAGCTCATTATTTAATTGGTGCATATAAGTAGGGGGAGATCATTAGCATTGTGCTTTAATTCTTTATGATTTACATAATGTGTGTCATCATTAAAAAGGGGGAGATTGTTGAGTATTGGTGTTTCATACCAATCTTATTTTGATGCTGATCACAATATTATGTTGTTGCTAATGAATCTCATGTTTTAGTCTCTCAGTTTATTTCAAGGATATCTTTCTTGGAGACTAATCACTTGGTGTAAGGATGGACATCATGTGAAGAAGGGCCAAAGTTTGGACTCAAGGAGTGCCAAAGCTTGGAGATGATGGAGAGCTTTCAAGGCATCTAGATTAAAGACTTAGACTCTTAAGAAAGCATTGTAATCCATGTAATTTACTTTATTACTTTCTCTCTCTTTTGAGTCTAGGGTTGATGTAATGCCTTGCTAGATGGTTTGCTCATTCATGCACATACATTTAACCATCTTAGTGAACATTAGGATTATCATAGAATCCAACCCAATAGGTTCACTCTTTCTGTCAGTCGCCTGTTGAGGGAAACACAGCTGACTGGGTGATTTCCAGTCGCCTGTAGATCCTTTACAGTCGCCTGATATGCACTGCTCAAGTCAATATTTCTATTGACTCAAACTTGAGCTTTACGCACAGTCGTCTGTCGATCGGTTTCCAGTCGCATGTATATTTACAGTCACCTGGATATTGGCCAACAGTCGCCTGTCTAGCGTAAGTGCAATCTCTGCATCTCTCTGTCTTCTCTCCATACGTTACAGTAGTCGACTGATGAAGAATGTACAGTCGCCTTACTATTTTAGAGTCGACTGTAGTATTAACATCAGTCGCTTGTGCAAAGAATTGGAGAAAGAGTGCAGCTCTCTGTTTCGATCCATCCCCTGCAGCAGTCGTCTACTGAAGGATTAACAGGCGCCTGTCCTGTTTGTCAGTCAACTGTATTGACTTCGTCAGTCGACTGCCCTGGCTCAGATTATAGCCGTTGGATATTTTCTAGCCGTTGATCAGTCGACTGTCTTATGATCATCAGTCAACTATTCCTGTCGTTTTCACCCAGTTTCTAGCCGTTGCTGATTTGATTATTTGGCTGTTTCTTTGGGTTTTTGGGCTTGATATAGGATTCCTATATATATGAGTGTGATGCCATTCTTGAGAACTTTTGACAACATTTGATAAACTCTTGACTCTATAGAAAATCTCAATAGATCAATAAGGCACTCTCAAGCTCCCTCATTTCCCTCTATTGAGCATTCATCTTCCTTCATGCATTGAAGTTTAGCTCAAGGGAAATCATCCAAGTGCTCTCAAGCATATTCCAACACTTGGAGATCCTCTTCCATGCCTTGCATTCATTCATGAGTAAGCATCTCAAGGCATAGGTAAGAGTATTTACTTTACATGGTGTAATTTGTTTTCCTATTTCTCTTTGTGGGATTAGGGTACTCTCTTTGTGGGAGATTGTCTCTTTGTGGGACTTGGGAATTCTCTTTGTGGGAATTAACTCTCTTTGTGGGAGTTCGAGTGTCCTAGTGTAGGGCTAACCCTAATTCTCTGAGTGGGAGTTAGTGATTTTTTGTGTGGGAGTCTTGATCCTTGTGTAGGATTGGTTGGGTCCTTGTGTAGGGCATAAATCCTCTTTGTGGGGTATCTCCTTGTGAGATTTGTATTCACTTCTTTGTGTGGGAATATAGTGAATATTGGTGTGGCAGGATGTACCCAAGTTTGGGGAACCAGGGTAAAAATTTATGTTTGCGTTTGGATTGATTGTGCCATTTAATTCCTCTTGCATTTATAATTCCACATTTGCAAGTTAAATTTTATTTGGTCAATTTTATTGTCATTACACTATTCACCCCCCCTCTAGTGTGTGTTGTTAGTATTGCAAGGGTTAGACGATCCCTACAGTTCCAACTACTCCTATTGATAGACAAGGATAACAATCTATCTTCAAAGCATCGACTACGAACTTTGGAACAAGTTGGAAACTCAATACGAGAAGCATACAACTCCATATGCCCAATGGTCCACTAATGACAAATCTGTCGCAACTCACAACTCTAAAGTAATGAATGCACTATTTTGCGCTATGGACAAGAATGAGTTCAACCGTGTCTCCCGGGCCAAAACCGCATATGACATCTGGCATACACTCCACGTAACTCATGAAGGAAGTAATAAAGTTAAGGAAACTAAAATCGATGTTCTTGTTCACAAGTTTAAGTTATTCAGAATGAAGGACAATGAACCAATTGGAGAAATGATCACTCATTTCATCGACATTGTCAACTCCTTAATAGCCCTTAGAGAAACCTATTCTCAAACGGTATAAGTACAGAAGATTCTTCGTGCCTTAACATCAGAATGTAAGAAGAAGACTATAGCCATAGAAGAAGCCAATGACCTTTCAACTCTCACCGTTGGAAGCTTGGTTGGTAACCTGATGGCCTACGAAGTACAACTTCAAGATCGCAAAGAACAAGCAAATACAAAGAATAAATCTATTGCCTTCGCCACTTCATCAGACACCGATGATTCAGACATGGACGATGAGGACATGGCACTAATAACTAGAAACTTCAGGACGATCAGGACATTGCACTAATAACTAGAAACTTCAGGACGATCAGGACATTGCACTAATAACTAGAAACTTTAGGACGATGAGGACATTGCACTAATAACTAGAAACTTCAGGAAGTTTCAACGAAGAGGTAAGTTTAAAAGTTTTAAACCTAAAACTACGGATGCTTCTTTATGTTTTCAATGTAACAAACCAGGACATATGAAAAAGGATTATCCACTTCTTAAGCCAAAAGAAAGGACATTCAACAACTTTGGAAAGGATAAGAAGTTCGAAAAGAGAAAGAAGGCACTTGCAGCAACATGGGACTCTTCATCTTCCGATGAAGAAGAAGAAGTCAACGAACAATCAACTGAAGAGAATGCCCATATGTGTGTTGGAACTTGGTATTTTCCATCCTCTCTTCCATAAAGTTTTGATGTGACAAATCAATATATTTCATGTTACTAACTTTATCTATGCAGATGTACAGCTACAACGCAAATTCATTTACATCACGCATATGATCAAAGTACAAGGATCCTCTGCAAAAACAACCTTGCTACTCAAATTACGTGTGAAACACGTATCTACGGAATGATGTAATTTTTATTTTTTAGATAGCTTCAGGGCCTTGGTTATATCATATCATATATCCCTAAAGCTCAAATCTACATCATCTCCTAACTCATTTTGATCCTAAAATCAAAATTCGTATTTTTAAGTATTAGCCTATTAGGATTTTTTCTAGCCTACCAAAACAGTTATATTTTGACTTGATACTAGTATTTTTAAGTATTATCTACTTACATTTTGATCCTACAGTTATATTTTTTCTAACGAACAAGGATCTATCCGTTGTCTATTTCACGTCACCAAAATTTTGTGACCGTTTGTTACCGTTTCAAAATTGGCAGGCTACGAATTTTCGTAGCATGCCAAAATGCTTTTGGGACTGAAATTTTCCAGAACAGTTTCTGACCGTTCTCCAACGTTCCTCTCAGTTTCTGAACGTTGTGCAACGTCTCTTTTAGAGCCGTTCACAACCGTTTCTAAAACCTATAAAAGGAGGGGTACCCCCTCTCATTTTCCACACACTTTCCTCTTCTTTATTCTGATTTTGTTGAAAGCAAGTCATTAATTTTCTTAAGTAATTCTGCCATTAGTTGTTCTTTTCTTATTTGTAAGAAGAAATCATTAGATTTTTCTCTTCATTTAAGAACGGAAGAACTTGGATTTTCAACATCACTTTTGGAAAGTTGTTTGTGTTCATAATTGCAAGAAGATATCAATAGATCTCTCTCTTCTTTTATGAACCAGAGAACTTCAAGTGTTGCGCTTCATTACATATCTTTTACATCTTGAAGTTCATCTTCTAAACACCATCCTTGAATTCATTCTCTGAAATTTATAACAAGGCTATAGGTGTTTTTCTATTTCTTATTTAACAGGTTGGAATCTCTGTTTAGATATTGTACAAAGTTTGGGACACTGGGAGTGTCGCCATTTTTGTAAGTTCGTGCTTGCGGGGCAAGTGATTATAGTGGATTGAAAATCTCTACGGGGTTGAGGACTGGAGTAGGATCACAAGGATCCGAACCAGGATAAATATCTGTGTTTGCGATTGGTTTAATTTTCAGCACTTGTCATTTTATTTCTGTGCCATCTTTGCAAATATTACTAACATTTTATTTGCAAATATTTTTTAATATACACTATTCACCCCCCCCCCTCTAGTGTATTGATCCTTACAGGCTAAAATTACAATGTGCTTTATGGCACAAAGTGATAATGAGGTAAGTAGTTTAGAAAATGAAGAACTACTCGATGCTTTTAATGATTTATATATGAGATTCAAGAAATTGAATTCTCAACATAAGACATTAGTTCTTTCTCATCAAGAACTAACATCTTCTTCTTATTCATTAGATAATCTAAAAATTGAGAAGGAAACATTAACTTCTCAAAATGATAAACTACTTCATGAAAATAAGATTCTCAAATCTGAGAATCATAATATGATTTCACGCATCTCTATTTTAGATAAGGTTATTTCTTCTCTAAAATTGAAATATAATAATATGTCTACTAATATTAGTAAACTTAATAAAGGAAAGAATAATATAGATGATTAAATTAAATTACAACATCCTGCTAATCATAGACAATGTTTGGGATATAAAAATACTTCCAAATCCAATATTCTTGGTAATGTCATTTTAGAAAAGAAATAGCATGTATTTATTAATGCTAAGAAAATTGATTCCTCTAATAATATGAAAAAGGATACTATTTTTATTCCAAAGAAGACCAATTTTTCTACAACTTCTAAGAAAACCATTATGCATAATATTTGGATTCCCAAAGATATTTGTTTATATGACAAGGATTTATTGGTTTCTAACTTTATGTAAAATGTCATTCTTTCTGCAAATTATTTGAAGAAAACATATTCCAATTGGTTTGGTTTCCTAATGACTAATCCTAAGGACCCATTTAAAAAGGGTACCAATATTCATTGTTTATCTTTCAGGTACCTATTACAGAAAAATTGATTCTAGATTGTGGATGTTCTAAACATATGACCGTGAACATCAATCTTCCATCAACCGTTCAGTTCAAAGATGGTGGCATAGTTACTTTTGGTGATAATACAAAGGTAAAGTGATTGGTCTCGAAACTGTTGGTGATCCAACCAAGCCAATCATCAAAAACATGCTCCTCGTCGATGGTTTGAAACATAATCTCTTATCCATTTCTCAACTTTGTGATAAAGATTTTAAAAAAGTTTTTGAAAAGAATGCATGCATTATATATGATTTTGATATGACTAATATTTTTTTCAAGGTAGTTGTATGAATAACATATATGTATTATGTATGAAAATAGCTTTACATGATCATTGCATACTTGCATCCATGGATAACACACTTTTATGGCATAAGCGTTTTGGTCACACTAACTTTAAGCATTTAACACGTATTTTCAAACATAAGTTAGTTTCTGGTATGTCTAATATATCTTTTACTCATTCACAATTTTGTGATGCATGTCAACAAGGTAAGATGCATAAATCCTCCTTCAAATCAAAAGATGCTATTTCTACAAAGAGACCTCTTGAACTTTTACATTTGTATTTATTTGGTCCTTCTAGAGTAGCCTCTTTGAATGGTAAAAGCATTTGTAATTGTTGATGATTTTTCAAGATAAACATGGGTATTATTTTTAAAGCATACGAATGATGCATATGAAGAATTTCCAATATTTTGTAAAAGAATTCAAAAATTAAAGTCTTCATCCATTATTACTATTCGTAGTGATCATGGATGAGAATTTAAAAATGAATTATTTACAAAATTTTGTAATAAACATGGTATAATACATAACTTCTCTTTTCCTCGAGCCGCACCACAAAATGGTGTAGTTGAAAGGAAAAATAGAACATTACATGAATGTGCTAGAACCATGTTATGCGATAGTAATTTAACAAAGTATTTTTGGGCAAAAGCTGTCGCTACTGCATGTTATGTTTTAAATAGAATTTTGATAAGACCATAATTAAATAAAACTTGTTTTGAATTGTTTTATGAACGTATTCCTCGTGTTTCTTATTTTAAGGTTTTTGGTTGTAAATGCTTTATTCTTAATACTAAGGATTCATTGGATAAGTTTGATTCTAAATACGATGAAGGTATTTTTGTAAGATATTCTACACGTAGTAAATCATATAGGATTTATAATAGAAGAACCTTGTGCATTGAAGAATCTCTTCATGTTAGTTTTGACGAGAACTTTTCTCATATTACTCATTTAGATGAAGATGATTCTATTCCTAGCATTAGTTCTTTAGAAAACTCTAAGTTAAATGATGATGATACTAATAATTCCATTCCTGAGATTATACCTGAAAATACAAGTCTTTCTAAAGCATTCGTTGAAGTTCCTAATCATCCACATAATCTAGTTATTGGAGATATCTCTGATAGACTAAGAACTAGATCACAAATTGAACAGATGCCTAATTATGCATTTATTTCATCCATTGAACCAAAGAATGTTATTGAAGCATGTAAAGATAGTTCATGGATTTTAACAATGCAGGAAGAACTTAATCAATTCAAATGGAATGATGTACGGGAATTATAATCTAGACCTTCAGATCATCCTGTAATTGGTAATAAGTGGGTTTTCAAGAACAAATTGGATGAATCTAGACAAGTGGTTAGGAATAAGGATAGATTAGTCGCACAAGGTTATATATCAGGAAGAATGTATAGATTATGATGAAACCTATGCACCTGTTGCTAGATTATAATCAATTAGAATGCTTCTAGCATATGCATGTTATAAGGATTTTAAGTTATATCTAATGGATGTTAAGAGCGCATTTCTAATTAGTATTATAAAGGAAGAAGTATATGTAGAACAACCGCCTGGATTTCAACATGAAAGTTCAGAAAACCATGTTTTCAAGTTAAAGAAAGCAGTATATATGGTTTAAAACAAGCACATCGTGCTTTGTATGAAAGGTTGAAGAATTTTTTTTAAAATATGGTTATTCTATTGGAAAGATAGATTCTACTTTCTTTACTAAACATATAGATTCTGATGTTATTATTATACAAATATATGTTGATGACATAATTTTTGGTTCTACTAATGATCTTCTTTGTTAAGAATTTTCTAAGGAAATGCAGAATGAATTTGAGATGAGTCATATGGGTGAATTAATCTACTTCCTTGGACTTCAAATCAAACAAATGAAGGAAGGAATTTTTATACATCAAAGTAAGTATACAAAGGAACTCATCAAAAAGTTTGGATTAGAGAATTCTGCAGAAAAATGTACTCCCATGGGTACATCATCAAATCTTAATAAAGATCCAAACGGTAAGAGTGTTGATCAAACACTATATCGAGGTATGATTGGATCATTACTTTATCTTACAGCAAGTAGACCAGATATAATATTTTCTGTTTGTAAATGCATTAGATATCAGTCTGATCTTAAATTATCTCATATGACTGTTGTCAAAAGGTTAATTAGGTATATCAAACATACATCAGATTTTCAAGTTCATTTGATTTAGTTTCATATAGTGACGTAGATTTTGCGGGTTGCAAATCTGATCGTAATAGTACAAGGGTACTTGTCACTTTTTAGGATATGCATAGTATCATGGTTTAGTAAGAAACAAAACTTTGTTTCTTTATCTACAACAGAAGTGGAATACATTGCCGCTGGTTTAGCATGTGCACAGATTTTATGGATGAAACAAACAATTTTAGATTATGGTATTAAATGTGACACACGTCCTATCATGTGTGACAACACCAGTAATCTATCCAAAAATCCTATAAATCATGCACGCACTAAGTAATAGATATACGTCTTCACTTCTTGGATGATCATGTACAAAAGGTGACATTATTCTTAAGTATATAGATACTAAAAATCAAATAGCTGATATCCTTACTTAGCCCAATGAAGAAAATTTTCTAAAACTTAGAAGAGAACTAGGCCTTATTAGTGAATCGGCATTTTAACTATATATTATAGTTATATATTAAGTTATTATCATTTTATGATTTTTTTGGATTTTTCTGATTTAAATCATATTTAAATTAGTCGACTAATATCTGAAACTAGTCGACTAATCCTCCAGAATTAATTATATATATAAAGTTTTGTTTGAATATGAAATATTTTTTGTAAATTGTTTTATTTCGGTCAAAACCGAATGTCATTAAGGCAAGACTTCCAAATTCAAAATTTTGAGAGTTTCCCTCTTACACGTACTTTACAAGTACTAAGTACAAGAGAGACAAGACCTTTCCCTTCCACACTCTTACACACTAAGTATAAGAGTACTATATAGTCAACCATCATTTACTTTTGGTCCTTCTTTTTATAATTTTTGGTCGACTAATGCTAATGATTAGCCGACTACTTATAATTGTCACCCCAATTTTGATAATTTGACTTAGGGAGAAAATATGCATTTAATTTCCGATACTCTGCAGTAGTTTATGGACTCTGCAGGGATTTTCAGTATTATTTTATTATATATTATTATATTATGATTATAATAATAATATATCTTTAAAATGAAATGTTTACATACTCTCTTGCATAAAAAGCATATCTTTAGGGGGAGTATTTCAGTAAACACATGACAAAGTTTTTGTTGTTATATATTCGTTAGTCACATATTATTATAATATTCAATGCTTGTAAAATCATTAAAAAGAGGGAGAATGTTGGAAACTCGTAACTCCTCTTATGGTGTTGATGATACAAACATATTATTTTATATGTACTAACTTTATCTTTGCAAATATTATAGCACAATAAATTAGCACAATCATCAGGTGTACAAATTGCAAGAGGCATTCACTACAAGACGAAGCATATTGAAGATATTTTGTATCATGTAATAAGTGATGTAATCTTTATTTTTTCTCTTGCACATACTTAGAATGTAAAAGCATTGATGATTATCTCTCTTAGTCGTTTAGGGACCATCTTTAAAAAACCAAGTCGGAAGTCAAATTAGTCGACAATCCCTAGTACTAGTCGACTAATTAAAATCGTAACACAATCAAAGCTTTCATTAGTCGATCAATCCCTAGTGCTAGTCGTCTAATTTAAATAGTAAAAAATTCAGAAAAATCTGAAACTTTGTCAGACCCATCCTAGAGTCTCTATGCTCATTTTCCCACCATTTCCTAAATTTTCAAATTTTTAGTTGACTAATACGTCCTATTAGTCTACCAATCTTTTTCAAATTTAAATATTTTAATGATTTATCATTTAAATATTATATTTATTAAGTTGAAGTTAGACCTGTCACAATGGCTAGTTTTAGCAGTTAATATCTGTTTATAGCCATTTTCTACAGTTTCCTACCGTTTTAGGAAGTTACATCTCTTGAAAAGACACTTTAAATTCCATTCTATCCAGTCAGCTTTAATTAGTCGACCAATACATAAAATTAGTCGACTAATTTGGACCAAAATGGATCAGATTTTTCTGAAAATTTAGACAGTTGTACAACGGTCATAAACTACCTCTTTTGGCTATAAATAGACCCCTAGACCCATGCCTACCAATTACAAAAATTTACTCTTTCTCTTTTTTCTTAAGTTCACTTTCTCTCTCTAGAAAGTTAGTGATTTTTAGATTTTCTTAGAGGAACCTCTGCAGAAAATTTTGTTCGATAGAAATTCCAATCTTCAAGTTTGTTCTACTACAAGTTCCATCTAGAACCTTGGAGATTCAATCACCTTCCTTGCGCAATAATTCCATCAATTATCAAGGCTATATGTGATTGTTTCATACTCTTTCTTTACTTTATTTTGTGAATCTCTTGTTGAAGAGATTGTACAAGTTTACAACACGGAAAGTGTTGACATCTTTGTATATTGATTACTTGTGGGGAGTAAGTGTTTTAGTTGATTCAAATCTTTACGGGGTAGAGGACTGGACGTATGATCACAAGGATCCGAACCAGGATAAAAATCTTTGTGTTTGTGTTTTGAATAGTCTGGATTGTGATCTTTTATTTCCGCACCCTTATTGCCATTTTTATTAACTTTTAATTTTGCAATATCGTCGTGATTTCCACCATTCGCCCCCCTCCAGTGTATTTGGTGTGCTAGGAGATCCAACAAGATGGTGCACTGACACTTTCATGTTGCATCAGCACAGCCATGTCATGCATCATTCTCCTCCTCTTGGCCTCTAAGATCAACCATGCCTCATTCCTATCATCGGCTCCCCTTATTTGGCATCAATATCGCCTAAAATGCATCGTGTTGGACACGATCACATGAAACATGGAGTAAACATACCCCAGGCATAAAAGTGGTAAAAGATAGTAAAAAGCGACTAAAATAAAGGCGATGGAAAAAATAAAGTGGGAAAACATTGGCGAAAAAGGGCGAAAAAGGTGTATAAAATACGCCAAATAGTTACCTTGTTGGTTATATAAATTCCCAACTTTCTTACCCTTCATCACCACCATGGCTCCTTTGGATACCCTCAGCTGGCCATTCTCAACTACTAACTTGCATCCCACATTGTATAACACACCAATAGAAATTAGTCTCGTTCTGAGATCTGACATGTGCCTGACATCACCTAGGATACGCACGATCATGCATGCGGATCTGCACTATTCTAATCCCCACAATCTTGCATGTGGTGTTGTTCCCCATAAGAATAGAGTATCCATCTTCTTGGGAACTATACGTTGAAAACCAACTCCAATGTAAAGTCATATTGAAAGAACATCTCCTATCTATTAACCATGCAACTTGGGTCTCATCGGACACTCCCTAGCAAATATATGAGCTTTACACATGTCATCTTTACCTTTATAGTCATTTATCTTCTTATCCTCAAATCCCAAGGAGGCTGAACTATAGGCACTATTCCCTTTCTTCATTACCCTAGCATTAAGGCATTGATCCTTCCAATGATCATTTTTCCTGCATATGAAGCAAGAGGTGTCTCTTTAATCTTTAGACTCTCTGGACTTAGAGCAACCCTTCTTCTTGAAGTGACTTTGCCCCCGTTTCTTGTCCAACCTACACCTCATATACAAGGCCACGTCGTGTTTACTCCTAAGGTCCCTACCATGGACACTCTCACATAGAATCTTCGTGTGGAGAGCTTTTTTCACTCTTCAACTGTGAGCGTCATTCGTCCATAAATCTTCTAATAAACAAAATTGGAGAAATCCTCAGTCAATGAGCAAAGACGGATAACCGATTGTTGTTCTTCATATATCTTGACTGTCATTCCCCACAGATCCATCATTATTCTGTTTAACTCATCTATGTAATCTTTCACTGATGGACCAGGATTCATTCTCAAAGTGTAGCGGTGTTGCAACAAATAAAGGCGGGTAGTAAACGACTTATTCATGAACACCATTTATAGCTTCCTCCAAGTGTCCTTGGCCGAGATATCAGCAATTCCTCCCTCAGGATAGTATTAATTAGCGATAATTGAATGGCACTAAACACCTTCCTTTTAATCTTAGCTTTCTGAGCTGCCGTAACTGAAGCATCAATCTTGTCTTCCTCGAAGAAAATTTGACTACACTCCTTCTGCCTCATGTATGACTTAATCCTGACTTGCCATAACTGAAATCATTATGGCCAGCAATCCTTTCTATGTTGAGATATTCTAAACTCACCATCTTCATCACTCAAAATCTCCACAATCAAACAAAAATCTCTGATATCACTTGTTGCAAAAAGATACACAAGATAGAAGCACGACAACCAGCTAGCGAGTGGGGCTCACAAAAACCAATCGACATAATAACCAAACAACCTTTGCCCTAGTCGAATCTTGCGGGATAAAATTGAGCAAATGAAGTATGCATACAATCAACAAAAGCAAGAAAGTATATGAGGCCAAGACGTTACCCAGGTTTGGTTGAAGACTAGACCTACTCCAACATTCCACGACGATTCCACAATTCTAATCAAGAGTTACAAGCTTTACACCACTTCTTCTTTAACCCTCAAGTGAGTAATAACTTGGTTGAATACACCAATCACCCACTTTCAATCTTACAAAGAACAAGAGACGACAACAGAAGACAAAAGAACCCAAGAAATCCCAAAAGCCCTAGCTTTATCTTCTTTGGTTCTTCTCTCTTCTAATCTCTCATAAAAGATCTCTTGAATGCTCAAAAACACACACACACACACACACTCTCTCTCTCTCTCTCTCTCTCTCTCTCTCTCTCTCTCTCTTTGCCCACCCTCCCCCTCCCACCCTCCCCCTCCCCCCCCCCTCCCCCTCCCTCTCTCCGTCTCTCTCTCTCTCTGTTTCACAAACCATGCCCTAGCATCTCTCAAACAGCCCCCTTATATAGCCCTTAAAAGATGTAAGCAATTGTAGCCATTGGGTCTCAATCCAATAGTCAGAAATTGGACCCAAAAAAACTCAGCCGAGCTGTTAGATGTCTGGAAGATGTGTTACAGATGTTGGTCCTTACTAGGCATCTGGAAGATGTATAACAGATGAATGTTCCCTAAGTAGATGCCTGAGACAGTTGACACCTAAATTTCTGAGAGTTGCAAGTAATTACCTCAATTGCTCCAGGCGTCTGATGGTGCTTTGCCAGTCACCTGACTACCCAATGTCTGATACATCAGATACTTCAAACGCTTGCACCGGCTCGTTCAGGCGTTTGGAACCACTACTTCAGAGGTCTGACAATTGGCTGCCAAGCCAGAGTTCTCGACAAACGTAAACTATTAGACATCTGGTGCCTAAGTACCATGAGTTTGATCCTGAATAGACATTTCAGATTCCAGATTCTTGATTTTGCATCACAAATTACAACATATGTCACATTTTGGTAGCAAATGCTTTACGAACCAAAAGAGAGAGTGCCGGCCTTATCTCTTATTTATTTCTATAGATGCTGATATAGATATATCCTGCTATAATAAGTTTTTTATTTCTATTTAGTAGTAGTCTAGTGGATCATCATTTGTATATATCTAATGTATATTTGCTCATTCAAAGAAAACACCAACAATGGAGAAGAATTCAATATGATGCCCTTAGCTCTCTTGGAAAAAATTATCGTGTCTAATATCAAATGAACCTTGTCCATTTTCATATATACAGCCACATGGAAATTCCTTTATTCTTAAGGTTCTTATATTGTGCTTAAAGTGGTGACTCAAAGAAGCACTGCACTTGTCTGAAGACTCATACTTTTGATGTTCTTTACAAGCTTCCTTTTCTAACTCAGTTTGAAGACGAAGTTCTCAAACAGAAAGGAATGTAGAATGATTCAGGAAAGTTCAAGGAAATATTTGAAGCATAATGAACACATGCATTAACTCCCAAGTGAATCCAAGATTTGCCAACTCCACTTGAATTCTAGATGCTAACAAAAAATCACTGATCAAAGGCAGGCAGCCAACACTTGCATGACAACCAGGTCTGGTTCTATTGCTAGCCAAGTTAGGCAGCCGCCTAAGGCCTCTAAATTTCAAAGGCCACTTATTTTCATTTTTGGGTCTGACCCCAATCTCAATTTTCATTTTATCTCAAATCCCAATCTCTAACCTCATTGCCTCAACTCCAAGTCTCCAACAGGTTCATTGAAAGAGTTTGTGAATGAAAAAAGAGATCTTAAACAACTCCTCCAGGTCTCTAATCGTCGTTGCCCTCTTCTCCAATCGCTGCAGCCCTCTGTGCTCAGACTGCTCTCTCTCTCTCTCTCTCTCTCTCTCTCTCTCTCTCTCTCTCTCTCTCTCTCTCTCTCTCTCTCTCTCTCTCTCTCTGGCCCCGGCTTGACGCTCCGATCGAATCATCGACAGCATCGACGGTCTCTGCGACTACAGATCGGTTGATTCGGCGCCTTTGTGGGTCGTGATTCCTTCTTTCTCCCTCTAGCATCGGCAGGCCCATCTCTCTCCGACAGACAGCATGGCGGCTTCAATCGGTAAGGACTAAAAAACCCAAATTTTTCTTCCATCGTCCGTCGACTCTCTACATGCACGGTTTTACTGCTAGGCAAGTTAGGCAGCCGACTAAGGCCTCTAAATTTCGGAGGCCTCTTATTTTCATTTTTGGGTCTAAGCCTAATCTCAATTATCATTTTATCTCAAAACCCTATGCTGCAGCCCACCTCATTGCCTCAACTCGAAGTCTCCAACAGGTTGATTGAAAGAGTTTTGAATAAAAAAATAAAAAAAGAGATCTTAAACGACTCCTCCACGTCTCCAATCGCCACTGCCCTCTTCTCCAATCTCCGTTGCCCTCCTCTCTGAGTCTCTCTCTCTCTCTCTCTCTCTCTCTCTCTCTCTCTCTCTCTCTCTCTCTCTCTCTCTCTCTCTCTGGCTCTTCCAGTCCCAGTCTCCATTTGGCCCCAGCTCGGCGATCCGATCGAATCATCGACAACATCAGCGGTCTTTGCGACTGCGGATCGGCTGATTCGGTGCCTTCGTGGGTTGTTTATCGTCCCAGAACTAACACCTAGAACTGACCTAGCAATGGCACAAATGCCAAGTGCTAAATGTATCCCAAATGCGAATCCCCGGTACTTTACGCAAGCATACGGTGTCAAGTAATAGTATAAAAGATGTCGATCCCACAGGGAAGATATGAATGTTAATGTCTTGGGTTATTTTTAAATCTCAGAATATATGTAGCAGTTGGTTTCGAAAGATTGGTTGTTTAGGATTGTGAACAATTAATAAAGACTAGGGCTTTAGGACTCCCTATTAGGATCGTCGGATGTCGATAGTTGGTTAAGACTCTTACGTTGCATTGGTTTTATATGAATTGTTGCATCCAAGATGTGGAATTCATGGTTCTAAGCACCATGAATCTTACATATCGCAGTAACCCGTAGGCGCACACGACACGTCCATTAAGAATCGACAATATTCGTGCCACTCTCGTGGACAGAATGATCTCGGCTCACGTGTAACACCTCGCTTCCCAAAAGACACCGGAAGCGAGAATGTTACGAGGTCTGCATGAACTAGAGCTGTGAAGTTCGAGTTCAATGAGCGTCTGTGATAACACAACAAGGAATGTCCTTGCATGCATTTTAGAACAATAAGAAACATTCATAAATTTATTGCCACATCCAAAAATAAAATGTCCATACACGAAATAAAACACAAAGGCCACAGCTGGGCCAAAGTAACAACAAAGGGAAACGTACACTAAGCAAAAACTGAAAGTAAAACTAAAGGGAAGCAGCAATAGCGAAGGTCTCTAGTCCTCCGCAGGGAAAGACTCGGCGTCAACGGCGAACACCTGGCTCTCTAAGTCAGGTGTTTCAAAAGGATCCTCCTGGTAGTCCGGCTCGGGATCTGACATACATCAAAAAACATGAATATATGTCAGCAAGGGTCTGTAAGTGGAGGTCAGAAAACCCAAGGCAAGGTGTACAAAATAATATTGAACTATGAAGCATTAATGGATTTATACGAGATGTCAACAAAAATTTTTTAAGCATGGACAGTTCTAATTGAAGTAAAGTAAAGCAATCCTAACATGGCAGTTCTAAATAGTTTAAAAGTAATAAGTATGGCATTTATGTTAATTTATTAACATGACAACTTAACATAGACAACAATAGTAAATAGGTTCCACGTTAGTGTTTCCTATCTCTCATATGGTTCACGCCTTTAGGACGTGATGAGTGGATCGTTCTTCTCACGTGGGTTTTACCGTGATTGACGCCACCCCACCGCATGCGGGTGGTGCTCTTGAAGAGAAGACCCCTTCATACGCCTAGTGGCTGCTCAACCCTAACCCCACCCAAGATTTGTGCTGGAACACGAGCTAGCCCAGTCGACTCACACGCATCATGAAGTCACGATTTCTCCTTCGAGACGCACGATTTCACGATGTCACTCATTAGTAACATTCCAAGAATGACCAAGTAAGACATGCACCAATTTAACAATGTCATCATTTCTTTTTATACAATACTTTCAATGATTAAAAAGGGTGTTGAACAATATTTACAATAATTTAAAAGAACGCTGAACGAGTGGATATAATGAACATGCTACAGATATTGATTTTCTTTGCCAATGTTTAAAATTAAAGCATATCAAGTTATATGTCAACGGGTCACATTTTAAGTCTAGAACACCATGGTATTAATTTCATGCGTCATTTCACGTGCAGATTTTGTGTTATACAGCTTTAAATGAAAATGACTAAAAGAGCATCCAACTTAAAAAATTCATAATAAATTGTACACTTGCCTGATTTCAACGTTCTTGGTGTCGTTGGGTTCTTCTCGACGAATACTATGTACTGTGAGATTGGTTCGCTGGTTTGATTAGACATACAATCAGATCAGGTCCTATTCAATCATAACGAACGTTAAAATAATTCCTACGACGTCAAATAATCTGATTTTATTAAGTTTTCTACACTACGATATGGGTTATAGTATATTAATAGATAGATCCACTAACCTGTGAAATGCAGCGAAGGATCGGGACGTGTACGGCATTTGACGACAATTACAATGTGGGAAACATGTTGCGGCAGCGAGGAATGAAGCAGACAGCGGCGTCTACAAGTCGTCGGGGTCTGTAGTTGGTCGGAGGAGCACTGATCAATAGCACGGGTGTCAGTTGCGGCTGTGTGAGGCGAGAGGAGGGGTCCCTGGTGCTTTAAGAGATGGCGGGTGCTTGGACAGGGGAGTGCGGCCTAGGTTGCATGTGCTGGAGAGGGTGGCATGGCCTGCAGCGATGGGGAGCGGTCTGCTCACACGGGAGGGGGAGAACTTGACGTTCTGACAGGGGGAAGGCCTGCGGTGGCTACCGAGCTGGCCTATGCATGGGGCGATGAATATGGCCATGGACTGAGGGTTCAAGGAGGCAGCCTGGGCGCGGTCTGCGGTGGCACACAGGTGCAGTTGGTGGCTGGAGTTGGGTGGCGGCCGTGAGGGGATGAAGGCCACGGGGTCGGATGAAGAGAGGGGAGCGTTGGGCGGCAGCGAGTAGAGGCCAGGTTGTATAGATGAGGGAGGCCTCTGCGTGTGTGTAGGGGAGAAGAAGAGGGGGTAGGCTTACTTATATAATATTAGTAGGGGTTTCAAAAATCTGTAGGTTGTGTTCCTCTCGGGGGGATTAGGTTCATGTGAGTAGTGGTTCTAAAATTTGAATGGATTTCATGTAACAGACCTAGGGATGTAGGCCAGCATGTGAGACTTGTTTTAGGCTGGGTTCTTCTAGGTATTAGTCCTAGGTTTGTTTGTTTTCTTGTTTTCTTTTTTTGTGTTAGGGTTTTAGCTGTTAGAGGGTGCGACTGAGTATTAGGTTAGAGCTTGGAGTTATATTAGGAAGGAGGTTTGAAATTCCTATTAATAGGATTTGATTTGTTTTTATTAGATTTGATTAGGGGAAAATTAAAGCTAAAGTAAATAAGGAAATTTTGAAGAAATAAAAACATTAATAGAGGAGGAATCTTAGGGTTAATAATGCCAATGTAATTATAGGTTTTAATAAGATTTAATTAAAAAGGTTTTCAAAATTATTTGAATTTAAAAAGGTTTGAATTATAAATTTTAAAATAATTTTTAGATGGAAAATATCATTTTAGGTTTAGGGTAATAATTCTGGCTAATACGTGTAATGGATGGTAGCTAATATGAGTATGAGTATATGTACGCCTAACGACAACACAAGTTATGAACACGCAACGGGTACGAAAAATATACAACAAGAGGGAAATCGAATGAAGCGTATCACTAAAAACTTGTCGTTACATGACACACCTGGAACCTACACCTAAATTCCACCTAGCGGTGTCACGATCGCTAGGCGTAGTATGGCTCCTAGGTGTCAATTCCGGGCTCTATCCGCAAGCAGATGGTGTCAAATTATAGTATAAAAGTTGTCGGATCCCACAGTGACGGTGACAGTGTATTTGCAGTCTCGGATTATTATTAGATCTCGAAGGTGAGATAGAAGTTGGGTTGAAGGGATTGGTTTCGATGTTGTTGTTAACTTGATAATAAAAAGAAACTAGGGTATTAGGGATCACCACTAAGACCGTCGGAGATCGATGTTGGAATAGGATCCTTATGTTACATTAGGATTAGGGGATTGGTCTCTCAACTCATACCACTCTCGTGGATTAGAGTTTTGAGGTATTTCGGTGGCTCTCATTAACGCAATAGCGGTAGCTGTCAATGTAGCGATATTGTTCGTCTGTGGATCCCCTCAAGGCACGAGCCAGACATGGTCACGAGCCTTGGTTGGATCCACTGATTTCCCTATTCGAATTCCAAGGATACTCCTTAAGCTCATCAATTCCACCGACCGTGGGCATGATCTCAGTACGAGTTATCTTAGAGATTCGAATGGATTAACCGAAATACACCCCTTTATTCCCAATTCAACCTAGAGATCTAGATCTACATCTCCCACCTAAAGTCTTAGGGCTAACCCATCAACCCTAGAGGAGACTCTCACACATAGTGATATTGATGAATAAAAATGCGATTCTTATCGAGGAAAGCATTACGACAAATCAATCGAATAAGAATTAAATAACTTACGGACCGAAGGTGAAGAAAAACAGTAGCTAATGATAATCCAAAAAGATCCCATAAATTCCAGAGCGTAAAGAATAATAAATCTCAAAAAACAATTCAATAATCTCCAAAAATAGGTTTAGATCTAACAAATGTTTCTAATCTCTTATTTTTCAAAGTAATTCAAAATACAAAAGAAATGAACTCTCCCTTTTTGCAATCCTCAGATCCACACTTCACTCCATTCCGCGCATCAGACGGCCACAAGAATTTCCGAAAATAGCCGTCGACCGAGTCAGTGACTCGGTCGAGCAGATGCTTGCTCAATGGGCTGCTCGGTCGAGCAGCCCTCCTGCTCGGTCTAGTACGTCTGAGTTGGTCTTCTCCAAAAAATGCCACTCTGTCTGCTCGGCCCGAGTCAGCCTTGCTCGGTCGAGCAGCCAGCTGACTCGGTTGTCATGAGTCCTGCTCGGCTCGAGTAGGAGGTTGATTGAGCTTCGAAAGTGGGAGCTGCTCGACCGAGTCACCATACTGCTCGGTCCAAGTAGCATGCGTATCAGCCTTCAGCCTGCTTCGTGCATCAGCTTGACCAAGTAGGTGCTATGCTCGATCGATTCGCCTGGGAAAATATCACAGCAGCTCCTGACAGCTTCTCCTCTCTTCTTGCACTCTCCTCTACTCCTCCCATGGCTTCCAAAACCCGACGAACTCCTGTAGAGCTGCGCCAACGGGCTCATGGGCATGTCGGATGTGTCCATATCCAAAATGGGTCCCCAATTGCTCCAAAATCCCTGAAAATCCACAAAACTCTACGAAACTCGAATATGGCGTTAGAATTGCAATATCGTAGGAAAATACAGGATTTGGATGCGAATATGATATGAAATGCGATGGGATGATGCTATGAAAAGATGAAAAATATGGACACATCAAAATCCGCCAAGCTTACCTCTTACTCGTCCTCGAGGAAGACGAATACTAGGTATTCGGGCGACAAACAGAAGGAATAAAAATAAAAGAGAATAGAGCTGGAAGGAGGATGTTAGAGTTGTTCAATCAGATCTCAAGCCTCAACAGTATATCGTGATGCTTCGAATAGTAAAAATACTTGCTAATGGTATTTTCAAGTTCGGCTAATCATATGGCTAACATGCAATAATGACAAAAAATAAGGATCTTCTAAAATAATGCCATCAACTCATATCAATCTCATGCAGTCCTTAGAGTCTAGTATTAAAAGAGTTAGCAATGCACTTTTCAATCAATAGATACAATTGGAGCATAGAGAAATCACACCAGCATGCAATAAAGAATG
Source organism: Scilla litardierei (assembly GCA_030789695.1). Lineage (NCBI taxonomy): Eukaryota > Viridiplantae > Streptophyta > Magnoliopsida > Asparagales > Asparagaceae > Scilla > Scilla litardierei. The sequence goes on from CM061133.1 coordinate 162,211,610, forward strand.
GAAAGGATCATGTTATTCAAATATTCACTTCGAATCATGAAAAATCTCCAAAACTAAAATATTTTGTAAAGTTCAAGCATTATCAAATCTCCCCGTTGTGCACCATCTCCACTCTAATGTTATACTGATCGCTCCGGGATGTGACCCCAAAGAACGCGACCAAAAACTTGGTCGGCCCCGGATACACGTCCCGGAGAACGATTGTAGTTTTACCGCAAGCGCACGGCAAAGTGGCGAGCGGGTATCGAACACGAGGAGGTGGTGTTGGCTCCAATCTATCCTAGGTTGGTTTGACTACGAACGTTTTATTGGTGGAGATGGCTATGGTATGATATAATGGAAATGATGGTGGATGTCGGTGTCGATGATAAAGAAATCGGTCAAATATCGACTCAAATACAATATAATAAAAGAGGGAATTTGCCTTGTGGCGATCCTGTCACAATCGTCGGGCAAAGTATGTGGATTTTAAGATAATAAAAGTGTCTAGGGCTAGGGAATTCCCACTACGGATCGTCATACATCATCGAAAATAGTGAATCTCAATATTACTAGACTTGTGTTGAGGTGAACTAGTCGCAACTTAATGTAGAACCAAGCTCACGCTCTCACGCTATTGCAGGTCTATAGCAAACCTAGGTTAGGGCCCAATCTCTTGCAAACCCTAGCCTAGGGAAGCTAGCATGAGGATCGACATCATCGTTCAATCGCCCCTCGAGCCCACTCTCGTGCAAACTCGAGTTACGATCTAGGTTGTGATAGTTCGTATTCATCCAATCTCTTGCAAACGAATATGTGTATAGATTTACAATTAAAAATCCTAGCTTTGGTCCAATCTCTTGCAAACCAAATCTAGAGAGACCCAATTGTAAACCTAAATCGAATATCTAGGCCTCCCATCGATTAGAATCCAATCTCTTGCAAACCCCAATCGATGGAAATCCCTGCTATCCGTTGTAAATCAATCACAAACTAACCTCCTAGCAATTCTAGTAATTTGGGAATTCATTCATCACAAATCTGAAATTAGATCCATCGGGTTCATCCCCATGCCCTAGAACAACAAATCTACTCTAGCATAGCAACAAGGATATGAGAATCAATAGAATTCATTGCTTGCATACAAAAAGATAGAAAAACAAAGATTGAAATAAAAAGAGGAAAAATACTTAGCTTGATGAAGATCTTCCATCCAAAATACAAGCTTTTAGATCCAAGAGGGGGCCTAGGGCATGGCCTAACCTCTAAAATAAACTCTAATAAAACATAATGGGGCTCTAAGAAAACATGGGGGATCCCCCTCTAATGGTGGCTACAAACCCCTTAAATACTCTCCCAAAACCCTAGCAAATAACCCTAGAAAACCCCTCAAATTCGTGCCCAAAACAGCCCAAACCGCAACTTAAAATCTGGGCCCAGGCCGCACTCGGCCGAGTGGAAAATGTGACCCGGCCGAGTGGAAATTCCAGCACTGCAGCGTCAACTTGCAGAAATTCCCCAGATTTCATCCGACCTCCGATTTGCGCGTTCTTAGCGGCGTTGGAACCGTCATGAAGTATACTATCCATAAAAAATATGAGAAAAATACTTTTTTTGCTGGAATGATAGCAGATTTCAAAATAGTGGGAGGCTGTCTGAAAATCTGGGCGCTGCATGTCCTCGGCATCACTCGGCCGAGTGGACTTCTCTACTCGGTCGAGTGGGCTTCTTTGCTCGGCCGAGTGACAGACCATGTAAAATTCCAGTAACTTCGAGGTCCTCAGGGGTCTGTCTCCGGGGGTGTCTCGGCCGAGTGGCTTTACTCACTCGGCCGCGGGGCATTCGGTACTCGGCCGAGTCGGAACCCTCAATCGCCTGACGGATTCCAGTAAGTCTGGGATTTTTGCTTGCCGTCGTTGTGATGCCACTCGGGCGAGTGGTATCTCTGTGCTCGGCCGAGTGGGATGGCGATGCTCGGCCGAGTGCACGCTGATACTCAATCTGCTGCGTGTCCGATCTGGCCGGCCGAGCGGGCTTCTTTGCTCGGCCGAGTGACTCCTTCACTCGGCCGAGTGGCATGCTAAAATGCCCAATCTTCTCCGTTTCTCCTCCTCGTCGCTCCTACGGAGTTCCTTCTTCTTCCACCTGTCTCCCATCGCCGAATAGCCCTCAAAAGAGCCTTGGGTGACGCTGCGGAGTGGGTGCAAGTCCCTTAAGCTCATTTTTGCTCCCGATCGCTCCATATTTCCTGAAATCCGACAAAAACAAGAAATAGTGAAAAGTAACACAATATCATCGAATAATCGTGATAAGCGTGATATGGGCGATCAAAACGGTATGCAAATATGCAGAAAAAAGGTGTAAAATATGGAGTGATCAAAATCCCCCAAGCTTACCTCTTACTTGTCCTCGAGGAAGATAAGTAGAGAGACGAACTCGGGAGATGAAAATAAAGAAAATGAAATGAAAAAAGAAAGAACACGAGGTGGAAGTGGTTGCTAGATTATTCTCTCAGATCTCAAGCCATAAGCTACACATCACGATAACTTGGAAAATACGAATCACATGCTATAAGGATTTCAAATCTTACTTAGACATGGTACTTGCAAGCTTTTAAGAGCAATAAGAGGGACTCTCTAAATTCATACAATCAATTCATATCCACATCACACATTTCATAGAACTTAATATACAAATGTTGGCAATGCACTTTTCAATCAAAAGTTATAAATGAAGCATATAAGATACACACCAAGCATGCAATAGAGAATAGAATAAGAGTCATGGCATTCACATATTTATTTCAATTCATAAGAAATCTCCATAACTTAGGTATTTTGCTAAGTTTCAGCATTATCAAACTTCCCCATTCGTGCACCTCTCCACTCTAATGTCGTACTCACTCATATGGTCAAATGAATTCAACCCCCCCAAGCTTAGCTTGAGGCATCGCATCTAAAGGAATATGATAGTGGAAAATAGGATTTTTGCCTTGGTTTTCCCAAGTATTTTGTGGCTCCAATAATGAGATAGAGAAACATTTTTTTTCTTCTCTTTTTTTTTCTTTTTTTTTTGAACTTTTTTGTTTCTCACTTTTCTTTTTGGATTTTTGTAGGAGCTATTTGATTTGTATTTTTGTTTTTTGGCTCCTTTTTGGCTTTTTGGACTTTTTGGAGCTAACTTTTCTTTTGTAGGGATTTTTTTGGGAAATAGATGCGATATAAGTAGCTTTAGGAGGTGAACTCAAGTGACATGTAGAGAATAAAAAGATATATGTGGAGAAGGAAATAATGTAACACTCGGTTCACTCTAAGATGTGCACGAACGGTTCAATAAGATAATACATCAACTAAAACTCATATGTAAGCATGGATATTCTCAATCATCTCAATAAAAAGTGAAGTCAAGCGGTAAAGAGTACTTTCATATCAAGCATGCAACAGAAGGTGAATAAGACAATAAAACTGATGCTTCAGATATACTAATGATGCGTGAATCTTGGTGCATTTCCAACAAAAGCATACTAAACACTAATCCATACATTCAGTTTCAATGAATATCATGTGATCACTTAGAGGGGTCATCAAGAGAAATAGATTTGCAAGCACATGTGAATAGCAGGACTATGGAATACTCTAAGTAGCATGGCAAAGAATAATACGCATCGTGATGGTTGCTAAAGCAATAAGAGATATCATCATAAGGAACGCATCTAGCAAAAGAAGAGAAAGGAAAATAAAGAAATAAGAAAAAATAAAAGAGAGGAAAGAAATGAAAAACAAGCACACAACATGATGCATGAACACACATAAAAGGAAAATAAGATGGAAAATTCAAAAAGATGATGCAAAATTTTGAAAAATTTTAAAAGCCCTAAAATAAAATAAAAATGCAACTAATGCATCTAAATGGGATGGAAATGCACTCCCCCAAGCTTAAACTTCACATTGTCCTCAATGTGATCATAATGAAAGAATATGAAGAACAACGATAAATGTGAGGGAGGTGAATGAAAAATGATGAAATGAATGACATGAAATCCTAATGCAGCTACATGCACATACAATGATGCATGAGAGCGCTTTCCCCCAAGCTTATACCAAACAATCCTATTCAAATGAATCGATCAATAAAATCACGATTTTGCTAAGCGTGGTCAAGTCAAAAAAAAAATAAGAAAGTGAGGTTTCACTTGAAAGAAATGCTCGATGGTGGTGAGCAAAAGGATGTGACACATCAAAATATGAAGAGGGGAATTAATATATTTAATGGGTTTGGGGTGTTAAAAAAAAATTTTGTTGCCATCATATGAGGTGATATTTATTCAAGCAAATCTATACGGTCCTCTCGCTGTCGAGAGAATTCGTGTTTATTCAAAGCATAAAAATTTCTACACTACTGGATTGATATCACCTATAGCAAAAGGCGGATCCAGTATCTTTGCCGGTGCAGGCAATTGCTCCAACTGCTCTTTCCGTGGCTCCGCCAGGTACATGCGTCCACGAACTCCAACGAACTCTAGCAATGCATCCTCCAGCATTCCCACAAGGACTCCACATGTACCCTGCAGAGAATAGGATGCATCAGTTCGCTGCAAAAAATTCACCCTCGTAATGAAAGTATCCCAAAGAGGATCGTCTATAGAAATATATGGAATAAATAATGGTGGACGATACTTCCCTGGAAATAATCCAATATTCTCACGTGCCGTTATAGCTGTCTCCATGGTGTCTTCTCTATGCTGCTCATGTAAATCTAGATCATAGGTGTGGACCTCATCAAGATGCTCCTCATCATCGTCAGACTCATCCCAGCGCACCTCTTGATCATATTCATATGCGTCCATGGGTGCTAACTCCTCGCTCTCCTCCTCGCATACATCCCATTGTACCTTTTGTTCATATGTATGTGTATCCTGCAAAAGGCACGATGAGTTGTCAAAATCTGAATCACAAAAAACATCATACACGGGAGGGGAATCAAATGTAGGAGATGAGGGGGTGAAGAGATCTCCCTGAAAGGGGGCCATAAGCTCTGTGGGATAGTCCTCAGCGTCAATGGAAGGATGATGTGGCAGCGGAAGCTCAAATGGAGGAGGGTAGTGCTCGGGATCCTCATGAATGGCTATGTCCTCGTCCCGATGCACGACCTCCTCGGCGATAAACTCTGGCTCCGTGTGTAATGCCTCCTCAAAAGCATGCTCTGGCTCGATAGTGTGCTCATTTGCCTTCTCTTTAACTATCAATGTAGGCTCTCTCTGGGATGGTGATGCTGGCTGCTCAGGTGTGTCAACTTGTGGGGATGTATCATGTGGAGGGGAATGCCCGCAAGCAATCCGAAAATATAGTCGATCCCCCTCAAGACTGACATGGATGTCCTCCTCAATCGTTCCTGCAGCTGAAACACGGTTCATAACAAAATCTGCAAATCGTAGCTCAAATGCATCACCTGCTGTAGTGCTCTCTGAACCGGTGAACCTCGCTGACTCCAAGAGGCCCTCCAATAAGTTCTGAAATGCGTTCTCCTCAAAATCTGCGGTCCACATAAAACCATCCATAACACCTGATAAACAAAGATAAATACCTGGAGAAAAATATCAGTGGCACAAAAGAATATAGAAATGGTAGTAAGGGTGGCGGGGGTGAAATTTTCTTTTTGTTAAAATTTTTTTTTTCGTAGTCTAATCAACCTAATTGTGACAAATTGGCACCCAACGGGAAACACCTCCCCGGCAACGGCGCCAAAAACTTGATCGCTCCAGGATGTGACCCCAAAGAACGCGACCAAAAACTTGGTCGGCCCCGGATACACGTCCCGGAGAACGATTGTAGTTTTACCGCAAGCGCACGGCAAAGTGGCGAGCGGGTATCGAACACGAGGAGGTGGTGTTGGCTCCAATCTATCCTAGGTTGGTTTGACTACGAACATTTTATTGGTGGAGATGGCTATGGTATGATATAATGGAAATGATGGTGGATGTCGGTGTCGATGATAAAGAAATCGGTCAAATATCGACTCAAATACAATATAATAAAAGAGGAAATTTGCCTTGCGGCGATCCTGTCACAATCGTCGGGCAAAGTATGTGGATTTTAAGATAATAAAAGTGTCTAGGGCTAGGGAATTCCCACTACGGATCGTCATACATCATCGAAAATAGTGAATCTCAATATTACTAGACTTGTGTTGAGGTGAACTAGTCGCAACTTAATGTAGAACCAAGCTCACGCTCTCACGCTATTGCCGGTCTATAGCAAACCTAGGTTAGGGCCCAATCTCTTGCAAACCCTAGCCTAGGGAAGCTAGCATGAGGATCGACATCATCGTTCAATCGCCCCTCGAGCCCACTCTCGTGCAAACTCGAGTTACGATCTAGGTTGTGATAGTTCGTATTCATCCAATCTCTTGCAAACGAATATGTGTATAGATTTACAATTAAAAATCCTAGCTTTGGTCCAATCTCTTGCAAACCAAATCTAGAGAGACCCAATTGTAAACCTAAATCGAATATCTAGGCCTTCCCATCGATTAGAATCCAATCTCTTGCAAACCCCAATCGATGGAAATCCCAAGCTATCCGTTGTAAATCAATCACAAACTAACCTCCTAGCAATTCTAGTAATTTGGGAATTCATTCATCACAAATCTGAAATTAGATCCATAGGGTTCATCCCCATGCCCTAGAACAACAAATCTACTCTAGCATAGCAACAAGGATATGAGAATCAATAGAATTCATTGCTTGCATACAAAAAGATAGAAAAACAAAGATTGAAATAAAAAGAGGAAAAATACTTAGCTTGATGAAGATCTTCCATCCAAAATACAAGCTTTTAGATCCAAGAGGGGGCCTAGGGCATGGCCTAACCTCTAAAATAAACTCTAATAAAACATAATGGGGCTCTAAGAAAACATGGGGGATCCCCCTCTAATGGTGGCTACAAACCCCTTAAATACTCTCCCAAAACCCTAGCAAATAACCCTAGAAAACCCCTCAAATTCGTGCCCAAAACAGCCCAAACCGCAACTTAAAATCTGGGCCCAGGCCGCACTCGGCCGAGTGGAAAATGTGACCCGGCCGAGTGGAAATTCCAGCACTGCAGCGTCAACTTGCAGAAATTCCCCAGATTTCATCCGACCTCCGATTTGCGCGTTCTTAGCGGCGTTGGAACCGTCATGAAGTATACTATCCATAAAAAATATGAGAAAAATACTTTTCTTGCTGGAATGATAGCAGATTTCAAAATAGTGGGAGGCTGTCTGAAAATCTGGGCGCTGCATGTCCTCGGCATCACTCGGCCGAGTGGACTTCTCTACTCGGTCGAGTGGGCTTCTTTGCTCGGCCGAGTGACAGACCATGTAAAATTCCAGTAACTTCGAGGTCCTCAGGGGTCTGTCTCCGGGGGTGTCTCGGCCGAGTGGCTTTACTCACTCGGCCGCGGGGCATTCGGTACTCGGCCGAGTCGGAACCCTCAATCGCCTGACGGATTCCAGTAAGTCTGGGATTTTTGCTTGCCGTCGTCGTGATGCCACTCGGGCGAGTGGTATCTCTGTGCTCGGCCGAGTGGGATGGCGATGCTCGGCCGAGTGCACGCTGATACTCAATCTGCTGCGTGTCCGATCTGGCCGGCCGAGCGGGCTTCTTTGCTCGGCCGAGTGACTCCTTCACTCGGCCGAGTGGCATGCTAAAATGCCCAATCTTCTCCGTTTCTCCTCCTCGTCGCTCCTACGGAGTTCCTTCTTCTTCCACCTGTCTCCCATCGCCGAATAGCCCTCAAAAGAGCCTTGGGTGACGCTGCGGAGTGGGTGCAAGTCCCTTAAGCTCATTTTTGCTCCCGATCGCTCCATATTTCCTGAAATCCGACAAAAACAAGAAATAGTGAAAAGTAACACAATATCATCGAATAATCGTGATAAGCGTGATATGGGCGATCAAAACGGTATGCAAATATGCAGAAAAAAGGTGTAAAATATGGAGTGATCATATACTCACTCATATGATCAATTGGTTCACGCCCCAATCTTAGCTTGAGGCGTTGCATCTAGGAATAGGATATGGAAATTTTTGTCTTTTCCCAAGTATTTGTGATAGCTTCTAATAAAAGGATATAAAAAAATTTTATTGCTGTCTTTTCTTTCTTTTTCTTTTCTTTTTCTCTTTTTCACTTTTTTTTTCTTTTTTTCTTTTCTTTTTTTCATTTCATCTTATTTAGAAGCAATTTTTTAAGGATTTTTGGAAAGTAAGATGCGGTAAGGTTATGTGGAGAAGGAAAATAATACTCTACCTAAACTCATATGTAGAGAATCATAAAGATATGTGGAGAAGGAAAATAATAAATCACTCGGTTCAATCATAAGAGGTGCACAACGATTCAATAAGATAATACTCTAACTAAACTCATAACTAGAATGCATATTTTCATTCATCTTGATGAATACTTAAAAGCATGCAGTAATAAGCACAATAATATCAAGCATGCAAACAGAAGTGAATAAGGTAGCAAACGGATGATCCAAGTGTTCTAATTATGCATGAACCTAGGTGCATTACCCAACAAAGCACATACTAGATACTATTTCATGCATTTGATTTTAATTCATATCAGGCATTAAATTAGAAATATCAGTAAAAGAATATGTACGCATACAGAAATTAAACTGAAACTACCCTAAATAGCATGTCATCAAATAATAAGCACCGTGAGTAACTACTAGGGGCTATGAGAAGTATCATCATGCAGAACAACCTCAGTAAAAAGAAAAAGGGCGGAGAGGACAGCAGAACGAGGACAGACATACATGCATGGCAAAAAGTGGAAAACGTGAAGCTGAATGAGGAAAAAGATTAAAAAAAGTGGAAAATGGGTGGAAAAGTAAACTAAATGGATGAAAAAAGAAGGAAAATGTAAATGAAAAATGAAAAATAACGATAGCGCTCATCTCCCAAGCTAAACCCAGCAGTGTCTTCACTGCTGAGAAAATGCTAGTATGCTGGAGGGGATGCTAGAAAGGGAGGGTGGGTGAGGGGATAGAAAATGAATGAGAAATAAAACTGTGCAGAAGAAATAAAACATGATATGATGCAATGAAGAAGAAAAATGATGCATATGTATGGAATGATGCATGGCGGGTCCTCCCTCAAGCTGTGTAAGATCGGGGCCCCGAAGAGACAGATGTGCACAATAAAATCTGAGGGAGGCAAAAACTGGATATGGAAAAGCATCAAGCAGAGGCACCACCCTCTGGAGGTGGTGATGGGTCCCTCTGCTGTGGACCAGGTAAGGAGGCAGGTGAGAATATGACAATAGTTGTGGTGGACTCGACTGTGACTACCGACTCAAGTGTGGAAGTAGCAGGCCCTGTAAAAGCCTGAGAATGTGGAGCACTGAGTGGTGTAACGGTCGAGGCTGGGGGTGGCCTAGGTGGGGGTGATATACTTCTATTTTACATGTTTTATCGCATATCTTCATGACACATTTCACCCTCCAAACCCCCATTTTATACGCTTTTGTGCTATTATTTGGAACAATATGACTTTCGGAGCGTTTATTCCATTTCAGTGATTTGGAGCGATATTGGAGCAATTTAGAGTCGATAAGACGATCAGCGACGTGAGAGCACCAATGAGACTCATGATGACATGCTCAAGGTGTCAAAGAAGAATACTGGAGCAAGGAAGGGGCAAGAGAGAAAGTTGTGCGATCGAGCTATGATGCGGCGAAGGAATCGAGCAACCCGAAGTGCTGAAAATAGGACATCCGTGCACTATTTCTAAATCTTCTATCACCTGGGATTTTTCACTATTTTTCTGATATTTTTCCCAGGTAGTGCGTTTTTAGTCTTCTACTCGGCCCGAGTCATGTGTAAATGAGGCTGAAGTGCGTTTTTAGTCCACAATCAGCCGAGCAACCTACGACTCGATCAAGCAACCTCCTACTCAGCCCGAGCAACTTCCTACTTGACCGAGCAGTGCCGAATCAGCCCGGGTTGGCAGAGCGACATATTTTTGAAGGTTTCGATTCTCTGTACAACTCGACCGAGCAGCCGAACGACTCGATCGAGCAGCCGAATGACTCGACCGATCAGCTTTGTGCTCGGGGCGAGTCGCTGTGGGCACATTATTTGATCTGCGCCGGGATTTTTGGAATGATTGGAGGGTTTTTGGGGGGATTTCTTCTGAGCCGCCAGGGGGGAGAGAGAGTTCTGTAGAGGAGTTTTAGGGAGATTTTTAGATTAGTTTTGGAGCAGATTATGGAATACTTTTCAAAAGAGAATTTTTAGATCTTTCTTAGACTTTTGTGGAGACGATCTTTTGGGGAGTTTGACCATGCTCTAGGCCCCTCCTTTGTATCAAGATAAATACTTTTGTCTCTTTAACTTTATTTATTTGTTATTTCTTTGTGATTATTTGTTGAATATCTCGTTAATGCATGTTAGGATGAATTCTCTTGCTATTATTGAATCTTCTATGGTTCTTCCTATGATGCATAAGTAGTGTTTTCTAGGGCTAAGGGATTAGCCCATGGATCTTGGGACTTAGATGCAAAGTTGGGATTTTTATGGTGTTTTGGTTTAATTGGGGATTTGTGTCATGACCCGCTTCCCTAAAATGGAGGCGAGGCGTAAGAAGTTCGCAAAAACTTAGAGCTGTGAGGCTCCAGTCTGTAAAGCGTCTGGAATAACCAAGTATAGGTCCTTGCAAATGCGAAACAGAACAAAAATAATAATAAAGAAAAGAGACAGATAAAATTATTCCAATCTCAGAATGTCCACAATAAATTCCAACATCACAGAAAAGCCACCAGGCTAAAAAGAAAGAGTCTTAAAAGGCCCCGGCATGGCCAACATAAATAATCAACGTACAGAAAGAAAGGTGCTATGCACCGATAACCTAACAACAGACTAAGTAGAAAGTAACGACGAAGGAAAACACTATGACTGGTCACCGGTGTCCTGTACTCCACGTCAACGGTGGACCCAGGCTCAAATTCAGCAAACGCCTCGTCCTCAGCAACGGACTTTGGCTCAGCAACTAACATGCGACACCCAAAGAGACGAGGGCGCATGTCAGCAAGTCTACAAGAGACTTGTGCAAGAAAACTAAAACAAGGAAGCAACCTAACAGTTCTAAAATGTACGATGACATGGCAGCTTAATGCATGGATGCTACAAGTAAGATAATGCAACAAGTATGACATGGCAGCAAGTATAACATGGCATGGGTAGCAAAGCTACTAAAACATTCACACGGATTTTACAAGTCAAGTAAACATGTCGTGCTCAGAGTTTACGCCTTACAGCTGAAGTGGCTGTACGGGCACACTTCTATGCTGAGTGGTCGCTTAACCCTACCCTTCCACGTGTAGTCGGGCATTGGCTTTTGACCAACACATGTAGCCCGCGTCTGGATCACGAGCCAGGAAATACATTTGGCATAGGGTTGTGCCTGCAACGCAAGTGCCTAGCCTCAACAAGTCGGGCATTGGCTTTTGACCAACACATGTAGCCCGCTTCTGGATCACGAGCCAGGAAGTGTATTTGGCATAGGGTTGTGCCTGCAACGCAGGTGCCTAGCCTCAACAAGGAAGTACGTAGCGTGTGCTACGAATGCAACACTCAAGCATGGATGACATGGCATGGTAAGTTGTAATTTAAATGCGTACAGATAATGAATTTAAACGTGACAGGCGGAGCACAAGTAAGGAGCATGCAGTTATGAAAATTAAACGTGACAGGCAGAAATGCATGAATGACATGGCAGTGTGACAGATCTAGCTTCGTTGTCAAGCTAGATCTTAAAATTGCGTCTAGGCGAGTATCATTTCGTCTCCTAGTCTCTTTTACGCCTAAAACAAGAAATGGCCTAAAGCACGGTATAAACAAAGAACTGGCAAGTTTCACTTGCCTGTAATCAACCGTTCTGCAAATATCGTCCAACCAGTCCAACTACCTTTGTGCTCGGATCACCAGCCTACAGTCCCAAATTAAATTATCTTTATTAGTGAATTACCAGACAAAAAAATTACCGATTTTTACCTTTTTTAACAGGGATGGGTTGGGGGTCCTAAGTGTTTAGAAATTTACCATTACACGACGCGAGAGCTACACTGGCGTCAAGTAGCGACGCCCGAGGTTGGAATAATATAAAACGCTCCACGTCCAGATGCCAAATAAGATTTCATGCTCGCCAATTTCTCGGGCAGCGACCAAATCAGCGAACAAGATTTCAAACAGCGAGTAATAGGCCGGTAGGCGTTTTCACGGCTCTCGGGAAGCCGTAACAATGAACTGGGACGAACGGTTCGATGTACACGAAGTCTACGACGTTGAGCATCGTAGGGAAAGTTTGGGATGTCGGAAAACACACCTAGGATAAGTAGGGGGCTGTTGGAAGACCCCAACAGCGAGAGAGTACGGCGAGATCTCAGCGACGCGTTGATATACACGCAAAAACAGCGAGAGAGTTCGCTGTTTCAAGTGTGTACGGCCTGAGGGTTGATGTCAATGGCAGCAGGGGTGTCCAAGGGGTCGACGGCGGAGAGGAGAGGTGGCCTGCGGCGGCTGCGGCGGCTACTGTTCGCTGCTGCGGGTAAGCTGCGGCTTGCTACAGATCTTGCAACGGCTAGGGGATGTTTCCGACAACCTGAGGGAGGAGATGGGTCGGGGCAAGGGTGTAGGCCGGTCGACGATGCGTTGAAGGTCAGAGAGCGCATGTAGGGGGCGTGGGTTTGTGCGTACGGGAAGCCCTAGGGCCGACGGCTTCGTTTGGAGTTGTTTGCTGTGAAAATGTAGCCTAGGTATTTTTTAAAAAAATAGAAGAGGGCTGATGCATGTGAGGCTAACTAATAGGGTAAAGGCTGAAACGTGGCTAGGGGAGTTAGGACTTAGTCTAGGGTATAGGGTTGTTGAAAAGAAAAGCTACAAAAACTTTTAAAACCCAAACTCTTACCCACTCTCCCTCTCTCCAACGTGTGAGTATGCGGCCAAGGCTAGGTCAACATTATGAAGTATATTAATATATTATAAATTATATTAAGAAACATTAGGGACAATACCCATGAGATACTTAGGGCTAAACCGATGATAGGTTGGACAAAAAGTGAAAATAGATCAAACGAAGCCCAAAAATTATGAAATAAATACTAGGGTGACCTCACGGATGAGAGAAATGCAACGAAGAAGACGGATCACAATTTCGAAGACGAGAAACGAAATTAAAAATGAAAAGGTCTCGCGACAAAAGTTAATATCGCGACGGCTCGTCAAACAAAGTCAAATCGTGGGGGGAACGACCCGTGAAATAACGTTCCAAATTAATTCCACAATTTAATACTCTTCGAGAGGGTCACAAGGGCATATCACACTATAGGGTTCAGATACAGACAAGATCTAAAATAAATACGTGCACGAACAAGACTACATGCACAAAAAGCGTACAAAGGGTACGGGGTCCAAGGGCGACAGTAATCCCAATTTGGGCACACGTCGGGGTTGGCTTGCTAAATATGCAACCAAGGTGATACGGCCCTATCGACACAACGACACGACTCACTTACAAGGCAACTAAACCAATCAGGTACCCGAAATTGCTATACGCACAACCGTATAACGAATAGTGAGTACCGGCCATTACATCCTACCCACCTTAGGATAAAGTCTGTCCTCGGACTTTCTAACATATCTAGTCGCTCTAGTAACTACCCCAATCATATCACATTATAATTTAAACCATGTATAGTCATTAAATGTACTTATATATGCACTGGGTAGTCAAACATTAACACTACTAACATGTGTTTATTCACGCACATTATACTCTTATACCTATCATAGCCAGTCAAATTCATACACATATTTCAATCATTCATATAGTCACTTACATCCTTATATAACTATTAAACACTTATTACATACCATGGTGCACATACTCACAACCAATTAAACAATTCACACCAGAAATTACCATCGTAATACTCCACATTTAGATAACTACTTATGAACAAAATAATAAGGATACACTACTCCCTATACCTCCTAGTGTACATCCAATGCCAACATATCAACACAAATAACCACACCACTCAATATTAAATCATGTTATTATATCTAAGATACATTTACCACTACTATAATTTCACAATTTTATAGTCATTCAAATGCATGCAAATATTTCACCATATATTCACATCACATACGGTCCTATAACTATATTCATGACACGCCACACATACCATAATCACCAACCTATAGCTAAGCACATACTTACCCGTGCATGGTGCACACCCACGCACGCTAACATTCCATTCATATATACCAATCATACCACTATATACTCAGCACATCTACACGTCTAGTTTAGCTAGCACACATACGTTCACACAGGCAAGTCCTTAGCAAATAACTATACCACAAACCAACACCTATAACTATATACTGGTATAGCGACCCACAATCATATGCGTAACACAACCAGGTACAAACAATCCTATCACTATACATACATCATCCATCGCTATATTCATGGTACTACACGCAACCACAGACATATGTAACAATATACTTAGAGTATACCCACTCAAGCTTGAGTGAGACTCAAGACACATATCAGAATACTCTATATACGTAACACGGTATTTATACTTATACCAATACCAATACCACTCCAATGTATACACATCTACCAATATAACCATATACATAACATAATGTCAATCACTCTTAATATTTAGCCAGGTAACACCCACATAGTTCAACCACTTTACATACCATAATAATATTACGGACATCAGCACATGTATAATTATAATACACTCCCTAATACATGCATTCATCGAATAGTCACAAACGTGTAACATATATATTCACACCATATCCATCCACCTATAATTAGTATACCAACACATCTACTTCATACATAGTTAAGATATGCAATAGTCGTGTATACCTCATGGTATACACGCATACAACATCTCGTAAAAGCAAGTAATACCAATCAAAATTATAATCCTACTACCATACGTATATCACATATATACTCATGCAGCTAATACATAACTACTTACATCTAAGCACAATACATAACTACGTACGAGCACATACTCACACGTACTAAAATATAGGTCATATAAAAGGCCTACTCACCTAACTATAAGTACATCTATTATCATTACACATAACATTCACCTGACTTGCTAATATATATATATGTATATATGTATATATATATATATATATATATATATATATATATATATATATATATACATATATACATATATACATATATACATATATATATATACATATCAATCATTCACAAGTATCTTCAAACTACAAATACTACTAGTCTATACTCCAATAAAATTTCCAATATATATACAAACATTCCTAAAGTGTTATAGCTACCCACACATATATATAACTAATACCATTCCTACACTTCTCATATATATCACGATTAACACTGAATATACATATATAACACGAGAGACAAACATTAATATACTAAGGGTAGGACACTCATACAGGTCTACACACTCTACGTATACTCATGCACCACGACTACATCCAAAAACCAAAGGGCCCACTACTAAACTGGTGCGACATAAACAATGGCAAGCACTAGTGGGATGACTACGTAAGAGGAAGGAAACCAAGGTCAGTTAGCGTAACAAAACAAGATCGGAAAGAATGGGTTCGGTTAGGGCGAGGATAAGGAGATAAATTGATCAAGTGAAACTGGGATATAATTGTGAATGTTTAGGTGGGGAAGAAAGATGTAATATTACCCTCATATGTTACTGGAAATAGGATGTAAATGATATAAGTTAAAACACTAAAAGTATAAAACGGTTATACTTGAAAAGTTGGAGTTCTCTTTTGCATAGGAAAATATTTAGGAGTCGGTAAAATAAGTTGTTGAATTAAACTTGTGTAATTTATATATAGTAGAGGAGGAAAAAGTATTTTGAATTATCGAAATGTCATTATATGAAGAAATTAAGATATTTATGCGAGTGTGGAAGACATAGGTTAGTAAATATGATAAGATAATAATTTTAAAGATTTTAGCGAAAAATTTCGAAATTCGGAGAATGTATGGAGTCTTAAATGCATGTTGAATGTTTTCAAAAAAACTTAAACCGGAAGAGAAATTCAAAATAGATAACATTGAAAATATTCATCGAATGGTCAAGATAGTAACTGAGAAGTTTCAACGATTGACGATGGTGACATGTAGATTCACGTGATTCAAAAGGAAGGAAGTGAATCAAATAAAACGTAAATATGAAGGGAAATAATTTAGTGAAACTGCTACGATGGAGTTCTACAGTCCATAACACGAAAGTGTAATGATCAGGAAAAATGATAAAAGCAGGGTTCTAATTACCGGGTCGACTGAAGATCAAGAGAACTTAACATTAAGACTCTCTAATGAACTAAACTGTATTAGAGGTCTCAGGAAAGGGTCCTAAGAGAAATTAAAATTGCGTTCTGCCGAGCCCGAAATCGATGAACCCAAGCCAACAACTAAAGGAATTCTAGAAGTCTATCATGGTCAGAGCTAGGCAGGAACCACTAAGGTAACTCCTAAGACGACTATATCAATTTCTAGCATGGAGTCTAGCTAACAATCAGGGACCTCTAACTAGTCAGCTCAGATGTCTATCTAAGTCTTACTATATTCCAGATCTATGGATTTCCCTACTAAGCTGAGACAGATGCTCGGTCAACACGTCTACCAGCCACTTAAGACATAGGAGACGATAAAATTAGACTCATGGCTTATGATTTGGATGTTTTAATTTATTTAATGGACATTCTATATTTATTATCATTGTTCCGATAATTCACAGTTGCAGTGACCTGCATGGGCCACCAATAAAACCTGTCACGACCCGCTTCCCTAAAATGGAGGCGAGGCGTGAGAAGTCCGCTCAGACTTGGAGCTGTGAGGCTCCAGTCTGTAAAGCATCTGGAATAACCAAGTATAGGTCCTTGCAAATGCGAAGCAGAACAAAAATAATAATAAAGAAAAGAGACAGATAAAATTATTCCAATCTCAGAATGTCCACAATAAATTCCAACATCACAGAAAAGCCACCAGGATAAAAAGAAAGAGTCTAAAAAGGCCCCAGCATGGCCAACAGAAATAATCAACGTACAAAAAGAAAGGTGCTATGCACCGACAACCTAACAACAGACTAAGTAGAAAGTAACGACGAAGGAAAACACTACGACTGGCCACCGGTGTCCTCGTACTCCACATCAACGATAGACCCAGGCTCAAAGTCAGCAAACGCCTCGTCCTCAGTAACAGACTCTGGCTCAGCAACTAACATGCGACACCCAAAGAGACGAGGGCGCATGTCAGCAAGTCTACAGGAGACTTATGCAAGGAAACTAAAAGAAGGAAGCAACCTAACAGTTCTAAAATGTACGATGATATGGCAGTTTAATGCATGGATGCTACAAGTAAGATAATGCAACAAGTATGACATGGTAGCAAGTATAACACGGCATGGGTAGCAAAGCTACTAAAACATTCACACGGATTTTACAAGTCAAGTAAACATGTCGTGCTCAGAGTTTACGCCTTACAGCTGAAGTGGCTGTACGGGCACACTTCTACGCTGAGTGGTCGCTTAACCCTACCCCTCCACGTGTAATCGGGCATTGGGTTTTGACCAACACATGTAGCTCGCTTCTGGATCACGAGCCAAGAAATACATTTGGCATAGGGTTGTGCCTGCAACGCAGGTGCCTAGCCTTAACAATTCAGGCATTGGCTTTTGACCAACACATGTAGCCCGCTTCTGGATCACGAGCCAGGAAGTGTATTTGGTATAGGATTGCGCCTGCAACGCAGGTGCCTAGCCTCAACAAGGAAGTACGTAGCGTGTGCTACGAATGCAACACTCAAGCATGGATGACATGACATGGCAAGTTGTAATTTAAATGCGTACAGATATGGAATTTAAACGTGATAGGCGGAGCACAAGTAAGGAGCATGCAGTTATGAAAATTAAACGTGACAGGAAGAAATGCATGAATGACATGGCAGGGTGACAGATCTAGCTTCGTTGTCAAGCTAGATCTTAAAATTACGTCTAGACGAGTATCATTTCGTCGCCTAGTCTCTTTTATGCCTAAAACAAGAAATGGCCTAAAGCACGGCCTAAACAAAGAACTGGCAAGTTTCACTTGCATGTAATCAACCGTTCTGCAAATATCGTCCAACCAGTCCAATCTACCTATGTGCTCGGATCACTAGCCTACAGTCCCAAATTAAATTATCTTTATTAGTGAATTACTAGACAATAGAATTACCGATTTTTATCTTGTTTAACAGGGATGGGTTGGGGGTCCTAAGTGTTCAGAAATTTACCCTTACATGACGCAAGAGCTACACTGGCATCGGGTAGCGACGCCAGGGGTTGGAATAATAGAAAACGCTCCACCTCCAAATTCCAAATAAGATTCCATGCTCGCCAATTTCTCGGGCAGCGACCAAATCAGCGAACAAGATTCCAAACAGCGAATAATAGGCCATTAGGCGTTTTCACGGCTCTCGGGAAGCCGTAACAACGAACCTGGATGAACGGTTCGACGTACACAAAGTCTACGATGTTGAGCATCGTAGGGGAAGTTTGTGACGTCGGAAAACACCTCTTGGAGAAGTAGGGGGCTGTCGGAAGACCCCAACAGTGAGAGGGTATGGTGAGATCTCAGCGACGCGTCGATTCGTCAATATACACGTAAAACAGCGAGAGAGTTCGCTATTTCAAGTGTGTACGGCCTGATGGATGATGTCAATGGTAGCGGGGGTGTCCAGGGGGTCGATGACAGGGAGGAGAGGTGGCCTACGATGGTGGCAGCGGCGGCGGCGATCGCTGTTCGCTGCTGCTGCGCTGCTGCAGGTAAGCTCCGGCTTGGTACGGATATTGTAGTGGCTAGGGGCTGTTTTCGGCGACCTGAGGGAGGAGATGGCTCGGGGCAAGGGTGTAGGCTGGTCGACGATGTGTTGAAGGTCGGAGAGAGCAGGTAGGGGCGTGGGTTTGTGCATGCGGGAAGCCCTAGGGCCAGCGGCTTTGTTTGGAGTTGTTTGCTGTGAAAATTTAGCCGAGGTCTTTTTTAAAAAAATAGAAGAGGGCTGATGCACATGAGGCTAACTAATAGGGTAAAGGCTGAAACGTGGCTAGGGGAGTTCGGACTTAGTCTAGGGTATAGGGTTGTTGAAAAGGAAAGCTACAAAAACTTTTAAAACCCAAACTCTTACCCACTCTCCCTCTCTCCAACGTGTGAGTATGCGGCCAAGGCTAGGTCAACATTAGGAAGTATATTAATATATTATAAATTATATTAAGAAACATTAGGGACAATACCCATGAGATACTTAGGGCTAAACCGATGATAGGTTGGACAAAAAGTGAAAATAGGTCAAACGAAGCCCAAAATTTGTGAAATAAATACTGGGGTGACCGCACGGATGAGAGAAATGCAACGAAGAAGACAGATCACAATTTTGAAGACGAGAAACGAAATTAAAAATGAAAAGGTCTCGCGACAAAAGTGAATATCGCGACGGCTCGTCAAACAAAGTCAAAACGTGGGGGGGAATGACCCGTGAAATGACGTTCCAAATTAATTCCACAATTTAATACTCTTCGAGAGGGTCACAAGGGCATATCACACTATAGGGTTCAGATACAGACAAGATCTAAAATAAATACGTGCACGAACAAGACTACGTGCACAAAAAGCGTACAAAGGGTACGGAGTCTAAGGGCGACAGTAATCCCAAGTTGGGCACACGTCGGGGTTGGCTTGCTAAAGATGCAACCAAGGTGCTACGGCCCTATCGACACAACAACACGACTCACTTACAAGGCAACTAAACCAATCAGGTACCCGTAATTGCTATATGCACAGCCGTATAACGAATAGTGAGTACCGGCTGTTGCAATTTGTATTTTGGTTGATCTATTAAAATCCCTAGGAGAATTCGTACTGAGATCGTGCCCACGATCAGTGGAATCGATTAACTTAAGGAATATCCTAAGGATTTAATTAGGGAGTTAGTGGATTCAAACAAGGCACGTGACCATGACCGGCTCGTGCCTTGATGGGATCCACCGACGAACTATATAACTAATTGACGGCTACCGCCATTGCGTCAATAAGAGCCATCAAAATACCTCGAAGCTCTAACCCACGAGAGTGGTATGAGTTGTGAGCATTCGAACCACGAGAGTGGTAAGAATATTGTAGATCCTTAATGCACGTATTGTGTGCACCTACGGGCTAATGTGATACGTTAGATTCATGGTGTTTAGATGCATGAATTCACTTTTTAGATGCTACAAATCCCCAATTAAACTACTGCAACGTATGAGTCCTAGCCTAGCGTCGACTTCTGACGGTCCTAATGGCGAGCCCTAAGCCCTAACCTTTTGTATTTTATTTCTTTCTTTCTTTGTGTGGAACCCCATGTTTGCAACGTTGAGTGACACAACCTTCACATTAGTCGCCATTACGACCCTCCATACTCCATATCCACCAATAAACCGCAAGTCAAACTCAACTTAGGAGTAGATAGGTAGTATAGCACCGCATCCCAGTGTTCGATATCCGCTTGCCACTATACCGTGCGCTTGCAATAAAAGACATCGTTTCGGAGTTAGTTCCAGATGCATCGGGGCGGGAGCTAGGATCACAGGAGGTGGGCCCCGTGTCCTCAGAAGGTCTATAATAGAGGCTAGGTCCGCCTCGACTCTCTCATGATGTGTGGCTATCGAGCAGACGAAGGAATCGAAATCCTGCTGAAGGCGAGAAGTCGTTTCTTCCAACGCTGTCAGACAAGCGTCAGTGCAACGAGAGTCAAGGGGAGGGTGAGAAACATGACCGAGAGACACCACTCTAGTAAAACGACCCCATGGAGATAATCCACGGTGCCGAGGCTGAAAAGTCAGAGAGGGTGTGCTCGATGGGATCTCAGCAGTGGAGGTGTGCGGTACGGTGTGGCTGAGATCAGGAGAAATAGTGGGGGAAATAGTGGCAGAAGAGGATAGAGTAATCGCTGACACAGAAGTATGGACAGACGTCGAGACGCTCTCGGTAAGGACAGCCGCTGCCGGTGACGAAGATGTGCCAGTGAACGGAATGTGGTACCCTAAGGAGATGGGCAGTGAGGCTATAAGGTCCCAAAGTGGTGGAAGAGTGTGGGATGGGTCATGTTCCTGGAAGTCTAGAGAAGTAAGTTCGGGAGTGGATGGAATATTAGTGCCCTCAGGCACGAGTACAGAACAAACAGATGAAGGAGCAACTGGGCAAGAGGTGGTGACAATCCTCGATGTCCCGATAGCGGTGGAGGTGGTAGAAACAGAGGTGGAAGAAGATGTGCCTCTTGGGGGTGGTGGGTGTACAGGCATAGCTGGAAGGGCGGCTATAATGGCCGCCAGGTCATGCTTCTCGTACTCGGAGGAGTAGGGCATCCGGTCATCGACAACGGCCTCGACGGGAGCTCCCAGGGGCTCGAGTTCATATAGTGCTGGGAGTGGGTGGACCCTATCAATCATCCAGCTCTACTGGACAAGTGCTATGTAGGTGAGGTAAGGGGCAGGAAGGATGAGGTGGGGCGTGTGGTGGGTGCCAACATGGTAGGTTCAGTGACGGGCTCCATAAGGCCTGATGATATGCATGTGCTCGAGCACACCAAGAGACAAGCGTATGGGCTGCATCAGAAAGGACGAAAAGATCAATACCAAGCATACATGCAAAAATGGTGAAAAATATGTCACAGTAGATATCGGTGGAGTAGTGTGTGTGGGCGGTTTGAATAAGGCAATGACACAGCCAGTGGGCTGCGTCAGAAAGGACGAAAGGGTAGAGGGAGCCTTCGTGGTGGAAGCGCATCGGTCGGGTCATCCCCATAAGATGGGAAAGCTCGGGTAGGGCCATGGTCCCGACCTCTGGCCTGCAAAAAATGGTGGTGGCAAGGTGCCTCTGCGCGTAGCGAAGGCAATGATGAACAATGCATGATGCCTTCGCCCAGCTCAAGCGGTAGTGGTCCAGACCTGAAATGCGATGCCAGAAAGCTGAGGTATCAAACGTGCCAAGGTCGTAGTCTGGGGAGAAGGAGGCTCGGGGGTCGTGGATGGCTAGGAAATGGAAGTGGTTGCAGATCATGGTGTATGTGATCGTGAAGTCGTGATCCATCAGCCGAAAGTTATGCCATCGCCCGCCTCGGTGCGGGCGATGGAGCTCAAGGCCTCCAAAGTGAGGTGTGTATATATGGGGGCGTGGACTCCTAGGAGACAATCAAAGCCGATCGTATGGTAAAGCCAATGGACTCCCTACATGAGTCCAATGGATCAGAGGGTGTGGACGTCTATGAACAGTTCGGGGACGAGGCGACGCTGCGACAGCCAGACAAAGCAGTAACGGTGCTTGCCGTCACGGAAGGTGATGCCGAATGTCCACACACGGGGCAGCAGAACGACAGGAACGGTGAGAGGTGCGGGAGGGACGGTATGTGCCGTGGTGGGGATATGTGTGGAAGTGGTGGGTGTGTGTGTGCGATGTGGGGGAGAAGAGTCGGACGCAGACGATGGATCACCCACGTGCTCCTCCTTGGGGGTGGTGGCATGGCGAGGGCGATGTGTGGGTCGCGAAGAGGAGGCGCCAGTGGCCGGCCTCTTCCCACGAATGGGAGGTGTGGGGGCTCCTCTAGTGCGAACCATCGTGCAAGAGGCAGTGCTGGAGTGTTAGTAAAGGAGTAAAAGGTGTAAAGAATATACCGACAAGGCGATCAAAAAGTGCTGTTAATCGGTGGTCTCTTCCCAAGATAACCCCGAACGTGTATGCTGACATAGGTAAAACTTACCTGAAATAGAAACAATTAAAACGTCAGTATATGAAAAATGAATTAGGGATCTGTGCATCTACTCGACCGAGCACTAGCCTTGCTCGGTCGAGCAACGTAAATTGGAATGTAGGTTGGGTGTTGAGTTAAGGCTACTCGACCGAGCAGCAGTACTGCTCGGTCGAGTAGATAGGCTCATTTGGGATGTCTTGACCGAGCAGCAAATGTGCTCGGTTAGCAACGTCGATCGAGATTGGGGAGGAGGTGAGCTGCTCGGTCGAGCACCATGGGTGCTCGATCGAGCAGGCAGAGATGCCCTAGGGCAGTAGCAGTGGGGAAATGGGGGGTGATGCACGATGAGAGAGGGGGTGGAGGAGAGTGGATATTGGGGGGTGTTTTTATAGGAAGGGAGTTTTTTGTGGGGGGCCGCACCGCCTGCGTGGGTGGCGCCAGCGGCATCTGTCGGTGTCTGAAAGGGGGGAAGGGAATAGGGGCGGAGAGAGAGAGAGAGAGGAGAGAGAGAGAGAGAGAGGAGAGAGAGAGAGAGAGAGAGAGAGAGAGAGAGAGAGAGAGAGACTGATCGGACAAGTGGTGCGGTCGGCGGTAAGGGCGGAGGAAGGGGAGGCGGCGACGGCGGGGGTAGGTCGAGTAGGGTTAGGAAATTGTGCTCGGGCGATGGTTTTTGATTAATCAAGAGAGCTTAGGGATAAATGAGAACTAGTTAGCTTTAATAACCCAACTCGTTTGGAAGTGGGGCCTACCAAAAAAAAGGATAAATCGACTCGATCGCGCAGCGAAGCTGCTTGGTCGAGTCGAACAAACATAAAAAACAGTTTAGAACACTCCCTCTTATGCTTGATCGAGCATGGTCTGCTCGGTCGAGCGGATCGCTGCTCGGGCCGCATAAACAGAACGTTGTTTCTTCCTTGTTTTCACGCGCCTGCACTACTCGACCGAGCACGTGGATGCTCGGTCGAGTCAATGTCTACTCGGACCGAGCAAAGGCTGCTCGGGCCGTGTAGACAGAGCGACATTTTCGTTCACTTTTCTTGTGCCTATGCTACTCGACCAAGCAAGTGGCTGCTCGGTCGAGTCACATGTATCTCTTTGTGACTCTTCTCCTTTGGTCTGCTCTTCAAATCAGCTGCTCTTCTCCAGCTTTCTTCCATTTAAAACATCGATTTGCGTGCCCCTTTACGTTCAACCTGTAAAAAGGAAGAACCCATCAAATTTTTATGATTTTATATTTTTAAGAGAAATAAATGGCATTTTTATTTGGCTTTCTCAAATAGATAAATTAAAAAAATAAGAAAATGGAAAAGAGAATCCAAGATATAAAAGATTGGGTTGCCTCCCAATAAGCGCTCGTTTTGAGTCATGAGCTCGACTCCCTCTAGATCTTCAATGGTCATTTGGCGCACGTGAAATTCACGCATCATTCTTGCCAATGATACCGTGTGGCGGTATTAGGCACCCTTCTCCTCCATGCTTTTTCTCGGTGACGTAACTGATGGCCTCCGGCTTCTCATGATGTAAAGGATCATCCATTAGCTCCTCGTCCAACACACAAAGATAAGCGGCAACTACCTTGTTGTAAATGGGGTTGCCATCGTCATCCACACTCATTCTTACCAAGTCATTCATGACCCCTTTATAGGCATGTTCCTCTACTGCATCTTCTTTTAGGAGCTCCAGATAGCTAGCTCCTTCTGCTCTAGCGTGCTCCCTCATGGGTTTCTGCAGCCTGAATTTAGCTTCAATATTGTCGACATTCAACGAGAGAGTCCCTTCATAGACGTCTTTCAAGACGTCGGCTGTCGCCATGAAGGGGCGGCCAAGTATAAGCTGGGAACTCCCTTCCCCAGGAATATTCATAATGACAAAGTCTATTGGTACACACAACCGAGGAGGTATCTGCAGAATAATGTCCCTGGCAATGCCTATCGGATATGTGATCGAATGGTCCGCTAGCTGTATGGACATGTTCATCGGCTCCAATTCGCTTCCGGTCTACAGTCTCTCAATATAGAAAGCGGCATCAAGCTGATGCTCGCTCTTAGATCGACCAAAGCACGGCTGATGGGCATGCCTCCGATAAAGCATGGAACAATGAAGCTTCTCGAATTCGGTAGCTTCCTCGGCAGATGGTTCTTTATAATGGAGGTAGAGTCCTTCATAAGCTTTATCTCTTCGTGCTTCCTCTTCCCTGTGATGAGGTCCTTAAAAAACTTCGCATAAATGGGAATCTTCGTACTGGCATCTATGAAAAGAATATTGAGCTGGGTGCCCTTCAGAAGCTCCGTGAACTTGGAATACTTCTTCTACATTTTAGGTAAAGCCAACCTCTGTGGATACGACGGAGGAGGTCGGATTACTTTGTTCCTTGCGACATCATTAGAAGACGGCGTCGTTGTGGGTGTAGTGGAGGGTGGATCCGCTTTCTCCTCATTATTAGTAGGCTCTTCCATAGCCTCTTCTCTATCACTGCCAATAAGGACCTCCCTAGTTATAGCTTGTTCCTTGTTCACAACTGGATTCATAATGGGGTCAATTGATCGCCCTCCACGCATGGTAACAGAAACCACGTCGTTGGCTTAAGCCCTCAGATTCGGCTCCAGGTGCAAAGGCAACCTCCCTTGATTCTTGAGTAGCTGGGACAATTGGCACCTCAGCTCGTCGAGCGACGTGTTGATATTTTTGAATTGGGCGGATGTGTCCTGGTTAAACCTGGCTTGCACACTCATGAATGTCTCCAGAGTGCTCTTCAAATTGGAACGCGACGGCGCTGGTGTGTAACCCAGCTGAGGCAGACGATTGAACTGATAGCCTAGTGGTCGATAAGGCCCAGCTGGCCTAAACCCACTTTGTTGTTGATTCTGCGGCTTCCCTTGTTGTTGTTGAGGAGGGGGCGGTGGCCTCTAAAACTATGGAGGTTCCAACCCTCCACTTAGGTTCCCGTAAGAAAATCTCAGATGATTTCTAGCGGTCGGGTGTTGCCACTGATTGCGCCCCTCTCCTTGGACGTACTGCACAGACCCAAATGATTCGGTGCCATCATAATGTTCCTCATTGGGAACATAACTGTGTTCTCCATATTCCTCTGAAGGATGGTAAGCAGAGGTGCTAGTGGTCGTTGGGATGGAGTCCAAATGTTTTTCAATTCTAGCCACATGTTTACACAAAGTCTCGATGTGAGAATCAAGGTGGCTGGCAGCTTTTATCTCGGGGGTCCGGGTGACAATAGTTCGCTCTTTACTCCACTGCTGATTATTTATCGCCATATGCTCAAGTAGATCAATGGCTTCCTCAGGCGATTTATCAAGCAGGGCACCTTGCACAGCAGCATCAATTATCATCTTGGTGCTGGGCTGCAGCCTATTATAAAAGCTCTGAACCAAGTCCCAGGACTGGATCCCGTGATGAGGGCACTGATGTTGAAGGTCCTTAAACCTTTCCCAGTCCTCGTAAAGAGATTCTTGTGGAAGCTGTTTGAAATTGGAGATGTCCCCCCTGATCCGCACCGTCGTTGAGGGTGGATAGAATTTGTCCACAAAGGCGATTGCCAGTTTCTCCCATGTAGTAAAATGGTTGGGTGGATGGGCCTGTAGCTAGTATGAAGCTTTATCCCTCAAGTTGAAGGGGAAAAGCCTTAGCTTGATGGTGTCATCACTCACATCTTTAGCCTTAAAAGTATCGCACTTTGCCAGAAAAGTGTCTATGTGGTGATTGGGGTTCTCATGAGGATGCCCGTGGAACAGATCCTACTGCATTAGATTTATAAGCCTTGTCTTCAACTCGAAGCTAGCTACGGTCTCAGGATGGAAGAATTATTTCCCAAGGTAGGCTTCATATGGTCCCGAATGGACCCGGTGCGAGGGGGAGCAGTGGTATTATCTGCCATCTGGCCAGAGGGAGATTGATTTCTATTTGAGGCCCTCAGAGCCCTTGCTGTTTTCTTGATCCCATGGTCTAATAATAATTCTTGATTAAATACCCCAAAGCGAGTGTTCATGCACCAAAACAGCTCAGAAAAATACCATTAGCAGCAAGGTAATAATTTAAAAGAATGAAAAGGGTGAGAAGAGAAGGAATGGTGAGATTTGCTAGCAAACTCTTCAAAAATAGAAATAAATTGAGATACACTATTACCGTCCCCGGCAACGGCGCCAAAAACTTGACACACCCAGAAACTACACCTAAAATCCACCTAGCGGTGTCACGGTCGCTAGGCATAGTATGGCCCCTAGGCGTCAATTCCGGGCTCTAACCACAAGCAGACGGTGTCAAATTATAGTATAAAAGATATCGGATCTCACAGGGACGGTGACAGTGTATTTGCAGTCTCCGATTATTTGTAGATCTCGAAGGTAAGATAGCAGTCTGGTTGAAGGGATTGGTTGTGATGTTGTTGTTAACTTGATAATAAAAGAAACTAGGGTATTAGGTATTACCGCTAAGACCATCGGAGATCGATGTTGGAATAAGATCCTTACATTATATTAGAATTAGGGGATTGGTCTCTCAACTCATACCACTCTCGTGGGTTAGAGTTTCGAGGTATTTCGGTGGCTCTCATTGACGCAATGGCGGTAGCTGTCAATGTAGTGATATAGTTTGTCGATGGATCCCCTCAAGGCACGAGCCAGGCATGGTCACGAGTCTTGGTTGGATCCACTGATTTCCCTATTCGAATTCCAAGGATACTCCTTAAGATCATCAATTCCACCGTTCATAGGCATGATCTCAGTACGGGTTATCCTAGGGATTTGGATGGATTGACCAAAATACTCTCCTTTATTCCTAATTCAACCTAGAGATCCAGATCTATATCTCCCACATAAAGTCTTAGGGCTATCCATCAACCGTAGAGGAGACTACTCACACATAGTGATACTGACGAATAAAAATGCAATTTTTATCGAGGAAAGCATTACGGAAAATCAATCGAATAAGAATTAAATAACTTATGTACCGAAGGCGAAGAAAAACAGTAGCCAATGATAATCGAAAAAGATCCCACAAATTCCAGAGCGCAAAGAATAATAGATTTCCAAAAACAATTCAATAATATCCAAGAAATAGGTTTAGATCTAACAAATGTTTCTAATCTCATTTTTCTCCCAAAAGTAATTCAAAATACAAAAGAAATGAACTCTCCATTTTCGTAATCATCAGATCCACACTTCACTCCATTTCACGCATCAGACGGCCACAAGAATTTCCAAAAATAGCCGCCAACCGAGTCAGTGACTCGGTCGAGCAGAGGCTTCCTCGATGGGCTGCTGACGTCCCCCGGCTTTTAACTCATAAGAGTGCAGTTGGATTGGGGGATACCAGATTTAAAATATTTGTACCGCAAGCGCACGGTGTTGTAGTGTGGCTTGGGGGTCGAACACAGGGAGACATGGTTGTGCTTGTTTCTAAGAGGAACCAATTCACCCTACGTGTGAGCTAGCCCGATCTATCGATGGTTTGTCACGAAATGTAAATACGGAGGATAAAAAATATAAAAGGAAACCCAGGACTCCGGTTTCTACCCTATCATGTGTTCTCGCTATTATGACCTACGGATAGGAAAACGGTCGGAATTAGGGTTTAGTGGTGAGCCGTTGCCTCTAAGAGTGATACCAGCGTCCTATGGGCCCGATACTCCGGTCGGTGCCCAGGATGACACGCCGGACTACCCTGGTTCGGTCAGTGGGCATTCCCATGTTCTTTAACACTGACCGACTCCAGGAGCACTAAGCTCGCAACGATAACTCCCAACATCTCATCCTGTCGTTCCCACGCGCTAGGATTCGATGTCTAAGCTAAGGGCGTGAGCTATGGCTAGGGAGTCAACCGCCAAGTTTATTCCCCCTTGGCCCTACGGTCAAAGGCGGTCTTTTTCTCGCCGATGACAATGAAACACCCCGTGTAACCTATAAATTCCTAATCCCTATCGAAATCCTAGTCATATGGACGCATCAGGGAGAACCCACGAAGGGGTTTCCACCAAAATCCCAGATTTGGGAACTACTCACACATTATAGCTAAAAAGCAATCTAAATGAAAATCAACCGTAAAAATCATGATCAGACAATTGAAACACGGTAGTAGCAATGCTATTAAGACTATATTAAAGTTTGACAAAGATCAGAGAACTTACACATAACAATAAAATTCCGGCCGTCACAAATAGAGAAAAAGACAGAAAAAATATAAAAACATCGTTTTCTGAAAACTTAGGCAACTATATATAGAAAATGACTTCACCCGATCTGTTGAAGTATCAACCGATTGGGTGAGCTGCTACAGCGCTTCTGCATCGACGTTCAAAGCTGTCACCCGCTCGCTTGGTCCGACCGGTTGGCAGCTCCGGGTCGTCATTTGGATCTTGCGGCATCAGATGAACCGATCGGTTGAATCATTTAACTGATCAGTTGGAATTGTCCTCAAAATTGACAGAGACTTCCGTCAATTTTGCATGGTCAGCGGACGTCGGTTGAGCTATCCGGGTCGTCTTTTGGAAGAAACGGCTACAGATGAACCGATCGGGTGAGATGTCACCCAATCGGTTGGAATTCAGCTCCAAGTCGGCCAAGAGCTCTGCTGTGTTCAACAGGTCGGTGAACCGGTCGGTTGGTGTTCTTCTCACTCCAGCCTACTGTTGGATATGGACGACATAAATACACCCATGAGGGGATGTATGAGGGTATACGGATCTCAGATGTCGCGTGCACGAAGGCGTGCACGAAGGGAACCTTTTCTCGTGTGAAAAGGACCACTCGATAAGTGGAAAAAGCCACTCGATAAGTGGAAAAAACCACTTTATAAGTGCAAAATGGCACTTGATAAGTGGATAAAGAAGAAGATAATGAATGTGCTAATATAGGCTAATAAGCTTATATTTAGTTATTTCCTACAATAACTACCCCTAAAGCCTATAAATAGGACCCAAGGGTAAGGCATTCATTCACATTTTCCATGCCATAAGTTTGCATAAGGCATCCTTATGTTCTTCTTCTCCCTTCCATTAAAATCCTCTTCTAGTTAGAGATTTAGGCGGTGAAACTCTGCTTCGATCCTATGTGACGAAGTATCGACCGTTGTGGCGAATCCGAGGGCAAAGTTCAGAGACTACCGTGTTGCATACGCAAACGTAAGTCTCTACTTTATTTCGATCCTAACAACGCTGTTTTGACAGGATCCAACATTGGTATCAGAGCCATACGGATTCGCTCCGGTCAGACCGTTGCCCCGTTGAAACTATGAACGAGTCGTTGTCTTTTTCACGATGGGTATCCTACAATTATGGATATGGTAGGAACACTTCGTGACGGAGAGAACGCAGCGGTTGTTCTTTTCACGTTAGGGTCTCCTACCATTACGGATATGGCAGGAACTCTCCGTGACGGGAAGAACCGACCGTTCATATTGTCAAAC
This sequence comes from Scilla litardierei, assembly GCA_030789695.1. Classification (NCBI taxonomy): domain Eukaryota; kingdom Viridiplantae; phylum Streptophyta; class Magnoliopsida; order Asparagales; family Asparagaceae; genus Scilla; species Scilla litardierei. The sequence goes on from CM061133.1 coordinate 162,241,878, forward strand.
TCGCTATCTTCATGGATGCTGAGTCTCCATTCATAGGGAATGGGCACTCTCTTCATGTGGAGCGCGTAGTTTACGAACTTTTTGAAGTAAGTTATTTTTTTTGGCACACGGCCATTGGAGGATAACTACTTTCTCGACGAACGGGTGCTTCACCTGAGAAGAAGATGGTGGTTATTCCCATCGGGGAAGATGAATTTTGGTGCATGAAATCTATAGCCATATGGGCAATGGAGGCAATGCATCCCCCCTCCCCATGCGGAGGGGGGTTGGCTACGGCCAATAACGACGAAAACCACCACGACCACCCCGTCGAGGGGGAGGAGTGCATGCGGCCACCCCATGCAAGGGGGGAGACCGGCCATGGCTCAAGACGGACCAGGGCCCCATGCAGGAGCCAGGGCCGGCCCTGGCCGGCCCTCGGCCAGGGCAGAGGCCCTGGCCGGCCCTCGACCAGGGCAGAGGCCCTGGCCGAGGGGCCAGGGCCCCTGGCCGACCAGGGCAGAGGCCCTGGCCGAGGGGCCATGGTCCCTGGCCGGCCAATGCAGAGGCCCTGGCCGGCCAGTCTTATGCCCTTGGCCGGCGTTGGCCGGCCCCGGTCAGGGCAGAAGCCCTTGACCGAGGGAATGGGGCCATTGCCGAGCCTTGGTTGTCCAAATTTTTGGGACGGGGCCTACGTGACCGAAAGGGGGGCATGCATGGCAGTGGCTTGCATGGACAACCCCTACGGGTCCGACGGCAATTCTCTGCGGTAAATTCCCCTGAAGGAGGGAACGCTTGGATCCATACGGGAACCGGCGACGGTGGCTTGCAGAGAAATCCTCACAAGGGGGATCCGGCCTTGGCACGGCTACGGCTCTACCCGGCAAATGGCCAGGGATTGCCGAATATTTCTCTAGTATCATAAGGGTACTAAGTCGAAATATACAATTTTGAAAAATACGTTTTCATACGTTTTGAAAAATACGTTTTTTAAAAACGCTTTTCCGCTGCGAAGTACTATAAGAGTACTAACATTTGATAATGTGATGGGGAAATATTGAAAGTTACTCTAGATGGTGATTGGAAACGTAGTGACCTTTCCGATTCTAGAGTAACATTTTCAATATTTTTCGAAAGTAACTTATCAAATTGTAAATATCATTCCAAGTGGGAGTTGAAATTAGAACTATCTAAATGGGATATTCTATTCTCATTTCAAGTGGGAATTGTATTTATTTTAAGAATTTTCAATGCAATGTTTTTGATCAAACCTTCGGTTTTTGTGTCTTTTACAGCATTTTAAAAGTAAAATGTCTTCCGCTTCAAAGAATATCGTCGCTGAGTTAAACAGAGGTGAAAAACTCAACGGCGATAATTACAAACTTTGGTCCATTAAGATACAATACGTTCTGGAGGAGCAAGAAGTGCTCGAGACTCTAAAGAACGTCATGATTGAACCCGAGTTGGGAACTACGGCCCAACACAGACGAGACAAGGAAGCTTTTGATGCTTGGTCTCGGAAGAACAAAATAGCCCGCATTACGTTATTGTCCAGTATGGCCGATGACATAATGCGCATCTTCCGAGAACATGACCTAGCCATGGACATATGGTCCAAGCTAGAGGAGAAGTTTGGTGGCACATCGGTGTCCAAACTTCGCGCCTTAACTATAAGGTTTGATTCATATAAGAAACGTCCAGATCATTCCATGGGGAAACATCTGCGACATATGGCGAATCTTATCTCGGAGTTAAAGGACGCAGGTCATGTGCTCACTGATGAGCAACAAATCCAAGCACTCATACAATCCCTACCAAATGGGTGGGACCAAATGAAGATGCATCTCACTCACAATGAGAGCATCAAGAACTTCAGCGACGTTTCAAAGCACCTCGAATTAGAGGAAGAGCGGCTGCCAAGCCAAGTGCAGAAGTGCACATGGTTGCTAATTCCTCACATGGGGGAAAGAAAAGGAAAGATCGTTCGAAGTCTACTAATGAACGTAATAAGCAACCTTAGTCTACCAAGAAACCCAAACATAAGGGTGGGCACAAGAAATGGCACAAGACGAAAGACTTGAAGAGGATCAAGTGCTTCAAGTGCAACAAGCTCGGTCACTATGCTTGTTCGTGTACGAGTGGAGGCGACGAGGTAACTTGTAAATATACTAGTTACATATGTGTTTCTAGTTCAATATTTCTTGTGGAATCTAATCCTTTTTGGATAATTGATTCAGGTGCCACCGACCACATAGCAAGGGACAGACGGTCCTTCGTGGAGTATCACCGGATACCCCAAGGAACGAAGTGGATCTATGTAGGAAACAACACACGTGTTGAAGTGAAAGGCATTGGGACTTGCAAGCTAGTCTTGGACAACGGCCGCACTCTCCTACTTCATGATGTCCTCTTCACTCCAGATATTCGAAGGAATATAATTTCTGTGGTCGTGTTAATGGGTCTTGGCTATAACTGTTTTTTTTCATGATTGTAATGTGGACTTGAGTTGTAATAATACTCTTATTGGTACTGGGTTTGTATTTAAAGGATTTATTGTAATGAGTACAATGTATGATTCCTCATGTAATGAAAATTTCCTTATTGCAAATTCTAAGACTTATGAGTCTGATGTGATTTGTTGGCACGCAAGGCTTGGTCATATTGGACCAACGCGTATGGATAGACTTGCCAAACGTGGCCTTCTATCCAATGTTTCAAAGGTTAAAATGTCGACCTGCGAACATTGCCTAGTGGGGAAATCTTGTCGCAAGACGTTTGGAACCGGCACAAGGGCCGAGGTTCCATTACAGCTTATCCATTCAGACATATGTGGTCTGATGAATGTCAAGACAAGACACGGGAAGTCCTATTTCATCACTTTTATTGATGATTTCACCCTATTCAGACATATCTATTTGATATCCCACAAAAGTGAAGCATTGGCTTGCTTTAAAAACTATATAAGTTTAGTGGAGAATCAATTAGATCGCAAGATTAAGGTCTTGTGAACCGATAGGGGCGGTGAATATCAATCAACAAGTTTTAAGGAACTTTGTGATGAAAAAGGCATAGTACATCAGGTAACTATGCCTTATACTCCTCAACAAAACGGTGTTGAAAAAAGGAGAAATAGGACTTTAATGAAAATGGTCCGTTCAATGATGGCGCAAGCTAACTTGCCAATCACCTTTTGTGGTGATGCATTATTGACGGCCGCTTTCATTTTAAACCGCGTACCCTCGAAATCAGTTAGCTCCACTCCTTATGAGTTATGGAACCAAAGGTCTCCTGACTTAAACATTTTGAAACCTTGGGGTTGTGCATCCTACGCACATATTTCCTCCCATCAGTATGGCAAACTTGGGCCAAGGGGAAGGAAATGTATCTTTATACGATACGCAAAAAACTCCAAAGGTTATGTTTTTGTTAGTCAGGAAGACAATGGTGGGCTAATTGAGTTTGAGTCGAGGGATGTCACTTTCTTGGAAAACGAGTTTCCAAGACAGGGCGAGATAAGTCAGGACTTATCTCTATTTGAGATTTATGATCAAGAAGGATTACCTCATTCGAGTGGGAGAATTCTTGGTGAAAACGAAAATACGTTTCAACCTTCACCAATGGATTATACGAATGACGATTATCCTATTCCATACGGGAATAATGATCCAAGTGGGAGCAATTTTAACGACATTCCAAGTGGGAGTGATATTAGAATTGATCGAGTCAACAAGGACATGAAGAATCTCAAATACGACGTAGTAGTCGTACAAGGTTGGCTCCTCTAAGATTTGAGGATGAATTTCCGCAAACCTTTATGACTTTACTACAAGAATATGATGAGCCTGCTACTTTCAAACAGGCCGTATCTTGCCCTGCTAAAGACAAATGGATAGAAGCGATGCAAGAGGAGTTAGAATCCATGAAAGTTAACCAAGTCTGGGACTTAGTTGACTTACCCAGAGGACGTAGAGCTATTGGAAACAAATGGGTTCTCAAGATCAAGCATAAGGCTGATGGCTCTATTGACAGATATAAAGCTCGCCTTGTTGCGCAAGGTTTTACGCAACAGGAAGGGATAGACTATGAAGAGACCTTCTCACCTGTTGTTCGTTTTACCTCGATTCGCCTGATTCTGGCAATGGTAGCTTGCTTAGACCTCGAATTACATCAAATGGATGTAAAGACTGCCTTTCTCAATGGAGAATTGGACGAGGAGATCTATATGGAACAACCAACATGGTTTGTAAAAGAAGGAAACGAACATAAGGTTTGTAAACTTCTTAAATCCATATATGGTCTTAAACAGTCCTCGAGGCAATGGTATATCCGATTTCAAGAAGTTGTCTTATCAAATGGTTTTACCATGCTTGATGAAGATAACTGCGTATATATCAAGAGGATTAAAAGCAAGTATGTTATCATGTCTCTATATGTAGATGACATTTTAATAGCCGGAAATGACAAGGGCTTTGTGATGGATATCAAGGCTTGCCTTTCATCAGTTTTTGAGATGAAAGACATGGGAGAAGCCGCATATATCCTTGGAGTTAAGATTTCAAGGAATCGTTCGAAGAAACTTCTTTCTCTTTCACAAGAGACTTATATAAAGAAGGTTCTAGAACGATTTAATATGCAGGACTGCAAGTCCATTGATACTCCTATAAGAAAAAGCGATAATTTATGTCTGAAATCATGTCCTAAGAACCAAAAGGAGAAAGAGATTATGGAAAAAGTTCCATATTCCAGTGCAGTTGGTAGTCTTATGTACGCTATGATGTGTACAAGACCCGACATCTGTTTTGCCGTTGGAATGGTAAGTCGTTACCAATCCAACCCAGGGCAAGTACACTGGAAAGCGGTTAAGAGGATAATGCGATATCTCAAAGGAACTGCAGACTTTGCTTTATGCTATCAAGGAGATGCCTTGAGGCTCGAAGGCTACACTGATGCTGATTGGGCGGGTGATCTCGATGAGCGACGATCGACCTCAGGATATGTTTTTCTACTCGGATCTGGTGCAATATCCTGGAGTAGCAAGAAACAATCCTGCATCGCACTTTCAACCATGGAAGCCGAGTTTGTAGCATTTAGCATGGCAGTCCAAGAGGCTATTTGGCTTAGGAAGTTCTTAGACAGGCTAATTAATGCAAGTGACTCAGGTGATGTACCCATACACAGCGACAGTCAAGCATCTATAGCCTATGTCAAAGATCCGAAATTCCATTGTAAGACCAAACACATAGATATCCACTACAAATTTGCAAAAGACTATGATAAGACCAAGAAGGTAGACATAAGGTACATATCTACGCATGAGATGGTAGCGGATCCGCTTACGAAGGCGATCCCCAGAGATGTGTTTTACAAACACTTATCATCTCAAGGATTGCGTAAGAGCTGAGTTGTACCAATATAAATTCCTATGTCTGTAAATGATCAAATTTAATAAAAGAATAATTTCTTTTTCAAACATTGCATATGAATTTCTTGAGAAATGTTTGTGTACATTTTTGAAATCTCAGCTATACTTTCTAGTATGTCGGACAGATTGAGGTTGGCTCTCTCACATGCGCAACCGCCTTATTCTATCAGACGGATAGAATAGAAATGAGACCTGTTTAAAGTGACGGATGATTTAGAGTCATGACTTAAACAAAATGGTCGCATGAAAGATCTGCATCATATGGATGCTTACAGAAGATCTAAGAGGATTTTGAAATCATATCTATCTAAATGCGGGATGTGAGTCCAAAGGATTATTGTAGTAGAAAAAAGGGACTCAAAGTCAGACATTGTGGTGTCTGTTCATCATCCTTACAACATCATTGAGACATACACTCCCTGGGAAAGGAGCGATGTTGTAATACGTATTCATACTACGTATGCATTTTTGACCATTGGGTTAAAATAGTAAATAAGTTTACTATTATGTGAGACCCAAAGACCACATGGGTCTTAATTCATTACCCTTATGGACTCTAATTGGTTCCTTTAGATTTGACCGGGTGATTGCTATCTTAGCATGTTTGTCACGCCCCGCTTCCCAAAAAACGTGGAGGCGAAGCGTGAGAAGGTCCGCTCAGACTTGAAGCTACAAAGCTGCAAGTCCGATAAGCGTCAATCAAATTTAAACTACAGGTCCTTGCAACGCGAAACGAAACAAAGATAATAATAACGAAAAGAGACAAAAGAAACATCTCAGAATATCCATAATAATAAATCTCAACATCGCAGAAAAAGCCACCAGGCTAAAATAAAAGAGTCTTAAAGAGGCCCCAGCATGGCCAACAAAAGTACAAGGTACAGAAACAAAGAAATGGTTCAAGCACCGACATCTAACAGCAACCTAAAGTAAAAGCAACGCAAACAGTCTCTAAAACTGGTCTCCGGTGTCCCCGAACTCCTCGACGAACGTAGGCTCAGGCTCAGCATCAGCAACCACCTCGTCCTCAACAACTGTCTCTGGCTCAGGGTCAAACATGTGACACCCAAAAGAGCAAGGGGCACATGTCAGCAAGTCTACAAGAGACTTGTGCAAGGAAACTGAAAGTAGGTACAAGTAAAGCAACCTAGCAGTTCTAGCATGATGCGATGACATGGCCGTTAAAGTATGAGTGCAGCAGGTAAAGTAAAGTAAAGTAAAGTACGAGCATGGCATTTAAACATGGCATGGATGACAAGTATTACATGAATCATTCACAAGACAAGTACAAGACAAGGAAAGTAAGTGCACAGAGATTCCGCCTTTTGGCTAGAGTGGCTGCGCGGGCCAACTCCTAAGCTCAAGTGATCGTTTATCCCTACCCCTCCACGTGTATCGAGCCAGGGCCTTACCCCCGAACGGGAATGCTCCCTTCTGGAACACGACCCAGGAAGTGTTTTATCTTGTTGGCCTAGGGGTGCACCTAGCCAGACAAGGGAGTACAAGTACAAGTATTGTAGCGTGTGCTACGAATGCGACATTCAATGCATGGATGACATGACATGGCAAGTAGTAAGGCGTACAGGTAAGGAAAGTAAACGTGACAGTTTAGTATGCATGAACAACAAGTTTAAAGGGTTGGATCTAGCTTCGTTGTCAAGCTAGATCAATTAGGTGACGGATCTAGTTTCGTTGTCAAACTAGATCAAGTAGGCGTCTAGCCAGCTATCATTTCACTGACTAGTCTCTTTTACGCTAAAAACAAGGAAGTGACCTAAAACATGGCCCTAAGCAAGATTTGGCAAGTTTCACTTGCCTGCAAGTATCACGTCAGAGAAGCACCGTCCAACGAGTCCAAAGTCACAATTCCTACGTGCACAAGTCCACCGGCCTACATCCATTTATTAATCTTGATTAGTGAATTCTAAAACATTTAAAATACTTTAAAAATACTGATTTTAGTCTTGATTAGCATGCAATTGGGTTGGGGGTCCTAGGGGTGCAAAGCGTAACCTCAACACGACGTGAAAGCTACACCGGCGTCGGGTAGCGACGCCGGGGGTTGGAATAATAATATCGTGCTCCAAGTCCAGATTCCAATTAGATTCCTCGCTGGAAGTTTCAGAGCAATCAACCGGAGCGACGATTCCAGATTCCAAAGCTAGCACCTGCGACGACGGGCTACGACGTGTTGCAACGTCGTACGCGGCGAATCCTCGAAGAGAACGCACCTAGGTGGGGCCCACAGTAGTCCTAGGGACCTATGGGGGACCCACAATACCTCTTGGAGAACTTGGGGGGCCCACGGTGGCAAGCGATGCGACGGATGCGGGGTTGCGACGAGTGTCTCTCGGTCGTACACAGCCAAGTGCGGGGGATCCTCTCGGTCAGGCGCTAGGAACGGGCGCTGCACAACGCTTGGTCGGTCGCAGCAGCGGGTGCGGGGCTGTCTCTCGGTCGGTGCGGAGGGAGCGATCGATCGGGTGCTTGGGCGGGACGTTGCAACGTTGCAACGTCGGTCGGTGCGGGCGAGGCCTTCGGTCGGGCACGGTGCGGAGCGGGGGAACGAAGCGGTGACGGCTGCGGTGCGGAGCGGGAGCGTGAGCGGGCCAAGCTCTCGGTCTGACCGAGAGCTTCTCTCGGTCGAAGCGGGGAACGGAGCGGCTGCAGCAGCGGGGTGCGGGCGGAGCTTGGTGCGGGCTTGGGCGTCGGTCAAGGCGGGGATTTTGGCTTGGTTTTCTCGGTCGGTGCGGCAGCTGTTCGTCGCAACGTTGCGACGAATCGTCGCAACGTCAAATTTGTGTTTTGGAAGTGGCTAGGGTTAATTTCTTGCGAAAATAGGTCTTCCTAGGTGTTGTTTATATAGTGTAGATTGGTTGACTTGGTCTAGGGCTAAATCTAATAGGATTAGAAGTTTAAAATAATTTAAAATTTGAAACTCAACTTCTCCAACTTACACAAGGATTTGACTCGGTCCAAATGAGCTGGAAATTGGCTCAAAAATTCTTTAAAATGTTTAAAACCCAAATAAATTTTATTTGGCCGAAATTAATTTAAAAATTAATTATTAAAAATATTCTAAAACTTGTTAAAAATATAAAAGTGGTCAAATAAACTCCAAAAATTATAAAATAAAAATCGTGGTGATCGTGATGACGAAAGTGAGCTAACTAAGAAGATGGATCTCAATTTCGACGTCGGACGACGAGACTAAAAATAGAAACGTCTCCCGTCAAGAGTGAGAATCGGCACGTCTCATCGAGTAAGATTAAATTGTGGAAAAACGACTCGAGAAGTGTCGTTCCAAGATAGTGCCACTATTTAATACTCTCAGAGACGTTCACAACGGCATATCACACAAAAGTGTTCACAATCAAATAAAGTCTAAAATAAACACGTGCACGGTCAAAAGCACGTGCACGAACAAAGTACAACGAAAAGTGGTCGTTACATCCTCCCCACCTTAGAATAAAGTCCGTCCTCGGACTGTCTAACATATCTAGTCGCTCTAGTAACTACCCCAGTTATGCCACGTTATAATTCAAACCAAGTATAGTCATTACAAGTGCTTATATATGCACTAGGTAGTCAAATATTATCACTACCAACACGCATATATATACATTCACATACGTCATATACTTATATATATGCACTAGGTAGTCAAACATTATCACTACCAACACGCATATATATACATTCACATACGTCATATACTTATACCTATTATAGTCAGTCAATTTCATACATGTATTTCAATCATATATATAAGCATACATCCCTTATATAACTACTACTTACCTAAACACAAAACAATATTTCAGATACTCATATAAGGATAGTCTCACACTTAGCAAATACAATCATTGCTCTACATATGGATAGCTACCTATGCACAAACAATATGGGTATACAACTCCCTAATATTTATCCAATACCAAACATCTCAACACATGTAGTCACTCCATACCATTTTAAATCAAGCTTCACTATATTTAATATATATTCACCACTACTATAGTTTCACAATATATATAGTCATTCAAATGCATTCAAATATTTCACCATACATTCACATTACGTACGGTCCTATAACTGTATTTACGACACGCCACATATACCATAGTCATCAATACCTATAACTAAGCACATACTTACCCGTGCATGGTGCACACCCATACACGCTAACTTTTCATTCACGTATACCAATCATATCATTATATAACTAGCACTCCTACACACCTAGTTTTAGCTAGTACACATACGTTCACACGAGCAAGTCATTAGTAGTTAACTATACCACAAGACCAACACCTATAACTATATACTGGTGTAGCGACCCACAATCATGTGTGTAACACAACCAGGCACAAACACTTCTATCACTATACATACATCAAACATCGCTATATTCAAACTTCAGACATACACATCAATATACTTAGAGTATACCCACTCAAGCTTGAGTGGAACTCAATACGCATATCAGAATATTCTATATACGTAACGCGGCATTTATACCTATACCAATACCACTCCAATATTTATACGTCTACCATTTCATCCATATATATACATATATCTACCAATACAACCATTCACATACCATAAGTCAATCACACTTAATGTTTAATCAAGTAATCTCGCATAGTTCAATCACTCTATATACTATAATAATACAGACATCAGCACACGTATAATTATAATACACTCCCTAATACATACACATTCATCGTATAGTCACCCACGTGGAACATATATATTCACACCATAGCCTACTACCTATAAATAGTGTACCAACACCTATTATTATTATCACACCTAGCATACACATAGTTTTACCAGCATATTGCTTCAACCATTATAAGTATCTCCTAATTACATACACCCTATTAGATATTCCCACACTAATTCTTATATACACAGGCATCCCTAGTATGGTATAGCTACCCACACAGCAAACTATAACTACTTAACATACAAACAACTTCACACATCATGAATAACTCCGAGTATATATAACACACAATAAGCAACCATTAATATACTATGGAAGAGTACACTCATTCATGCCCACGAACACAACTTAGGTACGTGCACTACGACAACATCACAAGGTCCAAGGGCCCACTAACAACTTAGGGTCGTCACAGTCATTGACGGTCATTAAAGCCTAAGCAGTAGGGGGAGGTCGAAAGCGTGACGATGGAGGGATCGATAAGCACGAGTTCCGATGGGACGACTAAAAGGAGACAGTTTGGTTAGGTGGAACAACGAATCAATCGTGAATGCTTAGGTAGGGGAAAGGGAGATGTAGCGATACTTATATAGAATGGAGAAATGGAATATTATAAGCTGGAATACGCAAAATTTGAAAACTGTCGTACTTCAAAAGTTGAAATCCTCGTCTGGAAAGAATTATTTGGAGATCGATAAAACGAGTTGTTCAAAATAAGTTTGCGTCGAATATTCATAATAAGAGAAAATGGTCTATTGGTTTAAAAAATCATTATAAAAGGAAGTAAAATCATTTACACGAATATTAAGAACGTGGTTTAGAAAATATTATACGACGGTAATTTAATATAATTTTGGCAAAATTTTGGAAATGAAATTAAAGTAACTGAAGAATTTAAGCTCGTGTTAAACGCTTTCAAAGTCTTTAAGCGATGGAAAGAAAATTTAAAATGATCGATAATGGAACTACTTTTAGAGGAACCAGGATGTGCAAAAATTTAAAACTGGTTTACACAAAACTCTTAGCATACGAGCACAACGAACCTGGTACGGATAAAAATAATTGAAATTCATTTTAGTCTCGAATTTTTTTTCTAAAAGCACGTAGGGTGAGCGGAAAGATAATAATAATGACTTGGTAGTAGAATTATCAAAATTGATAGTAAAGCTTTAAAATCAAATCGTGAGGGTCTAAATCCGGAAGTGGTTATGAAATAGTGATTTTACAAAAATCTGTAGTAGAGAAAACGTCGAGCATAAGTCGACTTGCTGAAAGCTGAAATCCCACATGATTGGAAAGTATATGAATGGCATAAATTTGGAGGGAAAATTACAAGTTGAATAAAAGTACGGTTCAGAATAAAATTAGTGTATGAAAGGAAAATGTATTTTCATAGATACGAAAGTGTAGGCTGAGAAAATACCATAAGCTAGTATTCGAAATTTCGACAAAAGTTTTTTTTAAAAGATTTAAATCAACGAAGGAGCATGAAGTATAAGTATATATGCATATTAAAATTTGAACGAATTTAAAACTTAGGGAAAGAGGAAGTCAAAAAAAATACTTTCAGAAGATTCAGGATTTGTAACGGAGAGGTTCGAAAATTGATGACGATCGTCATGAGGCGATCTCGGGAATCGAGGCAAGGAAAACGGTCAGATGATCAAAACATACATACGCCTAGGATATGGCCCAGGATACCTACGGGAAAACTCCTACGGTCGCCCAACTGAAGTTTAAGAAACTTAGCGCTAGGTCTTCTAAGGGAGCTAGGTGGTAATGAAATGCGCTCAGCTCGGTCCGGAATCGATGATCCCAAGCGAACGACTGAAGGAAATTCTAGAAGTCTAATATGGTCGGTGGTAGACAAGGACCTGATTAAATCAATTCTCAGCAAGGAATCTAATTAACAGTCTAACAATCAACCCTATTTTTGCAACAATCATATGCAAGCAACCAAACATGATTTAACAAGCCAGGACTAACTAAGTGAAGAAACAACTAGGTCGAGAGTTACCTGCGATAACCTCATCCACAGTCTCGCTCTCCACCGCCGTCATCGGATAAGCCTGCTCCCTTGGCTGCATGGCCTGCTGAAAAGCCTGCTTCTGCGGAACGAGGGCTAGTCCACGACTTGTAGGTACAGGTGCTCTTTGCTGTAACGGCTGTGCAGCGATTGGTTCCTTCCAAGGCTGTTTAGTCTTCGGACACTCCTTCATAGTATGAGTAGGATCTCCACAAATCAGGCACTGGCCCAGCCTCTTCCTGCACTGTTTCTTCTCATGACCAATCTTGCTACAATGATGGCACACCTTCCGACTTGGCCCAGTTACTGGTGATTCCTGCTGCGGAATTCCCTCCGATGCTTTCCGCAGTTGATTTGCATGCCGACAATCCTTCGCTGAATGAGTAGCAGCACCACAAATCAAACACCAGCCTAAAAATCTTCTGCACTGCTCCTTAATGTGCCCGGTCTTACCACAGAAATAGCAAGTCTTCAGAGTAGGTCCGCCACCAACTCGGGTCTGTCGTCTTCTCGCCATCTAACGTCATAGAAAATGAACAAAAATTTAGACTCAATAGCTTAATGACTTAGATGTTGTAATTTATTTAATGGACATTCCGTTATTATCGTTGTTCCGTTAATTCGCAATTGCAAGATTGGACCTGCATGGTCCACCAACAAAACCTGTCACGCCCCGCTTTCCAAAAAACGTGGAGGCGAAGCGTGAGAAGGTCCGCTCAGACTTGAAGCTACAAATCTGCAAGTCCGATAAGCGTCAATCAAATTTAAACTACAGGTCCTTGCAACGCGAAACGAAACAAAGATAATAATAACGAAAAGAGACAAAAGAAACATCTCAGAATATCCATAATAATAAATCTCAACATCACAGAAAAAGCCACCAGGCTAAAATAAAAGAGTCTAAAAGAGGCCCCAGCATGGCCAACAAAAGTACAAGGTACAGAAACAAAGTAATTGCGCAAGCACCGACATCTAACAGAAACCTAAAGTAAAAGCAACGCAAACAGTCTCTAAAACTGGTCTCCGGTGTCCCCGAACTCCTCGACGAACGTAGGCTCAGGCTCAGCGTCTGCAACCACCTCGTCCTCAACAACTGTCTCTGGCTCAGGGTCTAACATGTGACACCCAAAAGAGCAAGGGGCACATGTCAGCAAGTCTACAAGAGACTTGTGCAAGGAAACTGAAAGTAGGTACAAGTAAAGCAACCTAGCAGTTCTAGCATGATGCGATGACATGGCAGTTAAAGTATGAGTGCAACAGGTAAAGTAAAGTAAAGTAAAGTACGAGAATGGCATTTAAACATGGCATGGATGACAAGTATTACATGAATCATTCACAAGACAAGTACAAGACAAGGAAAGTAAGCACCTCGTGCACAGAGATTCCGCCTTTTGGCTAGAGTGGCTGCGCGGGCCAACTCCTAAGCTCAAGTGATCGTTTATCCCTACCCCTCCACGTGTATCGAGCCAGGGCCTTACCCCCGAACGGGAATGCTCCCTTCTGGAACACGACCCAGGAAGTGTTTTATCTTGTTGGCCTAGGGGTGCACCTAGCCAGACAAGGGAGTACAAGTACAAGTATTGTAGCGTGTGCTACGAATGCGACATTCAATGCATGGATGACATGACATGGCAAGTAGTAAGGCGTACAGGTAAGGAAAGTAAACGTGACAGTTTAGTATGCATGAACAACAAGTTTAAAGGGTTGGATCTAGCTTCGTTGTCAAGCTAGATTATTTAGGTGACAGATCTAGTTTCGTCGTCAAACTAGATCAAGTAGGCGTCTAGCCAGCTATCATTTCACTGACTAGTCTCTTTTACGCTAAAAACAAGGAAGTTGCCTAAAAACATGGCCCTAAGCAAGATTTGGCAAGTTTCACTTGCCTGCAAGTATCACGTCAGAGAAGCACCGTCCAACGAGTCCAAAGTCACAATTCCTACGTGCACAAGTCCACCGGCCAACATCCGTTTATTAATCTTGATTAGTGAATTCTAAAACATTTAAAATACTTTAAAAATACCGATTTTAGTCTTGATTAGCATGCAATTAGGTTGGGGGGTGCAAAGCGTTACCTCAACACGACGCGAAAGCTACACCGGCGTCGGGTAGCGACGCCGGGGGTTGGAATAATAATATCACGCTCCAAGTCCAGATTCCAATTAGATTCCTCGCTGAAAGTTTTAGAGCAATCCACCGGTGCGACGATTCCAGATTCCAAAGCTAGCACGTGCGACGACGGGCTACGACATGTCACAACGTCGTACGCGGCGAATCCTCGAAGAGAACGCACCTAGGTGGGGCCCACAGTAGTCCTAGGGACCTATGGGGGACCCACAATCCCTCTTGGAGAACTTGGGGGGCCCACAGTGGCAAGCGATGCGACGGATGCGGGGTTGCGACGAGTGGCTCTCGGTCGTACACAGCCAAGTGCGGGGGGTCCTCTCGGTCAGGCGCTAGGAACGGGCGCTGCACAGCGCTTGGTCGGTCGCAGCGGCGGGTGCGGGGCTGTCTCTCAGTCGGTGCGGAGGGAGCGGTCGGTCGGGCGCTTGGGCGGGACGTTGCAACGTTGCAACGTTGCAACGTCGGTCGGTGCAGGCGAGGCATTCGGTCGGGCACGGTGCGGAGCGGGGGAACGAAGCGGCGACGGCTGCGGTGCGGAGCGGGAGCGTTAGCGGGCCAAGCTCTCAGTCTGACCGAGAGCTTCTCTCGGTCGAAGCAGGGAACGGAGCGGCTGCAGCAGCGGGGTGCGGGCGGAGCTTGGTGCGGGCTTAGGCATCGGTCAGGGCGGGGATTTTGGCTTGGTTTTCTCGGTCGGTGCGGCAGCTGTTCGTCGCAACGTTGCGACGAATCGTCGTAACTTCAAATTTGAGTTTTGGAAGTGGCTAGGGTTAATTTCTTGCGAAAATAGGTCTTCCTAGGTGTTGTTTATATAGTGTAGATGGGTTGACTTGGTCTAGGACTAAATTTAATACGATTAGAAGTTTAAAATAATTTAAAATTTGAAACTCAACTTCTCCAACTTACATAAGGATTTGACTCGGTCCAAATGAGCTGGAAATTGGCTCAAAAATTATTTAAAACGTTTAAAACTCAAATAAATTTTATTTGGCCGGAATTAATTTAAAAATTAATTATTAAAAATATTATAAAACTTGTTAAAAATATAAAAGTGGTCAAATAAACTCCAAAAATTATAAATTAAAATCGTGGTGATCGTGATGACAAAAGTGAGCTAACTAAGAAGATGGATCTCAATTTCGACATCGGACGACGAGACTAAAAATAGAAACGTCTCCCGTCAAGAGTGAGAATCGTCATGTCTCATCGAGTAAGATTAAATTGTGGAAAAACGACTCGAGAAGTGTCGTTCCAAGATAGTGCCACTATTTAATACTCTCATATACGTTCACAACGGCATATCACACAAAAGTGTTCACAATCAAATAAAGTCTAAAATAAACACGTGCACTGTCAAAAGCACGTGCACGAACAAAGTACAACGAAAAGTGGTCGTTACAATGTTACTTATGGACTATGGTTAATTCGGTCCGGCGGGGCATGTTAGAAAAGAAAGTCAAGTCAAGATCCAAAGGATCGCAAGAATAGGAAGATTAATTTCGCATTCACATTTGGACTTTAAAGATTCAAAGCTGGCCAGCCAATTGCAATACAGATGGGATTCAATTGTTGAATATAAAGTATAAGAAATTTGAAGAAATAATCTAGGGTAAAGCATGCGTTGATCTACTCAACTTTGCACCTCGAGGAGTGTTGTGTATCTCTAACAAGTGCACAACAGCGGACTCTATGCGCATGACGGTCACACGGCCTATTTCTCGGTATGATAAACAGAAGAGTTAGAGGAAAATAAGTTTCCTTACAATCCCCTCAAGTGTGAGTGGGAGATGTTGGATATGGACGGCATAAATACACCCATGAGGGGATGTATGAGGGTATACGGACCTCAGATGTCGCGTGCACGAAGGCGTACGCGAAGGGAACCTTTTCTCGTGTGAAAAGGACCACTCGATAAGTGGAAAAAGCCACTCGATAAGTGAAAAAAGCCACTTTATAAGTGTAAAATGGCATTTGATAAGTGGATAAAGAAGAAGATAAATGAATGTGCTAATATAGGCTAATAAGCTTATATTTAGTTATTTCCTACAATAACTACCCATAAA
Organism: Scilla litardierei; assembly: GCA_030789695.1. Classification (NCBI taxonomy): domain Eukaryota; kingdom Viridiplantae; phylum Streptophyta; class Magnoliopsida; order Asparagales; family Asparagaceae; genus Scilla; species Scilla litardierei. The sequence continues at coordinate 162,258,224 of CM061133.1, forward strand.
GCCTATAAATAGGACCCAAGGGTAAGGCATTCATTCACATTTTCCATGCCATAAGTTTGCATAAGGCATCCTTATGTTCTTCTTCTCCATTCCATTAAAATCCTCTTCTAGTTAGAGATTTAGGCGATGAAACTCTGCTACGATCCTCCGTGACGAAGTATCGACCGTTGTGGCGAATCCGAGGGCAAAGTTCAGAGACTACCGTGTCGCATACGCAAACGTAAGTCTCTACTTTATTTCGATCCTAACAACGCTGTTTTGACAGGATCCAACACCTACGTCCAGGTCGGACACGCGTGCATCACCCGATCGGTTGGCTGTGTCCAACCGATAGGGTGAGGGCTGAAAAATGGCGATCTTCATCATTTGACCTCCTGGATCAAGCGTGACTCCTCCCATTGCTCTGGGGACTCATGATATCTTCGTTATATGTCCCCTACACCGATAATCTCCTGCAAATACACAATAACACCAAAAAGTGAAAGAAAACTAAAAATCCCAAGAAAATGGGCACGAGACGACGAAAAATAACGGAAAAACACAAAGAAGACGTGCGTGAATATATAAAATATACACACACGTCAGCTGCTTGGTAGAGAAGCCCTCCTACTCAGTCGAGTACATCAGTGAGTCGGTCTTCTCCAAAAAATGTCACTCTGTCTACTCAGCCAGAGTCAGCCTTGCTCGGTGGAGCACCCAGCTGACTCTGTTGCCATGAGTCCTGCTCGGCTTGAGTAGGAAGTTGATTGAGCTTTGGAAAGGGAGCTGCTCGATCGAGTCAACATACTACTCGGTCCGAGCAGCATGCATATCACCATTTAGCCTGCTTCGTGCATCATCCCGATCGAGCAGGTGCTCTGCTCGGTCGAGTCGCCTGGGAAAATCTCACAGCAGCTCCTGACTGCTTCTCCTCTCTTCTTGCACTCTCCTCTACTCCTCCCATGGCTTCCAAAACTTAGCGAACTCCTGTAGAGCTTTGCCAACGGGCTCACGGGCATGCCAAATGTGTCCATATCCAAAATGGGTCCCGAATCGCTCCGAAATCCCTGAAAATCCACAAAACTCTACGGAACTCGAATATGGCGTTAGAATTGCAATATCGTAGGAAATTACGAGATTTGGATGCAAATATGATATGAAATGCGATGTGATGATGCTATGAAAAGATGGAAAATATGGACACATCATCACACTCTACCCACCTTAAAGACACTTCCGCCCTCAGAATTCCTAACAATCACTGATCGGGAAACAAATGTGGGTAACGCTCTCTCATCTCATCTTCCCTCTCCCAGGTGGACTCTCCTGGCGAGCCATGTCTCCACACCACTCTAACAAGATCGACAGTCTTATTCCTGAGTGTCTTCTGACGACTGTCAAGAATCTGCACTGGCTGCTGGTCATACGTCAGCTCCAGACATACGACAAGCTCAGAGTAGTCCACGACGTGAGATGGGTCGCTGATGTACCAACGGAGCTGAGACACATGGAAGACATCATGAACTCCCTCCAAAGATGGTGGCAAGGCTAAGCGGTAAGCTACCTCGCCAAATATCTCCAGAACATCGAAGTGTCGAATATATCTCGGCTGAGCTTGCCGCGCTTCCCAAAGCAAACCACTCCTCAATTCGGGGAGATCTTCAAGAACACATGGTTCCCCGGTTGAAACTCTAGAGAACGCCGTTTAGCATCTGCCCAATGCTTATAACAGTCCTGAGCAAACCGAAGCTAGTCCCTGATAACTTGAACAATGTCCACTTCTTCGACAATCATCTTTGGTCCCAACAACTCTCTATCCCCGATGTCATCCTAGCTCAGTGGATATCGACATTTCCTCCTGTAGAGACGGTGAGTGCCATGCCAATGCTCACCTGATAGCTGTTGTTGTAGGAGAACTCCACCAGATGCAGATGATCCTCCCATGAGCCCTTAAAATCCAGCATGCAAGCTCTCCGCATATCCTCCAAAATCTGAATGGTCCTCTCTGACTGGCCATCCGTCTGTAGGTGATACGCAGTGCTGAACTTCAGAATGGTACCCAGATTGTTCTGTAGACTCTTCCAGAACTGAGACGTGAACCTCGTATCTCGATCTGATACAATGCTCACAGGGACTCCATGCAAGCGAACGATCTCATACACAACATAATTCACATCATTATTGGTACTAAAAAAGAATTATAAAGGGATGAGTTGGGTCATTACATCCATATACTTCCTCGCTAGTATCTTCATGGATTGTCCTACTCAGAATGGTATAAAGTGTGCAAACTTAGCCAATCGATCAAAAATGACCCAGATAGCATCGTTCTGACTGGTGCTCCGAGGAAATCCAGTCACGAAGTCCATCATGATGTGCTGCCACTTCCACTCTAGAATCGGTAGAGGTTGTAGCAGTCCCGCAATGCAATGATGCTCAGCCTTCATTGCTGACATACAAGGCACTTTGCAACGCTCCGTGCCACACTTCTCTTCATCACATGCCACCAGAAATTATGACGAAGGTCCATGTACATCTTCATACCTCCAGGATGAATAGAATAAGGAAAACTGTGAGCCTCATTCAGCAACTCCTCTCTTATATCCCCTGCGGGTATGCAGATCCTACTGCCATATCTCCAAGATCCATCCTCATGAATCAGAAAATCTGTCCGGGGTCATGCTTCCACCTGCTCTCTGATCTTCTTTAACTTAGCATCCCCAGCTTGAGCAGTCTTGATCCGATCTACAATCATTGACTGAATCTGCACGTTCATCAACAATGAAGTGACTCTCGGTAAAATATCTTCGACATCCATCTCTCACAGATCCTACTGCAACCTCCATTGAGCTGTGAGAATCATCACCGCGGGTAGTCCACTCAAGGCGTCTGGTACGACTTTCACCTTCCCTAGGTGATACTGAAGGTTGCTTAGCCCAAAAATGTGCTTCTCTCAAGCGTAAGAGTCCGTGCAAGTAATATAGATTTGGGAGTCCAGATGTCGAATCCTCGGGAGAAAACCTGTTGTAACCACAAGCTTAAATCAAATAGGGATTGAACGTAAAGAGACCAACCACTTTTGATGATGATGGTTTGAATGGATTTTGATTTTGGTTCTTAATTTGTGAACACTACGAGCAAAAGAAAGTTTCGTTTATATAAATATATATGAAAAGTATGCACATGATATGGGTTCATTAGGGTCTATGATTTATATTAATTTGGTTGATTAAAGATAACTCAATGAAATCTCTTTTTGAGAGAAATTCATCGGAAAATACCCTTGTGTGGATTAAAGCACAAAATTGAATACGGTTGTTGCTACGGCTATAATCTTTTAAATATAAGAGATGAAACACTCTTTTGGGGAGATCAAAACTCACCCTAGTGGGGTGATCATCAACTCAATCATGTTCTTGTAAAAGATGAAGAGAAGATTTTAAATAAAGACTATAACTTTACCAACGTTAACAATTTTAGCATGAAGATTCAACCAAATAAATACACATCATTTCCCCTAAATACACCATATCATGCACAATAAGAATTTAGCCACACATACTGAAAATATTTAAGGAATTCATCATATTAAGCATGGTTCTAATCAATAGAAGTAGATGGAATTGAAAATACACAATTAAGTTCAAGAGATATCACCAAAACTCCCTCTTTTTGCCAAAGAACCCTCTTCTTCTTCCTCTAAAAGCTCTCTGGAAAATCCCTCAGGTTGCTCTCTGTAATCTCAGGGAAATTCTGTAAAAATCGCCACCAAAATCACCCAAATACGCCAAGAATACGCTCAAAACCCCTAGAAATAACTTATATAATAACAATGCGGGTTTTAATGTGCTAACGGGTCCCAAAATCACACCCAAACCCGCTCCGCGAGCGTCGCAAACCTCAGCCGCTCATCCGTGTGGGATCGCATACAAAGCTGACACGTGTCCCAAGCGGATCCCGCTTTCTTTGCCCGCTTACGTACCGCTCCGAGTTCGCATCTGATTGAGTGTCGTCCGTCGGATCGAGCATCCAAGCGCTGCGGAGAGGCCATGTCGCCATGCGGAAGCTGCGATCTTCGAGTTTGAGCAGGAGAAATAGTGGCCATTGGATTCGTTATCAACGCTCTTGATTGTGCCACATCGCCCGCAGTGTTTACCTTCGTATTCGAATTGCTTTGCTTCAATATGGTCTGTCTAATCTTGAATACGAGCCGTGCGATTTGAGATCGACGGCTGCAACTCACCCACGTCACCCTTCGCTAAGGAGCGTTGGATCGAGCGGCCGCACCCGGATGGATGCCCCATGTCCCCTTCTGATTGGGCTGTGACTGTATTTCTCGTATTTTGAGCGTATTTCTTCATTTTATTGGTATTTTGCATTCAAAAATTCACAGTAATTAGCACAAATCTCAGAAAAATACAAATAAATAGTTGTTGGAATCGTGAGATCGAGACCAAGCTAGAAAAAAAATAAAAAGTGCAGAAATACTCATTTAATTTCTGTTCTGTGCTCAAATAAGGTGATTTCTCTAATAAATGATGGTGTACAAAATACGAACGTATTAGAGACCAAATAGGCATCATTTACACGCAAAATATTGCTAGACGAGGGGATAAATAAGCAATATTCAACCCGAATCATACCCCCCCAACTAGCGTTTTGCTAGTCTCTAGCAAAGTGCACGAAATATGATATCAATTATAGACCTAGATCACCTTATCAGATCTCAAATCACTCACGATCATACTACAATGACAAAAGAAAATGTCCACGCACCACTGTCAAGATTTCATGCTAATAAATTAATGGTACTCATAGGTTTAAAGATGAAGAACAAGTATCTCTCAAATGGTCATGAAATCGACTTAACTTCACTATCCATTACTTCATAGCGCATAATATACAAAATCAATGGCTCACACCTTTTAATTAGAGATTCTAACTTGGAGCGTAGATGTATCTTGCAAAGAAAATATAAAGAATAGAATGGTATCGCGACATACACACGTCAGTCTTCATTCATAGGAAATCACACCATATCTTGGGCTTTCTTTAAGCTTTGGAAATTCTCTTTCCTTGCTAATTATGCACACATATTCTCTCTTTTCCTACTCTTTTATTAATTTCGCGTAACGCGCATCAAGAAACATTTGCCGAAAAATGTATAACTTGGATCGCTCCATCAAATGAGTGAGATTCCGGTCAATGGCTCCCAATCAGACGAAAATAGGGCATTGGGCAAAAAAGGACCACTCGGACTGTACTACTCGAGCCAACCAAGTTATTTATTCTAGTGACACACTTACTCATTTTTATCTTAATTTTTTTCGCTTTTTTTATTTGCTTTTGTGTTTCTCTTTTTTTTGTGCATAAATAACTTAGCACGATAGCTTCATCTTCTTAGTTCTTTCACAAGAATGGGTTATCCTAATCATTTCAAAAGAAAGTGTATACTTTCTACCCAAAATCACACAAAGCATGCAAATAGCAATGAATACGAGATAAAAAACAATGCTCCAGTTATTTTGTGAACTATTGTGCATGAAGCTTGGTGTGTTCCATTGAAAGCATACTATTTGCTAATTCATAATTTCTAGATTCATTAAGTTATCAATCAATCTCACCCTTGAGATATATCAACAGAAATTTACCACGAGTACTAACATTCATATCAAATGAGACTGAAATATTTAACACTAGTGGTGGAGGAAAATAAATCACATGTGTATGGTGGTGAATAGATTTAGAGAATTTTCATCACATGAGGTTCATCTCTAGGTAAAATAAATATTGGTGATATAACTTGACTCAATTTTTTTTCAATGCAAAAAGGGAACTTAAAATCCTAAAAGAAAAAGAAAAGTAAAAATCCTAAAAGTTTATACCCTCCCCCCAACTTAAAATAAGCATTGTCATCAATGTTAGGGATGAGTATTAGATCATGGCAAAAGATCCTAGAAAAGAATAGAAAATCATACGAAAGCAAATACATTTATTTTATTTTTCTACACTACTGGATAGAAGTCACCGAAGTCAAAAGGCGGATCTCGGACGTATAACGGTGGAGGAAGCAGCTCAATTAGATGCTTACGCTCCTCCGCGAGCGTCTTCACTCCACAAATCACTTTGGACCCTAGCAACATAACTCCAAGCATCTCTCCAAAATGTATGACCATGTCATGCAAGAGATGAGTTGTGTTAATCCAAAGTGGGCAATGTTGCCTTTTGAAAAAATTTCGCCAAATAAAGTTGTTACGCCTATTTGACCGAGACCCAAAAGACACGAGCCCAGGAGCCCAATTGCTGGCCGGGAGCCCATCTACGTATACCGGCCCGTTTCACAAGACCCACTAAGGGACCCTCCTGCTATCGATCCGACCCGGCCCCGGTACCCGCTGGTCACTCGCCCACTCCTGCGATAACCGCTCCCCCGGTTCCGCGACCACTAAATGACGGTAATGGGGAGGTGCGGGCATGGTGCAAGGGGCGGCGACGGGGGGGCGGATTGAGGGGGCACGATTGAGGGCGGGCGAGGGAAGTGGGCCAGAGGCAATCACGCTGGGAGCTCTTTAAAAGGGCTAGGAGGACGACGAAGCAAGGGACCGCATCTCAGGCATCTAAAGCCTAAGGTACTCCATCAACGACCTAGTTCCTCCTTTCCATCTCCTTCCTCCCCCGCTCGCGCCGTGAGACGCCGTTCCGATCTCCTCACGAGTCGAACCGTCTCCGCCGGGCCTCCTCTTTTAGATCTCTGTCTGACTTAGGCATCGGAGGGGATTTGGCCGGAACCAAGGTCCGGCCCCCTGACGAGCGTTCTCGTCTACGCAGGAGGACATCTGATCAACGGGCCGAGGCTCCCCCTCGCCCCTCACCGACCGCGCACCCAGCTGGACGAGTGAGGCTTCCCCTCATCGTCCGACCGCCGAGGCCGAGCACATCCCACCGAGGCCGAGCGTCTCGCCCATGGCCGAGGCTTCCCCTCGCCCTTCGCCGACCACGCATCTAGCTGGACGACTAAGGCTACCCCTCGTCGTCCTACCTCCGAGTCCGTGCGCGACCGTTCGAGGCCGAGCGTCTCAACCAGGGCCGAGGCTCCCCCTCGACCCATCTGCACCGACTCGAAGCCCCCGAGGGACCCAAGCGGGCCCCTTGACCACGTTGACCGGGTTGTCCACGGTCAACGCTTTGTAGTGAGAAAACACTCTGAAACATCTGGCGCCGTCTGTGGGAACCGAAAACCGTCCCACGAAGAAGCAAACCACACCTACAATGGCACGAGCCAGCAATGGAAGGAAGCGCATGACCCCCATCCCGGAGGAGGGGAATGGTGCATCAAACGGCAACCCCGAGGACACGCACGTCGACGGCCACCCCGCCCACTCAACTGAAGAGACCGGCGGCTCAGAACTAGCCACACAGGGACAGCTCCGCGCCCTGGCTCAGGAGACCAATGCGAGCCTCCAGACGTTGGTCGCGACGGTACAGCAGCTCGTCGGCCCCGCGCCGTCCAACGGAGGCACGTTGAACGATAGCCATCGATGGGCGGGGGGTCCCCCGCACTCGCGGTCCGCCGTGGTCGACGACCACGGGACCCGGAAACCGAACACAGAGCGTCGGTTCACGCGGTCCAGCTCCCGTCAGGCGAGGTCACGCGCCTCCTCCCCTTATCGTGAAAGGAGCCGACGGGAAACCGAAGGGACGGAGGGCGAATCGATGAAGGCATCATCTCGTCGGTCACGGTCGTCCCGCTGCAGGAGAAGTGAACGACACCACTCAAGAGACCGATCACGGCGGAGCAGGAGCTCCCGCGGGAGGAGTCGAGAGCGCCGGGTCAGCCCGACCCCCAGCGTGGCGAGGGCCGTGGAGCCAGCCCCGCCGGCGCCTGTACTCCCTCCACCCCCGAACGAGCCAGAGGCAGGCCACTGCCGCATCTCCGGGGGCATCCACGGAGACCGGTGCCCCTTATCCCAGAGAATAACCGACGCACGGGTCCCCTCTCGGTTCAGGATCCCGGTGCTGGGAAAGTACGACGGGATAGGGGACCCGGGACACCACATGATGGACTATGAGGGGGACATGTCCTTCCAGGGAGCTGACGATGACCTACTCTGCCGGGGCTTCTATTCTACTCTCAGGGGAGCGGCGAGGACCTGGTACCACAGCCTGCCCGGCCGCTCCATCGACAGCTTCGAGGAACTCGCCCAGTTGTTCTGCAAGAAGTTCATGGCGGGGAGGCAGATCAAGCCTGGTGCTGAACATCTGTTCAACATAGTGCAAGGCCCGTCCGAGCCGCTCCGATAGTTCATGCGCCGCTTCAATGCGGAAAGGCTGAACGTGAACAGCCCTCCTGACCTGGTGGTCCAGACGGCCCTTAAGAAAGGGCTTCGCCACAGAGGCCTCAAGAAGTCCCTACACAACGATCCCCCTAAGGACCTCCCCGGGATCATGGCGAGGGCCGAACGCTTCACGCTAACCGAGGAGGCCTTGGCCGAGGACGCAGGAAAAGCCACTCGAGGGACCAAGCGCGGCGACGACGGACGAGTCAGTCCCGAAGGGTACCGGACCGAGAAGAGGCCGAGGAACAGACAGCGGGGAGAAAGCACGAGGGACACCACCCCAGACGCCATCCTCGCCCAAGTACAGAAGGAAGAGCGAGCTGATCGCCCCCCACTGAAGGCTAAAAGAGGTGGGAAGAACAGGGAGAAGTACTGCAAGTACCATAAGGACGATGGCCATGACACTGAAGACTGCTGGCATTTGAAGAAGGATATCGAGAAGCTGATTAGCCGAGGGCACGCCAGGAACCAGGCCGATGAGCCAGCCCACGGGGAAGGGACCTCCACACAGCCAGACAAGGGGAAGAAGGTCAATACCGTCCAAGGTCCCCTCCGCATCATAGAGTAAGCGGGCGATGTCTCTCCCCCCGGTTGCAGCCTAGTAAGAGGGAGTTATCTAGGTTTACATCCCTCTGTCTAGCTTCATTTCCTTTTTTCCTTTTCCTCCAAATGTACCAGTCCGGCAGGACTCTTGAGAGTACAAATGCATTCCCTTGTTGTCTTTTCTTAAATCCCCGACGGAATTGACGTGTCACCAATAGCGCAAAAGAATGGGGACCGCCGCCTCACTAGAGGAGGAAGAAGAGCTTTGCCCTCGTCGACCGAATCCTGTACTCATAAGTCTGGGGGCAGTTTCCCCAACAGGCACGGACGCCGACCGGTCCTAAGCCGAGGAGCTTTGCCCTCGCACACCGACTCCCGCGCTCCGGTCCTAAGCCGAGGAGCTTTGCCCTCGCCGACCGACTCCTGCGCTCATAAGTCTGGGGGCAGTTCCCCCAGTAGGCACGGACGCCGACCGGTCCTAAGCCGAGGAGCTTTGCCCTCGCCGACCGACTCCCGTGCTCCGGTCCTAAGCCGAGGAACTTTGCCCTCGCCGACCGACTCCAGCGCTCATAAAGTCTGGGGGCAGTTCCCCCAGCAGGCACGGACGCCGACCGGTCCTAAGCCGAGGAGCTTAGCCCTCACCGACCGACTCCTGCGCTTTCAAGTCTGGGGGCAGTTCTTCCAACAGACACGGACACCGACCGGTCCTAAGCCGAGGAGGTTAGCCCTCGCCGACCGACTCCTGCGCCCATAAGTCTGGGGGCAACTCCCCCAAGGCACGGACGCCGACCGGTCCTAAGCCGAGGAACTTTTTCCCTCGCCGACCGACTCCTGCACTCATAGGTCTAGGGAGAATCCCCCCCAGCCAGCGCCAACGTCATCCAGTCCTAGGCCAAGAACAAGGCAGCAACGCAAAGTACACGGGGAGCCCGAGTAAGTTAATTTTTTTTATAACAGTTAACCCGGGTACAAAAATATGTCTTATTTACAGGGAATCAAGGCGAAGAGACCTCTCTACAGATAATCCACTCACGACGAATGACAAAGTTCGTCACCAACAGAACAAAATTGGTTGACAAAAGACCCAAAGTAGTTAACCCAAGTTGGCAGCCATGCAACCAGCAATTATTGGCCCCAGAACCGGTAGCGAAGCCGAAGGAGATAGCGGGGTCCATTTCAAGTAGACTGGCCCAAAGCGAAGTGGATGCTTAAAAATTTGAGGATAAGGCCAGGAGGGACGGCTTAGAGGGCCCGGGCTCGGGAGGACACATCATCGGGCACTTCACCCTGCTCGGAGCGAGGAGGATCGACTGGCGGAGGGGCTTCCCGAACGCGCTCCACACATTCCCGGAAGGAAGACTGGACGACGTCGACGATCCGAGGGGCGATAAGGTCTTCATACTTACCGAAGGCCTCCCTGAGAACCTCGAGGATTCTCTTCCCCAGGGTCTCAACGACGCCCCTCTCCACCTCCTCCGTGAGCCGCGCCACCTGGCGCCGATCAGACAACTCCCTCAGAAGCTCCTCCCTCTCCAGGCGGAACGACTCCGCCGCTTCCTCAGCCGACTGCATGGCGTCCTCCAACTTTCCCTGGAGATCACCCACTCATCCCTCCAGCTCGGACACACGGAGCTGGAGATGCCGGGACTCCATCTGGGCCTTCACCATTGCTACCTCCGCCGCCCCGGCTCATTCTTGGGCCCTCATGGAGGACTCCTCCAGCTTCCTCAAGAGGATGGCTCGCCGCTGCAGCTCCACGGCGAGCGTCGACCCCTGGAAAACGGGACATGAGCTAAGAAGGGAGTGAAGGGAAAGAAAGGACTGTGAGAGGGCCGAACCTGTTGAAGGGCCCAAACCAAAGAATCCGACACCTTGTCGGCGGGAATCTTCTCGAGGGTGCTGCGGTCCCGGGGGAAGACGGAGCTCTCGGCCACCTGCTGGGCCAGGGCTCGGTCGACGAACACCGAACTCCCGGGGGCAACATCGAGGGAAGCCATATGGCTCGCCAATAGCGCTCCGATTCCCGGGGACGGAAGCGGGGACGCTGCGATGGGGGTGGTTGTCAGAGTCACCTGAAGATCCCCGGTGGTGCCTGCAGGAGGCACAGAACTGGCCGGGCAGGAGGGCTCCGCATCCTCCTTCCTCTTCTTCCCTCCGTGAGGCTCCACGAGCGCCGAAGGAGAGCGCTTCCGCCTTGCCCCATCTCCACTCTCGGGGACGGGAGGGGACGCTCCGAGGGCGAGGGGGACTACACCGGACCCGTCATTACCCCCTGCCTCTCGGGCTGGTGGGGCAGGTCCGGCCTTTACTACGCCCCCGGGGAGGAGATCGCCAGAAGAAGAGGCAGGAGGCACGGCCGCTACCTTGCCCACGGAGGGCTCGGCTCGGCGCACACCCTCCTCAACTACCTTGCCCACGGAGGGCTCGGCTCGGCGCACCTCCTCCTCAACGGTCCGTCGAGGCGCCCTTCCGGAGGTACTGCCTCGGCTCCGAGCAGCTCCACGACGGATCAGCTCATCGACGTCACAGACGAACTCGCGGCCTGCCATCCCTGCAAAGGAAACCGAAATCAGGATGAGTCACAGGGCAGTCCGAGGAGGAAAAAGCGACCTACCCGGGGACCACAAGATGGCCTTCAGGAGTAGGTCATCCAACAAAGACCAGATGGACTTTGATTCCAAAGGAAGAGCCGACAGCGTCGCGGCGGCTGCCTGATCAACATCAGAAAGGGCTAGCGGCGGGCGAGGTTGGACAGACGCTCCCCAACTTGTCAAAATTTGGGCCTCACCCAAGAAGACCACGAAGACATAATCCGAGTTCCAATCCCCCGACCAGCAGGGTAACCCAATCAGGCATTCCCTCCTCGAACGGGCTCGGAGTTGCAGCCATGACCCCGGCCCAACCGTCTGGACCTGGTAAAAGTGGAAGAGAAGGGGGAGAGACGGCTCCAGACCACGGGTACAGCAGAGCGTTACGAAGCCCGTCAGTACCGCGATCGAACACGGGGTGAACTGACAAAGGGACACCGTGAGATGTTCCATGACCTGGATGAAGAAGGGATGGAGCGGGAAGCGAAGACCCAGGCGGAACATCTCGACGTAGGCGTCGACCTCATTGCTCCTCGGAAGGCAAATCTGCTCGTCGACAAATGGAACTCGAACCTCGTATGGGAAGCAGAGATATCTTTCCTGGATCTCCGCGGCCACCGATGGAGGAGTCCTCGACAGCGTACGGAGGACAACCGGGGGCACATTAAGCCGCACGGCAGCCGACGCCACGTCATCACGGGCGTAGTCTGGAAAAAGTTTCCCCTTCCCCTTATCTTGAAGAGAACGACTCCCGGCGGGGGAACCTGATTCCCCCAGCCGGGGCTCGCCCCGCCTGGACTCCGGAGGATCCCTCGCCCTTTGACCAGAACCGCCTATCCTAAGAGCAGCCATAAGATGAAAGCGAGAGAGGAATTACCTTTTTCGACTAGTTTGGAGAAGGCAAGGAAGCGAAGGCGACGGGAAACTCCGAGTTGTGGAAAGCTTTGAATAACGGGAGGAGCAAGAGAGAAGTGGAGATCAACGCGGCTGAGGATCTTATATACCGGGCGCAGGGGTGAATTCGAAGCGGCTGACAAGAACGCGCGGCAGGCTTCGAAGAACTGGCGGCGTTTCGAAATCGGCGCCAGGGGAAGTCCAATCGATCCGCCTCATCATGACCTACATTTATGACCACGCCTCGACTGAAGCGCCACTCGGAACCCCAGGAGGCGTAGCGGTTATACCAAGCTAGCCGAGGCCGATCGATCCCACCGATGGCGGCGCCCGAACCCCTCAGCTTCTCAATTGAAGACGGCCCCGCGAACGGTGGGGGTAAGCTTGCAGCCACACGTGGCGGCATCAGAGGACCAACGGCGCTTCGGAGCCCGCGCCTTAAAAATATCGAACGGGCCCACTCATGATGACGACTAATAAATGAGTCGGCACCGACTGGCGAGCTTGTCAAAATCGGCAGAAGTCACATCGGCCGAGCCGAACTGGCCAAAGCCGATCAACCCGACCGATGGGGGTAATTGTTACGCCTATTTGACCGAGACCCAAAAGACACGAGCCCAGGAGCCCAATTGCTGGCCGGGAGCCCATCTACGTATACCGGCCCGTTTCACAAGACCCACTAAGGGACCCCCCCTGCTATCGATCCGACCCGGCCCCGGTACCCGCTGGTCACTCGCCCACTCCTGCGATGACCGCTCCCCCGGTTCCGCGACCACTAAATGACGGTAATGGGGAGGTGCGGGCATGGCGCAAGGGGCGGCGACGGGGGGTGGATTGAGGGGACACGATTGAGGGCGGGCGAGGGAAGTGGGCCAGAGGCAATCACGCTGGGAGCTCTTTAAAAGGGCTAGGAGGACGACGAAGCAAGGGACCGCATCTCAGGTATCTAAAGCCTAAGGTACTCCATCAACGACCTAGTTCCTCCTTTCCATCTCCATCCTCCCCCGCTCGCGCCGTGAGACGCCGTTCCGATCTCCTCACGAGTCGAACCGTCTCCGCCGGGCCTCCTCTTTCAGATCTCTGTCTGACTTAGGCATCAGAGGGGATTTGGCCGGAACCAAGGTCCGGCCCCCTGACGAGCGTTCTCGTCTATGCAGGAGGACATCTGATCAACGGGCCGAGGCTCCCCCTCGCCCCTCGCCGACCGCGCACCCAGCTGGACGAGTGAGGCTTCCCCTCATCATCCGACCGCCGAGGCCGAGCACATCCCACCGAGGCCGAGCGTCTCGCCCAGGGCCGAGGCTTCCCCTCGCCCTTCGCCGACCACGCATCTAGCTGGACGACTGAGGCTACCCCTCGTCGTCCTACCTCCGAGTCCGTGCGCGACCGTCCGAGGCCGAGCGTCTCAACCAGGGCCGAGGCTCCCCCTCGCCCCATCTGCACCGACTCGAAGCCCCCGAGGGACCCAAGCGGGCCCCTTGACCACGTTGATCGGGTTGTCCACGGTCAACGCTTTGTAGTGAGAAAACACTCTGAAACAATAGTCATCAAAATAAATTAATGAACGTAAAGAGTGGTGGCGAAAACTCCCTAAAACGATTGCATTCATCTTGGTATAATGCACGACCATGGGGGGAAGGAATAATGGATTTTGGGACAAGATTGGGGGAGAGCATGGTTCGGGCTCCACCAAAATGATCGATGAGCTCATGGCCCTACTAGTCTCCTCCTTTACTCCATTCAAAATTGTATGCTCGTCCACTCCATCTCTGCACATATCACCACTAGGAAGCTCTGACGACTCCGTCATCAAATCCTCTGGAGTCCCCACCAATGTATGAGCATCCTCACTCAGGGACTCTAGACACTCCCAAGCATCCTCAGGTGTGTAATTCATGAAAGCTCCATTGTCCAACATCTCCATGAAAATTTGTGCATCTTCCTGCAGCCCCTCGTGGAAGAACTGGAAGAGAACATCAACCGTGTATCCATGATGTGGACAGCCACTAACTGCATCTGTGAACCTCCTCCAGACCTGAAAGAAGGATTCATCGTCGCGTTGTTCAAAAATGGCAATTTTGATCTTCAATAACCTGTCCTTGTGCAAAGAAGATGAAGGTGCATCAAATCGAAAATTTATGCCATTAAAGTCCATTGGTTTTTTTTTTGAATTTCTAAAGAAATGAAAAAAATTTAAAGAAAATAAAAGTGGAAAGATCTATAAACAGCAAAGTGGAAAGATCTCACCGAATGTCCTCTAAATGAAATAAATTTTGGTAGCAAGCCATTCTCCCCGGCAACGGCGCCAAAAACTTGCTTAGCCCAAAAATGTGCTTCTCTCAAGCGTAAGAGTCCATGCAAGTAATATAGATCTGTGAGTCCAGATGTCAAATCCTCGGGAGAAAACCTGTTGTAACCACAATCTCAAATCAAATAGGGATTGAACGTAAAGAAACCAACCACTTTTGATGATGATGGTTTGAATGGATTTTGATTTTGGTTCTTAATTTGTGAACACTACGATCAAAAGAAAGTTTCGTTTATATAAATATCTATGAAAAGTATGCACATGATATGGGTTCATTCGGGTCCATGATTTATATTAATTTGGTTAATTAAAGATAACTCAATGAAATCTGTCACGCCCCGCTTCCCAAAAATATGGAGGCGAAGCGTGAGAAGGTCCGCTCAGACTTGAAGCTGCAAAGCTTTAAGTCCGATAAGCGTCAATCAAATTTAAAACTGCAGGTCCTTGCAACGCGAACGAAACAAAGATAATAATAATGAATGAGACAAAAGAGATATCTCAGAATATCCATAAAATAAGTTTCAACATCGCAGAAAAAGCCACCAGGCTGGAAAGAAAAGAGTCTAAAGGCCCAAATATGGCCAACAAAAGTACAACGTACAGAGAAAAGGTGCCACGCACCGACAACTAACGAACCTAAAACAAAAGGAAGCTCAGCATGGGTCACCGGTGTCCGCAAAACTCCTCCTGGGCAAACATGGACTCAGACTCAGCGTCAGCAAAACATCACGTACTCAGCAACGGTCTCTGGCTCAGGGTCTAACATGTGACACCCAAAAGATCAAGGGGCACATGTCAGCAAGTCTACAAGAGACTTGTGTAAGGAAACTGAAAGTAGGTAAAGCAACCTAGCAGTTCTAACATGAATACAATGACATGGCAGTTTAAAGTATGAGTGCAACAAGTAAAGTAAAGTAAAGTAAAGTAAATTACTAGCATGACATTTTAAACATGGCATGGATGACAAGTTTTACAAGTAACACTCACTAATACAAGACAAGTAAAGTAAGCACCTCGTGCACAGAGATTCCGCCTTTTGGCTAGAGTGGCTGATCGGGCCAACTCCTAAGCTCAAGTGATCGTTTATCCCTTCCCCTCCACGTGTATCGAGCCAGGGCCTTACCCCCGAACACGGAATGCTCGCTTCTGGATCACGAGCCAGGAAGTGTTTTTAACAAGTATGTCGTAGGGGTGCACCTAGCCGGACAAGGAAGTACAAGTACAAGTATTGTAGTGTGTGCTACGAATGCGACATTCAATGCATAGATGACATGGCAAGTAGTAAGGCTTACAAGTAAAGAAAGTAAATATGGCAGTTTAGTATGCATGATCAACAAGTTAAAGAGTAGGATCTAGCTTCGTTGTCAAGCTAGATCAATTTAGGTGACGGATCTAGTTTCGTTGTCAAACTAGATCAAGTAGGCGTCTAGCCAGCTATCATTTCACTGACTAGTCTCTTTTACGCTAAAAACAAGGGAGTGGCCTAAAAACAAGGCCCTACACAAGAGTTGGCAAGTTTCACTTGCCTGCAAATCTGACGTCTGAAAAACACCACCCAAAAGTCTGCAAGTCACAAACAACCTATGTGCATTAGTCCACCAGCATACAGTCCCAATTTAAATTATCTTCATTAGTGAATAGTCAGACAATCAGAATACCGATTTTTATCTTGTTTAACAGGGTTGGGTTGGGGTCCTAAAAGTGCAGAACGTTACCTCAACACGACGCGAAAGCTACACTGGCGTCGGGTAGCGACGCCAGGGGTTGGAATTTAGAAAGCGCTCCTGATTCCAGATTCCCAAACAAGATTCCACGCTCGCCAATCCTCGGCAGCGTCAAGGTCAGCGATTTAGTTCCAACCGCGAGTAGGGCACCGGTAGGCATTTCTACGGCTTCCGGGAAGCCGTAACAACAAACCGGGACGAACGGTTCGACGCACGCAGAGTCTACGACGTCGAGTGTCGTAGGAGATGTATCATATCTGTTTTAACGGATTTGTGATACTAAGTTAAAAGTGCTAAAACAATAAGGTTAATCACTAACCCAATAGTTAAATGCATATAACACCTATAATATATATAGACTTAGTGTTTATAAAACCACTAAATGAAAAACTACTATCTAAATACTGTTGGGTATATGTATATAAGAAATATAGCATTTATATAGTACACCCTATTCTTTTAGTCACAAAAACCTTTATATAAAATAATCATTTAAGGCTTTGCTCACAACCTCAGTACTTAACATGCACTCAAATTTAACATGCGATATGCTTGCTTACTCTCCGATCATCGTCGTGCATCCATCTCGCTGATTGAAGGTGAGAGCCACGGCCCACAGTGCGGCGGCTATGGATGGAGGAGGCCCAGGCGTCGTTGGGAAGGTCGTTGGCAACGTGATAGCGCATGAGGGTCGCTGCGCGCTCTTGAGCGCTGCTGTCGCTCCAGGGAGCACAAGCCGGCGGATCGGAGATCACCGGAGACAGCACTTCGAAGGGGACGCCAGACGAACTTGCAGGCGGCGAAAACAGCCGCTGCAGGGTCTACCTCCGGAGTGCGAGGTCGGCAACGAGGCGGACGACCGCACGAGAGGGGGGTCTAAGCGGCGGATGGGGCGGCCAGGCTGGGCTAGGCGGCGTGGGGTTCGATCGGAGATCGGGTCGATGCGGGTTGATGTGCAAGTCGAGGAGGAGAACGGCGCTCAAAAAGATGTTCGCGAGGGGGAGGAGCTGTGCGATGACGACGGTGAGCTGAGGTCGGGGAAATGAAGAAGTCGGGTGGTCGGGGCTTCGCGATGAAGAATGTAGAGGGCGGCGGGGGTTTTTGGATGCGGCTGTGAATATTAGAAGCCCTAAGTCTATTTTATATAGGGTGTGGGTCACGTGAGTAGGGCTGAGGATGGACTTGGGCTAAAGTTAGGTTTGGGTTTATTTCTAATGTTGTAATATATATAGGGTAGCATGGGTTTAGGCTAGGAAGTACAGCACGTGAGGGGTAGCCAGAGAAGGGTTATAGGTCTTAGGTGTTCAACAATTTCCATTGTAGGCTAACTTTAGGTTGGGTACTTCAAGGATTCGGCCCACATCCAATCAAGTGGCTAATATAAATATATACTACAGTTTATATGTTAAGGAAATTAATAAAGGGGTCACAGTCTATATGTTAAGGAATTAATGAAGGAATAACATAATGATATGTAATGCAATAAGTAAGTTGGTCCGTTGATGTCCAAAAATTATAAGGGAAATATCGGGGCGATCGCGCCGACGAGAGAAACAAAACTACGAAGACGGATCTCAAGTTCGACGACGGGAAACGAAACTAAAAATAGAAACATCTCACGACAAAAGTGAAAATCGCGACGTCTCATCAAACAAGGTCAAATCATGGGAGAACGACCCGTGAAATGGCGTTCCCAATTAACACCACAATTTTAATACTCTAAGAGAGGGTCACAACGGCATATCACACTATAGGGTTTGGTTACGGATAAAGTCTAAAATAAATACGTGTACGAATAAGGCTACGTGCACATAAGCGTATAAAGGATACGGGGTCCAAAGGCGACGACAATTCTAAGTTGGGCACACGTCGGGATGGCTTGCTAAGAATGCAACCAAGGTGCTACGGCCCTATCAACTCAACGACACGACTCACATACCAAGCACAAGACCAATCAGTTACCCGAAATTTCTATACGCACAGCCGTATGAAGAATATCGAGTACCGGCCATAACATCCTACCCACCTTAGAATAAAGTCCGTCCTCGGACTTTCTAACTGTAAATATAACTCTCGCCAGACTAGTAGCTATCCCGATCATATCACACTATAATTCAACCAGGTATAGTCATTACAAATGCTCATACATGCACTAGGTAGTCAAACAATAATTCTGCTAGCATGTATATATTCACGTATGTATTCCAATCATATGCATACATCCCTCATATAACTACTACTTACCTAGCACCAAGCGATAGTTCAGATATTCACATAAGATTAGTCTCACACTAGCAAACACAATCATTGCTCTATGTATAGATAGCTACCTGTGCACAAACAAACATGGGTATATCACTCCCTAATATTCATCCGATACCAAACACCTCAACACATGTAGTCACCCCATACCATTAGTAAGTCAAGTTTTACTATATCTAATATACATTCATCACTACTATATTTTCACACTATATAGTCATTCAAATGTATGCAATTATTTCACCATATATTCACATCATATACGGTCCTATAACTGTATTTACGACACGCCACATATACCATAGTCATCAATACCTATAACTAAGCACATACTTACCCGTGCATGGAGCACACCCATACACGCTAACATTTCATTCACGTATACCAATCGTACCATTATATAACTAGCACATCTGCACACCTAGTTTAGCTAGCACACACACGCTCACACAGGCAAGTCCTTAGTAAATAACTATACCTCAAGACCAACACATATAACTATATACCGGTATAGCGACCCACAAGCATGTGCGTAGCATAACCAGGCACAAACAATACTATCACTATACGTACATCAAACATCGCTGTATTCAAACTACAGACATACATCACAATATACTTAGAGTATACACACTCAAGCTTGAGTGGGACTCAAAACACATATCAGAATACTCTATATACGTAACACGGCACTCATACATATACCAATACCACTCCAAATATTTATATGTCTATCAATACAACCATATACATACCATAAGTCAATCACACTTAATATTTAGTCAGGTAATACTTGCATAGTTCAATCACTCTATATACCATAATAATACAGACATCATCACACGTATGATTATAATACTCTGCCTAATACACACGCATTCATCGTATAGTCACACACATGTAACATGTATATTCACTCCATAGCCTATACTACCTATAATTAGTATACCAACACCTATACATACATAGTTAAGATGTGCAATAGTCGTGTATACCTCATGGTATACACGCATACAACATCCCGTAAAAGCAAGCAATACCAATCAAAATTATAATCCTACTACCATATGTATATCACCTTTATACTCATGCAACAAAACATAACTACTTACGTCTAAGCACAATACATACCTACATACGAGCACATACTCATACGTATAACATATGGGTCACTTAACAGGCCTACTCTCTTATCTATACTTTCACCTATTATTATCACACCTAACATACACATAGCTTTACCAATCATTTTATTTCAACCATTACAAGTATCTCTAACTACATACACTCCATTAGACATTCCAACACTAGCTCTTATATACACAGGCATCCCTAGTATGGTATAGCTAACCACACACAATTCTATAAATACTAACACACAAACAACTTCATAATATCACGAATAACTCCGAGTATATATATATATATATATATCTATCTATCTATATCACACAATAGGCAAGCATCAATATACTATGGGGATTCTCATTCAAGCCCACGTACACAACTTAGGTACGTGCACTACGGCTACATCACAAGGTCCAAGGGCCTACTAACAACTTAGAGTTGACACAGACATTGACGGGCACTAAAGCCTAAGCAATAAAGGGAGGTCGAGGTCGAAAGCGTGACGATGGAAGGATCGATAAGCACGAGTTCAGATAGGACGAATACAAAGAGACAGCTTGGTTAGGTGAAACAGTGATTCACTGGTGAATATTTAGGTAGAGGAAATGGAGATGTAGTGATACTTATATAGGATAGAGGAAGGAACTAGCATAAATAACATAAACTAAAATACGTGGAATCTAAAAACCGTTGTACTTCAAAAGTTGGAATCCTTGTCTGTATAAAATTTTTGGAGATCGATAAAATGAGTTGTTCAAAATAAGTTTGAGTCGAATATTCATAATAAGAGAAAATGATTTATTGGTTTATCGAAAATCATTAAGAAAAGGAAGTAAATCATTCACACGAACATTAAGGACGTAGTTTTTAGAAAATATTATACGGCGGTAATTTAACATAATTTTGGCAAAAATTTTGGAATTTCAAAGAATGAAATTAAAGTAACTGAAGAATTGAAGCTCGTTTTAAACGCTTTCAAAGTCTTTAAACCAGGGAAAGAAAAATTAAAATGATCAATATTGGAGCTACTTTTAGAGGAACCAGGATGTGCCAAAAATAAAACTGGTTTACACAAAGCTTTAAAATCAGGAAGTGGTTATGAAATAGTTATTTTACAAAAATTCTGAAACAGGGAAAACGATGAGCATAACATCGACTGGCTGAAAACTAAAATCCCAGGTGACTTGAAAAGTATATTAAAAGGAAGCGTGATGTGCCGTTTGAATGGCGTAATAAGAAAGGAAATTATAAGTCGAATTGGACAAAATAAAAGTACGGTTCAGAATAAAATTAATATATGAAGGGAAAGTGTATTTCCATAGGTACAAAAGCATAGGCTGGAAAAATATAATAAGCTAGTATTCAAAAAATTTCACCAAAAGTTTTAAGAATTTATGTCAACGAAGGAGTATGAAATATATAAGATATATATATTAAAATTTTGAACAAATTTAAACTTAGGGAAAGAGGAAATCGAAAAATACTTTCAAAAGATTCAAGGTTTGTAATGGAGAGGTTCGAGGATTGACGACGATCGTCATATGGCGATCTCGTGAATCGAGGCAAGGAAATTGGTCGGATGATCATACATACGCCTAGGATATGAATCTGGAGAATCTACAGGGAAAAACTCCTACAGTCGACCAACCAAGTATTAAGGAGCTAAGCGCTAAGACTCTTTAAGGGGCTAGACGATAGTGAAATGCGTTCAGCTTGGTCCGAAATCGATGAACCCAAACGAACGACTAAATGAAATTCTAGAAGTCTAATATGGTCAGAGTTAGACAAGAACCACTAAGGTAACTCCTACGACGATTAAATCAATTGCTGGCAGGGAGTCTAACTAACCATCAGAGGCCTCTAACTAGCAAGCACAAACGTCTAACTAAGTCTTCTTACTACCTAGTGTCATAAGAAAACGACTAGACTCAAGGCTTATGACACGGATGTTGCAATTTATTTAATGGGCATTCCGTTATTATCGTTGTTCCGTTAATTCGCAATTGCAAGACTCGACCTGCATGGGCCACCAACAAAACCTGTCACGCCCCGCTTCCCAAAAATATGGAGGCGAAGCGTGAGAAGGTCCGCTCAGACGTGAAGCTGCAAAGCTTTAAGTCCGATAAGTGTCAATCAAATTTAAAACTGCAGGTCCTTGCAATGCGAACAAAACAAAGATAATAATAATGAATGAGACAAAAGAGATATCTCAGAATATCCATAAAATAAGTTTCAACATCGCAGAAAAAGCCACCAGGCTGGAAAGAAAAGAGTCTAAAGGCCCAAACATGGCCAAAAAAATACAACGTACAGAGAAAAGGTGCCACGCACCGACAACTAACAACAAACCTAAAACAAAAGGAAGCTTAGCATGGGTCACCGGTGTCCGCAAAACTCCTCCTGGGCAAACATGGACTCAGACTCAGCGTCAGCAAAACATCACGTACTCAGCAACGGTCTCTGGCTCAGGGTCTAACATGTGACACCCTGTCACGCCCCGCTTCCCAAAAATATGGAGGCGAAGCGTGAGAAGGTCCGCTCAGACTTGAAGCTACAAAGCTGCAAGTCCAATAAGCGTCAATCAAATTTAAACTGCAGGTCCTTGCAACGCGAACGAAACAAAGATAGTAATATTGAAATGAGACAAAAGAGATATCTCAGAACATCCATAAAATAAGTTTCAACATCACAGAAAAATCCACCAGGCTAAAAGAAAAAGAGACTAAAGGCCCAAACATGGCCAACAAAAGTACAAAGTACAAAACAACGGTGCTACACACCAACAACTAACAAAAGGCCTAAAACAAAATAAAGCTCAACAAAGACTCAAAGAATGGTCACCGGTGTCCACCAAAATCCTCCTGTGCAATCATGGACTCAGTCTCAGCGTCAGCAACACCTCACGTACACAGCAACGGTCTCTGGCTCAAGATCTAACATGTGACACCCAAAAGAGCAAGGGGCACATGTCAGCAAGTCTACAAGAGACTTGTGCAAGGAAACTGAAACTGAAAGTAAAGCAACCTAGCAGTTCTAGCATGATGCAATGACATGGCAGTTAAAGTATGAGTGCAGCAGGTAAAGAAAACAACAAGTAAACTAGCATGGCATGGCAAGTGTGGCAAGACTAATAACATTTACAAGGAATTCTCTAGTCGTGTTTTCATGTCATGTGCAGAGTTTACGCCTTACAGCTGAAATGACTTTCTTTCACACTGATTGGTCGCTTAACTCCGCCCCACCCAGAGTTTACGCCTTACAGCTGCAGTTGCTGATCAGGCAGACTCCCAGCTGATTGGCCGCTTAACTCTTACCCCATCCCACGTGTATCGAGCCAGGGCCTTACCCCCGAACGGTAATGCTCGCTTCTGGAACACGAGCCAGGAAGTGTTTTTCATGATGGCATAGGGGTGCACCTAGCCAGGACAAGCAAGTACAAGTATGTAGCGTGTGCTACGAATGCAATATTCAACTTGGATGACATGTAGAATGCAATGCATGACAGTTAAAAGTGCGTACAGATAAGGAAAGTAAACGTGACAGTTTAGTATGCATGAACAACAGTTTAAAGAGTTGGATCTAGCTTCGTTGTCAAGCTAGATCAATTAGGTGACGGATCTAGTTTCGTTGTCAAACTAGATCAAGTAGGCGTCTAGCCAGCTATCATTTCACTGACTAGTCTCTTTTACGCTAAAAACAAGGAAGTGGCCTAAAAACATGGCCCTACACAAGAGTTGGCAAGTTTCACTTGCCTGCAAGTACAACGTCTGAGCACACCGTCCAATGAGTCCAAAAATCACAATTATCCTACGTGCACAAGTCCACCGGCCTAAAGTCCATATTATTAATCTTGATTAGTGAATTTAAAACATTTAAAATACTTTAAAAATATTGATTTTAGTCTTGATTAGCATGCATTGGGTTGGGGGTCCTAGGGGTGCAAAGCGTTACCTCAACACGACGCGAAAGCTACACCGGCGTCGGGTAGCGACGCCGGGGGTTGGAATAAGAGAACGCGCTCCAAGTCCTGATTCCAATATAGTTTTCTCGCTGGAAAGTTCAGAGCATCAACCGGGGCGACGGTTCCAGATTCCAAAGCTAGCACGTGCGACGACGGGCTACGACGTGCGACGACGTCGTACGCGGCAAGTCGTCAAAGAGAACGCACCTAGGTGGGGCCCACAGTAGTTCTAGGGACCTTTGGGGGACCCACAATAACTCTGGAGAACTTGGGGGGCCCACGGTGGCAAGCGGTGCGACGGGTGCGGGGTTGCAACGTTTGCTCTCGGTCGTACACAGCCAAATGCGGGGCGGCCATCGGTCGCTGCGGGAGAACGGCATTGATGCAGCGCTTGGTCGGTGCGGGCATTGGTGCTCTCGGTCGGTGCGGAGCAATCCTTCGGTCCTGCGTTGCGGATGCGAGGGAGCGGGCGCTGCAACGTTGCAAGCGTTGCAACGTTGCGGGTGCGGGCGGGGGCTTCGGTCGGGCACGGTGAGATGCGGGGTGCGGAGCGGGCTTGCAAGCGGTGCGGGGCGATGCGGATGAGCGGTGCGGGCGACCGGTCTAACCGAGGGGATCTCTCGGTCAGAGCGGGCGAACGGGGTGGGTGCGATGCGGATGAGCTGTGCGGAGCTTGGTGCGGGCGGAGCAGCGGTCGGTGCGGGAGAACGGAGCTCGTTCTCTCGGTCTGAGCGGGGGAAGTTCGTCGCAACGTTGCGACGAATCGTCGCAACATCAATTTTGGGTTTTGGAAGAGGCTAGGGCTAATTTCTTGCGAAAATAGGTCTTCCTAGGGGTTGCTTATATAGTGTAGATGGGTTGACTTGGTCTAGGGCTAAATCTAATAGGATTAGAAGTTTAAAATAATTTAAAATTTGAATCTCAACTTCTCCAACTCACCCAAGGATTTGACTTGGTCCAAATGAGCTGGAAATTGGCTCAAAAATTCTTTAAAACGTTTAAAACTCAAATAAATTTTCTTTGGCCGAATTTAATATAAAAATTAATTATTAAAAATATTATAAAACTTGTTAAAAATATAAAAGTGGTCAAATGAGCTCCAAAAATTATAAAATAAATATCGGGGTGATCGTGGTGATTAAAGTGAGCTAACTAAGAAGACGGATCTCAATTTCGACATCGGACGATGAAACTAAAAATAGAAACGTCTCCCGTCAAAAGTGAAAATCGTCACGTCTCATCGAGTAAGTTTAAATTGTGGAAGAACGACTCGAGAAGTGTCATTCCAAGATAGTGCCACTATTTAATACTCTCAGAGACGTTCACAACAGCATATCACACGAAAGTGTTCACAATCAAACAAAGCCTAAAACAAACACGTTCACGGTCAAAAGCACGTGCATGAACAACGTACAACGAAAAGTGGTCGTTACATCCTCCCCACCTTAGAATAAAGTCCGTCCTCGGACTTTCTAATATAACTAGTCGCTCTAGTAACTACCCCAATCAAGTCATATTATAATTCAGCCAGGTTTAGTCATTACAGGTGCTCATATACGCACTAGGTAGTCAAACATTAACACTACCAACACGTATATATATACATTCACATACGTATACACTTATACCTATTATAGTCAGTCAATTTCATACATGTATTTCAATCATATTTATATAAACGTACATCCATTATATAACTACTGCCTACCTAATCGCAAACAATATTTCAGATACTCATATAAGGATAGTCTACTTAGCAAATACAATCATTTCTCTACCTATAGGTAGCTACCTATGCACAAACATCAAGGGTATACTACCCTCTAATATTTCCTAGAAGACATCCAATACTAAGCACATCCACGTAAGCAGTCACACCATACCATTTTTAAGTCAAATTCTAATATATATATATTCACCACTATTATAGTTTCACAATATATAGTCATTCAATGCATGTAAATAGTTCACCATATATTCACATCACGTAGGGTCCTATAACTGTATTTCCGACACGCCACATATACCATAGTCATCAATTCCTATTAGCTAAGCACATACTTACCCGTGCATGGTGCACACCCATACACGCTAACATTTCATTTACGCATACCAATCATATCATTATATTACTAGTACATCTACACACCTAGTTTAGCTAGTACACATATGTTCACACGGGCAAGTCCTTAGTAATTAACTATACCACAAGACCAACACCTATAACCATATACTGGCGTAGCGACCCACAATCATGTGCGTAACTCAACCAGGCACAAACACTTCTATCACTATACATACATCAGGCATTGCTATATTCAACTACAAACATACATTCAACATACTTAGAGTATACTCACTCAAGCTTGAGTGAGACTCAATACACATATTAGAATATTCTATATACGTAACATAACATTCATACCTATACCAATACCACTCCCATATATATACATCTACCAATACAACCATATACATTCCATAAATCAATCACACTTAATATTTAGTCAGATAACACCCACATAGTTCAATCTAATTATATACCATAATAATAACATTACAGACATCAGCACCCACATACTTATAATACCCTCTCTAGTACAAACATTCACCGTATAGTCACACATAAATAATGTATATATTCACACCATAGCTTACTACCTATAATTAGTATACTAACACATCCACACATACATACTTAAGATGTGCAATAGTCGTGTATACCTCATGGTATGCATGCATGCAACATCCCGAAAAGCAAGCATTACAAGTCAAAATTATACTCCTACTACCATATGTATATCACCTATATACTCAGGCAACAAAACATAACTACTTACGTCTAAACACAATACATACCCACATACGAGCACACACTCATACGTGCTAACATATAGATCACATAATAGGCCTACCCTCTTAACCATACGTACTCTTATCATTATCACTATTAACATACACATAGCTTTACCAATCATTTATTTCAACCATTATAAGTATTCTCTAATTGCATACACTCCAATAGACATTCCAACGCTAACTCTTATATACACAGGCATCCCTAGTTTAGTATAGCTATCCACACAAAAATCTATAACTACTAACACACAACAACTTCATACTATCACGAATAACTCCGAGTATATATATATATCACACAATAGGCAAGCACCAATATACTATGGGGGTAC
The DNA here is from genome assembly GCA_030789695.1 of Scilla litardierei. Classification (NCBI taxonomy): domain Eukaryota; kingdom Viridiplantae; phylum Streptophyta; class Magnoliopsida; order Asparagales; family Asparagaceae; genus Scilla; species Scilla litardierei. Next base: position 162,285,138 of record CM061133.1, read on the forward strand.
ACTCATTCAAGCCCACGTACACAACTTAGGTACGTGCACAACGACACCTCACAAAGGTCCAAGAGTCTACTACCAATTAAGGGTTGACACAGACATTGACGGACACTTAAGCCTAAGCAATAGAGGGAGGTCGAAAGCGTGACGAGAGAAGGATCGATAAGCACGAATTCAGATAGGACGAATACAAGGAGACAGCTTGGTTAGACGAAACATTAACTCAATGGTGATGTTTAGGTTGAGGAAAAAGGGAGATGTAGTGATGCTTAAATAGGATACAGAAAAGAAACTAGGGTGAATAGCATAAGCTAAAATACGTGGATTTTGAAAACTGTCGTTCTTCAAAAGTTGAAATCCCAGTCTGAAAAGAAATATTGGAGGTCGATAAAACGAGTTGTTCAAAATAAATTTGAGTCGAACGTTCATAATAAAAGAAATGATCTATTGGTTTAAAAAAATTTTAAAAGGAAGTAAAATCATTTAAACGAATATTAAGGACGAGGTTTTAGAAATCTTGTACGTTAGTAATTTAATATAATGTTGTCAAAAGTTTTGAAAGTCAAAAATGAAATCAAGTAACGGGAGAATTTAAACTCATGTTAAATGCTTCAAAACTTTAGGCTATGTAAAATTTTAAAATGATCAATTTGAAACTGCTTTTAGAGAACCAGGGTTTGCCAAAAATGAAAAAAAAACTGATTTACGCAAGGTTCTTAATATACGAGCTCAATAAGTCTGGCACGGATATAAAAATAATTGAAATTCAATTTAGTTTAGAAATTTTTCTGAAAGCGTGTATGGTGGGCGGAAAGAAAATAATAGTAACTTAGCATAAGAATTATCAAGATCGAATAGCAAATCCTTAAAATCAGATCAGGGAGGGTCTAAAGCAGGAAGAGGCTATGAAAATAGTAATTTTGCAAAAATCTGAAGTAGCGAAAACGACGAGCAAGGTCCAACTTGCTGAAAGCTGAAATTCCATGTGTCTTGAAACTATATTAAGGTAAACACGACGTATCATTCGAATAACACAAATAAGAGGGAAAATTATAAATCGAACTAGGCAAGGCAAAAGTATGGTTCGAGGTAAAATTAATATATGAAAGAACGACACATTTACATAAGTACGAAAAATATAAGCTGGAAAAATATTATAAGCTAGAGTTCAAAATTTCGACAAACGTTTTAAACATTTAAATCAAGGAAGGAGGATGAAATATAGGTATATTAAAATTTTGAACAAAATTAAACTTAGTGGAAGGGAAGATTGAAAAATACTTTCAGAAGGTTCAGGTTTTGCAATGGAGATGTTTGAAGATTGACGACGATCGTCATGAGGCGATCTCGTGAATCGAGGCAAGGAAATTGGTCGGAGATCAAAACATTCATACGCCTAGGATATGAATCGGAAAAGTCTACGGAGAAACTCCTACGGTCGACCAACTAAAGATTAGGAACTAGGCGCTAAGACTTCTAAAGGTTAGACGGTAAAGTAATGCGTTCAGCTTGGTCCGAAATCGATGAACCCAAGAGCGAACGACCGAAGGAGAATCTAGAAGTCTAATATGGTCAGGGTTAGGCAAGGACCACTAGGGTAACTCCTGCGGCGATCAATTGCTGACAGGGAGCCTAACTATCAATCAGGGGCCTCTATCTAACAAGCACAGGCGTCTAACTAAGTCTTCTTATCACCTAGTGTCATAAGAAAACGACTAAACTCAGGTCTTATTACTCGGATGTTGCAATTTATTTAATGGACATTCCGTTATTATCATTGTTTCGTTAATTCGCAATTGCAAGACCGGACCTGCATGGGCCACCAACAAAACCTGTCACGCCCCGCTTCCCAAAAATATGGAGGCGAAGCGTGAGAAGGTCCGCTCAGACTTGAAGCTACAAAGCTGCAAGTCCGATAAGCGTCAATCAAATTTAAACTGCAAGTCCTTGCAACGCGAACGAAACAAAGATAGTAATATTGAAATGAGACAAAAGAGATATCTCAGAACATCCATAAAATAAGTTTCAACATCAAAGAAAAATCCACCAGGCTAAAAGAAAAGGAGACTAAAGGCCCAAACATGGCCAACAAAAGTACAAAGTACAAAACAACGGTGCTACGCACCAACAACTAACAAAAGGCCTAAAACAAAATAAAGCTCAACAAAGACTCAAAGAATGGTCACCGGCGTTCACCAAAATCCTCCTGTGCAATCATGGACTCAGTCTCAGCGTCAGCAACACCTCACGTACACAGCAACGGTCTCTGGCTCAAGATCTAACATGTGACACCCAAAAGAGCAAGGGGCACATGTCAGCAAGTCTACAAGAGACTTGTGCAAGGAAACTGAAACTGAAAGTAAAGCAACCTAGCAGTTCTAGCATGATGCAATGACATGGCAGTTAAAGTATGAGTGCAGCAGGTAAAGAAAACAACAAGTAAACTAGCATGGCATGGCAAGTGTGGCAAGACTAATAACATTTACAAGGAATTCTCTAGTCGTGTTTTCATGTCATGTGCAGAGTTTACGCCTTACAGCTGAAATGACTTTCTTTCACACTGATTGGTCGCTTAACTCCGCCCCACCCAGAGTTTACGCCTTACAGCTGCAGTTGCTGATCAGGCAGACTCCCAGCTGATTGGCCGCTTAACTCTTACCCCATCCCACGTGTATCGAGCCAGGGCCTTACCCCCGAACGGTAATGCTCGCTTCTGGAACACGAGCCAGGAAGTGTTTTTCATGATGGCATAGGGGTGCACCTAGCCAGGACAAGCAAGTACAAGTATGTAGCGTGTGCTACGAATGCAATATTCAACTTGGATGACATGTAGAATGCAATGCATGACAGTTAAAAGTGCGTACAGATAAGGAAAGTAAACGTGACAGTTTAGTATGCATGAACAACAGTTTAAAGAGTTGGATTTAGCTTCGTTGTCAAGCTAGATCAATTAGGTGACGGATCTAGTTTCGTTGTCAAACTAGATCAAGTAGGCGTCTAGCCAGCTATCATTTCACTGACTAGTCTCTTTTACGCTAAAAACAAGGAAGTGGCCTAAAAACATGGCCCTACACAAGAGTTGGCAAGTTTCACTTGCCTGCAAGTACAACGTCTGAGCACACCGTCCAATGAGTCCAAAAATCACAATTATCCTACGTGCACAAGTCCACCGGCCTAAAGTCCATATTATTAATCTTGATTAGTGAATTTAAAACATTTAAAATACTTTAAAAATATTGATTTTAGTCTTGATTAGCATGCATTGGGTTGGGGGTCCTAGGGGTGCAAAGCGTTACCTCAACACGACGCGAAAGCTACACCGGCGTCGGGTAGCGACGCCGGGGGTTGGAATAAGAGAACGCGCTCCAAGTCCTGATTCCAATATAGTTTTCTTGCTGGAAAGTTCAGAGCATCAACCGGGGCGACGGTTCCAGATTCCAAAGCTAGCACGTGCGACGACGGGCTACGACGTGCGACGACGTCGTACGCGGCAAGTCGTCAAAGAGAACGCACCTAGGTGGGGCCCACAGTAGTCCTAGGGACCTTTGGGGGACCCACAATAACTCTGGAGAACTTGGGGGGCCCACGGTGGCAAGCGGTGCGACGGGTGCGGGGTTGCGACGTTTGCTCTCGGTCGTACACAGCCAAATGCGGGGGCGGCCATCGGTCGCTGCGGGAGAACGGCATTGATGCAGCGCTTGGTCGGTGCGGGCATTGGTGCTCTCGGTCGGTGCGGAGCAATCCTTCGGTCGTGCGCTGCGTGATCGCGCCCCGGATACACGTCCCAGGACGACGATTGTAGTTTTACCGCAAGCGCACGGCAAAGTGGCGAGCGGGTATCGAACACGAGGAGGTGGTGTTGGCTCCAATCTATCCTAGGTTTGGTTTGACTACGAATGTTTTATTGGTGGAGATGGTTATGGAATGATATAATGGAAATGGTGGTGGATGTCGGTGTCGATGATAAAGAAATAGGTCAAATATCGATTTAAATACAATATAATAAAAGAGGGAATTTGCCTTGCGGCGATCCTGTCACAATCGTCGGGCAAAGTATGGGGATATAAAATCGAATAAAGGCGTCTAGGGCTAGGGAATCCCCACTACGGACCGTCATGCATCATTGTTAATAGTGAATCTCAATATCACTAGACTTGCGTTGAGGTGAACTAGTCGCAACTTAATGTAGAACCAAGCTCACGCTCTCGCGCTATTGCCGGTCTATAGCAACCTAGGTTAGGGCCCAATCTCTTGCAAACCCTAACCTAAGCCACTAGCATGAAGATCGACGTCATCGTTCAATCGCTCCTCGAGCCCACTCTCGTGCAAACTCGAGTTACGATCTAGGTTGCGATAGTTCGTATTCGTCCAATCTCTTGCAAACGAATATGTGTATAGATTTACAATTAAAAATCCTAGCTTTGGTCCAATCTCTTGCAAACCAAATCTAGAGAAACCCAATTGTAAACCTAAATCGAATATCTAGGCCTTCCCATCGATTAGAATCCAATCTCTTGCAAACCCCAATCGATGGAAATCCCTAGCTATCCGTAATAAATCAATCACAACCTAACCTCCTAGCAATTCTAGCAATTTAGAAATTATTTCATCACAAATCTGAAATTAGATCCATAGGGTTCATCCCCAAACCCTAGAACAACCAATCTACTCAAGCATAGCAATAAGGATATAAGAATCAATAAAAATCATTGCTTGCAAATGAAAAGATATAAAAACAAAGATTCAAATAAGAAGAACAAAATGCTTAGCTTGATGAAGATCTTCAATCCAAAATACAAGCTTTTAGATCCAAGAGGGGGCCTAAGGCATGGCCTAACCTCTAAAATAATCCTAAGAAAAACATTTGGGGGCTAAGAAAACATAATGGGGATCCTCTCTAATGGTGGTTACAAACCCCTTAAATACTCTCCCAAAACCCTAGTAAATAACCCTAGAAAACCCCTCAAATTCGTGCCCAAAAACAGCCCAAACCGCAACTTAAAATCTGGGCCCAGGCCGCACTCGGCCGAGTAGAACATGTGACCCGGCCGAGTGGGAATTCCAGCACTGCAGCATCAACTTGCAGAAATTCTCCAAATTTCATCCGACCTCCGATTTGCGCGTTCTTGGCGGCGTTGGAACCGTCATGAAGTCTACTATCCATAAAAAATATGAGAAAAATACTTTGATTGCTGGAATGATAGCAGATTTCAAAAGAGTGGGAGGCTGTCTGAAAATCTGGGCGCTGCGTGTCCTCGGCATCACTCGGCCGAGTTGACTTCTCTACTCGGTTGAGTGGGCTTCTATACTCGGTCGAGTGATAGACCCTGCAAAATTCCAGTAAGTCAGGGGCCTTGGGGGGTCTGTCTTCGGAGGTGACTCGGCCGAGTGGCTTTACTCATTCGGCCGCGGGGCAATCGGTACTCGGCCGAGTCGGAGCCCTCAATCGCCTGACGGATTCCAGTAAGTCTGAGATTTTTGCTTGCCGTCGTCGTGATGCCACTCGGGCGGGTGGTGTCTCCGTGCTCGGCCGAGTGGGCTGGCGATGCTCGGCCGAGTGCACGCTGATTCTCAATCTGCTGCGTGTCCGATCTGGCCGGCCGAGCGGGCTTCTTTGCTCGGCCGAGTGACTCCTTCACTCAGCCGAGTGGCATGCTAAAATGCCCAATCTTCTCCGTTTCTCTTCCTCGTCGCTCCTACGGAGTTCCTTCTTCTTCCACATGTCTCCCATCGCCGAATAGCCCTCAAAAGAGCCTTGGGTGACGCTCCGGAGTGGGTGCAAGTCCCTTAAGCTCATTTTTGCTCCCGATCGCTCCATATTTCCTGAAATCCGACAAAAACAAGAAATAGTGAAAAGCAACACAATATCATCGAATAATCGTGAAAATCGCAATATGAGCAACCGAAATGGCATGCAAATATGTAGAAAAAAGGTGTAAAATATGGACCGATCACTGCGGATGCGAGGGAGCGGGTGCTGCAACGTTGCAAGCGTTGCAACGTTGCGGGTGCGGGCGGGGGCTTCGGTCGAGCACGGTGAGATGCAGGTTGCGGAGCGGGCTTGCAAGCGGTGCGGGGCGATGCGGATGAGCGGAGCGGGCGACCGGTCTGACCGAGGGGATCTCTCGGTCGGAGCGGGCGAACGGGGTGGGTGCGATGAGGATGAGCTGTGCGGAGCTTGGTGCGGGCGGAGCAGCGGTCGGTGCGGGAGAACGGAGCTCGTTCTCTCGGTCTGAGCGGGGGAAGTTCGTCGCAACGTTGCGACGAATCGTCGCAACGTCAATTTTGGGTTTTGGAAGAGGCTAGGGCTAATTTCTTGCGAAAATAGGTCTTCCTAGGGGTTGCTTATATAGTGTAGATGGGTTGACTTGGTCTAGGGCTAAATCTAATAGGATTAGAAGTTTAAAATAATTTAAAATTTGAATCTCAACTTCTCCAACTCACCCAAGGATTTGACTTGGTCCAAATGAGCTAAAAATTGGCTCAAAAATTCTTTAAAACATTTAAAACTCAAATAAATTTTCTTTGGCCGAATTTAATATAAACATTAATTATTAAAATATTATAAAACTTGTTAAAAATATAAAAGTGGTCAAATGAGCTCCAAAAATTATAAAATAAATATCGGGGTGATCGTGGTGATGAAAGTGAGCTAACTAAGAAGACGGATCTCAATTTCGACATCAGACGACAAAACTAAAAATAGAAACGTCTCCCGTCAAAAGTGAAAATCGTCACGTCTCATCGAGTAAGTTTAAATTGTGGAAGAACGACTCGAGAAGTGTCGTTCCAAGATAGTGCCACTATTTAATACTCTCAGAGACGTTCACAACAGCATATCACACGAAAGTGTTCACAATCAAACAAAGCCTAAAACAAACACGTGCACGGTCAAAAGCACGTGCACGAACAACGTACAACGAAGAGTCTAAAGGCCCAAACATGGCCAAAAAAAATACAACGTACAGAGAAAAGGTGCCACGCACCGACAACTAACAACGAACCTAAAACAAAAGGAAGCTTAGCATGGGTCACCGGTGTCCGAAAAACTCCTCCTGGGCAAACATGGACTCAGACTCAGCGTCAGCAAAACATCACGTACTCAGCAACGGTCTCTGGCTCAGGGTCTAATATGTGACACCCAAAAGAGCAAGGGGCACATGTCAACAAGTCTACAAGAGACTTGTGCAAGGAAACTGAAAGTAGGTAAAGCAACCTAGCAGTTCTAACATGAATGCAATGACATGGCAGTTTAAAGTATGAGTGCAACAAGTAAAGTAAAGTAAAGTAAAGTAAAGTACTAGCATGACATTTTAAACATGGCATGGATGCCAAGTTTTACAAGTAACACTCACTAGTACAAGACAAGTAAAGTAAGCACCTCGTGCACAGAGATTCCGCCTTTTGGCTAGAGTGGTTGATCGGGCCAACTCCTAAGCTCAAGTGATCGTTTATCCCTACCCCTCAATGTGTATCGAGCCAGGGCCTTACCCCCGAACAAGGAATGCTCGCTTCTGGATCACAAGCCAGGAAGTGTTTTTAACAAGTATGGCGTAGGGGTGCACCTAGCCGGACAAGGAAGTACAAGTACAAGTATTGTAGCGTGTGCTACGAATGCGACATTCAATGCATGGATGACATGGCAAGCAGTAAGGCGTACAAGTAAAGAAAGTAAACATGGCAGTTTAGTATGCATGATCAACAAGTTGAAGAGTAGGATCTAACTTCGTTGTCAAGCTAGATCAATTTAGGTGACGGATCTAGTTTCGTTGTCAAACTAGATCAAGCAGGCGTCTAGCCAGCTATCATTTCACTAACTAGTCTCTTTTACGCTAAAAACAAGGGAGTGGCCTAAAAACATGGCCCTACGCAAGAGTTGGCAAGTTTCACTTGCCTACAAATCTGACGTCTGAAAAACACCGCCCAAAAGTCCGCAAGTCACAAACAACCTATGTGCATTAGCCCACCAGCCTACAGTCCCAATTTAAATTATCTTCATTAGTGAATAGTCAGACAATCAGAATACCGATTTTTATCTTGTTTAACAGGGTTGGGTTGGGGTCCTAAAAGTGCAGAACGTTACCTCAACACGACGCGAAAGCTACACTGGCGTCGGGTAGCGACGCCAGGGGTTGGAATTTAGAAAGCGCTCCTGATTCCAGATTCCCAAACAAGATTCCACGCTCGCCAATCCTCGGCAGCGTCAAGGTCAGCGATTTAGTTCCAACAGCGAGTAGGGCGCCGGTAGGCATTTCTACGGCTTCCGAGAAGCCGTAACAACAAACCGGGACGAACGGTTCGACGCACGCAGAGTCTACGATGTCGAGTGTCGTAGTAGATGTATCATATCTACGTTAACGGATTTGCAATACTAAGTTAAAAGTGCTAAAACAATAAGGTTAATCACTAACCCAATAGTTAAATGCATATAACACCTATAATATATATAGACTTAGTGTTTATAAAATCACTAAATGAAAAACTACTATCTAAATACTGTTGGGTATATGTATATAAGAAATATAGCATTTATATAGTACGCCCTATTCTTTTAGTCACAAAAACCTTTATATAAAATAATCATTTAAGGCTTTGCTCACAACCTCAGTACTTAACATGCACTCAAATTTAACATGTGATATGCTTGGTTACTCTCCGATCATCGTCGTGCATCCATTTCGCTGATTGAAGGTGAGAGCCACGGCCCACAGTGCGGCGGCTATGGATGGAGGAGGCCCAGGCATCGTTGGGAAGGTCGTTGGCAACGGGATAGCGCCTGAGGGTCGCTGCGCGCTCTTGAGCGCTGCTGTCGCTCCAGGGAGCACAAGCCGACGGATCGGAGATCACCGGAGACAGCACTTCGAAGGGGACGCCAGACGAACTTGCAGGCGGTGAAAACAGCCGCTGCAGGGTCTACCTCCGGAGTGCGAGGCCGGCAACGAGGCAGACGACCGTGCGAGAGGGGGGTCTAAGCGGCGGATGGGGCGGCCAGGCTGGGCTAGGTGACGTGGGGTTCGATCGGAGATCGGGTCGATGCGGGTTGATGTGCGAGTCGAGGAGGAGAACGGCGCTCAAAAAGATGTTCGCGAGGGGGAGGAGCTGTGCGATGACGGCGGTGAGTTGAGGTCGGGGAAATGAAGAAGTCAGGCGTTCGGGGCTTCGCGATGAAGAATGTAGAGGGCGGCGGGGTTTTTTTGGATGCGGCTGTGAATATTAGAAGCCCTAAGTCTATTTTATATAGGGTGTGGGTCACGTGAGTAGGGCTGAGGATGGACTTGGGCTAAAGTTAGGTTTGGGTTTATTTCTAATGTTGTAATATATATAGGGTAGCATGGGTTTAGGCTAGGAAGTACAGCACGTGAGGGGTAGCCAGAGAAGGGTTATAGGTCTTAGGTGCTCAACAATTTCCATTGTAGGCTAACTTTAGGTTGGGTACTTCAAGGATTCGGCCCACATCCAATCAAGTGGCTAATATAAATATATACTACAGTTTATATGTTAAGGAAATTAATAAAGGGGTCACAGTCTATATGTTAAGGAATTAATGAAGGAATAACATAATGATATGTAATGCAATAAGTAAGTTGGTCCGTTGATGTCCAAAAATTATAAGGGAAATATCGGGGCGATCACGCCGACGAGAGAAACAAAACTACGAAGACGGATCTCAAGTTCGACGACAGGAAACGAAACTAAAAATAGAAACATCTCACGACAAAAGTGAAAATCACGACGTCTCATCAAACAAGGTCAAATCATGGGAGAATGACCCGTGAAATGGCGTTCCCAATTAACACCACAATTTTTAATACTCTCAAAGAGGGTCACAACGGCATATCACACTATAGGGTTTGGTTACGGATAAAGTCTAAATAAATACGTGTACGAATAAGGCTACGTGCACATAAGCGTATAAAGGATACGGGGTCCAAAGGCGACGGCAATTCTAAGTTGGGCACACATCGGGATGGCTTGCTAAGAATGCAATCAATGTGATACGGCCCTATCAACTCAACAACACGACTCACATACCAAGCACAAGACCAATCAGTTACCCGAAATTGCTATACACACAGCCGTATGACGAATAGAGAGTATCGGCCGTTACAAAATCTCTTTTTGAGATAAATTCATCGGAAAATACCCTTGTGTGGATTAAAGCACAAAATTGAATACGGTTGTTGCTAAGGCTATAATATTTTAAATATAAGAGATGAAACTCTCTTTTGGGGAGATCAAAACTCACCCTAGTGGGGCGATCATCAATGCAATCATGTTCTTGTAAAAGATGAAGAGAAGATTTTAAATAAAGACTATAACTTTACCAACGTTAACAATTTTAGCATGAAGATTCAACCAAATAAATACACATCATTTCTCCTAACTACACCATATCATGCACAATAAAAATTTAGCCACACATACTGAAAATAATCATGGAATTCATCATATTAAGCATGGTTCTAGTCAATTGAAGTAGATGGAATTGAAAATACACAATAAATTTCAAGAGATATCACCAAAACACCCTCTTTTTGCCTAAGAAACCTCTTCTTCTTTCTCTAAAAGCTCTCTAGGAAATCCCTCAAGTTGCCCTCTGTAATCTCAGGGAAATTCTGCAAAAATCGCCACCAAAATTGCCCAAATACGACAAGGATACGCTCAAAACCCCTAGAAATAACTTATATAATAAAATTGCGGGTTTTAATGTGCTAACTGGTCCCAAAATCGCACCCAAATCGCACCCAAACCCGCTCCGCGAGCATCGCAAACCTCAGCTGCTCATCCGTGCAGGATCGCATACGGAGCTGACACGTGTCCCAAGCAGATCCCACTTGCTTTTGCCTGCTTATGCACCGCTTCGAGTTCACATCTGATTGAGTCTCGTCCGTCGGATCGAGCATCCAAGCGCTGCGGAGAGGCCACATCACCATGCGGAAGATGCGCTCTTCGAGTTCGAGTGGGAGAAATAGTGGCTATTGGATTCGTTATCAACGCTCTTGATTGTGCCACATCGCCCGCAGCGTTTGCTCCGCTTCAATATGGTCCGTCTAATCTTGAATACGAGCCGTGCGATTTGAGATCGACGGCTGCAACTCACCCGCGTCACCCTTCGCTGAGGAGCGTTGGATCGAGCGACCGCACCCGGATGGATGCCACATGTCCCCTTCTGATTGGGCCGCGACCGTATTTCTCGTATTTTGAGCGTATTTCTTTATTTTATTGGTATTCTGCATTAAAAAATTCACAGTAATTAGCACAGATCCCAGAAAAATATAAATAAATAGTTGTTGGAATCGTGAGATCGAGACCAAGCTAAGAACATATAAAAAGTGCAGAAATACACAGTTTATTTCTGTTCTGTACTCAAATAAGGTGATTTCTCTAATAAATGATGGTGTACAAAATATGAACGTATTAGACACCAATTAGGCATCATTTACACACAAAATATTGGTAGATGATGGGTTAAATAAGCACTATTCAACCCGAATCAAAGGTCGATGTCGTATTCTACCATCTATTCCAACCATCTATGTTGTCTCATATTCAGCCCCTTCTGAGTGAATATATATTTCAAACTTTTGTGATCAGTGAAGGTTTTTTAATTTTCTCACTCAGTAAGAAATGTTGCCAGATCTTCAAAGCAAAGACGACATCAGCTAACTCCAAATCGTGTGTCGGATAGTTCTTCTAATGGACCTTTAACTGTCACGAAGCATATATAACCAAATGGTAGGAGAACACATCCAAGTTCCTAGCCCGATGCATCACAGAAAATCTCGAAGCCTCCGCTTCTGTCCGGAATAGCTAAGACGGGTGCAGTAGTCAGTCTCTCCTTCAAATTAGAAAAGGCATGCTCAAAAGCTTCTGACCAACTGAACTTAACATCCTTCCTCATCAATCTCATCATCGGTTCAGCTATCCTCGAGAAGTCCTTGATGAATCTGCAGTAGTATCCGACCAATCCAAGGAAACTCCTGATGTCCGATGCCGATCGAGGTGTAGGCCATTCACTGACTGCTCTGACCTTCTCTGAATCCACTGAGATGTCAGCTCCTGATACCACATGCCCAAGAAATGCAACTCTGTCCAGCCTAAATTCGCATTTGTTGTACTTGGCATATAGTCTATGATGACAGAGCGTCTCTAATACCATCCTCAGATGCTCGGTATGCTCCTTCTCGCTCCTTGAGTACGCCAGGATATCATCTATGAAGATCACCACGAACTTATCAAGGAAGTCATAAAAGATAAGGTTCATGATATTCATGACCACAGCAGGAGCGTTGGTCACACCGAATGGCATGATAACGAGCTTATAATGCCCGTACTTGGTCCGAAAAGCTGTCTTGGGCACATCTTCCTTCTTGACCCTTACTTGATGGTATCCGCTCCGGAGGTCGAACTTCGAGAATACTCTCGATCCACCAAGTTGGTCGAAGATATCGTGGATGCATGGCAGTAAATATTTGTTCTTCACTGTGATCTTATTCAGCTCCTAATAATCAATGCACATTCTCCTTGATCCATCCTTCTTCTTCACCAGCAAGACAAGTGCACCCCAGCGAGATACAATGAGATGAATGAAACACTTCTGTAGTACTTCATCCAACTGCTTCCTCAGCTCTTCCATTTTTGCAGGAGCTATACGACACGGTGCCTTTGGAATTGGTTGGGCTCCTGGCATAAGGTCAATGCCGAACTCCAACGCTCGATTGGGCGGCAGTCCAGAAATGTCTTCCAGGAAGACGTCTTCGAAATCTCTCACTACCACTGGCTTCTCTGGTTCAGCTATCATTGATGCAACGGTCAGTCTATTCGGCTGGGCTCGGAACTTGACAGGTTCAAATAAACGTCCTCCACTGATGAACTCGAACATTGGGTGGTCATGGATTTTGAATACCACCATCTTCCGGTGACAATCAATTATGGAATAGAAAGCTCCTAACCAGTCAATACCGAGAATAGCATCGAAGTTGGGTAGGTCGTGGATAATAAAATCAGCATATAATTCATGTCCACTAACCACCAACGGACATTGTCTACATCCCAATGCGACCTTCACTACACCATTCCCAGTTGTAATATTCCAACACTTGGGAAGAGTGTAAGTGGGTATCGAGTGTTCTACTACGAACTTCCGAGAGAGGATGCACATAGAAGCTCCAGAGTCAAACAGGGTCAAGGCCGGGTGAGATGAAACTAAGATGACACCTAAGGTATAAAGAAACTAGGTTAAATATGTATCTAACTAAGCAAACTTAAATGCATAAATAAGAAAAGACTAGTCTAGAGGTTACCTGCAATCACATCATCTTCAGCTTCAGCCTCAACAACCGTCATAGTGAATGCCCGGTACTTCGGTTGGTTGGCCTGCTGAAAGGCTCGATCCTGTGGTATCCGGGCAGTCCTCGCTGTCCAGGTTTAGGCACTATCCGCTGAGCGGGTCCAGGTACTCTAGCATGTACAGGTCGAGATCTGCAGGGGCAGTCCTTTGCAGTATGGGCAGGCGATCCAAAGACCAAGCACTGATTCAGAATCCTCCTGCGGTCCTTCTTCACATGGCCAAGCTTGCCACAGAAATAGTAAGTCAGCTGAGCTCAGTTGGGAACAGGTGTAGCTGGCCTCTTGAACTGGCTGGTCTAAATAGGATAGACACCGGGCCTAGGTACACTCCTTTGCAACTCCATCGGGTGCTTTCCAGTCTGACATGACTTCTTCTGATTAGCGAGCTGCTCGTGCTTCTTCGTAGTTACCAGGACTTGCTCATTAGTGGTAAAGGTGCTCATAGACAATGCGGCATGTATGTCCAGATCTAAGCTCTACAGAAAGCGGTATGCATAGTCCTTCGCGTCTGTGATCGCTCCGGAATGTAACCCAAAGAACGGTTGTAGTTTTACCGCAAGCGCACGGTATAGCGGCGAGCGGGTTATCGAACACAGGGAGGCAGAATGACCGTGCTTGTTCCAATCAACCTGTCTATTTAAGAAGAAAGAAATTTGCCTTTGGCGATCCTGTCACAATCGTCAGACAAAGTACGGAAATATCAAATCAAATAAAGAACGTCTAGGGAATGGGGAATCCCCGCTACTCACCATATTTCGTAAATGTGGTTCATCGGTATCAAAATTGCTAGAATAAGATTTTGGATGAACTAGTTGCAACTGAATGTAGAACCAAGCTCACGCTCTCGCGCTGTTGCCGGTCTATAGCTATCCTAGGTTCGGGTCCAATCTCTTGCAAACCCTAGCCTAGGGAAGCTAGCATTAGGATCAACATCATCGTTCAATCGCGCACCGATCCCACTCTCGTGCAAACTCGGCCCACGACCTAGGTTGGGATAGTTCCTACCCGTCCAATCTCTTACAAACAGGTATTGGCACGGAATTGCAACCGGGAACCCTAGTATCGCTCCAATCTCTTGCAAACCGATACTACGGAAATTCGATTCCAACCCAACTCGGATTTCTAGGGTTTCCTATCGAATTGGGATCCAATCTCTTGCAAATCCCAATCGGTATAAACTCCTAGCTATCCGTAATAAATCGCTCCCAAACGAATCCATAACAACGATTCTAGCAAAATTTCTACCAATTCACCATAAATATGAAATTGGGCTTGTAGGGTTCATCCCCACGCCCCAAGACGTGGAGACTACTCGTAATTCATAGCACAAACACAAAAATAATCAATGAAATAAGCAAGAGAATTCATCATAATATTGAGATATGCAATAAAAATAGAATTTTTAGAGAAGAGAGACACAAACCAATGGAGTTCTTCAAATAATCCAACAAAAATCAACTTTTGTCTCCTCTCCAATCATAAGAATAAAGCTAAAAAGTTAATCTAAAAGCTGCAAAAATCTAAGAGAAAAGCTCTCTAAAACTAGGGTAAAAACAGGGGTTAAATACCCCCCAAAATCGTCCAAAAACTGTGACCAAAATACCCCTGTGCAGCCTGAAATCCGCAATTTTCGCTACAGGCAGCGCGTCGCACTCGGCTGAGTGACAAAAGTCGCTCGGCCGAGTGAGAAACCCTGTAAATTTCCAGTAAGTCTCGATCTTCAGGGGTCTTCACTTCGGGGGCGGCTCGGCCGAGTGCGATGTCGTCACTCGGCCGATGGCTTCTTAGCACTCGGGCGGTCGGGATTATCCACTCGGCCGAGTGGGTCTTCTGAAGCTCAGGCAGACGAAAAACAGTAAGTTGGCGATTTTTGAATAGCTTCGTCTGGGCGCCACTCGGGCGGACGGGATCTCGTCACTCGGCCGATGTGGTCTCCGTCGCTCGGCCGAGTGCACGTATGAAACGTATCCGATCTGGTCGGCCGAATGGTGTCTCGCTGGTCGGCCGAGTGACTCCTCCACTCGGCCGAGTGGGACACCAAAAATGCCCAAACAGCTTGTTTTGGCCTCCTCGTCGCTCCTGCGACGTCCGTTCTTCTTCCGCTCCTCTCTAACAGCAAAATACCCCTTGGGGAGGTCGTCGGTGACCCTCTGGAGTAAGCGCATCTCGAGATCATTCCAAATCGCGCCAAATCACCTGAAATGCGACAAAAACAACAAATCGTGAAAAGCATCGCAATATCGTCGATATATCATGAAAAACATGATTTGGGCGATCTAAATGGCATGCAAACATGCGAGAAAAAAGTGTAAAATAAGGAGTGATCAAAATCCCCCAAGCTTACCTCTTACTCGTCCTCGAGGAAGATAAGTAAAATGCGAACCCAGTGGATTCGGAAAACGAAAACGGCGAAAAATGAAAAATGAAAAACGGAGAAGAATGAAAAACGAAATAAAAATAAAGAAGAAAGAAAGAAGCGAAGAGGTAAGCTGCTAGATCATTTTCACAGGACGTGGGTTCCGCTTACTCATATAGCATGCACTGAATGAAAAATACATGTCAAAGAGTTTTATTTTGATATCATAGTATAATAGTGCAAATAGAAATAGAAAACCCACGAACAACGATATAATCATGAAAAACGGAATAATTTTAGAATTAACATCGTCTGAATCATTTAAAGCGGTATACAAATCGCAGATCACACACTTTTCAATTGAATGCTTTCTATGAGGAGTATAAGAGTATCACACAATAGAATAGAGAGAATAGAAAAGTGTGGATTTCATGATATGAGTGCTAGGCTTAGATTTCCAGATTTCGTAAAGCTAGAAATAATCTCACTGAGTATAGAATATTACTTAGCCTAGGTTGTCGTGCAACGTCAAGTAGTCACTCTCTCACACATCAATGGATTCCCTCCCCCAAGCTTATCTATAAGCATGGTGGCATTAAAAAATATTCACATCCCCATTTTTATAAATCTCCAAAAGTAATAAAAATGAACACGAAAAGAGAGAAGAAAGAAAGATAGTGAGATGGGATCTTTTATTGAGGATTTTTCCTCTTTTTTTTCAATTAGACACAGCATACATACACAACGATCCCAACTCAAAGAGAGATAACGATATAGAAGAATATTTTCTCTTTTTTTTGAATTCGGGAAATTTGGAGCTTGGAATTAATAGCGGGGGAAATGCCATTTAATAGAATCGCTAAGGGGAGATTCACCAATGATTTTAAAAGTAGAGAAATGATGTTCAAGATTTGTGGAGAAAGAAATAAATATATCTCTCGGTTCACTCTATAAGACATGCACGACAACTTCAGCAATGTAATCTAATCTACTCCGTTTCGATCACAAAAAAGCTAACTAATCCAGATTTATCATAGCTAACATCATTCAATCATCCTGAAGTTAAATGTACAATTCATGCATATAGAAGTGATATAGGAAAAGAAATCGGTACTCCAGATATAGGCATTCAATGCGTGAATCTTGGTGTGTTTTCTGTGATAGCATACATATGAATATTCAGACTCAGCTAATAATAAAATTTCATCCATTTTCATGTGGAAAAAGTGTGGGTTACTATCTCTAGATGCAAGGCAAGTCATAGCATATGATATCAGAAATAAAGTCTAAGACATGACAAATAAAGCATGCAAATAGAGTAAGCTAACTCCACGTCATCATCATCATAGAAAAGTCATCTCTAGCATGAGATGAAAAGGAAAGAAATAAAGATAAAGGAAAAATAGAACTATTTATAATGCGGCACACAGAAAAATAAGAAAAACGTGATGCATGGTAAAATAAAATAAAATTGATGAAAATAAGTGCAAAAGCGAAAAATGGTGTGAAAAACTAAAAATAAAGGTGGCAAATCGAAAAAGAACGTGAGAACTCACTCCCCCAAGCTAAATGGCACAGTGTCCTCAATGTGCAAAGTGTGGCACACCGAGAGACGAGTAATGTGAGGGGTAAGTGAGGATGCATGCATGATGGAAAAAAGAAAATAAAAATAAAGAAATGAAAAATATGATGCGGACATGATGCATGCAAAGATAGGAGTGATACAGATATATAGATGTGGCACCAAAAACTCTCCCTCTCTCACAAAAAAAATATATATAGATACGATCAGAATGAGAATCCCAAAATGAGTGAGGGGAGGGTGGTGGTCAAAAATACATCAGGACCCAGCAGAAACGGGTAGCACAACGGAAAAACTAAACGATGGCATCAAGGGTGCCTAAGAAGGTGGTGCTGCGCCGTCTCCGTCCTGAGGCGGAGGTGGTGGTGGTGGTGCAGGCTGCTGAGCAGGTGTGGGTGTGGAAGTGGTAGCAGGCTGAGTGTGTGTGGAAGTGGGGGTGGGAACCTGCTGGGTGGGCGGGGGTACGCGTGGGAGTTGTTCTAGGACCTGGGTAAGACAGTAGTGAGTGTGTGGAAGCAGGTCGAAGCGGTGAGCCATATCGGTGACGGTGGCGGACAGGGTCCTAAGGTCGCCTCTGAGGCCACTCACCGCCCCCTCTAGAGCACGAATGCTCTGAAGTATAGTGTTAGGGGGAGGTGGTGCAGAGGGACACACCGGTCTGGGCTGTGCAGGACGGGGCTGGCGTACTCTGGTAGCGTAGGTGACGGGCTCAGCAGGCAAGGGAACAAAAGGTGCTGCACTCGCAAGTGGGGGCCTGGCCTCAGTGCGAGGCGGGGTAGGACGGTGAGAAGTGGAGGCAGCAGCAACGAAAGAAGAATACAAAAGAGGCAGCGAGGCGGCCAGAGAGGTCGGTGGCACAGAAGTGTGGACAGACGCCACGACACTCTCGGAAAATACCGCAGCGGTGGAGACAGAGGCGGAGACTACGGTCTCTACAGCGGTGGCAAAAGAGGGCTCTCTGCACTCAACTATGGTCGGCGGGCGCTCGGGTGGGGCAGAGGAAACGGGCTCAGCAGACAGAGGGCCAGTGGTGGTGGTGACAGCCTCGGAAGCAGTGGAAGTGGGCTCAGCTAAGGTACTCCTGACACCGACAGAGGTGTGGACAGAGGTGTCAGGAGCAGCGGAAACATCGGGGATAGGCTGAGGGGCCACGGGGTCAACAGGGGCAGCAGGCTCGGCAGGTGCAACAGGGTCTGCGGGGGCAGCGTGGGCCTGCTCGGCCTCCTCGGCCTCGAGCACGTATGCGGCAGGGATCAGAACATCCATCACAGGGAGCCAGTCCACATGGGCTGGTGCAATCTGAGTCTGAGCTGGGCTCGGAAGAATCATGTAATCGGCACCGTAAGGGCCGTGCAGCCAGACCCAGTGTCGCTCACCGTGCGGACGAAGCATCTTCATCCGGGCCATAACATCAATCGACAGAGAAGTGGGGCCCGGTGCTCGTCGCAGGTCGTCGGGGAAGTCCTCGCCGGTCATAAGGGCGAGCAAGGTGATCAGGCCGTCGCAGCATATCGGTGAGCGAGCGCCCACCGATACAATGATGCGGTCCAAAAACCAAGCCGCGACATCAATCACGACAGCGGGGACCAGCTCATCGCCATCCCTAAATAGAGCTCTGGGCCGTGTCATCGCGTAGAGCATGTAGAGCTCCGGCGTGGACATCGTGCCCGGCTCATATCTGGCCAAAAAGGTCGTCGCCATAAGGCGCTGAGCTATACGGAGGCAGGGATGGACAATGGCCGAGGCCTTGGCCCTACTAGGGTCAAAGGCAGCGTGAAGACCCGTAATCTGGGCCCAGAAGGCACCGACGTCGAAGGAAGGTGGGGGGATATGGGTGGGGGCGTAACCTCGGTCGGCCCCAGGGACATCGGGCCGCGAGAAGAAGGCTCTCATCATACCGAGAGTGACCTGACACTCCCGGTCCATGAACCAAAACGAGCATCCCTCGTCGGTCCGGGCGATCGAACTAAGTACCTCAAGTGTCGGGCGGGTAAACGTATCCGCCGACACCTGAAAGAAATTTCGCCAGCCCATGTTGTCGTACAACGTGAGCATCCCCTCTAGTACCCCCAGGCGTCCTAGGTCGGCAAGGTGTGTAAACCTGGAGGGTACGATCGAGCGCTGGGAGATACGCTCGAAAGCGACGCGGTGTGCGTCGTTCCGGAACGTGATCCCCAGCGGCCCGATAAGTGGAGCCGGAGGTGGTGGCTGTGGAGCGGCAGGGAGCGGCTGTGCGGGGTGCGCGGGCTGTGCGGGCTCTGCAGGCTGTGCGGGGTGTGGGGGGCCTGCAGGCTGTGCTGGGTGGGCGGGGTGTGTGGGAGAAGGCGGAGGAGAGTCCTCCAACTCGTGGGAGGGGCCGGCGTCATCCGACCGCTTCCGCTTGGCGGAAGCTCTCCTCGACCGCGGCCGTGTCCGGGGCGGCATATGGGCCCCGAGCGCGCGCCGAAAAAGCGTGAAAAGTGCGGCGTGTGCAAAATAAAGGAAAGAGTATACCACGACACGCCGCGAGTGCAAAGAAATGGAAGCGTGCGAAGACAACGCCTCCGCGAAGCCCGAATCAGTCCCTAGAAGCTCCCCTGGGCTCCCCTAAGCTCCCAGAAACAACCTGCGCATGAAATGGAGATATCAGCGAGTAATATTCAAAACGTATGGAGCATTAGGGGTATAATAGAAAGATATAGAAATCGATTTGGGTTTGGGGTTCGTTTAACGCATGGATCCTTGAAAAACACACAAAAAGAGGAGAAATAGGCTAAATAGGCGATACCGGAGGTGGCCGGAGACGTGGCCGCCGGCGGCGACTCGGGCGAGGAGCGGCGGCGGCTCGGCCGACGGTGGCAGGCCGAGCGGCGGCGCGGCGACGTCGGTCGGGCGAGTAGGGGGCGAGTTCGGGTGAGGGAGCTGAAGGGTCGGGGCGCTGCGGTATGTGTCGTTTCGAAAAACGAGCCCGACCCCGCCCCCTTTTATAGGAAAAGTCACGACTCGGCCGAGGGATTGAGTCACTCGGCCGAGCGAGATCAATGGAAAATCCCTACCCGCTAACGCTTCGGCCGAGTGGCCTTGCCAGCCTCGGCCGAGTGGAGTAAGTCCATTCGGCCGAGTGGCTCAAGCTACTCGGCAAGACTCGCCCTAGGAGCGTATCCGTTTTACTCGGCCGAGTGAATATATATACTCGGCCGAGTAGCAGTTATACTGAAATCAGGAAAATAAACAGAGAGTTGGGTATAGCAGACTTCCCTCGTTTGTGAGCGGCTCGGCCGGACGAACTTGTGTACTCGGCCGAGTGACTAGTATACTCGGCCGAGTGAGCCTTGTTTTCTGCTGTTTGTCTTCGTTTGGGCTCTAAACTCCGTCTTTCTTCCTCCAGTCGATTTCATCTTCCTCCTAAGCATCGAGCGCCTTCCTTGGGTGCTCCTCATCGCCTCGTGCATCCTCCTAATGATGGGTACCTCATTCTCCTCTCCTGTCAGGAAAAATAGGACCCGTTATCACAAGATTTTTGGGCGAACGACTCAAAACACTAAAAATTTCTAAAACAAAAATAAAAGAAAAATGAAAATAAAGCAATAACCGTCGGGTTGCCTCCCGACAAGCGCTCGTTTAAGGTCGTGAGATCGACCCCCTATGATTTTCAATTAATGCGGGATGTTTGGTGCATATGAGATGCACCCATCAAACTTTCCGGGGAGAACGCTTGGATTCGGAAGTTGCGGCGGCGTGTTCTCCCTCGGTGGTCTCCCGTCTCGAATAGTGTTGGGAGGAGGTTCCCCCAAGCTAGCGTTTGCTCCGGTCAACGGCTTCACCAGTGACGCCGATTTTCGTCTCGGCGGAGCTTTCTTCGGAGACTTTAATTGCGAGAGCTTACAGAGCTCTCGAATCCTTGCGACATCAGCGTCGCCTTCATCATTTTCAGCGGAGAGGTCAGGGGAATCATCTATCTTCTCATCTTGGCCTAAATCCGGGCCTTCCTCGGAATCTTCATCGAAAAGAGCGCCTATCGAGTGGGGGATCGCCTCCTCAATTACCTCATCAAGGAGGTCCATGTAGTCAAGTTCCTCGTGGTAAGGCATGTGTTTCATATCCTTAGGAATGTGAAGCTCCACCTCGATGTTGCCGACGTTTAAAGTTAGGGTACCGTCTCGCATGTCGACAATGACTCCGGCGGTGGCGAGGAACGGGCGTCCAAGTATCAATGACGTATCTCCCTCCCCCTTAACGTCCATGATCACGAAGTCACATGGCAAGCATATTCCCCCCGGGACTTGTAGCGGGATGTCTTCGGCGATCTCTACCGGCCTCGTTATCCGCCCATCGGCCAATTGTATCCGCATGTCGGTAGGTTTCAACTTCATCCCGGTGTTTAGCCTTAGGAACATGGAGAGAGGCATAAGGCTTACACTAGCCCCTAAATCCACCAATGCTTTTTGTAAAGGGACGCCGCCCAAGGTGCAAGGAATCCGAAAATTCCCCGGATCTTTGAATTTGGCCGGCTCCTTTTCTCTCTTGGTGAACCAAGAGCCCTCCTCGGCTAGCATGATCTTTTCCTTCCTCTTCCCCCCGAAATCAAATCCTTTAAAAATTTAGCATATGTGGGGATTTCCACGATGGCGTCGAGGAAGGGAATGTTGAGGCTAACCCCTCTTAGATACTCGAGAAACTTTGCTAGATTTTTCTCCATTTTCACTCTAGCAAGCCTTTGTGGGAATGGGACCGGTGGCATGAAGCGCCTCTCCTCGATCAATTGCTCCGCTCTAGATTTCTCCTTTTCTTGCGGCTCTTTCTCCTTCTCAACTTCAACTACCGGCTCAATTGGCTCCAAACTTTCCTCCACGGGCTCCTCGGTAGGAATCTTGGCGGGGGTGGTATCCTTCCCGCCTCTAGTAGTAACGGCAACTACGGCATTGATGTGGCCGGTGTTGCCCCGTGGGTTTTGCTCGGGTTGCGCCGGCAATTGTTGAGTATTCCGATTGAGCAACGCCAATTGCTCCGATATTTGAGCCACAACGGTTGTAAGGGAGTCTTGCCCCGCCTTCAAGGTAGCATTGACCTTCTTTTGCTCGACCATAAACGCCTCCACTCTAGCTTCGAAGTCGGATTGTTGTTGAGCTTGTGGAGGGTTTTGATTTTGATTTCTCCACCCTTGATTGTATCCGGGAGGCCTATAAGGTGGAACTTGTTGCTTCGGTTGGAAACTTTGTTGTGGAGGCCCCCTCGGTGGATAGTGTTGTTGTTGGGGTGGTGGTGGTGGTCGAGCTTGTTGAGGTGATGGTTGTGGCGGGTTCAAAGCTCCTTCATTGTTGGCGTAAGAGAATCCGGGATGATTTCTTGTGGCCGGATTGGCCCAATACCCTTGGTTCCCCGCGACATATTGTACTTGCTCCAAGGATACTTCTCCTTGCTCTCCTTCCACATACATGGCTTGAGATTGGTCTTGCCAATCACACATTTGGTTCGTTGGTGCGGAGGTGGGAGGGGTTCCTTGGGGCTCCGTGATAAACTTCTCCAGTCTCTCCACCACCTTGTGGAGAGAATCAAACTTTCTTGTAAGCTCCGCTACGGCCTTCGCTTCATAGATACTAGTTGGCTTCAAGGAGGACGTAGAGTGTCCTCGCTCATCGCCCCATTGTTGATTGTTTGAGGCCATCTCCTCAATTAGGGCCGTAGCTTCTTCGGGAGTCTTTGATAAGATAGCACCATTCGCCGCGGCATCAATAATTTGTTTGGTCCCCGGTTGGAGACCATTGTAGAAGCTATGAACTAGCTCCCAATCTTCAATGCTATGGTGCGGGCATTGATGCTGCAGATCTTTAAAACGCTCCCAAGCCTCGTAGAGCGTCTCTTGGGATCCTTGCTTGAAGGACATGAGAGCGCTCCGAATCTTCACCGTCTTGGAGGGCGGATAGACTTATCAATGAATGCACTCGCCAACTCGTCCCAAGTGGTAAAGACTCCCTCAGCCTACGTCCTTAACCAATAGAGTGCCTTGTCTTTTAGCGTGAAGGGGAAGAGACGCAGTCTGATGGCATCGATGGAGACCCCCGGCATCTGAAATGTGGCGCACTTCGACAAGAATAATTGGATGTGGTAGTGGGGATTTTCATGGGCATTCCCATGAAATGGATCCTGCTGCATCAGAACCACTAATCCAGTCTTCAGCTCAAAGTTCTTGTCAGCCTCCAACTCCGGCATGGCAATGGATGAGGTCGTAGAAGAGGTCTTAGGCCGAAGCCTGTCTCGAATAGAAATTATCCTCGCCATTCTTGCCGCTAATTGGTCCGCAGTTTCCGGGTTGGTCATAAACCTCCCTTCCCGATCTTGTCTCCTCTCCGCTCTAATTCTCCGCGCGGTACGTTCGATCTCGGGATCAAATAATATAGCTTCAGGGTCCGCCGTAGATCTCGTGTACTTGCACAGGAGAACAAAGTTTCAAAGAAGTGATTAGCACAATGGAAGGGTTAGGTAAGAAAAAATAAAGCAATAAAATAATAATAATAATAAACAGCTAGGGTGGTAAGATCAAACGCAATCGCCTCCCCGGCAACGGCGCCAAAAACTTGATCGCTCCGGAATGTAACCCAAAGAATGGTTGTAGTTTTACCGCAAGCGCACGGTATAGCGGCGAGCGGGTTATCAAACACAGGAAGGACGAATGACCGTGCTTGTTCCAATCAACCTGGCTATTTAAGAAGAAAGAAATTTGCCTTTGGCGATCCTGTCACAATCGTCAGACAAAGTACGGAAATATCAAATCAAATAAAGAACGTCTAGGGAATGGGGAATCCCCGCTACTCACCGTATTTCGTAAATATGGTTCATCGGTATCAAAATTGCTAGAATAAGATTTTGGATGAACTAGTTGCAACTGAATGTAGAACCAAGCTCACGCTCTCGCGCTGTTGCCGGTCTATAGCTATCCTAGGTTCGGGTCCAATCTCTTGCAAACCCTAGCCTAGGGAAGCTAGCATTAGGATCAACATCATCGTTCAATCGCGCACCGAGCCCACTCTCATGCAAACTCGGCCCACGACCTAGGTTGGGATAGTTCCTACCCGTCCAATCTCTTGCAAACGGGTATTGGCACGGAATTGCAACCGGGAACCCTAGTATCGCTCCAATCTCTTGCAAACCGATACTACGGAAATTTGATTCCAACCCAACTCGGATTTCTAGGGTTTCCTATCGAATTGGGATCCAATCTCTTGCAAATCCCAATCGGTATGAACTCCTAGCTATCCGTAATAAATCGCTCCCAAACTAATCCCTAACAACGATTCTAGCAAAATTTCTACCAATTCACCATAAATATGAAATTGGGCTTGTAGGGTTCATCCCCACGCCCCAAGACGTGGAGACTACTCGCAATTCATAGCACAAACACAAAAATAATCAATGAAATAAGCAAGAGAATTCATCACAATATTGAGATATGCAATAAAAATAGAATTTTTAGAGAAGAGAGACACAAACCAATGGAGTTCTTCAAATAATCCAACAAAAATCAACTTTTGTCTCCTCTCCAATCACAAGAATAAAGCTAAAAAGTTAATCTAAAAGCTGCAAAAATCTAAGAGAAAAGCTCTCTAAAACTAGGGTAAAAACAGGGGTTAAATACCCCCCAAAATCGTCCAAAAACTGTCACCAAAATACCCCTGCGCAGCCTGAAATCCGCAATTTTCGCTACAGGTAGCGCGTCGCACTCGGCCAAGTGACAAAAGTCGCTCGGCCGAGTGAGAAACCCTGTAAATTTCCAGTAAGTCTCGATCTTCAGGGGTCTTCACTTCGGGGGCGGCTCGGCCGAGTGCGATGTCGTCACTCGGCCGATGGCTTCTTAGCACTCGGGCGGTCGGGATTATCCACTCGGCCGAGTGGGTCTTCTGAAGCTCAGGCAAACGAAAAATAGTAAGTTGGCGATTTTTGAATAGCTTCGTCTGGGCGCCACTCGGGCGGACGTGATCTCGTCACTCGGCCGATGTGGTCTCCGTCGCTCGGCCGAGTGCACGTATGAAACGTATCCGATCTGGTCGGCCGAGCGGTGTCTCGCTGGTCGGCCGAGTGACTCCTCCACTCGGCCGAGTGGGACACCAAAAATGCCCAAACAGCTTGTTTTGGCCTCCTCGTCGCTCCTGCGATGTCCGTTCTTCTTCCGCTCCTCTCCAACAGCAAAATACCCCTTGGGGAGGTCGTCGGTGACCCTCTGGAGTAAGCACATCTCGAGATCACTCCAAATCGCGCTAAATCACCTGAAATGCGACAAAGACAACAAATCGTGAAAAGCATCGCAATATCGTCGATATATCGTGAAAAACATGATTTGGGCGATCTAAATGGCATGCAAACATGCGGGAAAAAAGTGTAAAATAAGGAGTGATCAGTCTGCCACCAGAGTAGGGGTGAAGCGACTCAGCATAGTAATCTCGGCCTCATACTTATCAATTGTCATGGTACCATACTTCAGGCTGATGAAACGCTGCTACATCTCTCTCTTCACAGCCTTCGGGAAGTTTTGAGCGTTAAACCTCTGACGAAAGGTAGCCCATGGAATCGGCTTGGTCAGCCTAGTCTCTTCAGCATCCCACCAGTGACAGGCACTATCTGTCAGCTGCTTCTTGGCGAGCTCCATCCAATCGTTCGAATTGACTCGTGCAAGACCCAAGTCATCCGAGTGCTACGAAGCTATTCCTTGGTCGCTAGTGAGCCCTCTCGTTCGGAGAAGCTCTTCAGACGCATCTCTTGGAACTGCTTAGCTCCAGACTCATAATGGGGATGTGGTGGTGCAGCTGGTGCAACCTGACGTCCCTGCTGGACCATATGGTGCTGAACCTCCAGTATCTCTCTCATAACTCCAAGCACCTAGTGGATGTCATCCTCTTCGCCTCTGGCAGCTTCGATCCTTTTCGGGTGTTACGTCTCACATCCATTCTGAGATAAGAAACCCCCGAATTAATCTCGTGTACACGATTACTCTAGATGTTTGGCTAATAATAGCATTCTTGTTGTTCTAAATTTTCGCAATTGCAGGAGCTGCATGGGCCATCACTAAAACATGTAACGCCCCGCTTACCAAAAGACACCGGAAGCGAGAACGTTACGAGGTCTACATGAACTAGAGCGGTGAAGCTCGAGTTCAATAAGCGTCTGTGATAAAACAACAAGGCAGGTCCTTGCATATATTTCAGACCAATAAGAAACATTCATAAAATTATAGCCACATCCAGAAATAAAATGTTCATACAAGAAATAAAACATAAAGGTCACAGCTGGGCCAAAGTAACAACAAAGGAAAATGTACACTATGCAAAAACTGAAAGTAAAACTAAAGTGAAGCAGCAACGGCGAAGATCTCTAGTCCTCTGTAGGGAAAGATTCGACGTCAACGGCGAACTCCTGGCTCTCTATGTCAGGTGTCTCAAAAGGATCCTCCTGGTAGTCCAGCTCGAGATATGACATACAACCAAAAGCATGAATGCATGTCAGCAAGGGTCAGCAAATGGAGGTCAGAAAACCCAAGGCAATGTGTACAAAATAATATTGAATTATGAAGCATCAATGGATTTATACGAGATGTCAACAACAAGTTTTTAAGCATGGCAGTTCTAAGTGAAGTAAAGTAAAGCAATCCTAACATGGCAGTTCTAAACGGTTTAAAAGTAATAAGCATGGCATTTCTTTTAATTTATTAACATGACAACTTAACAGAGACAACAATAGTAAATAAGTTTCATGTTAGTATTTCCTATCTCTCATAGGGTTCATGCCTTTAGGACGTGATGAGTGGATCGTTCTTCTCACTGGGGTTTTACCGTGATTGACACTACCCCACCGCATACGGGTGGTGCTTTGAACAGAGGACCCCTTCATACACCTAGTGGCCGCTCAACCCTAACCCCACCCTAGATTTGTGCTAGAACACGAGCTAGCCTAGTCGACTCACACGATATCACGAAGTCACGATTTCTCCTTCGAGGCACATGATTTCACGATGTCACTCATTAGTTAAACATTCTAAGAATGACCAAGTAAGACATGCACCAATTTAACAATGTCATCATTTCTTTTTATACAATACTTTCAATGATTAAAAAGAGTGTTGAACAATATTTACAGTAATTTATAAGAACGTTGAACATGTGGATTTAATAAACATGCTACAAATATTGATTTTCTTTGCCAATGTTTAAAATTAAAGCATATCAAGTTCTATATCAACGGGTCAAATTTTAAGTCTAGAACACCAAGGTATTAATTTCATGCGTCATTTCATGTACAAATTTTGAGTTATACAGCTTTAAATGAAAATGACTAAAAGAGCATCCAATTTCAAAAATTCATAATAAATTGTACACTTGCCTGATTTCAGTGTTCTTGGTATCGTTGGTTTCGTCTCGACGAATACTACGCTACGGTGAGATCGGGTCACTGGTTTGATTAGACATACAATCAGATCATGTCCTATTCAATCATAACAAATGTTAAAATAATTCCTACGACGTCTAATAATCTGATTTTATTAAGTTTTCTACATTACGGTGTGGGTTATAGTATATTAATAGATAAATCCACTAACCGGTGAAATGCAGCGAAGGATCGAGACATGTACACCGTTTTACGATGGCTACGGCGTAGGAAACACATTGCAGCAGCGAGGAGAGAAGCAGACAGCGGTGTCTACAGGTTGTTGAGGTCTGCAGTTGGTCGGAGGAGCGCCGATTGACAGCACGTGGGTCTGTTGCGGCTGTATGAGGAGAGATGAGGGGTCCCCTGTGCTTGGAAAGATGGCCGACCCTTGGACAGGGGAGTACGGCCTGGGTTGCACATGCTAGAGAGGGTGGTGCGGCCTGCAATGAGGGGTAGGAGTCTGCTAGCACGGGAGGGGGAGAATTGGGTGCTCGGACAGGGGGGATGCCAACGGTGGCCGTCTGGCTGGTTTGTGCGTGGGAGATGAAGATGGCCCCAGACTGAGGGTTCAAGGGGGCCGCCTGGGCACGGTCTACGGTGGCGCACGGGTGCAGTTGGTGGCCGGAGTTGGGTTGCGGCCGTGAGGGGATGAAGGCACGGGGTTGGATGAAGAGAGGGGGAGAGCGGGGTTTGTTTGCGCGGCAGCGAGTAGAGGCTAGGTTGCGTGGATGAGGGAGGCCGCTGCGTGCGTGTAGGGGAGAAGAAGAGGGGGTAGGTTTACTTATATAATATTAGTAGGGGTTTTAAAAGTCTTTAGGAAGTGTTCCTCTCGGGGGGCTTAGGTTCATGTGAGTAAAGGATCTAAAATTTGAATGGATTTCATGTAACAAACCTGGGGATGTAGGCCAGCACGTGAGACTTGTTTTTGTTGGTTACAACGATCTAGGACTTCTAGTTTGATGACGAAAAACATGTGCGAACTATTTAATGTGTATGTTAAGTGCTTTTCAGGAGTGGTGAGGACGTAAATACTCAAACGATGTCCAAGTCAAAGAGATGGTGAAATTCCAATACACATAGTAATTGGACTTGGTCATGAAGCTATATACATAGCAATTAGACTTGGTCCAATAAGGGATGAGATGGAGAGATTCACTATGGATGTGATCATATCAATTTAGACTTGTCCAACCCAATCCCTACTAGCACTCAAATCTTTTAATTTGAGATTTCCTCTCATCTCCTTACCAACCTATCTACTTGCCGTATTAATCCAAGCCATCTAAACTCATCCTTGCCACAAATCCATGCCACAAATCCCTAGGGGCCATCCAAACTCATCCATGCCACAAATCCCACAAATCCCATGGGTGACCTCCTGGGACGTCCATGTGTTGCACCCTTCTTTTATTAGCGATGGGGGAAGGGGCTCCGTGCAATCCGGGCGATCAAATAAGCGATGGAGGAGGCAACAAATCTACTGGAGAGGGCAGTGGCCCTAAGGATAAATCTATTGGGGAGGACGAAGCTCTGCAAGTTGGAGGGGAATGGCATCTGGTTGAGAGGCGAAAGAACCCTAGAGGCATCGGCGGTGTTCGGAACAACAGCGTTTGGGACAATAATTGGGCTGGTAGCAATACAAATCCTGATCGGCTGAGGGGAAGTTATGTTCGAAGGTACGATCTTCGTAAGGCAATGGTATTGTGAAGAATACGGCACCAAAGCAGAGAGTTTTGGAAAAGGGTAAGCCCAATGCCCCTAAACTGTTTGATAGAATGCCCAGGCCAAAGGGTGCGCTTACTATTAATACGGCAAGTGCAAAACTGTCGTTTGCTGAGGTGTGTTCAAATAGGAGGTCTTATGATGAAGCTGTGGCAATGTCATTTGTTCCCCCAAAGCTCAAAGAAGATGGTACTTCCATTGCCCGTGTCACAGGGGATCTGATCGCTAAAGGTTCGGAACTATGGAAGAACACATTAGTGGGGTATGTATTGGGGGATGTGCCCTACTACGGGCAGCTACGGGCGTGGGTAGATAGACTATGGAAGCCTAAAAAAAGGGTTCACATATATAGCCGTGAGAATGGCTTCTATTACTTTCGCTTTGAATGTGCGGAGTAGTGTGAAAGGATACTGTATGGCGGGCCCTGGCTTTTTGATGGAAGAGTTACAGTATTGCAGCATTGGTCTCCTTCGTTTCAGCATGATCGGGATATTTTATCGTCAATCCCAGTGTGGGTGCAGTTGCATGGCTTACCTATTAACATGTGGAGCAGAGACATATTAAATATAGTGGTATCTGTTCTGGGGAACCCGATATGTTTGGATAACACAACGGTGAAGTTGGAAAGGCTTTCGTATGTGCGATGTTTGGTGGAAGTGGACGCAAAGAACCCATTGCCAGAATTAGTGGAGATTGAGCTGGATGATGGAGTGTTGATGAAAATAACAACCAAGTTTGAGGGAAAGCCTCCACGATGTAGCCATTGCGTTTGCTTCGGACATACTGATGATAAGTGCCCAGATAGTACAAAGCCCCCTTCAATCCAAACTTTGGAGACTGAGGATAGCAAGCAATTTGATGATGTAGAAGCTGTTGTTCAAGAGAAGGAGCATGGCCCTACAATTGTGGGCACCTCTGTAGATAGCGAAGAGGCCCACCTTACAACTGGGAAGTGTCCTCCGAGCCAGACTTCAACATGATATGCTGTGTAACGACTAGTTTTCTTGTATCTGGATTAATTATATTATATATATATGTTTTGATGGATTTTCTCCTCATGTGTGGCTTTCGTCTCCGTAGCTTTCGTTTTCGATCGTTTCGTCGTGATTTTCTAGCTTCTTCCTTAGAATCGTCGATTTTGGAGTAAGTCATTCGTGACGGGCTTCATATCGGTCATATCTTATTGTTAGATCAAGCCTAGGAGTCTTAAGAATCGATCCCAGAGCTTCGCGCTCTATTTCAGAACTTTTTGTACACGTTAGCCGGTACAAGAAGGGTAACCGACCGACTAGATGACGATTTAGTCGGTCGAAAACCTACATGGACCGACTAGTTGGATTTGTAAATTTCTCAGGAGTTACTGTTTACTTTTAGTCGGTCTAAGAACAATCACCGACCGACTAGATGCTCAACTAGTCGGTCAGAACTTGCTCTCAGACCGACTACTTTCTGTCAGTAGATTTCACCTAAGTTACTGTTTATCGTTAGTCGGTCTATGAACACTCACCGACCGACTAGGTTGCAAACTAGTCGGTCGATGGGCCTTCACAGACCGACTAATTCATTACCCAGATTTTTCCCTACTTTCGCTGCTTGGTGTTAGTCGGTCACAGTTAATCGACCGATCGACTAGTTGCTAAACTAGTCGGTCAGCCAACCTTCTTTGACCGACTAATCAGTGTTGAAACCCTAATTTCTGGGCAGCCGCCAAGTCGTTTTCTATAAATACCCCACTTCGTTTCTTTTCTTTCTTTCTCTTCTCCTGACTTCTTTCCTTCCCCCTTGACCTCTGATCTTCACCAACCTTCCTCTAGCCTTCCTCATTCATCTAGAGCTTCTCCCCCTCTCCATTTTGACCAACCACCATGCCCTAGGCCATCTCCAACCCCCAAAAATCCACAAAACCCCATTTCTCCAGATTTTCCTCATCCATTCCAGATCTGAACCCTAGGTTCCCAGAAGCATTTCTTCCGTTGCCGTGCTTGCTCGGCATCATTCTTCCGCTTCCGATACGGTAATAACTCGATCTCTTAATATCCTCATAACCCATTTGTGTTTTTGAGAAACCCTAATGAAATGAATGATGTTTTGATGATTGTTTCTCCATAACAGCGACTTCCCCGTAGATTAGCGTCCGTGAGACGAACCCTCATTGATCGTCATCCTCGGTGCTAGGCAAGTGAAACTTGCCACTTAGGGTTTTGGGACATGTCTTAGGCCATTTGCTTGTTGTAGGCATAAAAGAGACTAGGCGACGAAATGATACTCGCCTAGGTGCAATTTTAGAAACTAGCTTGACAACGAAGCTAGATCCGACATTTACCATGTTGCACAACTACCATATCATGTTTAATTTCCATTAACGGTACGCAAATTAATTGTCATGTCATTGCATCCTTTAAGTGTTCCTGTGATTGCATTGCTCTGCTACATCTTGTGAAATGATTGAGGCTAGGTGCACCCCTATGCCAAATGGAATACGCTCCTGGTTTGTGATCCAGGAAACGAACTCTTGTGCAGGGCAACCTTGGCTCATTTACTGAGCTCGTGTACAGGGACCCTGGCTCGTTCACATGTGGGAGGGGTAAGAGTTAAGCGGCCATTCAACTGGGAGTCTGCCTGATCAGCAACTGCAGTTGTAAGGCGTAAACTCTGGGTTCTGGGGTAGTGTTAAGCGGCCAATCAGTGTGAATGTCAAACCGTTCAGCTGTAAGGCGTAAACATCTACAAACAACGTGAAACGTGACTAGTGAAAAGATTGATATTATTAGTAGCTTGGCTACTCTTGACTTGTCCTGATAATTGTTCTCTTGTACTTATTGTTTCACCATGTCTTACTTGTGCACTTATACCATAACTGCCATGTCATGCATACTATTACTGCTAGGTTGTTAGTTTGTCTTACTTTCAGTTTCCTTGCCCAAGTCTTTTAGACTTGCTGACATGTGCCCCTTTACTCTTTTGGGTGACACATGTTAGATCCTGAGCCTATGTACATTGTAGAGGACGAGGTGTTTGCTGACGCCGAGCCCGAGCCTGTGTTTGGCGAGGAGTACGTGGACACTAAGGACCAGTCCTAGTGTCTTCGTTGAGCTTTTCCTTTTTGTTTAGACTGCTGTTTTGTTGTCGGTGCGTAGCACCTATACTTTGTTACGTTGTTCCTTTTGTTGGCCTTGTTCTGGGCCTTTAGACTCTTTCTTTTAGCCTGGTGGCTTTTCTGGATGTTGAACTTAATTTTCATGTTGGACCATTTATGAGATTTGAGATTTTATTTCTGTCTCTCCTTGTGTTATTATTGTTGTTCTGTTTGTGTTTACTTGGACCTGCTTATGTTTTATTGACGCTTATTGGGTTTGGGGCTTCACAGCTCCACTCTCGTGCGGACCTTTTCACGTCTCGCCTCCATTTTAGGGAAGCGGAGCGTGACAGGTTTTGTTGGTGGCCCATGCAGGTCCTCTTCTGTAACTGTGATTATCGGAATGACGATAATAATATTAGAATGTCCAATAAACTAAGTTCGACGTCCGAGTCATAAGCTACGAGTCTAATCTGCTTCGTTTTCTGTGTCATTGATGGCAGGAAGGCGATTCACCCGTGGTGGAGGTAGTGGTGCGCCCCCTCATGATGAGGAGCCTGAGCGGGAACCCACCAATGGAGAGATGATGCGGATGATGCTTCAGATGATGCAGGTGCAGCAGGGCGTGCTCCTACAAGTCCAGAATGCTCCACTTGCTCGAGCTGCCCGGGCACTTCCGGATGCCCCTCGCTCTGAGCCGGGAGCGAAGCAATTTCGGGAGCTAGGTCCCGCATATTTTGATGGGTCCGAGGGTCCTCTAGCTACCGATGAGTGGATTCGGAACATAGAGGATAACTTGAATATGGACAAGATCACCCTGGCTGGATGGGTTGATTTGGCGAAGAGGCAACTCAAGGATAATGGTCGAAACTGGTGGGATGCTGAAGAGAAGATGCTGGTGGAACCGATAGCTTGGGCTACCTTTAAGTCCAGGTTTGATGAGGAGTTCTTTCCGAAGGCTGCTATGAAGGAGATGCTACAGCGCTTTATTGATCTGAAGCAAGGGAGCTTGACGGTGGACGTGTACCACCAAGAGTTCACTAGGCTGAGTCGGTTCGCACCGAAGATGGTGCAGGATGCTGATGAGAGGGCTCAGAGGTTCCTGCAGGGACTTGCTTTGGAGCTCCAGAGTTTTGTGTCTTCCTCTGATCTGGACTCTTATCAGAAGGTTCTGGTCGCTGGGAGGAGGCAGGAGCTGAACCTGAGTCAGAGGAGAGGACATGTTTCTGGTGCTGGGAAGAGGCCTATGGAGCAGGCCAGAGTGGTGGTTAGGCCTGGTTTCAAGCCTAATCAGCCAGCTCAGTTTAAGAGGCCAGGAGGGCCTATTCAGAAGACTTGCCATTTCTGCGGTAAGCCTGGCCACATCAAGGATCAGTGTAGGAAGTTTCTGGGCCAGTGTTTGGTTTGTGGTGATGCTTCTCATGTCGCGAAGGATTGTCGACATGCGAATCAGCTGTGGAGGGCACCTGTTGCAGCACAGCCGTTGCAGCAGCGAGCGTCTGTTCCTGCTGGACGTGGAGCAGCTCTTGTTCCACAGAGGCAGGCTTTTCAGCAGGCTATTCCGTCGACGAGGAAGGCTTTTCTGATGACCGCTGTGGAGAGCGAGGCTGTGGATGAGGTTATCGCAGGTAATCCTCAATCTAGCTGTTACTTTCCTAACTAGTTTTGTTTGTTAGATTATGTTGTTTGCTTGAACATGATTGTTTGCTAGACTAGGGTTTGATTGTTATATTGCTTGTTAGGTGTGGTTTTGGTGTGCACATTTCCTGCACGAGTCCTCTTTGACTCTGGTGCATCGATGTGCATTATTTCTCGGAGCTTCGTGGAGAAGCATTCCTTGTCGACGTCCCCTCTTTCCAAGAGTTGGAATATCGTTACAGGGAATGGTGTGGTCTCGGTGCATCTTGGTTGCAATTCTTGCCCGTTGGTGGTTTGTGGACATGAGCTTTACGCTGATTTCATTGTCCATGACATCATCAACTACGATGCAGTTCTTGGGATGGATTGGCTCGCGAGCTTCTATGCTACGATCGACTGTCGGAGGAAGAAGGTGGTGTTCGAGATTCCCAGACACCCAGTGTTTGAGTTCAGCCGTGGTAGCAGTTCGCTTGGTCCTGTTAGATTTCAGGCCAGGCCGGTGGAGATTGTGGCTATGCAGATGGAGCTGGAGAGGCCAATGGTTGTGCGAGACTTTGATGACATCTTCCCCGAGGAGATGTCTGGGTTGCCACCTGATCGAGCTCTAGAATTTTCTATTGATCATGTTCCGGGAGCGCAGCCGATTTCGAAGGCGCCGTATCGTATGGCACCCGCTGAGTTGGAGGAATTACGGAAGCAGCTGGATGAGCTTTTGCAGAAGGGTTATATCAATCGTAGTGTGTCTCCATAGGGAGCACCGGTCTTGCTGGTGAAGAAGAAGGATGGTTCGCGTCGTATGTGCGTGGACTATCGGGAGCTGAATGCGGTGACCAACAAGAATAAATACCCGTTACCTCGCATCGATGATATTTTTGATCAGCTTGGAGGTTCGAGGGTGTTTTCAAAGTTGGATCTGAGGAGTAGTTACCATCAGTTGAAGGTGAAGAAGGGAGATGTTTCGAAGACAGCGTTCAGGACGAAGTATGGACACTACGAGTTTGTGGTTATGCCTTTCGATGTAACCAATACACCCGCAGTTTTCATGAATATGATGAACCTGATTTTCTACGACTTTTTGGATAAGTTTGTCGTTATCTTTATTGACGACATTCTGATCTATTCTAAGTCAGAGGAGGAGCATGCATCGCACTTGAGGACGGTGTTGGAGATTTTGAGGAAGCATCGGATGTATGCTAAGTTTTTGAAGTGCGAGTTTTGGCTGGGCAGGGTTGCTTTTCTCGGGCATGTGGTGACTAGAGATGGTATTTCAGTGGATCCAAAGAAAATCAAGGCCACCAGAGAGTGGCCTGTTCCGCAGTCAGCGTCTGAGATCCGGAGTTTCCTTGGGCTTGCTGGTTACTATCGGCGTTTCATTAAGGACTTTTCCCGTATTGCTGAGCCGATGATCAGATTGACGCAGAAGGATGTACCTTTTGTTTGGTCGGGTGATTGTGAGAGTGCTTTTGGTGTTCTGAGGGAGAGATTGATGACTGGCCCTATTCTTGTTGTGCCTGATCGCAGCGATGGATTTGAGATCTTTTGCGATGCTTCTGGCAAGGGTCTCGGTTATGTTTTGCATCAGCACGGGCATGTTGTGGCGTATGCTTCTCGTCAGCTCAAGGTTCATGAGAAGAATTACCCGACGCATGATTTGGAGTTGGCTGGCGTTGTGTTTGCTCTTAAGATTTGGAGGCACTTCTTGCTGAGTGAGAAAGTGAAGATCTTCATCGATCACAAAAGCTTGAAGTATATTTTTACTCAGAAGGAGCTCAACATGCGACAGCGTCGATGGTTGGAGCTCATGTCGGATTATGAGATTGAATTGCAGTATCACCCTGGCAAGGTGAATGTGGTTCCTGATGCGCTAAGTAGGCTTCCAGCGGTTATGATTTTGACCTCGCAGTGGAGATTGCAACAGGATTTTTGCGAGTCTGGTGTGGAGATTGTTCTTCCTGGGGAGGCTTCTTCGTTGATGTGTATGCAGATACAGTCGACGATTATGGATCGGATCAAGGCTGGCCAGGCTGAGGATCCGAAGCTGGTGAAGATTCGGGAGAAGGTGGAAGCCGGTCTGCGGACTGACTTTTTGATTCATGAGGATGGCTCGCTGAGGTTTGGAGCCAGGTTGTGTGTGCCGGCTGGGGATATCAGAGAGGATTTGATGGTGGAGGCACATAGCTCGCAGTATTCTGTGCATCCTGGTGGGACCAAGATGTACCAGGATCTTCGTCTGAACTATTGGTGGCATGGCATGAAGAGGAGTGTGGCTCGTAGTGTAGCCAAGTGTTTGGTTTGCCAGCAAGTGAAGGCGGAGCATCAGCGTACAGCAGGGTTGCTACAACCGCTTCCGATTCCGGAGTGAAAATGGCAACACATCACTATGGATTTCGTGACTGGACTACCTCGGAGTCTGAAACAGAATGACACGATTTGGGTGATCGTAGATCGATTGACCAAATCTACG
This sequence comes from Scilla litardierei, assembly GCA_030789695.1. NCBI lineage: Eukaryota > Viridiplantae > Streptophyta > Magnoliopsida > Asparagales > Asparagaceae > Scilla > Scilla litardierei. The sequence continues at coordinate 162,321,715 of CM061133.1, forward strand.
CACTTTATTCCATTCCGAGTGGGACAGTCTACTGAGGCGTTAGCGAGGAGATATATGGAGGTAAATTCTTTTACTCTCCGTTTTTATTTCCTTTTACTAGTTTAGATAGTGATGTAACGTGAATCGTGCAGGAGGTCGTACAACTTCACGGAGTCCCCGTGAGTATCGTGTCGGACAGAGACACGAGGTTCACATCTCAGTTCTGGCAGAGTTTGCAGAAGAGTTTGGGTACGCGTCTGAGTTTCAGCATGGCGTACCATCCGCAGACGGATGGCCAGTCCGAGAGGATGATTCAGATCTTGGAGGACATGCTGAGGGCGTGCATGTTGGATTTCAAGCGTTCGTGGGAGGACCATCTACATCTGGTAGAGTTTTCTTACAACAACAGCTTCCAGGCGAGTATTGGCATGGCTCCTTTTGCCGCTCTTTATGGGAGGAAATGTCGATCGCCATTGAGTTGTGATGACGTTGGTGATCGGGAGCTGTTGGGACCTGAGATGATTGTGGAGGCTGTGGATATTGTCAGGAATATTCGGGAGAGGTTGAGGATTGCTCAGGACCGTTTTAAGCATTGGGCGGATGCTAAACGGCGTCCTTTTGAGTTTCAGCCGGGCGACCATGTGTTCTTGAAGATTTCCTCGAATCGTGGTGTGATTCGCTTTGGGAAGCGAGGGAAGTTGAGCCCGCGATACATTGGACAGTTTGACATTCTGGAGAAAGTTGGCGAGGTAGCTTATCACTTATCCTTGCCGCCATCTTTGGAGGGAGTTCATAATGTTTTCCAAGTGTCGTAGCTTCGTCGATACATTAGCGATCCATCTCATGCTGTGGATTTCTCGGAGATTACCGTTCGCCCTAATATGACGTATGACAAGCAGCCAGTGCAGATTCTGGACAGGTGTCAGAAGTCACTCCGGAACAAGGTTGTCAATCTTGTGAGGGTGATGTGACGACACGGCTCGCCTGGAGAGTCGACTTGGGAGAATGAGGATGAGATGTGAGAGCGTTTCCCACTTTTGTTCCCGGACACGTGAGTGTTGGGAAATTCCGAGGACGGAATTTTTCTTAAGTTGGGGAGGACGTAACGACTGGTTTTCTTGTATCTGGATTAATTATATTATATATATATGTTTTGGTGGTTTTTCTCCTCATGTGTGGTTTTTGTCTCCGTAGCTTTCGTTTTCGATCGTTTCGTCGTGATTTTCTAGCTTCTCCTTAGAATCGTCGATTTTGGAGTAAGTCAGTCGTGACGGGCTTCATATCGGTCATATCTTATTGTTAGATCAAGCTTAGGAGTCTTAGGAATCGATCCCGGAGCTTCACGCTCCATTTCGGAACTTTTTGTGCACGTTAGCCGGTACAAGAAGGGGAACCGACCGACTAGATGACGATTTAGTCGGTCGAAAAACCTACATGGACCGACTAGTTGGCTTTGTAAATTTCTCAGGAGTTACTGTTTACTTTTAGTCGGTCTAAGAACAATCACCGACCGACCAGATGCTCAACTAGTTGGTCAGAACTTGCTCTCAGACCGACTAGTTTCTGTCAGTAGATTTTACCTAAGTTACGGTTTATCGTTAGTCGGTCCATGAACACTCACCGACCGACTAGGTTGCAAACTAGTCGGTCGACAGGCCTTCACAGATCGACAAATTCATTACCCAGATTTTTCCCTACTTTCGCTGCTTGGTGTTAGTCGGTCACAGTTAATCGACCGACCGACTAGTTGCTAAACTAGTCGGTCAGCCAACCTTCTTTGACCGACTAATCAGTGTCGAAACCCTAATTTCTGGGCAGCCGCCAAGCCGTTTTCTATAAATACCCCACTTCGTTTCTTTTCTTTCTTTCTCTTCTCCTGGCTTCTTTCCTTCCCCCTTGACCTCTGATCTTCCCCAACCTTCCTCTAGCCTTCCTCCTTCATCTAGAGCTTCTCCCCCTCTCCATTTTGACCAACCACCATGCCCTAGGCCATCTCCAACCCCCAAAAATCCCCAAAACCATATTTCTCCAGATTTTCCCCATCCATTCCAGATCTGAACCCTAGGTTCCCCGGAGCGTTTCTTCCGTTGCCGTGCTTGCTCGGCATCATTCTTCCGCTTCTGATACGGTAATAACTCGATCTCTTAATATCCTCATAACCCATTTGTGTTTTTGAGAAACCCTAATGAAATGAATGTTGTTTTGATGATTGTTTCTCCATAACAGCGACTTCCCCGTAGATTAGCGTCCGTGAGACGAACCCTCATTGATCGTCATCCTCGGTGCTAGGCAAGTGAAACTTGCCACTTAGGGTTTTGGGCCATGTCTTAGGCCATTTGATTGTTGTAGGCGTAAAAGAGACTAGGCGACGAAATGATACTCGCCTAGGCGCAATTTTAGGAACTAGCTTGACAACGAAGCTAGATCCGACATTTACCATGTTGCACAACTACCATGTCATGTTTAATTTCCATTAACGGTACGCAAATTAATTGTCATGTCATTGCATCCTTTAAGTGTTCCCGTGATTGCGTAGCTCCGCTACATCTTGTGAAATGATTGAGGCTAGGTGCACCCCTATGCCAAATGGAATACGCTCCTTGTTTGTGATCCAGGAAACGAGCTCTTGTGCAGGGCAACCCTGGCTCATTTACTGAGCTCTTGTACAGGGACCCTGGCTCGTTCACAAGTGGGAGGGGTAAGAGTTAAGCGGACATTCAACTGGGAGTCTGCCCGATCAGCAACTGCAGTTGTAAGGCGTAAACTCTGGGTTCTGGGGTAGTGTTAAGCGGCCAATCAGTGTGAATGTCAAACCGTTCAGCTGTAAGGCGTAAACATCTACAAACAACGTGAAACGTGACTAATGAAAAGATTGAGATTATTAGTAGCTTGGCTACTCTTGACTTGTCCTGATAATTGTTCTCTTGTACTTATTGTTTCACCATGTCTTACTTGTGCACTTATACCATAACTGCCATGTCATGCATACTATAACTGCTAGGTTGTTAGTTTGTCTTACTTTCAGTTTCCTTGCCCAAGTCTTTTAGACTTGCTGACATGTGCCCCTTTACTCTTTTGGGTGACACATGTTAGATCCTGAGCCTGAGTACATTGTAGAGGACGAGGTGTTTGCTGACGCCGAGCCCGAGCCTGTGTTTGGCGAGGAGTACGTGGACACTGGGGACCAGTCCTAGTGTCTTCGTTGAGCTTTCCCTTTTTGTTTAGACTGCTGTTTTGTTGTCGGTGCATAGCACCTATACTTTGTTACGTTGTTCCTTTTGTTGGCCATGTTCTGGGCCTTTAGACTCTTTCTTTTAGCCTGGTGGCTTTTCTTGATGTTGAACTTAATTTTCATGTTGGACCATTTATGAGATTTGAGATTTTATTTCTGTCTCTCCTTGTGTTATTATTGTTGTTCCGTTTGTGTTTACATGGACCTGCTTATGTTTTATTGACGCTTATCGGGTTTGGGGCGTCACAGCTCCACTCTCGTGCGGACCTTTTCACGTCTCGCCTCCATTTTAGGGAAGCAGGGCGTGACATGCTGAGGGTTCACGGACGGATACTCAGAGTTCGGAGAGTGAATTAGCACCCACTGGCACTCTGGCTGAAGGAGAGAAAGGGGTGAATCCGGGAGTCATGGTTGCTTCATCTCATGTGAGTAGTGCTGAACAACCTAGCACGGAGGTACATGGACGGGCATCTCTTATTGAAGAGGAAGAGGGGGAGTTGGACAGAAGGCCGGCTATCCTGTCAATGGACAACCCAGAATTTGAAGATGAACAAGAGGAGCTAGCTGCACCCATCAATCAGGTCTCCCCAAAGAAGGCAGTAGCTGAGAACATACGAAAGAGCACGCGACTGAATATTAGTCGTCTCCGACAACATCCCAATCCTTCCCAATGACAGTACTTCTTTGGAATACAAGGGGCCTTAACAACTCGGCGAGGCGGATGGATCTTAAAGACAGGTTAAAGAAGATGAAGCCGACAATAGTAGTATCGCTGGAAACAAAACTGAAGGAGAAGAATATGAGCAAGAAATCTTGCATACCCTGCAACTAGAAGATTTCAGATAACTACGATACGCACTATGGAGGCAGGATTATTATAGGAGCTGATCCATTGGTATGGCATTCTGAAAAACTTTTCTCCTCTGCACAACACATTACGATGAAATGTAAGAATGTGGGAGGGTTAATTATCATCCTGACTATAGTATATGCTATGAATACAAGCGCTGAAAGGAGAAGTCTTTGGCAACACCTTTGGACGGAATATCCAAATCTTAAAGATCAAGCTTGGGTTATAGGCGGGAATTTCAATTGAGTGCTTTACACAAATGACAAACTTGGTGGCCGAAAGCTGGAGAGTAGTATGGTGGCTGATTTTAATCAGTGGGTTGATGCTTGTTCACTACAGGGGCTGAAGAGTATCGATTCCCGTCTATCTTGGTGTAACAAAAGAGTGGGAGCGGGGAGAATTGCTGCTCAATTGGATAGAGTCCTATGCAACAATGAATGTCTTAGTAAGCTGACTGATTCTTTTATGGAGTACCTTGACCCGCATACTAGCGATCATGCCCCCATGTTGATCACGTTGCATCCACAAGTACCCTCAAATCCAAAACCTTTCAAATTTTTTAACCATTGGACTAAATAGGCAGGGTTCAATGACCTGCTGGAGGAGAATTGGAATCGGCAAATCCAAGGCACACCCATGTATCGTATTGCCCAGAAATTAAGAATTCTCAAGCCCATCTTGTGCAATTAAGCTAGAAGGCATGAGGCCGATAACTCTCTTCAAATCTGTCGTAAGAGATTAGAAGAGCTGAGAGCTGATCCTAATATTCATCACAATCTGGACCTACAACAAAAGGAACAACAGCTTTCAAATGACCTTGCTAGGTTTCTGGAGATGGAGGAGGAAATGTACCGCCAAAAAAGTAGGCAAGACTGGCTTTGCCTGGGGGACAGAAACACTAAGTTTTTCTATTCAGCAATGAGGGTGAGGCAAGGGCGTAACAATTGAGGCACCTTGTTGACTCTAAAGGGGATAAAATCAAAGCACTAGATGACCTATATCTTGAGGCCCCCAGGTTCTATGAAAGCTTATATACGCAATCTGATTATTGGAGGGTTTTTCCCAAGTTGGTCCCGAAACGGGACACCAGAGGCTTCTAAGTGGTTTGGGAGGAGGGTCTCTAAAGATGAAATAAGAAACGCAGTATTTCAGATTGGTGCTGATAAAGCGCCAGGACCGGATGGGTACAATGGCTACTTTTATCAACGAAATTGGAACCTTATACAAGATGATGTTGTAAATACGGTCCATTCGTTTTTTGAAGCAGGGGTATTACTTCGTCAGATAAATCACACCTTTCTTACCCTTGTCCCTAAAGGATCTAATGCCTCAGGCCTGGGCGACTACAGACCTATAGCCTGCTGTAATGTGCTATACAAGATAATTAGCAAAGTCATTTGCAATAGGCTTAATGAGGTGATTCATGAGCTTATATCCCCTAACCAATCGGCCTTCCTTAAAAATAAGCTCCTATCAGATTGCTCGTTACTAGCTCATGAGCAGATTATGGATTTCAGCAACCCTCTGGGGGGCCAGGGCGTGCCTCAAATAGGATTTGAGAAAGTCTTTCGACAGTGTAAACAGGGAGTTTATTTACTACATATTACACCGTCTGGGTTTCAACTACAGATTTGTCAATTGGATCAGTGAATGCATTTCTACCCCTACTTACTCTGTAATGGTGAATGGGACGCCAGCAGGGAACTTCCAGGGAAACAGGGGCCTGAGGCAAGGAGATCCCCTTTCTCCGTATCTTTTTGTTATCACCATGGAAGCTTTTTCTCTTTTAATGCATAAAGCCATTATTCACAGATCCATTCATCCCTTGAAGCAGGCAGGTTCTATTTTGCACCTTTTATTTACAGACGACCTCCTCGTTTTTTACAGGGCAAACAGTCACTCCCTGAGAGGTCTACATAATTTGTTGGAGGAATTCTCTAACCTCACTGGATTACAGGTGAATTGGGAGAAAAGTGCGGGTATCTTTAGTAAGGGAACTAAAAGGCCGTCTGAGTTGGCAGACCTCCTGGGGATCAAGGCAGCCACAACCATTACTACCTATTTGGGCCTCCCACTTTCATCCAAAATACCCAAAGTCACCGATGTACGGTAGGCTAGTGGACAAATGCAAAAAAAGGGGGCTTATGGGCTAGACTTCATCATCGCTTTCACTGGCAGGACGAATAGAACTTGTAAGGTCGGTCATCTACGGGATTGTGGCCTTTTGGATGCAAGCATTCAGAGTCCCCCTTACAATTTTACGTACAATTACTGGTATTTGCAGAAAATTTGTGTGGGGCAACACAAGCTGCTGGGCTTGGGGAGATGTCTGTAAGCCTAAAAGTGAGGGAGGGGTGGGGCTGCGGCTCCTTACTGACCTGAATCTGGCTTCGGGTGTGCGGCTCATTTGGAGAATGCTATCAGCTACGGGACTTTGGGCTGAGTATATGAAACTGAACTATGGGGGATCAGACTTCTTTGCGGCAACGGGGGCTGTACCTCAGTCCGGGACTTGGAAACACCTTTTACAGTGTCGAAAGTATACTCATAGGCTCATCAAACGGGAAGTAAATGATGGGAGGACAACCAAATTCTTGCACGACAGCTGGTTAGACTACGGGCCGCTAAAAGAAATCTGTGACATCCCCTTGGGTGAGGAGGCAAAGACAGTGAGCGATTATTGGTCCGGTGCGGCATGGACACTTGACCCTGTAATTTACCATGTCAGGCCGCTCTTGCAGACTACTCGTTTGAAGCTGGGCGCTGATCGATGGCGCTGGCATTCCGGAGATAATTTCAGCTACCGAGAAGCGTGGGAAGGCGTCCGATCTAGAGGTATTCCCTTCCCCTTCTATCGTCTTGTCTGGTACACTGGAAGCATCCCTAAAATGGCCTTAACGCTCTTGAGAGCTCTCCAAGGGAAGATACTTACTAAGGAAAATCTCAAGAGACGGGGGGTTGATATTTGGGAAAATTGTGTGCCTTGCGGGGGAGATGAGGTGGAAAACATTGATCATTTATTTTTTAGCTGTGAATACTCCAAGTATCTGTTGAGTAGAAGCCTCCTAAAGCTGGGCATTACTTCACCCATTCCGCCAGTGTTAAAGGATGTTGGTGAATTCTATTTGGGGCGGTTTGGGGGGAAGAGTATGATGAGCGTGTTAGCTAAAATAGTGCTTACTGCGATGGTGTGGCACATATGGCGTGAGAGAAACAGAAGAATTTTTGAAAGCACTAGCAGGAGCAAAATTCTACTTTTTGAGGACATTGCAGCGGACATCAGGATTGCACTTAAAGATAATGACCTGGGGGATGTGGATGAGGCGGATGCTCTTGCAAATTGGGATTTTAGGGATATGGGCTGATTGTTGAGAGAATTGTTTTGTTCTTTACATTGGGTTTGGGTATGCACGGGGGTAAAGGGTCTGATAGTAGGAAGTGACAACGCTTGTGCCCTATCCTTGCTCTATTGAACCCTTTTCTCTTAAGTCATACCCCTTGTATTGTTTTGTATTGTTACTAATAAAGATTTACGCTTACCTTTCAAATATATATATATACTAGTCATTACCCGTGTCCATAGTACACGGTTTATTTAAGATATTCTCATCCTCAAAATTTTGATTCCCCCAAAAAATTAAAGCACAATAACTGTTATGTAGTTCCCCATAAAAGATAAATGATTTCATTTTCCCCCAAAAATAAATGATTTCAAAATTTCAAAACTCCCACTAAAATTCAAACTTCCCCCAAAGTTTCTCCCAAAATTTCACAATTCCACCTCACGTTTGTTTGTCATAGTCATCATGTATGTTTATCCTAGTCAACCCTAACCTTTATCCTAGTAGGACATAATTCAAAATCTTCATCAAATATAGAATATATATATATATATATATATATATATATATATATATATATATATATATATATATATATATAGAATAATGGGTATCATACGCCATATGAGAGGGTCTCTCATATGCCCTCTCACATAAAGGGGGTAAGTACAAGCCCACATAGGCTTGTACTTGTTGTACTTGCCCCCTTTATGTGAGAGGGAATATGAGAGACCCTCTCATATGGCGTATGATACCCATTATTCTCAAATATACATATATATATATATATATATGTATATATACATATAGGTAAATCTTCATGTGAGAACATTTCGCACCGTGCGAAAATGTTTTTAGTTTTTTTTTGAAATTTTTTTTTTCAAAAATTATTTTTTCCACCCTCATTATATGTTGTTATACCCCCCTCAAAAAATAATCGTTGAGAAATAATGTCATTTGGCCTTCGATCAAGGCATTTCATCAAATTCGCACGTTTTGAGACCGTTAAATTTGTAACGGGTGGATGGGTGCTCTAATGCCCAACGGGTTCACCCATTATTTTCCCTGGGGTATATATTTGTATGTATTAAACATCAAAAAAAGAATTTTTGAAAAAAAAAATTTCAAAAAAATAAAAAAAATGTTTTCGCACGGCATTTCGCACCACTTTTTCGCAATGGAAGATTGCCCTATACATATATATACATACATATATGTATATATACATATATACATATGTATGTATATATATGTATATATACATATATATATGTATATATACATATATATACATACATATGTATATATGTATATATACATATATGTATGTATATATATATGTACATATACATATCTATTATATAAAAGACGGATGTTATCAAGAGAAATTGATAAGAGAATTTGGACATGAGAAATTGGATAAGAGAATTTGGATATCTATTATATAAAACAGGGAAATTGGATAAGAGAAAATATAAGAGATGAGATTTTGAGGGATAAAAGAGGATGTGGGGAATTTTGCACATACAACCCCGGTTTTTGTATTTTTGCCCATGGACCCTCCCACACACCCACCCACACTTTTTATTCTCACCCCTTCCGACCATTTTTTTCCAGTTCTTTGAAGATTTTGAATCGTATCCTACTAGGACAAAGCTTTGTCCTACGTAGCAAGTTTGTCCCAGGTGGTAATGACAATTTTGGGGTACTTAAATTTTGGGGGAAAACTTAAATTTGGGGTGAAACTTGAAATTTTATGGGAAAACTTGAAATTTGGGGGAACTTAAAATTTGTGGAGGAGAAAAACTCAGCCATTAAATAAACCGTGCCCTATGGGCACGGGTAATCTATTATATAAAAGACGGATGTTATCAAGAGAAATTGATAAGAGAATTTGGACATGAGAAATTGGATAAGAGAATTTGGATATCTATTATATAAAACAGGGAAATTGGATAAGAGAAAATATAAGAGATGAGATTTTGAGGGATAAAAGAGGAGGTGGGGAATTTTGCACATAAAACCCCAGTTTTTGTATTTTTGCCCATGGACCCTCCCCACACACCCACCCACACTTTTTATTCTCAACCCTTCCGACCATTTTTTTCCAGTTCTTTGAAGATTTTGAATCTTATCCTATTATGACAAATCTTTGGCCTACGTAGCAAGTTTGTCCTAGGTGGTAATGACAATTTTGGGGGGACTTAAATTTTGGGGGAAAACTTAAATTTGGGGGGAAACTTGAAATTTTGTGGGAAAACTTGAAATTTGGGGGAACTTGAAATTTGTGGGGGAGAAAAACTCAGCCATTAAATAAACCGTGCCCTATGGGCACGAGTAATGACTAGTACATATATATATATATGTACATATACATATCTATATTATAAAAGAGGGATGTTATCAAGAGAAATTGGATAAGAGATATTGGACAAGCGAAATTGGATAATAGATATCTATACTATAAAAGAGGGATGTTATCAAGAGAAATTGGATAAGAGATATTGGAAAAGAGAAATTGGATAAGGGATATCTATATTATAAAAGAGGGATGTTATCAAGAGAAATTGGATAAGAGATATTGGACATGAGAAATTGGATAAGAGATCTATATTATAAAAGAGGGATGTTATCAAGAGAAATTGGATTAGAGATATTGGACATGAGAAATTGGATAAGAGATATCTATATTATAAAAGAGGGATGTTATCAAGAGAAATTGGATTAGAGATATTGGACAAGATAAATTGGATAAGAGATATCTATATTATAAAAGAGGGATGTTATCAAGAGAAATTGAATAAGAGATATTGGACAAGAGAAATTGGATAAGAGTGATGTTATCAAGAGAAATTGGATAAGAGATATCTATTTAACAAACGAGAGATGTTATCAAGAGAAAATGGATAAGAGATATTGGACAAGAGAAATTGGATAAGGGATATCTATTATATAAAAGATGGATGCTATCAAGAGAAATTGATAAGAGAATTTGGACATGAGAAATTGGATAAGAGAATTTGGATATCTATTATATAAAACAGGGAAATTGAATAAGAGAAAATATAAGAGATGAGATTTTGAGGGATAAAAGAGGAGGTGGGGAATTTTGCACATACAACCCCGGTTTTTGTATTTTTGCCTATGGACCCTCCCCACACACACACCCACACTTTTTATTCTCACCCCTTCCGGCCTTTTTTTTTCCAGTTCTATGAAGATTTTGAATCTTATCCTACTAGGACAACGCTTTGTCCTACGTGGCAAGTTTGTCCTAGGTGGTAATGACAATTTTGGGGGGACTTAAATTTTGGGGGAAAACTTAAATTTGGGGGAAAACTTGAAATTTTGTGGGAAAACTTGAAATTTGGGGGAACTTGAAATTTGTGGGGGAGAAAAACTCAGCCATTAAATAAACCATGCCCTATGGGCACGGGTAATGACTAGTGTGTGTGTATATATATATATATATATATATATATATATATATATATATATATATGTGTGTGTGTGTGTGTGTGTGTGTGTGTGTGTGTGTGTATGTATATGTACATATATATATATGTCCTAGGTGGTATATAAGGTCGACGTCTGATCTCAGATCCATCTGCACCGGACGATCTACTCCGGTGGATCTCAGATCCGGTCGTCGTCGGATCTTTGTTCCGATAGCTGCGTGGATTCTTCTCCGGCGGCTTCTTCGGCTCCGGTCGACGCATCACAGACCAGCGGATCTCATCTGCGGCAACAAGGATCGCTGATCAAGCTATCAGGTCGACGAGGGTTTCAGGCATCTCATCAGGTCGACGAGGATCTCATCTGCGGCGGTCGACGAGGGTTTCAGGCGTCACTATCAAGTCGACATCGGATCTCAGATCCATCTGCACCGGACGACGAGGGTTTCAGGCGTCGCTAATCGGGCGTCGCTGATCAATCTACTCCGGCGGATCTCAGATCCGGTCGACGTCGGATCACTGTTCAGGTCGGAATCTGTTCCGGTCAGCGACAGTTATCAGGCATCGACAAGGGATCACCTACTCTCCGGTGGCTTCTTCGGCACCGGCCTGTGAGGGGTTCTGGTTCAGCGACGTTCGAGGGCTACAGTGCTGATCCCGGGCTTTCCGGCAGCTCTACCTCTGGGAAGTCAGTCATGGCTCCTCGGGTTCAGGTTGCTTCTCGGGATCAGCCTCCAGATCTTGCTTCGGGGTTTCCCCCCCTCCGTCATGCTATGGGGAGAGCTGATCCTTCATGTATCAACGCAGGCAACCCATATCATCGGTGTTCGTCGTATTGTCATCAAAGGATTAGAAATGCTACCTCTAAAACAGTACCTACTACTGATATTAATCAAATTGATAAAAATTTTGGCAAACCATCTGCTCATTTGAGGGTGGCAACATCGGGGCGTGAAGCATGGAGTTCCCTTTTTTCTGTTGGACGTTCAGTTGAGCAACATAGCAAATGTGAATACGTCCCACCCCGAGAGATCCCAACTGGTAAGGCTATCCCTTGGATCCCTAAAGAAGCAGTATCTGCTAATGTTGCAAAATGGAGTCGCACTCTTGCTGGTTATGTTGTGGGAGACAAACCATTTTACTCGCACCTCCGAGCATGTGTACAACGGTTGTGGCGGCCTAAAGGAAAGCTTCAGGTTCACTCCAGGGATAATGGATTTTTCTTCTTTGAATTTGAGTTAGAAGAAGATTGCAGCAGAGTTCTCCAAGAAGGGCCTTGGATGTTTGATAAAAGGGTGATAGTACTGCGACGTTGGACGCCAGAACTAACAATGGATCGAGATCTTTTGTCCTCAATTCCAGTATGGGTGAGATTTCCTGACCTTCCATTGAAATTTTAGTCTACAGAATGCATTAGTATTATTGCTAGCTCTGTAGGCAAGCCTTTATTTGTGGATAAGGCTACGGCTTCTGGAGAACGGTACTCTTATGCTAGATGTTTTGTAGAAGTTGAGGCGAAGACAAAATTACCTAGCACCATTGAGATTGCGGTGGAGGAGGAGGGAAATACGATCATTCGAATGGAGTACGAAAATTTGCCCCAAAATTGTTCAACGTGTGAATGTTTCGGACATTCCTTTGCCCAGTGTCCCTTCAAGAAGGTTTGGGTGGAGAAAACTAAACCATCTTCAAATGTGGTTGGTAATGTGTTGGTTCCTGAAGCCACATCAGGAGATCATTCAGCAACAGGTGAAGGTCAAATAGCTACAAAGAACCCAATAGAAGCTGATCACACTGCAGCAGTTGTTTCTGATATAGTTCCTTGTAATTTTGAGCATGGTGGTCCGTCTTCTGCGCGCCCTACGGAGAATGTCTGTATAGACCCTGACAATGTTGGTAATGAAGATGAGGCTGATGGAAACTATGAGGATGAGTGGATGGAGGAGTTTGATGGGGATGCTACTATGGAGAATCTGGAGTGGGAGGAGGAAATGCGCCACCTTGCATCATCATTGAAGTCGATTAAAAAGAAAAATATAGATCTCCCTCGACGGAAAAGTTTAAGAATTCCTAGGAATTCTAAATATTAGGTCTCAAACGCTGAGTTGAGCAGTTGGGTAATTATGATTGTTTTCTTTAGAGTTTTTATGTTTTGGAGTTTTCTGTAATCCAATATTGTTATTGATGAGTTATATAAATAAAGTTGTTAACCCTTCAAAATATATATATATATATATATATATGTATATGTATATGTACATATAGATGTATATATATATATGTATATATATATGTGTGTGTGTACATATATATATATATATGTGTGTATATATATATGTGTGTGTGTCTATATATATATAGGAAAATTTTCAAATGAGAACATTTCGCACCGTGCGAAAATTTTTTTATCTTTTTTTTGAAATTTTTTTTTCAAAAATTCTTTTTTCCACCCTCATTATATGTTGTTATACCCCCCCCCCCCCCCCCTCAAAAAATAATGGTTGAGAAATAATGTCATTTGGCCTTCGATCAAGCCATTTCATCAAATTCGCACGTTTTGAGACCGTTAAATTTGTAACGGGTGGATGGGTGCTCTAATGCCCAACGGGTTCACCCATTATTTTCCCTGGGGTATATAATTGTATGGATTAAACATCAAAAAAAGAATTTTTGAAAAAAAAAATTTCAAAAAAAATAAAAAAAAGTTTTCGCACGGGCTTTCGCACGTGATTTTTCGCACCCGAAGATCACTATATATATATATATATATATATATATATATATATATATATATATATATAGCGATCTTCCGTTGCGAAAAAACCCGTGCGAAAGCCGTGCAAAAACATTTTTTTTATTTTTTTTGAAATTTTTTTTTCAAAAATTCTTTTTTTGATGTTTAATCCATACAAATATATACCCCAGGGAAAATAATGGGTGAACCCGTTGGGCATTAGAGCACTCATCCACCCGTTACAAATTTAACGGTCTCAAAACGTGCGAATTTGATGAGATGCCTTGATCGAAGGCCAAATGACATTATTTCTCAACCATTATTTTTTGAGGGGGGTATAACAACATATAATGAGGGTGGAAAAAAGAATTTTTGAAAAAAAAAATCTCAAAAAAAAGATAAAAACATTTTCGCACCATGCGAAATGTTCTCATTTGAAAATTTTCCTATATATATATATACTAGTCATACCCCGTGCCCGCGGGCACGGTTCAAATAAGATTTTCCCCCGCAAAATCTATGTTCCCCAAAAAATTATTTCCACGGTCAAAATTTCCGCAAAATCAATTTAGATATTTCCCCATTAAAATCTTAGTTCCCCCGAAAATGTGGGCACGATTCATTTTAGATATTCCCCCCACAAAATCTTAGTTCCCCTGAAATTGTGTACATGATTCATTTTAGAAATCCCCCCCTCAAAATCTTAGTTCCCCAATCAAAGTCTTTGTTCTCCAAGAAATTTAGGTCACCTCAAGAGATTTTAGTTCTCACATTGTTTAATTACTCACAAAATTTTTAGTCACTGACAAAAATGTAAGTCCCCTAATATGTATTAAATTTTTAGTCACTGACAAATTTTAGTCACCTCAAGAGATATACAACCAGTGCCCGTAGCGCACGGTTCATTCACGATATCCCCCCGTGAAATTTTTGTTCCCCAAAAAATTATTTTCACAGCAAAAATTACACATCTCAATAAATTAGCGTAAAAATATTTAGCGACACGGGCGCCTTCGGCATGGGCGCGGGCCCCTTCAGCGGGGGTGCATTCGATGCGGACATGTGCCCTCAGGCATGGTTCATTTAAGATATCCCCTCAAAATCTTTGTTATCCCAAAAAAAAATTTCCCCCTCCAAAATTTAAACGAACAAAAATTTTGCGGGCGCCTTCAGTCACTAAAGGGAAACTGTATTCTCAGACTGCAAGCTCTCATTTGGACTACAAAGATGCACAAAATCCCATCTGTGACATTTTGATATTTGGGGTGCAACATCAATATTGGGAACATGATTTTGAGCAATAAAAATGGATTACAATAGTCAAAGCATGTGTTTGCAGGTAAAGATAAAAAAATCCAAGCACATATCTAGGTCCAGACTCTAGAGGCTCCATCCCTTGACTGGTCGAGGTCTGAGACTACTTCAAATTTGTTTCCCCTAGAAGATGAAAAATGCACAGATGATGTGATAGAAAATATGAACAAAGATTTATTTAACAATGAAAAGGTTAAGCAATGGTCGTTCTGTAAAATAGCAGGAAGCCGCATGAACATAAAATCACAGTAGTTGCAGCAAGAGTGAAGATTCTTCAAGAGTCATGAACACCACCACTAAGTCACATTTCCATTACTGGATGTGGAAAGAGCAAGCACGATGCCATTATCACATAACACAAAAAGTTATCACAAAGTCACATTTCCATTACAGATTTTTATGCACGCTGCCATTATCACATATCACAAAAAGGTATCATTGATTATCTCACAAAACAATTTCTAGCATGTAAAACATGGGATCAGTTTCAACAACAATTTCCCTACAAAGTTTGAAAATGGAAAACCAAAAATAATTAATTACAAAGAGTTCTATCAATGGTGTCTTAGGTCTGGACCCATCAATATAGCTTGGTTGATTGATTGGAGAAATCTTTACAGCTTGAAGTAACTTGCCTGGGCCTGAGTTATATAACCTGCCTGGGCTATCGATATAACCTGCCTGTTAAGATCTTTACAACTTGAAGAAATATTTACAATGTCACATCTTTACAACTATGAGAAAACTGCAAGTGCAAAGAGCAGCTGGCTCATAAGTGATTGGCCTCTGCCCTCATTAAGATCACCCTCTGCCTCTTGGTTGTAGTACATGTTGCTGATGTCTAAGCTCAGACACATTGCTTCACCCTCACTGTTACTGTATTGATGGCTTGGAGGACCACACCCTAAGAAATCCATGTTAATCAGAGAGTGATCTAAAAATTTCTTAATGAAACACAAAAATATCTTGACTCAGATATATTATCTTGAGTTAAGTTGGGTATCAAAAAAATATTCAATTTTTTTTGATACCAATTATGCAAAACTGCATATTCAATTGGTGCATATATCATATACAATTGGTGCATATGCACCAATTTAATTGGTATATGATATGCATCAATTGGTATCAAAAAAATTGAATATCAGTTTGAATATTCAATTGGTGCATATTCAATTGGTATACCAAATCTCAATAAAAAAATCAGTTTTGCACACCCAATCTAAACACACCCAATCAGTTCTGCACAATTTGAACCATAAACACACACATTCACTCATATAGGATGTATTCAGCTATTAAAATGCAGTTACCAAGTAATTTGCATATCAAATCAGTTTGAGATTGCATATCAAATTTAGACCACCATCAATTTGAGATTGCATTTTCCATCTAGCATATATTTTCACATCCATCATATATTGCCAATTTTCCATCCAATTTATAATTTCCCATTCAGATATTAGTTTGACTCATTATTAAGTATACACAATTCAAATTACATTAGAATTTCAGTTGAAATGTCATTGTTAGGAATTGCATTTGAGCTTAGTAGGAATTTCAGAATTTATTAATACTCAATCAACAAATATCAACATATCAACTCAAATTCATACTCATTATTGAGTATACACAATTCAAATTGCATTAATTCAAAAGATTACATAAATAAATTCTGTTTACATTTGATTTTATTTTGACTCATTATTGAGTATACACAATTCAAATTACATTATCTTGAATTGAAAGTTTATCAAGTTGACCTTATTTTGAATTGAAATCACAAATGACAGGATCATTATCTTGACTGTGATCCTATCAAATTACATTATCTTTAATTGAAATTATTTTGAATCATTATTGAGTATACACAATTAAAATAACAAATTGAGTATCAATTCAAATTACATCATTTTGAATCATATGAACATTTGTTACTGGCACATATGAAAATGTTTGACTATTTTGTTCAAAAAAAAATAGAAACCAAAACACTTTATTCAACATGCATATTCATTTGAATAAAGTATGCATGTTTTGAATAAAGTATGCCTGGCATATTCAATTTAATAGCAAATTAAATATCAACTTCCAAGCAGGATAATGTTGGAGGGAAGTTGATACAATAGCAAACACATCTTATGGATATGCATTCATATAGACTAAAAAATTAAAGTGATGATATTGTTGGAGGGAAGTTTCAAAATTAAAGTGCTCAGAGATAGGAGGTTTTTTTGAAAAGTTTGGAAGTGCCCAGATTTGGGCTCATTATCTACACTTTTTATCTACATTTTTTAGATTCTAGATTTTTATGTAGACAATCGGGAATCCTAACTTCCAAACATTGGTGATCATAACTTCATTATCTGGGCCCAGCTTTGTAACTTCATGTATTTAGTTTGATGATGATCCAGCAATATACCTCAAAGCAGCTTCATCTTCAATCTCTCCCTCATCTGCCCACCTTTGTAAGTTCATGTATTAAAATACAGTCCAAATTGTCTATATACCTCCTATCCCAGCTCATTAGATTCCAGATTTTTGAAATGAGCCGATATTTTTGAAATGAGCCCAGCTTTGTAACAATTCAATTTTTTAAGTCTAAAGCACTTCCAAACATTGATGATCCATAGGATGGTTTTGACAGGATCTTGATTTGTTTTAGTCTATAGCAAGATCCTGATATGCTATTTGGCATGTTAGACTAAAAAATTGATGCTATGCATAGGGTTAACTGTTATTCCATCATGTCATATGCATATTTAGAAATTGGCAGGGTAGACTAAAAAAATTAAACTGGTGATGCTATTGCAATAAACTAAAAAAATTAAATATCAAATTCCAAACAGGATATTTAACTAATTTCTCATGTCGTATGACAGGATGTGTTTGACAAATATTCCATTTAACAAAATTTCTTTTCAAAATTTCATTCAAATTCCATTCCATTTAACTAATTTCTAACTATCAACATTTCTGCATTTTTTGCACCATTTTTTGCCTGATATTAATGCTAAATTTACACTTCATTCAAATTCCATCAATATTTGTTAACTATCAACACATCCTGTCATATTCCATTTAACTAATTTCTAAATAACCAAATATGCATACGAAATTTTGTATCAGGATCCTGCCAAATAGCAAAATTTCTAACTAAACTACATTATAACCATCAGGACAATTTCAATATGAGCCATTTGAACTGGATTCAGGTCAATTTCAATATTCCATTTAAAAAATTGAGTATCAATTCAAATTACATCATTTTGAATCATATGAACATTTGTTACTGGCACATATGAAAATGTTTGACTATTTTGTTCAAAAAAATAGAAACCAAAACACTTTATTCAATAGGCATAATAAAGTATGCCTCACATATCCAATTTAATACCAAATTGTGCAAAACTGGCATATTCATTGGGTATAAAAAAATTGGGTATCAAGAATTGGCAAGCTGCCAACCTCTAATAAACCTTCAATTGAATATCAAATTGTGCAAAACTGGCATATTCATTTGAATAAAGTATCAATTCAAACCACTAATAAACCTCCCCTATATTTGTTCAAAAAAATAAGCTCATCTAAACTTGGTTCAACTGGAATATTCAACAGGCATATTCAACTGAATTCAACAGGCATATTCAACATGCATTAACACTTTATTCAACTAAACTTTATTCAACAAATTGAGTAATTGAGTGACAACATGAGTACAAAACAAATTACACACTGAGTACAAAACAAAGGTCCTGTTAAACTCAATTTCCTATTCAATTTCAAACTCCTATTCAATTCATTATCTCCTATTCAAGCTCATCCATTCTCAAAATTCCTATTCAAACTACTCTGAAAATTACACCCAAATGAAAATTACACCCAAAGGAATGCTAATCAATTATCCCAGTTTGAATATTTTAAGTTTGAAGATATTTTGAATATGAATATTGAATTGGGTCCTGTCATAATTGTGAAGTTTGAATATGAGAGTTCTCAATATTTCCCAGTTTGACCAAAAATTACACATTCATTAAAAAGTTTGAGTGACCTTAGATATGTTTGAGTGAGTGATATATTTTTGATAACACATATTAACAGGACAATTGGTGACTCATAATATTAACATTATTAACATTATGATATCAGGATATCAAGTTAACTGAATATCACTCAAAAAAATTTAAAATTATGAAGATTACTCAGAATATTGGTTACTCAAAAAATTTTATGAAGATTATGAAGATTGGTCAAAAAATTATTAACATTACTCAGGACAATTGGTTACTCAGGATATCAAGTTTAGCATTATTAACATTATGAAGATTACTCAGAATATTAACAGGATATCAGTTTGAGTGACTTGAGAATCAGAAATTTTATCCATTCACATTGCTTATCCATTCAATTTGGATATCAGTTTAGCATTATTAACAATTTGTCTGCAAAAATTTATGATATTGGAATTATCCATTCACATTGCAAAAATTTTGGATATGAGCATAGCAAAATCCTATCAATAACACTCAATTTGAAGTGTAAGCAGTAAATTGACTTATTTTAAAGCTGTAATAACACTCCACCTTGAGATATTGCTCAATATTCAACTTGAACTCAATTGGTGTAATTAAATTAGTGTAGTATTCAACTTGACTTATATTAAATTTCAAGTGTATGCAGTATATAAGATATTGAATACTGCATACACATACTCAAGTTGAAGTGTAAATCAAAAATTGGAGTGTATGAACTTGACTTAAATTCAAAATCCTGTCAAATTGACTTAAATTCAAAATCATGCATACACATACTCAAGTTGAACTTGACTTAAATTCAATACAGGATTTGGATGTACACATACTCAAGTTGAAGTGTAAATCAAACTTATTGATGAACACATATTGCATACACATACTCTTGTATTTATATTGATGTACACATACTCAAGTTTTGAATTCAAAATGACAGGATTTTGATGTACACATACTCAAAACAGGATTTTTTGATTGATGTACACATACTCAAGTTGATGTACACATACTCTTGAATTTATCTTTTACACTCAAATTCAAAAAAGCTGTAACACTCAAAATTCATTCAAAAATTCATTCACACATACTCAAGTTTGAACACTGTAAAAACTCATTCACATAACACTCAAAGTTTAAATCCTCAGGATAATGCAATTAACATAACACTCAATCAAAAAATAGCCCAGAGTATGGATCTTTCTTATTAACAGGACAATACTCTTGGTGTAAATAGGGCAATACTCTTGATGATGGATCTTTCTTATTAACAGGACAATCCATACATACTTTTTTAATTACACATACTTTTTTAATTAACAGGATCTTTCTCATTCACACATACTTTTTTAATTACACCAAGAGTATGGATCAGTTACCTGATGTTACTTGAATATCCAATCACCAAATAGCCCAGAATTGAAACTTGAACTCTTGAATATCTCAGTTAAACAGTTAAACATGAACTTTTGCACTTCATGATAACACACCCAGAATATTCAAGTCACCTCCAGAAATAAATACCCTCCACCGTGCAAAAATCTGAAAATACCAAAAGAAAATTTGAACTCATATGTTTTTGATGAGCACAGATTCAAATGCCCAAATGAAAGTTAAGAGTAAATGACTGAAATGAGCTTTTGTTATGAGGAAATGGATAAAAGTTGCTTAAATAAACAAATTGAAAATTTTCTCATTTAACTGTATTTGAACTTAATGAAACTTAATGAAAAAAACTTCACATAACTTTCAACTTCACATAAAAAATGAACTATGGTTATGTATCAACTGCAGACCATCAACTTCACATCAAGTTGCAACTACAGACTATCAACTTCACATAAAAAACTGCACATAACTATCAACTTATGAGCATTTCATTCCACAAAACTTTCATTTCACAAAACTAAGTTTATTGGGCATTTATGGATAATTGGGTAGTGCTCAATGTTCAACTTATAAGCCTCCCCTTCTCCATTCTCCAAAAAAGATAACAGGTGTTTTTTTGATGGTGCTTTTCATTTCATTTCACATAACTGAGCATTTCATTTCATTTCACATAACTGATGGTATTTTTTTGAACATTTAGCATACTCAATAAACTTATCAAGTTGAACATTTAGCATACTCAAATTAATTTAGTTTTCTATGCAAACAGGGTTACTTGCCAAATTACTACCCAATTAAGTTGAACATTTAGCATACTCAATAAACTTATCAATTACAATACTCAAATTCTTCAGCAAGCTCATTCATTAGCAATTCTCTCAAACTCACCAAGGGTTGAGGTGCAGCAAGCTCATTCATAACCAATTCTTCAGCAAGCTCATTCATACACATTTCTCTCAAACTCAGCAAGCTCATTTCATAACCAAACATCTCAATTCATGAGGACATGGACAAAAGTATGAATGAAATCTATTCATTAGCACAAGGACAAAATTTTGTTATTATCCATAGGGGAGCTTTTTGCTTATTAGCACATTTTTCATTCATAAGACAAATATTGAAACATAGGGTTGCTTTTTCATTCAGAAGTGCAACTTGGACTAAGAGTTTGCAATGGAATTAAAAAAAGTATTAGCAGTAATAGGTGAGTGAATTCATTTCACAGGATATATCCTATTTTCATTTCACAGCTATAAATTTCAGTTCAATTGTCAGTTGTTTTCATTTCACATGATATACCCTAAGCACAATAAACATGATTATTTGCCAAGTGTTTTTTTGCCACAAATAGGACTCATTTCCATATCAACTGAAATGTTAAACAAAAAGAATCAAATTTTTGGAACTTAGCCATATGTGTAACTGTTAAACAATATTTTTTATGCCAAATTTCCATACATAAAATGTTTGAGAAAAATGGAATAGCCATATGGCAACTGAAATTTCCATTTCCATACATAATATTGAATAGCCATATGGCAACTGAAATGTTTGAGAAAAATGGCATCTTAAATTTCAGCAAGCTTGAGTATGAAATTCTTCAGCAAGCTCATCCATAAACATTTCTTCTCAAATTCAATTCAGAAGTGCACAAATGAAAAATGGACTGAAAACATTTTTCAATGAAAATAGGAATTCAATTCAAGGAAAAATAGGAATTCAATTCTATCTATAAAATAGGAATTCAATTCAGGACCAAAACATGAATGCAATTGCAACTTGGACTAAGAGTTTGCAATTTCAGAGTTACAAAATGAAAAATGGACTGAAAAATTGGCAATGTGAATTCAAATACATGATTTTCAATGGACTGAAAAAAGGCCAAGTGCAATTTCAGTCCATTAATTGCAAACTCTTCATATGAATTAGATAGCAAAAATGATATGAAGGTTTTCAAACTTAAGTCCTGTTATCCAATTTCAAAACATAGCTGAAATGCTCATTTAGTATTCAGTATTGACCAAACTATAGCCTTCAAATAAAATTGCATTTCAATGTCCTGTAAAATGATATGAAATTTTGAGAATGAAATTTCAGTGCATTAACCAAAAATGATATGAAATTTCAGTGTCTTATCCAAAAAATGATATGAAATTTTGAGAATGAAATTTCATTCTCTTATCCAAAAATGATATGAAATTTCAGTGTCCTGTAAATATTGCCTATATTAAAATTTCATTCCCTTAAGTTTGATAACCAAATATGACTTACCTTGAAGATTTTTATCATTGGGTTTAAAATTTCAATATTTTGGAATATAGTCTTGAAAAAGTGTTTTTATCATTAAGATTTTAGTATTTTGGAATATAGTCTTGATAACTATATTCAAGATTGGGAGATAGTCACTATGTTCAAATATGAACTCAACCCTGGGATATCCCAGTTCAAATACAATGGCATAGAAGAAAATTAACAGAAAATAGAGTTAAGGTGCAACATTTTGAAATTAACAAAATCTTGAACTCAATCTTGAACTCAATTTTGAACTGGGATACCCCAGGTCAGCATTTGATAACATGACTATCTCCCAAAATGATTCAGCATTTGATAACATTTGAAATTAACATGACTATCTCCCAGGACTATCTCCCAGCATTTAATATCATTTGAACTTTAGAATATCCCAGTTAAAGAGTTCAAGATTGAGTTCAATTGATTCAAAAATGAATTGATTCAAAAAATTTAGTACTTAGAAATATGGCCTGATCATTTTGTACTTAAGAGTATTCAAAAAAATTTAAGTACTCAGGTTTTAAGTACTCAAACTGGGATATTCAAACTGAGTACCAAGATATTCAAACTGGGATATTCAAAAATTTGTAAGTACTCTTGAGTATATTTCTAAGCCATATTTCCAAGATATTCAAAAAAAATTGATAACTTGAGAAATATGTAATGAAATTTTTTGAGAAATATCAGGACTCAAAAATTTATGTCCAAACTGAATACTCTTTAGAGTAATTGAAAATGGGATATTGAAAATAGCAACTCAAGATTGAACTCAATGTTAGCAAATGAACTGAATACTCTTGAGTGTAATTTCAAGTTTCAAGTTTCAAGATTACAGCTCAATTCAGTTCATAGTCAACATTTTGTTTTTGAAAAAATATAGGCTCATTTTTGGGATTTTTCATAGTATTAATACTCAATATCAAATTGGAACATTCAGTTAACTTAACATAAAATTGAGTATAATTGAAAATGGGATATGAACTGAATATGAATCCATTGTTGAGTTCATGGCATTCAGATTGAGTTCAAAATTATCAATTCATATAATATGCCATTTAACTGAATCTAATGGAATGAATTTGAATTCAAAATTAAATTATCCTAATATCCTGATAATTTCAAATTCCATGAATTGAATTCCATGGGATATCTTGTCAAAATTAAAAACATATCCTTACACTTGAGAATCAAAAATTTATCTTTTACACTCAAATTCAAAAAAGTTCTAATAACACTCAAAATTGATTCAAAAATTCATTCACATAACACTCAATCAATTTTAAAGCTGTAATAACACTCAAAGTGAGAGAATTATATTTTTCAGCAATCTCAAATTATACGTCAAAGTGTTATTATCTTGGAATACTTCATAGTATGTATTCAGTATAAGCTTGCAATAAAAGCTCACCAATTTGCATATAAAGAGCTATCAGTGAAGTGAGTTATCAGTGAAGAGTAGCATTATGAAGAGTAGCCACCAATTTGCATATGAAGAGCTACCAATTTGCATATGAAGAGCTCACCAATTGTCCTGTTATTAGCAATGCATATGAAGATTAGCATTATGAAGCTAACAGGACAATGCTATTATTATTGACTGAAATAGCAAGAATAAGTAGAATATCAAGAATATCATTTAAAATAGCTAACAGGACAATGCATATGAAAATTAGTAAGTAGCTATGGTCATTTTCAAGTTCAATATGTGATCATTTTCATGTTAGCTTTGTCCTGTTAATATTATTGAGCTTTGGCCTGTTAATGTTCTTTCAGCAATTTCAAACTCAATTGCAAACTCAAGCTTTCATCAATCTCATTTTTGCAGCAAGCTCAATCTTTAAGAATATACAATTGAGTTGAAATTTATACCCAACTGAAAATTACAACAAATTACACCCAACTGAAAATACAATTGAGCTTTGTCCCGATGAGCTTTGTCCTGTTAATTTTTTCAGCAAATTACACCAGATACGCCTGTTTTCAACACCCAACTACACTGAAAATTACACCCAACTGAAAATTACACCCAATTACCAATTCATTTTCAGTTATATAATATTTTGGAATTTGCAACTGAAATTTATAGCATATATAGTCTCAAATTAATATATAGGGTTGAAAATGACACCTTGAAGATTTCATTTCAGCTTGAAGATTTTTATAGTTGGGTTGAAAATTTTTGACATATCATAATTGATATGGAATTGAGCACTACCTAACAATTGTAATAAAATCCAAAAATACAACAAAACAGTCCTCTCAACTCCTAAAATACTCAAGCTGAATATCCTCTCAATAATATGAATTTCATATAAAAGGACAATGCTATTAGTGATATTTCTCAAGTTATCAAAAATGAATTTAAATTTATCCTGTTGAGAATGCTAACTTGATAACTCAAAAATATTTAGTGATATTTAAAAATGCTATTAGAAAATGAATTCACAGGACAATGCTATCCTGTTGAGAATTTAGTGATATTTCTCAAGTTATCATATTTAAATATTTCAGTGAATTCTCAACTTGATAACTTTAGAAATATCACTCAGAAATATCACTCAAACATATCTCAAGTTATCAAGTTATCAAAAATGCTATTAGAAAATGAAGTCACAGCTTGAAGATTAGCCTTGAAATTTTAAATCATTCCGAGTGACTTGAGATATAATTGAGTGAGTGATATTACTCAGAAATATCACTCAGAAATAGGATATGTTTGAGTGACTTCAGATATTAAATTTCTCAAGTGACTCGTATATCATGTTCATATATCCTGTTTATATAAACACCATCAGTCTTCAGCAAGCTCAGCCATTCATATATCCTGTTGAAAGAGCTTGTTATTTTGTTGAGCTTGCAATTCAATAGGATAAAAGTTTGCAAGCTCATCAATTGCAAAATAGCAAGCTCATTCCTATTTACATCTCTATGCATTCATAACCAATTATCTCAAACTCAATCAAGTGAATGTATTGGCACATGAACAGAAATTTATAACCAATTCTCTAAATTCATAACCAATTCATAACCAATTCTATCAAAACAATTCATAACCAATTCTCTAAATTTATGTTCATGTTTTTTTGCAAACATATCAATTCATTAGCACATGGACAACAATTTATATATTCTCAACTATTATTTAAAAACATCTAGATGTTATGCTTAGTATTTGCTAATATACTAAATTCATGTATCCAGTTTTTTTGCAAAAACTCAATTCAGTAGCACATGGACAACTAATATACTCAACTATATCCTGTTTTTGCTAATATAGCTCAGCCATTCATAGTATTTGCTAACATCTCAATTTATAGTATTTGCTAATATAGCTCAGCCACTCAACAATCTCAATTTATAGTATTTGCTAATATAGCTCAGCCTGTCATATATCCTGTTTTTTTGCAAACTAAATAATATCAAGTATCACACAAAAAGGAGTTTGGAATGTTTTATTTGTTATGAAAATGAAAATATATAATATCATGTATACTTGATATATTCAGTAGCACATGAATGTTTTATTTGCTAATTCAGTAGCAAGTTCATTAAATTGAGAAAAATCCATTAGTTTGATACTTGAAGAGTAAAATTCAATTGATCCATAATATGAGAATAATTTGTATATGAGAAATAAC